>JAVLUX010000011.1:42961921-44179421 GCA_032164185.1 Moxostoma hubbsi | reverse complement strand
TATCCTATCAATATGGGCCAACATTTCTAAAGAATGCTATCAGCACCTTGTTGAATCAATGCCACGTAGAATTAAGGCAGTTCTGAAGGCGAAAGGGGGTCAAACACAGTATTAGTATGGTGTTCCTAATAATCCTTTAGGTGAGTGTAGTTAATTAAGTCATTAATTACTTCAGTTTTGCTCTGTTTCTCTATCAAAGCTATCTTATGGCTTTAGAAGACTTGGAATATAATGCATGAGTTATATGGACTGCTTTTAAGACACTCATGGTATTTAATGTTACTTTTAACAGCCTTGGCCACAATAAACTTGCTTTAAATATTGTATTCTGTATTCTCCAGAAGAAAGAAACTCTTTTGGTTTGGAAGGACAGGAAAATGAGGAAATTATTGTTATTCTTGGGTGAACTATTCATAATTCATGTATTTATTTTTAGTAATTCATGTATTTACAAACCTGTAACAATGCCCCAAAGAGCCCACGGTTTGTTTGCATGGCCTCTGCTTCCCTCCTGCCTAAACCAAAGCTTGTTAACTGGGCTTGAAAACCCCCTATTCCTATCTGCTTGAATGTTCTTTCCTCTCATGCTAATGTCTCTCTCCTCCTCACTTGCTGTTGTGCAGTCGTCTGTGCTTCTGGCTTCTCGACAGAGCTCGGCTGACGTCCCCAGTGCTGCTGAGCTTGTCAGTGCTATAGAGAAACTGGTCAAAACTAAGATGGTAAGTGGCTGACCCAGGGCCAGCTTTCCATCCCTGAAACATGCGGGGAGATTTGATCAACTAACCTCCTGATTTCCTCTCTTCCCTTCTGTTTTCTGTTGCTCTGAGACAATCACTAACTCTTACACGTGTGTCACATGCACCCATGGTATCACATGCTGAAACATGTCTCATTTGTTCTGTATTTGTGTATTGTTTTAATGTGACGGTGACACTCAGGCTGTACACATGACCTTGTTTATGAGAGGCAGTGAGATGTGCTAGAGTTTGTGTTGAATGTAAACATGCTGATGTGTGCTGTAGTGTGTTTCTGTGTTATTGTGTTAGACGGAGAGCATGTTTCTGATACTGGCCGCATGAAATCTTTCTTTCAGCTTTTGCTTTGCTTAAAGATGCATTTCACATTAAAGACAATATGAACACATTTAATAATGTAGGATGAGACTATCCAGACTTGATCTCATGAACATTATGTGACAATGGCAAAATATCTCCAAAAAATTATTTGTGCAACATGAACAATTTTGGGTCCAATTTTCCAGTGAAATGTCCAGCGGGGGGCGCTTAAAGTGAGTGAAATAGTGTCGTAATCAGATAAGGTTGTTAAGGTGAATATTAGATGGAGGTTTTAATGAGTAAAATGTACCTTCAGAACCTAAAACTTTAACCTTAACCTAACCAATAGTGTCACAAAATCAAACGAGAGGCCAACAAAACTGATATCTTTACCCTAAGCCAACACCTAAAACTAATCAGTGGTGTCCTAAAAGCAAATGCGACATGAAAAGCACAGTTTCTGAAGCAACCGTGTCATTTCATGCCAAGTCTAAAGTCCTACACTCTATCAGGTGTGCATAAGCTAATCTCATTGCAATACGTAGTACAAGTGTTAAAATGTACCATTTTTCAAATTATGTATTAAAGTAAAACTGGTTGGATATCATAACATAGCAGTGTAATATAGTGAAAAATAAGTGTTTATTAAGTCATAATCAGCCGTTATACTCATGTTTTGTGAATGTGATGTTGTTGTGGCACCACTATTGTTCATTTCACCGGGAAACTGCAGCGAAATGTGGAGCGTGGCACGTAAAACGTAGTTTCCAAACATTTAGCTGTAGTAACATTCATTCTATGAGACAAGTTGTAATAATAATAATATAGTGTAAAACTTGCGATATCTGCATAAAATAAAAAATAAAAAACGTTGACTTCACCACAACACTTGTGCCAGGCTATGTGCACGTTGAGACCATGTGAAGTGTCGAACGCCCGGTGGCAGGAGGTCACGGGACAGATTCAACATGTGACACGGGTTGACTGAGTGAGATGACTGGCTGATGCACCACCTGTGACCCCTACTGTACCAACTTGCTGTGCTTTAGCCACCCGACGCTCTGCTCATTGTTGTGAGCATCGCTCCTCTGCCCTCCGTTGTTGTTGGAGGGCAACTGCCTCCAACTGGCCAGTAGCATCCTTCACAAGCCTCCTCCAAAGAGGCCGATCTTGACACCGCTGGTACCAGTCATCGGCAAGTCCACTCAGCTCCACGTCCTCCTGTACCACATCACTCCATCTCTTCTCCAGCCCGTGCCGCGCCAACTTAGCCCCTTCTATCCGGCTGAACAAAAGCTGTTTAGGCGTGCGGCAGCCGGGCATGCGGGCTACTTGACCCAGCCAATGAAACCTTGCCTGCCGGAGGAGCTCACCGATGGGACTTTGTCCACATCTTTCAAAGATTTGTGAGCTCCTCACACAATCCAGCCTGGTTAAACCCTTAGGCAGGCCAGCCTAAATGTTTCTAACCGGCGAAGATGTTCCATTAGGGGGGTCCACGTTTCGCAAGCATAGAGAATGCCACACACACACACACACACACAAAATATGCCCTTATTGCTACTAGACCTCATGTGTAACCTATGACACACAGTATATTTCACAGCTTATATAATTGTTTGGTGAAGCAAAAATGGCAAAACATACTTAAAATGGTAAAAAGGCATTTAAAATGATTCTGGAAATACTACATTAAAGTTTCCTTTGTTAAGGGTTTATAAATGGATTCATTAATGACTAATAAGTCAATGTCAGTTTATTTATAAAGCATGATTAAAAACAACAGAGGGAACACTTTACAATAAGGTTCTGTTTGTTAATAGTAGTTACTGCATTAGGTATTATGAACAAACAATTAACAATATATTTTATTGCAATTATTCATCTTTAATGTTAAGTTGATAAAATACTAACTAATGTTAACAAACACAACTTTTGACTTTAAAAATGTATTACAACATGCTGAAATGAATATTAACTAAGATTAGTAAATGCTTGATAAGTGTTGTTCATTGTTAGTTCATGTTTGGATCCTTATTGTAAAGTGTTACCAAAACACAACATGAAATACAGCAGAAAAAAAAAACATATTAATAACAATTATAAGAATCAAAATTCTGTTGGACCAAATGCCAGAGAGAAAAGGTCATTTTACAAATGCATTCTGAATCACTGATCTACATTTATTACATTTTTCAATACTTGTGAAATAGTTTGAATTTTAACTTGCATGTTATAAATGTTGAATAAATACACTTATTCAAACTTGTATTAATCAAAAACAGAACATGCCCTAATTCATGATCTATGTCACAATGCAACATAAATAGACAATTATAGTGAGATTAGAAGAAGGGATTTTGTCATTGTGTTTGTAGTCATTACTGTTATGTCTTGACTCACATGTCGTGTCACTTTTCTTATCACGCTAATGTCAAAAGAATAGTTTTAATAGTCCCATTGCCCTAAAGTCCTCTCAAACACTTTTCAGCTCTTCGTGATCATTCAAAGTATGTGTCAGATAATGAAGCCTGATGACCATGAAACCGCACTGATGGTTATAATGTTGACAACTCTTATATGCTTCATATGTGTCCACCTTACATTAAAATAGATTTGCATATGTTACTAATGTTGAATAAGTGTTATTAAGCATTTATAACATGTTAGATAAAATGACTCAAACATTTGTGTAACGTGTACCATAATTGACCTGTTAGTTAACTTGCCACCGCTGTAGTAATGCTATGTCAACATAGATATTAAATGTGCTCTTATGTATTTTATGAGCTGATGAATTGTGCACGGTATGATTGAGAACAATTATTGATGAAGTTAAAGGGGGTGCATGCTGATTTCATGATGATTTTAACCATCCACAACAGTATTTTCATGTGTCATAACATTCAGGCTTTTTGTGATAAAAAAAAAACAGCCGTGCTGGATGTTATGGACCACTCTGTGACATGGAGAGCCCCTTTTTTTCCTCATGCTGATTCTTTTGTGCAGTTGTGGTCGTGTAGTCCAGTGCTATTTCCGATGCTAATCAGGCCTGAGCCCTACAAACACAGATTGTAAAGTGATATAGTCTCTTGTATTTTTAGTAAACGTGTGTGTGGGTCTCTGTTCTTCCTCTAGACACTGGAGTCGGGGTCTTACCTAGGGATTAGTTCAGTGAACACAGCAGACCAGAGCTCAACGCCACCCAGAAACCCTGAACTGGAGCAGAAAGCCAAAGCAATGCGGGGACGCATGTAAGAGACGCACAGTCTAAATACTCCAAACATTGTAGGACTGATTCCAGGTCAGAGTGACTGAATTACAGGTTGCTCTCAGTGGAGGGCTGGACGATGCAGAGAATGTTTATGATATTCTTATGATTATTTTGTCAGTGACCAAAACATTAATATTAAAAATAAACATTTTTATTTGACCAGTTATGTTTCCTAAAGGCTCTGCCAGTAGGTCTCGTGACTTTTAAGTGTGAGCACATGTGACAGATAGCAAAAATGGTGATTAACTTAGGAAGTTGTACATTTGTTGCCTGGCCCAGACAGAATCTGTTTGTTTGTTTTTAAGGCAAAAATGTGGTTAAATGTGTTAAACTGAACTGAAGATGACTGAAAGCATAATCAAATTAGCTGACATATGTAATAAATTAATAGCCAAGGAACCGTGGGTTCAAAAATGCCAGTTTAATGCAGAATTGCAACGGCAGTCATTTGCGTAGTTTTTGTAAAAGATATACTGTATATACTGTAGGTACATTTATGTACATTTATGTATGTAAATACTGTAGCTTTATTATTATGTATTGTCACATTGTGCATATAAATTAATGTAAATATCATTCATTCTTGCATTCAGTGTAGAAAACGATTTGGAAAACACATTTTGATTATTGTTCTAGATTTTTATTGTTTTATCACAATTTAAATTAATTTCAAACTAAAACATTAATTTAAATATATATTTTTTTATATTGTCAAAAGACTGAACAATATCTTAATGTCTTTTATGGGTTATAGCTCAGACCTAACTGAGATTTGTTTTGTAGGGGGAGGGAGTTAAAGGGATAGTTCACCCAAAAAATGTAATTCTCTCATCATTTAGTCACACTCAAGCTATCCCAGGTGTGTATGACTTTCTTTCTTCCTCAGAATACAAATGAAGATTTTTAGAATACTATACAAGCTCTGTAGGTCCATACAATGCAAGTGAATAGTGACCAGAACTTTGAAGCACCAAAAAGCACATAGAAACTGCATAAAAGTAATCTATACAACTCCAGTGGTTAAATACATATCTTTAAAAGTGATATTGTAGGTGTGTGTGAGAAACTTTAATAAGAAAAAAGTGTGTCTTAATATTTTTACAATAAGTCTCCACTTTCACTTTCACATTTTTCTTTTGTTTTTTGGTGATTTGCATTCTCCATGCATACCGCAACCTATTGGGCAGGGAGGAGAATTTAAAGTAAAAAGGACTTAAATATTGATCTCTTTCTCCCCCACACTTATCATATCGCTTCAGAAGACATATCATTAACCAATGGAGTTGTATGGATTACTTTTATGCTGCCTTTATATAATTTTTTGAGCTGGTCTTCAGCCACCATACTGGTCACCATTCACTTGCATTGTGAGGACCAACAGAGCTGAAATATTCTTCTAAAATCTTAGTTTGTGTTCAGCAGAAGTAAGAAAGTCATACACATCTGGGATGGCATGAGGGTGAGTAAATGATGAGAGAATTTTCATTTTTGGGGGAACTATTCCTTTAAATTATGTTTGAGACAATCTTTGTTTTTATCTTTTTAATCTCATAATATAATTAACACTCTTAAAAAGAGCGGTGATGTGCCCTACCTTTTAAAACATTTTCTTTACATGTTATTAATTATGTTTATTGCTCCACACTGTTTTCATCTTGACTTTTCATAATCTTTAATAATGGTTGTCTGTTTTAGGTTTGTTCTGAATGAATTAATTCAGACAGAAAAAGACTATGTGAAGGATTTGGGTATCGTGGTGGAGGTAAGAATAACTTATTAAAAACAAAAACAAACATAGAATATCTAACAACCTGTGAACATTACATAATGCAATACAGCGAAATGATTTCATAATCATAGGGACAGTATACAGTATGTTTCTTTGATTAAAAATGCAAAAACATACTGTTTCATGGCCTGTAAGAAATATTTATGGCTGGTAAAATGTTTCGGTTCTCTCACCATGAACAGTTGTGGCATAAGGAAAATTCACTGTATGATTCATGTAGGTTTGCTCTTAAGCTATTTGCATCCTCCTCTGCATAGCATTGATATCATCTGCTGTGTCATCACTAGTTTGCATTGCTGCAAGACATCATCAGTGTTTCAGTATTTACTATGGGTGCACATGCTATCATTCTAGTGTTGATTCAGTTTCACTTACTGGTGCTGTAGACAACAATCTGAAATGCTTCAACACTGATCAGAAATCATCTGTTTCTAAAGGGTTTTATGAAAACAATAGAGGATAAAGGCGTTCCTGACGATATGAAAGGAAAAGACAAGATCGTTTTTGGAAACATTCACCAAATCTATGACTGGCACAAAGAGTGAGTCTCTCGGTTCTCGTCCTATCAACTCATCTTACATTTGATATGAATAGAAGTAATGCTGTATCTCTATTGCTCTCTGAAGTTTCTTTGTGGGAGAACTGGAAAAATGTCTTGAAGATCAGGAAAAGCTGCCCGGGCTGTTCAGTAAACATGTGAGTGTGTGTTTGACTGATCTCAATCCTTTATGTGTGTGATGGCATCAGTTGTGTGTATAAGTGTTTTCTTTTTGTATGCATGCAGGAGAGAAGACTACACATGTATGTTATTTATTGCCAGAACAAACCCAAATCTGAATTCATCGTTGCAGAGTACGATTCATACTTTGAGGTAAACTAAACCTAAAACGTGCTCTTTTACTGCAATAAAATCACTTTTGATATAAAAAATCAAATGTTTCATCATTTTAAGTCTATACTCTTGTGTTTGTGTTCTCAGGGGATTCAGCAAGACATCAACACCAGACTTGGCATCAGTGATTTCCTCATTAAGCCCATTCAGAGAATCACCAAATATCAACTGTTACTAAAGGTAAAGTGAACAAGAAGTCTGTGCATCTAGGTAGGGTTGCACAAGCTGTACATAAGGTCTCACTTAAGTTAGGGCAGAAAGTCCAAACTAAGGGCTTAGTAACTGCTAGTTAGTTTGTAGTGCTTAATCACCAGTTCTTAAAGCAAGGCTTGGGGCCCGTGCATACTTCCTACGAAAGCGAAGAACAAAATCTGGCCAAAAAGAAGGTGTTTTTGAGTTTGTTTCGGTGGTTCGTAACAGCGCGCCAGGGCAAACTTTTAGGACAACGTCTTACCGGCTGCTAAACACCATCTTACTGCAATTGGTCCACGTCATCAGTGGGTGTGACCTAGAGCTCCACCTACTTTGAGGCTGACAACTAATTCCTGTTCAGTCAGTTAAAGGGATAGTTCACCCAAAAATGAAAATACTCTCATTATTTGCTCAGCCTCATACCATCGCAGATGTGTAGGACTTTTATTCAGCAAGGTCCTTATAATGCAAGTGAATGGTGACCAGACATTTGTTGCTCCGAAAATCACTTAAAGGAAACAAAAGTAATCCATAGGATTCTCTATTATTCTGAATAGAGGTGTGGGTGAGAAACAGTTCAATATTAAGTCCTGGTTTTACTGAAAATCTCCACTTAAACTTTCAAAAAAAATGTTTTTAATGCATCCATGGCAATAAACATTATTTATTCCTGTGTCCCAACAAATAACATAATAACTCTCGTAACTCTTGCGGTTAACCAAACGGATACCGTGTGCATAGTTATGGAATTAAGGGATAATTATTTAATGCATTCAGAACTTAAACATTTTGAAGTCTTCTACTGTTGCACGAATTCTGCTGCTTATATATGAATTTAAATGATCCGCTTTGTACACAGCCAGGGTAAACTGCAGCTTATCTTTGTGTTTGAACCAGGTATGGCACAAGACACATCTTCTTGGTGGCAGCTCGTGAAAGGAACAGTGGCACGCTCCTTTCCTCCGTAGTGCTAGGGTCTTCTCCTTGGGCAAGCGGGAATAACTCTTGAGCCCCCCTTACGAGGGTTACAATTTTCTCGATTATACCTTTTGCACATGCATTTTCCATCTAGATGTGCCAATACCATCCTTCATCTCTCTGTAAGGATCCAGAGTAAAAGAGATCCTCAGTATCACAATACTGTTTGCAAAGAGCGATAAAAGGGGCGACTTGCTTGCCGTAAGTTGCGACCCATGTCGGTGGAGAAAGAGATCATGGTGCCTGAGAAATATGGTTTGCTGCGGCTGCCACTGTTTCAGCACTGTACTTTGGCTCATACTTCACCTAGACGGGAGGTTGGAATGGCTCACTCCAATCAAACGGCTGGTCTGACATGCTCTGAGGGTTCTGTGATAGCTCAACAACTGCTAACTTTCCAGAATCCCCAGTAAACTAAGGGTCAATCAAGTGGATAGAGCGGGTTATAATCTGCTCGAGTATATCATTCTTATAGCCCTGATGCATAATCTGCTAGAATTCCGCAGCGCTGTGCATCCCTGTTTTTTTGGGCTCCAAGGTGGATGGGGAATAAGGCTGATGAAACAAAAAACTTAAATTTGACTTCAAAACACACTTCCAAAAAGCGGTTTCAGAGCATCTCAGATAATAAATGTTTACTCGTGTCAAATAGTGAAGAGTGGACAATGCTTATAATCCTCGAAGCAGTATAACCAGATATGCCAATCACTAAACTTTCTCTATTTGCTATACATAAGGGTATCACAGGAATAGCAGGAACAGTGAAAGAACTGAAAAAGTTACGATCTGGACAAATTCTAGTGGAATGCTGTAAAAAGGCAAATGCAGAGAATTTACTATGAGCCACACTACTCGCTGGAGTTCAAATAAAGGCATCACCTCATCCAGTATACAGCAAAGGAGTAAGCTGCACTAAAAAATTGGATGATGTAGATAAAGTTGAAATTACCTGTGAGCTCAAACCCCAAGGAGTAGTAAATGTGACAAGGAAAATAATCAAAAGAGAGGATTGAGTTATCAAAACTGGTACATATATCCTCACTTTAATAAGCCCCATCCCCCAGAAAGAATCCAAATTGGATATTTGAGTGTCAAAGTGGATTTATTCATGCCCAACCCAGTGCGATGTTTTAAATGTCAAAAATAAAAGCATCTGTTGCAAGTGTGGTGAAGACCACAACATGGAGAGCTGCCAAAAACCACCCAAATGCTGTAATTGTACAGGAGACTATTCAGCTGCCTCAAAAGAATGTCCTACATGGATTCATGAGAAGGAAATACAGAGAATCAGATTCACAAAGATCATCAGTTACCCAGAGGCAAGGAAAATGGTAGACGCTGTCCCTCCTTCTACATATGCCTCTGTTGTCAAAATATCTGTGAAGACCATGGAATGCCAGACAGACTTCACCTGGATGCACAAAGATAAACCCCAAAATGTTAACAGCAATAAATCTCTCCCAAGGACCAAGAATACAGGAACCCAAAGTGAATCTATCACAATCAATACTCAAGACATAAGAACTCAACATAAATTCAAACTACAAATAGATCTACAAGAAGATCAATTTGTTCGCAAGCAAAAGACGAAATAGCAAAGACAAAACAAACCAAAGGTGTTGAAATGAAAGAAAGGGATAGTCGGAGTAGAAGTTCATCCCCAAAAGGAAAAAGCAGGGGAAATATTCTTTTTTTTCATACGTGAAAATGGAAATTATTTGTATCCAATGGAACTGTTATGACGAGTTGCAACACTTAGATACAGTTCTCAACCCCCTTGGTTTTTGTCTCCAGGTGACGAAGCTACCACCAGATTTTACCTTCTCTTTTAAAAATGTTACAATTGTAAATACTTTTGGTCCTACTAATAGACAGACCTTTGGTGGCACAGCCATTTTAATCAGAAACGATGTGATTCGTAGTCGCATCAATGTGAACTGTAATTTACAGGTAACAGCAGTCTGTTTAACCCTGCAGAGAACCGTTACAGTATGTTCCATATACATCCCACCAAATCTTACTTACACACAAGGACCTAGATGGCCTAGTAGCCCAACTTCCTTCTCCATATATACTCGTGGGAGACTTTAATAGTCACAACACTCAATGGGGAAATACTCATTGTGACACCAAAGGAAAGAGGATCGAAGAATTCCTAGGCAATCTCACCATGATGGATCCAGCGCATTCTCCTAACAATTTGTGAACCTGAATTATTTTTAGAACTTTTAATGGAAAGTATGGCATGACCATTGTGGTAGTGACCACTTTCCATTAATATTAACCCTAAAAAGATGAGAAGAAGCTCTAAAAATACCAAGATGGCAGTTTAAAAAAGTTTCAAAGGCTTTGCTATGAAAGGTTTAATGAAGCCTCTGAAGATGATCCAAATGTTATTAAACATTTCACCAGTACACTCATCTCCATAGCAAATTATACAATTTCAAAAACATCTCCAAACATATGAATCTGGTCTGACATCAAGTACCTCAACAAAAATGGCCTGGAATCTGAATCGCAGGAGGAAGTGTAGGAATGATGGAGCTCAAATTCAACAAATATCAAGACACTATTCTAACTTCAGAACAAGAGATTGCTAATACCCTAGCAGAAACTTTTGAAAAGAACTCCTCCTTTGGAAATTGCCTTAATGCCTTCCAAGTTTTCCCAGCACAGGACAAAAAAAAAGGTAACAATTTTTCATCTAATAATAAGGAACCTTATAATCAACTGTGTAAGATTCAACTTTGATGTCATTGTGCAAAGTTGAATCTTAATGAACGTCTAGTATGAATCCTGGAACCGCAACAGTTCAGTTAAAGTTCAGTGTGGCTTCCGAAAAAGAAGAAGTACTGTTGATTACCTCATCAGCCATGAAAGCTACATACGAGGTGCTCTCATCTGAAAAGAACGTCTTTTTTGACTTGGAGAAAAGCTTATTCTGTATTTTAAAGGATTTATATCAACTTGGTTTTAGAGGGCACTTACCCATTTTGATTGCAAATGTAATACCCTATCTGACCCACATAAACAATCAAAGATCATCATCAAAGCATACATCTGGTATTAGGGGCCTTTAGAACATCACCAATTCAAAGTTTGTATGTAGGAGCAAATTCACTTTCACTGGAGAACAGACGCTTTAAACTAGTCCTACAATATACAACAAAGCTGAAGACCAACCAAGAAAACCCAGACTACCATCCTGTTTTCTCAACCCCTTCTTCAAGCCTATAAAAACAAAAACCAAGACAAATCCAACCTTCATGGTTCAAGCAATGTCATCACTAAAAATGATCATCCAATGCTTGTAAAGATTCTTTGCAAATTGCTGGATCTGGAGGCCCAAAATTGTAATATCTTCTTCTACTGGGTACCTTCAGGAAATGAGGAAACAGACACTGCTGCAAAAGAGGCACTATCAGCGGATTTCAAAAAGTGCCCAATACTTCCCACTGACCTAAAACCCATAATAAACTCGTATATTAACAACAAATGGCAAACTGAGTGGGACCAATGCACCATGAACAAACTCCATGAAATCAGCCCTATTGTTGGCAAAAAGAAAAGTTTCTCTGTTTTCAAATCGCCGTGACCAGATCGTCTACCCCCGCTGTCGAATAGGTCACTCCAGCATGACACACAAGTTTGAAATATTAGGAGAAATTTCACCAACATGTACCTTCTGCCTGAATCTATTATCCTTAAAACATGTTTTATTAGACTGTACTGGTCTGAACCCTGTGAGAAACCCTTTTTATTCAGTCAACACTCTGGAAGAAATTTTTAACTAAGTCAAACCTAATGCAATTTTACAGTTTTGGGGAAAAATAGAGTTTAAAAATAGAGTGCCTTACACATTTCTCGCCATGGAAATAGCCATAGAATCTGGCATGGCTTTATAAAACTAACAAACAAACAACATCTTTGTGTTTGAAAGCTTTTGTGAATCTTAGGCTGTTCTCTGTAGTCCTTCACATTAACGTGCTGCGCCTGTGAGACACAGATGCCCTGATTGTGCACAATGCTTGTGTTCATGCTGCTGTAATCCAGCACACATTTGTATTTCACATAAGGCTGACATTTACGTGGAAATATAATAGATATTTTTAAAAAAATGGTTTAGAGCTCGAGACTCCTTGGGGTTTAGAAGCCCCTGGACAACTGCTTAATCAGCCCTGTGGTTTATCTGTGCCTGCTACCAATTACATCATGCATTCACATGACAATTTACTAAACACTGCTAATGTATTGCTGTGAAATACTATGTGTGAATCTTAAGCGACCTGCACTAATTATTGATTCTGGAAGTCTGGACACACATAATAAATAAATACATGATCCTGGAAGAGTTTATTGAAAAAGTTCAAATATCTTCTAAACAGGAATAATTCATCAATAAGCCATCTTGACCAAAAAAAAAAAAAAAAAAAGCAAGTAAAACACACAGACACAAAATCATATAAATTCTCATATTTTGATTAATTTAATAAGTTTTCTTAAAGGTGCAATCAGTCATTTTTTTGAATATGTCATCTTGGACTTAAACTGGCCGGTTTCTGAGTTGAAGGGAGTAGAATTTGACTGGTCATGTGATCTTTACCGCTCTCATGAGGGGGACCCTCTCCGTGTAGAATAAAACATCTTTTACAACCTTACTGATATGACAGGAGTCTTCATTTCATGTCAGTGATCATGATTTTCTATTTGTTTCATTTGTTTAGAAGTTAAACTTTTGTTAAATGGGGGAAAAAAAAGGTCACCTTTAAATGCATTTAAGCAACATCGTCAAAATGGTGTAGATTTTCCTTCTGAAATGCTTGTGAGATCAAAGAAACAAGTGTTAGGTCAGAGGTAACTCTAAAGTAATCCAAAAGTAATCAGATTAGATTACCTAAAAAACATCATCCCATATATTACATTACTGATTGTAATTTGAGTCATTTAATTTGTAATCAATACCAAATTGCAATTCTGCAGTAATCTACCCAGAACTCTAGTAGTCGCATAATGTGATAATTAAATGTATTGATTCAATAAGCAGCCTTCAGAATTGTGAATAAAAGTGTCGATAAAGTGTGCATTTCAGTTTTATCTTGTTGCGGTTAATGTTCAAACCTTTTTTGTTTCATGTAACTTTAAGCAGTAATAATTTCCATTGAAATACAATACAAAAAAATATCTAAAATGTATATTTAAAAACAGCGCTGGATAGTAGTGGATTACATGTAATCTGGATTATGTAATCAGATTACAAAAACACTTGCACTTGTAATTGGATTAAATTACATTATAAAATACTCATAATCGGACTATAGTTACCTTTTATAGATTACATGATTACATATTAACAAGGCAATGACAGTAAATTGTTAATAATGTATTGATCACCGCAATCATTCTCTTTTTCAATCTTTTACATTTTTCATTCTAAATCAACACACCACTGATATACGTTCAGTAAGTCTTTGAGTGTTTTAGGAAGAGAGTGAGAGGGGGAGGGTTGTGTGTAGTGCCAGCCAGGTGAAGTTGGAATGGTCTATCTCAGCATTTAACCACTGGATCTATAGAGATCATTTCATTTTTTATGTTGTAAAGAAAGTGTAGAGAGTTGTTGCACTCATGCACAAATGGAAAAGTCCTGCAGGTTTGAAAGCCAGAGAATCTTATCCAGAACATAGAGATTGCTGTCCACACACTGAAAAGGTATCCAGACTAGTCAAGTGTACCAAAAATGAGCCATCTTTATTGTTTACAAAATGGCATGGTGAAAAAAGTGCACAGTGCAGTTTTATGGTCATTCATGTAACTTGATGTCTCAGTGTTTTGAATTATAAACTTTGGCCATACACTGTCATTACTGTTAGATTTAGTGTTTATTTCATTCATGTACTGTTTAATCCACTTTTTAAAAATGGCATAAAGAGCTCTTTTTGTTACTCAAATGCACATGACATAAAATAAAACAGAATTAGGTTGAAAGTAATCCAAAAGTATTATTAGATTAGATTAACCCAAAAATGTAACCTATGAGATTACTTTACAGATTACATTTTTCTAATGTAATTTGTAATCAGTATCAGATTACAATTCTCAAGTAATCTGCCCAGCACTGTTTAAAAATATGTAAATAATTATATTCAGTTATTGTGTCTAAAGTTAATAAGGTGCAGTTAACAAAACCAAATACGACAGACTGTCGTAGAATAAAATGTATTCATTTTAATATCTTATACAGTATATTTGGTATGTGTTAAAGTTTGCATGCCAGTGGCACTTGCCAGCTCATTGATATCACTATTCCAACCTTTACTCCAGGCTGGAGAATTCTGTAAATATTGAATTTACACAAAGGGTTATTTTTCACTTTTGTTTAACGGTTGCGCTCAAATACTTAGTTGTAACTTCTAACTAGTCTAAGTTGTAACTAACGCTTAGGGCTGCAACCACCCTAGACTTGTATCTAAGTTTCTATTGTCTTCTTTTCTTTTTCTTAAGGACTTTTTGAAATACAGCTCAAAGGCTGGACTGGATTGTCAGGATATAGAGGTAAAAGTTTCATCTAGAATACTCAATTAATAAACCAAAACCAACAGCGTTTTTAGACATGTGTAAAGTATGCTGAAGCAGAATACGGTTCATTTTCAGAGGTGAAACATGTTGTTTTGTTTCGTGTGTAACAGAAGGCAGTAGACCTGATGTCACAGGTGCCCAAGCTGTGCAATGACATGATGAACCTGGGAAGACTGCAGGGATTTGAGGTACCTTGAAAGCAATTCCCCTCCACACATTCATTTAACAAACAGCAGTTGTTGTAATATCAATGTAGTCACTGACTGAGCAATCCATTTAATTATGTAGATTAAACCTCATCATTAAATTGGTGCAGATCCACTTGATGAGTATGTTTGTGTACCGCAGGGTAAGCTGACGAGTCAGGGCAAGCTCCTGCAGCAGGAGACGTTCTTCGTGACGGAGCAGGATTCGGGCGTACTGTCCCGCAGTAAAGAACGCAGGGTCTTCCTCTTCGAGCAGATTGTCATCTTCAGTGAGCTCTTACGCAAAGGCTCGTCCACACCAGGATATCAGTTTAAAAAGAATATCAAGGTAAGTGGACACCACTTGTAATGATGAAGAAAGAGCTCATTCACTGTAGTTTTCAGTGTGTTACTACAGCCAGGTATTCTGATGCTATAGCCAGAGTTTGGGCCTTGATGTTTTGAGATAGATCTGATGTAACTTCCTCCTCACTCAAAAAGAACATGTCTTAAAACGTATGTTTTTTAAATGGCGTTTTAGGTGCAAAAAAAACCTGACTAACATATAATGTGAACATCAGGGGGGGGAAAGTAATAATTAAAGTGTGTGTGTGTGTGTGTGTGTGTGTGTGTGTGTGTGTGTGTGTGTGTGTGCAGGTGAGCTACCTCGGTCTGGAAGAGCATGTTGAAAACGACCCGTGTAAGTTTGTGCTGTCGTGTCGTGGGTCGGCCGAGCGGTTTACCCTGCAGGCGGCAAACACAGACATTAAACAGCTGTGGGTTAAACACATCACTGATCTACTGGACTTACAGAGCAACTTCCTGTCAGGTGAGCAAACGTCACATCACCTTGACATCTTCAACCAGCCTGATCACATAAAAATGACGTGACTGTGGCAACATTTTTACAAAATTGCAGTGTTCAGTACACATATCGCGATACCTACAACGAGCTGCGTAAAAATCAGTTAAACAGTGAATCGTCACTGTAATTCTTGAATCTTAAATCATAATTTTCCCCTCAAGCTTTGTCAGCAATGTGTTTGAACATATGTCTCCACAGCTCTGCAGTCTCCCATCGAGTATCAGAAAGAGCGGAGCGGCTCTCAGTCTCTGACCCGTAACTCATCCAGCAGTGGCCGTGCGGGTCAGTCCAACAGCCGGCCCGGCTCTACTGCATCACTGGGAGCAGAAAAACCCACTCTGTCCGAACGGAGCTCCACCCCACTAAAGCTACCTACCTCCAACGGCAGCTCCTGCCACGACTTGAGCAGATACCACTCCTCCAGGGTAAGAACACAGCCCTGATGAGATGAAATATTTAGGCTGCCTAGAGTTTACGATACATCAGAGTATGCTGCAAATCTGTTGATTTCAATGTGAATGGTGCGTCAGAAGAAAGGAAATGACTCCATCAAGTGACAAAAAATGGAGAATGTTTTAACATTTGCAGAAGCACACTCTGATGTTGTGACTGTCCTGCAGGTGCATGAGTATTGGTTTGAAATTGGTGGAAAAATATCACTGTTTCAGTCTTTTAAGAGCCTTCCAAAGAAAAGTAGTGAATTTTACCAATACTGATATCTACCGATGGGGAAAGCGAATAACCGATTAAATGGCTGATAGTTTTGAAAATCTTTTACTGTATGTTAAAAAATAAACAGATTGATTTGAGTTTAAATCATTTTATTTTATTGCTTGTAGAGATCGCACAATGATCGGAGAAGCAGGAAAGATGACACACAAAACCAGGATGTCCGGTCTGATATGTCTTAATTCCCGGATGTGCGGTTGTTACACAAAGATTTAAGACCACTAGATGGCGTCACAGACCAATCAGAATTTCGTTTTCGTTGTAATAAGTAATGATAAAGTGTACTATTATACTATTGTCAACTATCAGCTTCAATTTTTGCCAATAAACGATTCAAAAAGTGACCATCTCTAGCGACAACATCAAATATAATGTGATTAAATATATGCAATTTCTATGTTATATACATTTGCTTAATAAAATATATGTCATAATAATGTAATTACTTGCTTTGAACGTAAATGACGTGGTTAAAGGGTCAGTTCACCCAAAAATGAAAACAATCCCATAATTTACTCACCCTCAAGCTATTTTAGGTGCATATGACTTCTATATGACTGTCTTCTTTCAGCCAAACACAATCAGAGTTATATAAAAAAATATCCGTTTGTATATAAAAATATGCATTTTTGTTAGAAAAATATCCATATTTATAAGTTTATAAACTATAATCACTGGCTTCCGGTAATGGTGTCCGTGCGTTCACGAGAGAGTCAAGTTCCGGCATATGACATAGGCATAGCGTAAGCTCCTTGTGAGAAGTGATGAACGCGGAAGCGCAGAGGATAAAGGAAGCCAGTGAACGTGTCGGAAGGACGTAATCGGAAGTCAGTGATATAGTTACAAATTTATAGTTTATAAAGTTACAAATATGGATAATTGTTTTTACAAAAGCACGATGCTTCGCTTCAGAAGGCCTTTAGTAACCCCCCGGAGCTGTATGGATTACTTTTTTGATGGATGGATGCGTGTTTTTGAGCTTCAAAATCTAAGGTACCATTCACACCCATTATAAACCTTGGAAGAGCCAGAATAGTTTTTAATATATCTCTGATTGTTTTTGGCTGAAAGAATAAAGTCATATACACCTAGGATGGCTTGAGGGTGAGTAAATTATGGTATAATTTTCATTTTTGGACGAACTAACCCTTTAATATTAAGTCCTGTCTGTTAGAGCCATCATTTGAACAATTTGAATAACTTAATAAGTATTAAGTAATATAAATCATTTCAGTAAGAAAGATATTATAAGAACATACTAAAGACATTTTTAAGAATTTATTCGATTTTTCAAAGGTTTTTGTACACATAAAATTTTGTAGTTAAAGAAGCAGTTTGACATATTTCCTACTACAAAAGAAAGAGGTTGTGCCAGGGACATGCCAGGAATATTTTTTTAGGAAACTTTGTGTACTTCCTGCATTTTATAAAAGAACCTCAGGTTTTGGGGAGTTACTTGATCTGTATTGTTGACACACTCTCGCTCTTTTACAGTGTGATTGGAAATGAACTTCAGGAGTTTTGTTATTAGTGCGTGTCTAGCCAAGATTTGGTGTCTTTCAGTGGGGTGTTTGGCATGTATGGCCCACTTAAGTACAACCTTGAATTTCAGATGTGTGTTTTAACCATATACATGTTTTGTGTGTGTGTGTGTGTGTGTGTGTGCAGCAGCATGACGGTGTGGGTTGTAACGGTACGTCATCCTCCTTGATGGTGACTCAGGACTATAATGCACTGAAAGAGAATGAGATCTGTGTCACGCAGGGTGAGACGGTGCAGATACTGGCAACTAACCAGCAGAACATGTATCTGGTGTACCGTCCCGCTAACAGCCAATCACCAGCTGCCGAGGGCTGGGTGCCGGGACATATCCTGGGCCCGGTCACGAAACCCCTCGTAGACACAACTGCAGACTCAAACATCAAGTAAGTGTCAATCAACACTAACTGGAGCTCTGATTGGATTGCTTAAAGACTGCACCACAACCATCCCCCCACCCCTCTTTTTGTTGTTGTGTGAACACCCCCACCCCATTCTGTTGGGACTAACCCGGATGTTTTGGACATTTTTACAGAAAGATTTGATGATATTGTGAGCTTTTTTCTCGGCTTAAAACGTTAAAAAACAAAGAAAGAAAAATGTTGTTTTGTAGACTTTTGCGAGGAATCTTACATCAGTGTGGAAACGGACACGTCTGGACACTTATTTAAGTTCCTAACACCTTGTTTTTTATCATTTCTTTGTTTTATTGTCGATAGATTTCTTATTTTGTTGATGAAAGACAAAAAAAGACATAAAGGAAAGGACTTGTGAAGGGATTGGCCCGTTTCTCCTCATGGAGAACGTATACTGTTGTCTATGGCAATTTTTTTTATAAGTTGTGTGTTTGTTTTAATTGAATTTTGTATAGTATTTCTTTTCTCTTTTCATTTATTTTTTTTCTTTTACAGGATCACATGTTGGCCATTTACTGTAAATACTGTTCCTTTGTTTACTGTTTCTAGTGCATTCCTGTAAAAAGCCTTTTGCACTATTTAACTGAACCCTTATTAATGAAGTCAGGTTTGTGCAATAAAACTACAGTTGCAATGTTGTAGTGTAATGAATCATTTTAAATGTATTATATTAAATATGTAAAATAAAAATTTGACATGTGCATGACTTAACATGAGTTAGTCAGTTGAATCCTTTTTTATTTTGACTTTGTATAGTTTTCTCAAAAATGGTAATGCCAATCGAAGGTAAATGCAAATACTAGTTAAATGAATTGCAATTTTCAGACCTTTTAAAAAGTCCCAAACCTCATTTGAAGTGTAGAAATGGTGCAGCTTATTTTGATTTATTCATTTAATTTCTAATTTTCGTAATGTAGTTTGTTGAACTCTTATTTTGAGTTTGTACTAACCTCACCGGTCCTTGACAGAAAAGGTTTGTGTGTGAAGCAGAATTTGCTGTGATCTAAATAAAAACAAAATATCAGCCAAATGCATTTAAATTGAAGCTTCTGCTCTCACACAAACCATGTGTCCACTTTGGTGTAAGCATTTTAATACTTTTATGCATATGTAGTAATATATATGTATAATACCAGATCTGCTACATTCCTCTTGATTCTTGTGGGTTAATACTAAATGCATCCAGTATTTGGACACTTTCGCCACTCTTACTAATGTTTGAATTTCATTGAAGTTTTAGTGCATTTATATGAGCTTGCTTTGATATTTTGTTATGCAGTGACATTCAGGCATTGGTTAGTGTGCAAATGCATCTGGAGGTGTCCAAATACTTTTATATGTGGCGGTCATTGATTGGGAAATTGCGTATGCTGGTTACTGGCCATTGAGAATCTACACATTTCAGTGCTATATGTTAACAAACAAATATCTTTTCTTTTTTTCTTTTTTTTTTTTTTTTTGTGGACCTAAAAATGATTTTCCCCCTCAAGAGCTTTAATTTGCTTTACCTTGTTATATGTGCATTTCCATGAGCATGTGTTGGGTTTGACCGCTTGATGTTTTGACACAACAGGAAGTCTCTGTCATGGAACACGCTTCGTGCTCGCAAGCGTGCTGAGAAGGACATTACGCCCCTCAAAAGTGACATTAAGGTTGAGAATGGACTGCGTAAGACTAAAGATATTCTCAGCAGCAAGGTCACTGTGAAAGTGAGTAGGAGGACGAGGTGTGTGTGTGTGTGTGTGCGTGTGCGTGCGTGCGTGCGTGCGTGCGTGTGTGTGTGTGTGTGGGCAGGCTGCATCCTCACTTGTGTGAAAATAAACCAAGATAGGGCACTCACGTTACTTGTGTTTGTATAATGACAGCATGACACTAATGGTCACTCAACAAGTTTCGATAATCTTTTTTTTTTATTATTATTATTACTGTGGTGGTTGTTGTTGTTATATTTTGTTTTATTTATTTAACTATTAATGTGCAATTTAAAACAGGTCAGGTTTCTCCATTACTCAAAATACTCCCAACATTTCTAGCCTCATTTTTTATTATTAATATCAAATTGTTAAATTGATGTTATTTTTTATTTTGCACTTGTAACCCTTGTAATACTGCACAGATGTTTGTTCAGTTTATAACACTCATTAACTGAGGATTGTTGTATTCCCCTCTGGGATTCTTTCAAACTTTAAACTTCGTCTTGCTGTATTTCTGTGCAATGAAGTGTGTAACATCTCTTTCTCTCTAAATCACAGGAGACTCACAGCTCAGATGAGTCCGAATGTGAGGATGAACTAGACCCCAAAACTAGTATGGAGGTAGACACGCTGCTCTCAATGCATGCTGCCTATCAGTTTAATGCTTACCCGTGATCTGTGATAAACTGAATTTAAAAGTGAACATCGGAGGCTTTAAAACTGTAAGATAAAGAAATACCTGGACCCTTTAAAATGAGTTTGCTTTAATGTAAGTGTGCTAAAACAGACAGTATTCAACGATAAATGTAACAGTAATCACCATACTGTTGTCACATGGCCTCATTATGTAGCATGTTTAATTCAGTGTGCAACCTGGTCTCATAGAATCAGATTACTGGACCTACATTTTTGCTAAATGGTTTTTACATGTCTTGATGTATGTATTGGAGCAGTTTCATGGTGAAATGAACACTAGATGCACAACAACAGCAATTAGTGCATTCAAGACCTCCTGGGAAGTTCGTACTTGCTAGGTCAAAGATCGTACATATGTCGTCACGTGCATTCAAGTGATTTTAGTCGGAAAGAATGGACCATGTTTCTCATACTGGCGAAGCTAAGAAGAGTTTTCAGGACCAGTTCAACAAAATGAAGTGAAAGCTGCATACTAGGTGTGTAATTAATGCTTTATTTATCCGGATTATAATTCTCGAGCGGCTACATATAATGATGGGACATGTAGTTGCACGCACAAGCCTGTCACTGCATAAACCAGCTAAAATTAGTCTTATTTTATGGTAAGCTTTATTGTTGTTCTTCATTAACAGTACAAAAATACATACAGACTGAACTCCTTGAATTGCACAGGCAAAACATTCTCATTACCAATAAAATGTAGCTTCCACCATGATTCAGAAATTCGGGGATCAAAGAAAATCCAGAGTTTCCACTCATCATTCTGACTTTGTGGCGGTGTTCATGTGCCCTCAACTTGTAAATATGAATATTCCGACATGACTTGTACGCACCATATTTTATTCCCTTTCACACAAGTCTCGAGTAAAGCGACAGATTCATGACAATTCATGAATAGTGCATGACTTGTAAGGTGATACATTTTAGCACAACATAACCAATTACATTCACAATCTTGTTCACGAGATGCAAAGGGAGCACCATAAATTGACGTGATTGCTTCAGCATTTGTGTCTGTCATCTCGCATTTGCTTTTTATGACACTAGCGGTAAGGTTTAGGTTTAAGGTTTAGGGTAGTGAGGTTGGTTTTATTGATGTAAAACTTATTAGAGCATTTCACCCAAAAATGAAAATGCTCTCATTATTTACTTGCTCTCATGATATCCAAGGTGTGTACCAGAACATATTTGAAGACAATATCTCATCTCAGTAGGTCCTTAAAATGCAAGTGAATGGAGATTTCTCTTTTGAAGCTCCAAAAATCACAGACAGTCAGCATAAACTTTATCCATACGACACCAGCTGTTAAATGAATGTCTTCTAAAGCGTCAAGATCGCTTTTGGTGCAAAAAAGATTCATATTTAAGTACTTTTTTAACTCTAAATCATCGCTTCAGGTCATGAACGGTACGTAATCATGGTGGCATGTGAGACCCGCAAGAACTAAGGCACGTGCGTCACATTTGGAAGAGCAGCGCTGTTTACAAGTGAGTAGGCGGAACTCTGTACAGTAGCTTGATTTGGTTTTGGTTTAGATCTGTATTTATCTGTTTCTTTACTCACAATGGTATTGTGTGCTTATCCTGGATGTCTCAACCAAGTGGAGAGCATGAGATTTCTGTGACTATCTGGGATTTTTATGAGCTTCAAAATCAGATCACCATCCACTTGCATTTTAAGGACCAATTGAGCTAAGATATTTTTTCTAATTTTCTTCAAATGTGTTCTGGTGAAGAAAGAAAATCATACACACCTGGGATATCATGAGGGTGAGTAAATAATCACATAATTTTCATATTTGGGTGAACTATCCCTTTAACCTTAAAAACCTCATCTGTTTGAAAGAGCAAGTCAAAACTGATGTGATGCCTATGATGAACCACGTAATGTAATTTTACAAAACCATCATCACAGTCATGTAATTTCAGATCAGGCTGGTAAAAATGTTTCATCCTTTGACAGTCCAATCAAATAATTTGTCTAGAAAAAAATAATGGTCCATTCATTAGATTGGAATCGGATGGTAAAATCAAGTGCATTACATTGTACGATACAGTATTCCACACAATGAGAACTGTTGTATACTGCCCCTTTTAGGTTAATGCAGCATATGACTAGGTACCTTACTATGCCTGTGCCACTCCAAACATAGTTTGTGCCAATGCACTACCATGAATATGATCTCATGTGATGGTGCTGCCCTCTAGTGACTGATACTGAGGTCACAAAACACAATGATTTCCTTCCTTTGCTGTGATGTAAAATTTTGTTATTTAAGGTGTGTTTGTTTAAAAAAAAAAAAAAAAAAAAAAAAAAAAAATGCACCTGTAACACTCCTCTATCTGTTTTGCAGTTATTGAACCCTAATTTCATCCAAGAGGGTGAGTTTATGAATGCACACTTGCTGTGATGTTCAATATGTCTGTATTTTCTGCTAAAATGTATTGTTTAATGAGACATACATATGTCAACTAAAGCTTGATTTCAAATCTGAAATTTACAATTATATTATTACTATGTGCATATGTATATATTCATTATTTTTTAGAATAAGCTGAGATGGAAAGGAGAACTAAAAAAGTGTGCATCAGAGTAACATTGCGTTATTGCTATAGGACCATATCCCCAAAAAACAGCAACAAAAACACACCTCCATGGTACTCTCTGATGATGCTTTTTTAGTGGATGTTTGGTCTGGTATTAATCCTGTTGTGTGTTTTATTTAACACAATGTGTGGTCTGATTGTAATCACGTCTTGTGTGTCTAATGTAGTGGCTCCAGAGTTCCTGACCCCTTTAGCAGACGTGACTTGTGCTCTGGGGGAGACGGTGGTGCTGTGCTGTAAAGTGTGCGCTCGACCCAAACCAACCATCACACTGAAAGGGCCCGATCAAAGTCTGCTGGTCAACAACAACAGATTCACTATCAACATCAGGTACAGATCATTAACGACCCCCTCGTGCCGCCAAAACAACACCAACCCGCGTCTCAGAATAGCATTCAGACATGATATTCTTCTCAACACAATTGTACAGAGCGGTTATCTGAGTTACTGTAGACTTTGTCAGTTCACACCAGTCTGCCCATTCTCTGTTGATCTCTCTCATCAACAAGACATTTCCATCCACAGAACTGCCCCTCACTGGATGTTTTTTGTTTTTGGCATCATTCAGAGTAAATTCTAGAGACTGTTGTGTATGAAAATCTCAGGAGATCAGCAGTTACAGAAATACTCAAACCAGCCCATCTGACACAAACTCACACTACTATTACTCACACTATTATTACAGCGGACCCACCAAATATTGATTTCTGAACTCTTCCTATATTAAAACATTAGTATTGTGTTGTTTAAAAATGAACTTGTTTTCTTTGCATTATGTAAGGTCTGAAAGCACAGCATCTTTTTTGTTATTATGACCAGTTATCATTCTCTGCAAATAAATGCTCTAAATGACCATATTTTATTTGGAATTTGGGAGAAATGTTGACAGTATATACTGCATATACAGTGTCGGTCAAACCCGTGTCGTTTTTAACATTATTTACAATATGCTCATTGTCTCTCCTGAAAGTAACACACTCTCTCTCTCACTGTTGATCTTTAGGGATACAGGTGATATTGTGTTGAAGATCTGTAATCTGATGCCGCAGGACACCGGCATCTACACCTGTGTGGTTGTAAATGATCACGGCACGGCCTCCTCTTCTGCCTCCATTAAAGTACAAGGTGTAGAGACATAATGAGATAAAGATGTGAGATATTAAGTTGCTCTTTCAGCATGCATAACTGAAAATTGTGATGCGGTGCAGGTATCCCAGCAGCCCCTGCTCGGCCTGTGGCACAGGAAGCCAGCAGCACGGCTGTGATCGTCCACTGGCTTCCTCCGGCCAGCTCAGGAAACTCTGCTATCTCCAGCTACACTGTGGAATACAGACAGGAAGGTAAACAATAACTCGACTGCACATTCCCATCAGTCCCATCTTAACAACACTGACATGCACAGAACGGGGGCTTCAGTGGCACACTTCTACTGTATCTATTTCGGCTGTCTCAATTGCTTCTGTGTCTTTATGTAATTTCAGACTAACTCAAAGTTCATTGGGGGGCACTGTGGGGGCCATGACATCTGTTGCAGGGCTCCCCGTTCTTCTATTTTATTCTAATCTATTTGCAAAAGGAATGTTTGATTAAAATGTTTATTTCCTGTTGACACTAAAAATGAAGATATAAATAACCATCTTAAGACAAATGTTTTTGTGAAACATATTATGTCCCTAAGATTTTTGCACAGTACTGTGTATATATATATATATGTATATATGTATACACACACACACACACACACACACACACACACACACACACACACACACTGGTGGCCAAAGGTTTGGAATAATGTACAGATTCTGCTTGTTCAAGCTTTGTGCTATCACATTATGTATGTGTACTGTATATGTGTGTGTGTAGACTCTCTGGTGTGGCAGCAGTCGGTGGTCTCCACTGCAGATGTGTGTGTGAAGATTGAGAATCTGATTCCTGGTGGGCATTATCAGTTCAGGGTCAGTGCCAGTAACCCCTGGGGCATCAGCCCACCCAGTGAACCCTCAAACATGGTGACGTTACCCAGCACAGGTGAGGATCACTATCATATATATAGTGAGACTCATTCAGAGTTTGAGATGTTATTAAACTCGGTTCGACATTTACCATATGCAGCATAGACACCAAATTGTCCTTTCAGTCCTTTAAGTTCAAATTTAATTTGTAATTTACATCCTGTAACTAACACAAGTAACAATATTTTTAGATATGCATCTGTTAAGTGAAAAAGCACTCATTTCATTAAAATCACTAAATTTAAAACCTTTGCTGATTTATTTTTTTTAAACATCAAATTTCTTCCCTTCTATGAAGCATCGACATATGACGGCACAGGAATCCAATGGAAAGACAACTTTGATTCTGCGTTCACAGAAATATGTGAAATTGGACGGTAAACAGTTTTTACCTTCATTAAAAGAAACCAAATGCCCTTCACTATACCAATAACAATCTCAAATGTACTTTTGTGTTTACTCTGTTCTGTTGTAGGGGTCGTTTCTCTGTGGTCAGGAGGTGTCTGAGTAAAGCCAGTAAGAAGGAAGTTGCTGTGAAGTTTGTCAATAAGAAGATGCAGAAGAAAGAGCAGGTGGCCCATGAAGCTGATATCCTGCGTCACGTCCAACATCCACAGCTGGTGGCGCTACTTGACACCTATGAGTCACCCACAGCATACATGCTGGTTCTTGAGCTGTGAGTTAATACATTTAGAAAGCAGATACACCGCTTGGATACGTTTTGTTGCCTGTATGTTTTAGAGTTCACTACCGTTTCTATTATTAAATGATATTAACTTAATATACCAAACTTTTGGAACTACAAAAATCTGCTCTTCACTTTAAAATGTTTTGTTAATCATTTTAGAAACTACAGGGATACGGTTAGTGTTAAGACACATAAGGACTTCATGAAGAGTGCAATAAATAATATTAGAGACACAAAACACAAAACAGCATCAGGGTAACACACGTGACACTCAAATAATGCAAGCGA
The DNA here is from genome assembly GCA_032164185.1 of Moxostoma hubbsi. Lineage (NCBI taxonomy): Eukaryota > Metazoa > Chordata > Actinopteri > Cypriniformes > Catostomidae > Moxostoma > Moxostoma hubbsi. The sequence continues at coordinate 44,152,946 of JAVLUX010000011.1, read as the reverse complement.
AACACTACCTAAACTACATAAAATATAACACAGAAATAATAAAAAAACATCCGTTTCTATGAAATATTATGAAATGTGATTGGTCACGCAGGGACTACTGGGAAAGCCTGATTATTGTTTTTCATTGTCTGTAAATTTAACAAATGTTTACCATAAAACTTCATTTTCTTTAAGTCATTTACAATATATCTGACTTCAGTCAGAGCGTGAAATATCTGTATAATATTATTTTGCATAGTTTTATTATAATTCAAATAAATTATTACATAATCTTAATTCTAAATTGAGGCTGTAATTTGAGCATTTCACAGTGATTTACCTTAAAGGGACAGTTCCCCCAAAATAAAACTTCTCTCATCATTTACTCCCCCTCATGCCATCCCAGATGTGCATGACTTAATTTCTTCAGCAGAACACAAATGAAGATTTTTAGAAGAATAGATAGAAGTTCATTGATAGATGTGGGTGAGAAACAGATCCATATTTAAGTCCTTTTTTTTACTATAAAGTCTCCTCCCAACTCAGAAGATGTCCATATCTACAGAGAATGTGAGTCACCAAAAACAAAAGAAGATAGTGAAAGTGGAGATTATTGGTAAAAATTTACCCAAATATTGATATTTTTCTTACCCACACCTATCATATTTCTTTAGAAGACTAGATGGATTAAACCACGAGTCATATTGATTACTTTTATGCTGCCTTAATGGGCTTTTTTGACATTCAAAGGTCATCATTCACTTGCATTGTTTGGAGCTACAGAGCTGAAATATTCTTCAAAATTCTTAAGAATTCTTAAGTAAGTCATACACATCTGGGATGGCATGAGGGTGAATAAATGATGCACTATTTTTCATTTTTGGGTGAACTGTCCCTTTAAGTAATTGTTTAATTTGTTTTAAAGACCAAATTCAGTGCTATGAATGTGTTTGTATGTGTACAGAGTGGAAGATGGTCGTCTGTTGGATTATTTGGTGGCTCATGATGAGCTAATGGAGGAGAAGGTGGCTTTCTTCATTAAAGACACACTGGAAGCTCTGCAGTACCTGCACACCTGCAGAGTTGCTCATTTGGACCTCAAGGTAAAATATTACAGAACCTCACATAAGCATACAATTGTGAATTGTAATGCCTTGAATTCAGTCTTGTTTCTTTTACTATTGTTACACTTACAGAACACACAGAAAAACATTCTTACTGGTGTCTATTCCTTGTGACTCTACTAATGTTACTACATTTTTCAGTAGCGTGACTGCAGGTCAGTTGTTTTCAGATTTGTGAGCAGATGGATCCATTGTCATTTCATAATTATGGTAAAAAATATGAGGCAAATTTAGTCATTAGCACAGTGCATCTTTGCCAATTATTGGTGCTTGTGCACGCTTTTGACTGTGCTACAGCAGTCATAATGTGCGTTGAAATCATCGGTATGGGTTTGCGATCAAAAGAGAAGTTTGAAAGACTAAGTCTATTGCCCTCAGTGCACGAGCAATAAAATCATCATATATACACAATTACAGTTGAATAGGTGCTATATTTCTATAGATTTCCGAATGCATCCATTCCGAAAGTCTCTAAACCGTATAGATTTATTGCACTTTTATTAACCCATCCACAGCATTGCCACAATGAATGTGTGCAGTCTTCATTTGAAGTCTGATTAAAGTCTGATTTAAACATAATGGTGAGATATAAGCACTGAATCAACCAGAAGCTGCTGCACTATCATTAGATTTTGAAGCGTGATAGACTACCTCCTTGCATTCTTTGCTTTTAATTTGCATAAAGTTGAGCATTTCTCAACGTATTTTAGGCTCTTGACCGCTCTCAACACTTGCTACGCTGCAACATCAATCCCACAATCCTCCACGTCAGTGGGTCACTGAGCTCCCATAGAGATGGATTGAACACGCTCGCTCATTCCACGCCAGTGACACGTATGGAGAGCGCTCGATGTGCGTCAAGATGGAAAGTCAAGTGAAAAAACTAAGTATACACTACAACTGTTTTGAGACCATCACACCACGCAGTGTGCGCAAGACAGAGCGGCACGCGGAAAACCGAAGTATACTTTGTTGTTTGATTCTTATTTTTTCTGTGCCCAATAAATACTTCTCTGATTTTGGAAATAAATTAAATAATCTCATATCTGTGATGTTATACTTCAGTTATATAAGTATAAATGGTAAATGGTCTGCACTTATATAGCACCTTTTTAACCTTAATGGTATTCGAAGCGCTTTACACTGTGACTCATTCACCCATTCATACATACATTCATACATCAATGGCGGCAGAGCTGCCATGCAAGGAGCAACTTGGGGTTCAGTGTCTTGCCCAAGGACACTTCGGCATGTGGAGTGGGCCGGGATTCGAACTACCAATCCTGCGATTAATGGCCGACACGCTCTACCAACTGAGCCACAGACGCCACATATATACTGTATATGTATACTGTAACTCTAATGGTATACATTTTAAAATATTGCTTCCTTCAATAGCATTAACATAGTTAGCTAATGTTTGTTAGTCGCTTTTTAGTTGCTTTTATTGTAGCTAACTACTATTAAAAAGTACTATTGCGTATTGCGCACTGTATAAACTAAATTAAAAGAGTAAATATAGGACACCATTTTGAGTTCCTCAGATACAACACTGGAACCCTCTGGAGAACATCTTGGCACCTCTTCAGCACTCTGAGAAACTTACAGGAACTCTAAGGACTATCGTTGGTTCCTTTAGTAACCCTATCATGAGGGAATGCTTTGAGGCATTGAATCTTATTCCATGTCAACTCAACCAAATTTCAGAAACAGAAATGGTTATGAAAGCAAAAATATGAAAGGCAATGGATCAATATTTATTTTAGTGTATAGCTTTACAATTTCAGAGTGGCTTCCCCAACATGGACATGGTGACTATACCACTAAAGGATAGTTAAGAAAGCCATTTAGAAAGTCTGAGACTGCGTCTGAAACCAGGAAAATGCTGCCTTTTGGAGGCTGTATACAGAGGTAGGAAGGGATCGAGGAATGTCAGAATTTAAAGTTTGTGTCACATCCTGTCTACATTCCATTTCTAGCGAGATATTAGTATTGTAGTTATGAAATATACACTTGGTTATCACCAAAACTCTCCTGACTTTGTTCTAGATTATTAGATCATTGTGGTTCAGTTGGATGAATGAAGCAGATGCGTTACCTTTAGTGGACACCAGATGGTGTTTATCAGTTGCTGGTATCCTAGCAACGATGTGACATTATGCTGCCTCAGTACCCTGTCCAAAACCAGTTTCTGTAGGTATCTTTGTGTGCAAACGCTGTCTGTTGAGTCATTGACTGATAGGGCAGCAAGGCAACAAGACAGCTACATTCGGTTTCGGATGCAGCCTAAGTCTATACCTCTTTCCTCTCTTACAGCCTGAAAACCTGTTGGTGGACCTACACGTGCCGGTGCCCTGCGTGAAGCTCACAGATCTGGGTGATGCTGTGCATATATCGGGTCACCGCTATGTGCATCTGCTCCTTGGGAACCCTGAGTTTGCTGCTCCTGAGCTCATCCAGGGTACCCCAGTGTCCCTTTCCACAGACGTGTGGAGCATGGGGGTGCTGGCGTACAGCATGCTCAGCGGTGTCTCGCCGTTTCTTGACGAGAGTCTGGAAGAGACCTGCGTCAACATCTGCAGGCTGGACTTTTGCTTTCCTGACGAGTACTTCTGTGGAGTGAGCCAGGCCGCCAAAGACTTCATCTTGTCTACGCTTCACCAGGACCCCCGAAAGCGGCCGAGTTCAGCCACGTGTCTGCAGCACCCGTGGGTCAGCGCTCACAGCGGAGATTATTCCAAAACACCGCTGGACACCAGCAGACTCTCTGCGTTCATAGACAGACGCAAACAGCTACATGATGTCAGACCGGTGACTAATGTTAAAGGACTAGTTAGCAGTAGTATGGGTCACACCTTATGAGACAAGTCCAGACTACAGTCATTCAATTATATCATATAAGTTGTGCACTTACATGCCGTTTCCTACAGAGTGGACATTCTTAGACAAATATTCCGGGTTCAATAAAAGTTACTCCTCCATCACTTATTACAAAAAAGGCAGTTAGAGGAAGGCACTTACATGTGTAAACACTAAAATACACACCATTTGTTATCATGGCATTTAGTATATGTGTTTTCATAGAAACAAAGTTGTAAAATTGTATATAACTTTACACAGAAAAGGTTAGTGAGTGATTTTATCACTCTAAAATCATGTAAACAAATATTGTTTATGTGTTGTGACCGTCCTTTTGAAACAGTGAGTATTTAAATGTTTACTGATTAGCCCCATTCACTTCCATTGTAACTGCCTCACTGTAAACTAGATTTTTGCTTTTTTAAAGAAAAGGAGAGACGAGCCGAAATACATTTTTGTGGTAATCAACATTACGCCACGAATGCTGCTAATTGAGCTTAACTTGTATTGAACCCAGAATATTCCTTTCAATCTGGCCAACACTTTTAAAGTAAATAATATGGATTTGTGGGACAGTGTAATTTTGGGCAGAGCTTTTAGTGGCATCATTGAATCTCATAATTTAGGGTTTTAGAAACAGAACTGTAGTTCAGTGTTTGTTTATGTTCAGTTGTTTGGACAAGTATTAAATGGATAGTTCACCCAAAAAGAAAAAGGCTTTCATCATTTACTCACCTACATGTTCCAAATGTGTACGAGTTTCTTCTGTGGAACACTTAATATGTTGTTTGGAAGAATGTTGATTGGAATATAATGCATGAGCTGTATGGAATACTTTTCTGGTGCTCAACACCTCCTGTCCCCTTTCAATTTCTTTGTATGGAACAGAGCGGTATTCTGCACATCCTTCAATGCTCCACAGAAGAAAGCCATACAGGTTTGGAGCAACTTTCACTTTTGGGTGAACTATTCCTTAAATGAACAGTGGTCAGTTGAAAGCAAGAAAGTCAAAGTTGTGTCGAAAGTGGTTGAGGAGTTGGCTGTTCTGTGTGAAGAGATATTGAACAGGACCTGTACAGGAAAATCCGTCATCTTTGATTCAGCAGATCTGTTTTTCACAAACTCTTCAAGATAAACAAAAGGATGTAGAATATTACAGGTAATAATTATTGTACAAATATAACTGCATGTAGAAAGAATTGAACATCTACCATATAGAATGAGTTTGTAAAGTCTGGCCTCATGATTTGAGTTTTATCACCAATGTAGATTATTTAGTGGGGCAGTTTTTGCCATAATGAGGAATTGTATCAAGAATGTTTGTGATTTTGTATTTCTGTTTGTTTATTTGAATGTTGTAGTTTCAGATAATTAGCTTAAGCAGTTAAAGCTTATTTAACATTTATTTAATTTCAACCAAATCCCCACATAATGTCCAGGTAGAACCCCAAAGCCTTAAACTCTGTTTATTTATTATTTTTCACATATTTATGTATTATATGAATGTCCAGGTATTTATGTGTTATTAAGACATTTACATTTGATTGTATTGTTCAACTATAGTTCTGTGTGTTGTAGGCCTACAGTATGTGATGTCAGAGGTGTCCAACTGAATGTCAAGTCAGTCATATATCAGCTGTGACACGTCAAATAAATTCATAAACTCTTTCAGATGACAATGTGGCCAAATTATCGAACACACTCTGAAGGAACACTTTATAACCATTATTACTGTAAAATACTACTCTGACAGTGAGAGTAACCTAACATCCTGTCTACAATGGACTTGGAAACAATTTACGTTGAAACTGTTCTTTCCCTCAAATTTGTTTTAAACATTTTAAAGTAGGCTTACTTATTTATTAGAATAACAGTCAACTGGTATTATCACCAAAAGCCTTTGTGTCATTCCACAGGACAGTACAACAGTATCATTTGCAGGTTAATATTTTTGTATCTGGTTGGAAACACTGCTATGGACAGTTCTATCAAAAATGTATTTGACATGCAACAACACATCACAATGCTACAGTTGACATTACTGTATTTCACTCTTCTTTATCGGTCAGGGACTCAGTTTCAGTTGTGTATTATGATAGCATTATAGCATGACACACCTGTGAATACTGCATTAGGACAATCATCACATTAATGACGTCACAGCAACTTTGCTTTTGCTAAGATCTATCTTGTGTTTAAACTCATCGGTACCTGCTGTATAAAGCTTCGGCTCTGCATTGATAACCTTTGTCACATCATAAGTGTTTGGCTCAGTTTCTTGTCAGCACATCTGAAACAAGCAGCTTAATGATATCAGAATGTTAGTTGAATTCTATATTTACATAAAATAGTTTGAAGCAGCTACTAATTCTCTATCAAATTGTGATGTTTCCTGTGTAATCCAGTGAGGCAGGGTCACAGCCTCTATCTCAGGAGTTCTCTGAAGAATATAGCCACATCTACTCTACTCCATGCATAGGCCTATAGCCCTGCAATAGGATTGTATAGAAGTCTCTGTGTACACTTTGCATTCAAAAATGAAAATATTCTTTTTCTTGATTCATATGGGCTGTTTGTTTGTAACTGAATGTTTAATAAACAGTGCTTTGTTTTTGAAAAAAAAATGGTGATTGGTGATTTTTGGATGTGGTTTAATTTCATTTATTCAAATAAGCTATTCTATTAAACATTATGCTGAATGCTTTTGTAGCAAAAGTCAAAGCTGCATTGATCTCCACTACATATAATCAAAGTCATAATGTACTCTCTGAAGTTTGGGAGCCAATAACTGCAGATCTAAAACAAAGGAGTTACCCTTCAAAAAGCAGGTGGAGGGCACAGACAGACGGGCTGGAGACAGAGGGTGAGAGGGGAACCTGGCTGGATGACTGAACCGGAGGGGCAGACAGACCTGGCTGGAAATAGTGGAAAGCTAGCAGCCAGAGGTAAGCCCCAGGTGGCAGTCAGATAATCAGGACAGAAGGGAGCTGTAAAACCACAGAGCATTGGGTGAGAGTCAAATGCCAGAATGACACTGGGAAAGGTCTCGCTCACCCGGGGAAGAAGGTAGGTAGGGAAGAGGAGCCAGAGAGCACAGTGTGGCTCTGGTCAGGTGGCCAAGTAAAAGGGAAGGGGGAAGACCATGGGGATGGCTCAGGGTCTGGACCGGGGTCAAGTGGCTCCAGGTCAGGAGCGAGGGACAGGGGGGTGATTATGGGTTGTCAGGAATATTCTCTGCAGCCAGGAGAGTTCGAGTAGGTGGCTGAGGAATGACTTCCTGGCCGGGAGCATGGGAATCAGTGAAACGGCTTCCTTGGCCGAGACGGGAAGCTCAAGAATGGCCTTCTTGGGGGACCTTCAGGGATGGGGGTTAGAGCTCTCCGTGGTGGCAGATATACTCCACAAATCCCAAAAGGACAGAATCTCCAACCTTTTAACCTCCCAAGGACCAAGAGGCTCATTAAGCTCAGGTTTTAAGAAGTCTTTAAGGATGAGCTTATCATTATCCAGCCCATCAGCGACTGTGACGAAATCACACATGAAGTCCCTGATGGAGTGAGAAGAGTGTGTCAATCTGAGCCATCCTCGGGTGAGGTGAGATCTAGTGGACTGGACAGGGGAAAAGGAAAATGCCCATATTGATCTGCTCAGTCCTCTTTGGTCAGTTCGTTGAAGTGCAGATCCAAAACAAAGGAGCCTTCCTAAAAGCATAAAAAAATCTATACCCGGAAATATTTTGTGATAAAAATATTTTTGTTAAAAATTTTATTTAGTCAGAATACATGGTTCTTTTTGAATGGCCGTCAATGGGAAAACATGATCTTAAAGGGATAGTTCATCCAAAAAAATTAAAATTCAGTCATTGTTCACTCACTCCTGTGTTTTTATAACCCATATGACTTCTCTTGTGAGACGGGGCGTTTAAGTGAAATCTAAAACCTGGGCCGTCATCCCAGCCTTCCTGAATCTGGGAGGAGACAGGGGGAGGGAAACAACAATAATAATTAAAAACAGCAGGTACTCACTGTGACAGTGAAGTACTGCCCAAAAAAACACAGTAAAATTAAAAAGAGATGGAAAGGCCAATGCGGAGCAGCAGTGGGAGAGAGAGAGAGAGAGGAGAGAGAGAAAAAAAATTTACTTGCCGGTTCTCCGATATGCCATAGCTTGGTCCTCGGCCACTCCTCCACCCTCTAATGAATGCCGCGCCTCCCCGGGCAGATCGGAGGCAGTCCTCCGGTCACTGGCGGCCAGAACGCCCCGATGAGTTTTTAGTGAACGATAGGTGTCTCCCCCACCCCTGGCAGCGTTAACCACTCTAGGTGGTTGGTTGGGAGCCCCTCCTCCCCTCGCTGTCGGCGGACATTCCTCCACTTCCAGGCGGCATGGCTCCTCGGTCCTCAGGTGTAAAGGGGATTAAAGGGAAAAAAGGAGGTGAGAAGCGGCTTAACAATATAAATAATATTTAATTAAATAAAAAAACACACACAAACACATACAGGTGTTGGGCAGCTGTCCGTAAATCTCTCTCTCTCTGTGGCATTGCCATCTCCGGTCGGCCTTTATCACTCTCAAGGGCTAATTAGCCTGATTAGGGACCGGATGTGTGGCATCATGACCCAGCCCCGTCTCCGCCCTGCCACAAGGACCTAGATGTGAGATGCAACAAATAGAGCTTTATTGAATCAACAGAGTTAGGTCAGGAGTAGCAGGAGCACTGAAGTGATTGGGGATGACACAAATAAAGGAAGATGAAACCATAGATTCGCTGGAGGTCTCAAGGAGCAGGGTCGAGCCACCCAGGTAGAAGTAGCAAAGAGACAAGAATCCACTTGACTCTGGCGGAAAAAAGTCACTCAGGTCAGGTATCGCAGACGGAACCTCAGGGTCTGAGAGAACAGACCTGTGAACTATCCATTTAACATTAATGTTTGAGTGTGTGTGTGTGTGTGTGTGTGTGTGTGTGTGTGTGTGTGTGTGTGTGTATTCTGTCAGCCACCTTTTAATCAGGAGAGGCACCTATATGGGGGTACAGGAATTGACGACAAAGCCCCAAGCTTGTATTTTGTAGATGAATTTGGCTCCAGATCCAAGCCTCTCTTAAATGTCTGTGTCTGAATTAACCTCTTCTGTCTCTGTATTGTGGTGGTATGGAATACTGCACAGCACACACGCACATACCTACTCTTTCAGAAATTGAGAGCTGCAAATTTGCCGCAAGCTTTCCGCACATTCGCCACAGATAATTTTCACATGCAAATGAGTTTTGCAGCAAATTGTCCATTGTTGCTAAAGGATTGCCGGAGGTTCACCACTACTGTTTAAGAGCTGCAAACTTCTGGCAAAAATTTGCAGCGAATCACAAGCTCATTTGCATATGAAAATAACTAAGGTTTGCACCTGTGCTTACCTTGACTGAGCAAGAGTTTAAAAGATGGTGGATTGGAATGAAACTGGGTGAGATAATTTACAAGAGAACGAGTGGAACAAGTGGAATGAAATGCAGGTTTAGTTAATGATTGCAGTAACTAAGGAGGCGATGTAAATTTTACAGGAGAGTATGGTTGAAATGCGCTGTCAATGCACGCACTGTCCAATTCAACAGAGGCCCGGCATTGCCGTTCGGTGAGTGAGATCTCTGAGAATCATGTTGCAACGCAGAGACAAAAGCAATTGACTGGTATCTGCACTTCATTGCTGATAGCGCTGGCAGAGAATTTGAGGAGACGTGTGCAGGGTTAACCAGGTATTTGGCACTTCAATTTCTCCACCTATCCTCTGGAGTTTCCCCAATTGACATCCCTCCACTCCACAAAACAAACATGCACCCACGTTTATTAATAGTTGTCTTGTAAATATTCTGTTTGTGAATGTGTCTTGTTTAAATGTCATGTGGAATTCCAAGTATTCATGTCTGTGATGTGAAGAAAAATACACTTTGCATAATTCAATTCATTGGTTTGTGTCTATTCTCTTGTTAATTACTATAATGATTAGACAAACTGTTAAACCTTTGGTTTTCAGTTTAGTTAGAGCTATCCTGAGCAGATGATTTCCGCTGTAAAAAAAAAAAAAGTGCTCTCCTTTTCATTGAGAGCTTTTGAATAAGTGAATGTTGTGGTGGCAAAGGAAACATTGGGTGGCAGTCAGTGTTGCTGTTTGGCAAGCCAATGACTAAACCCAAAAATCCATGAAACATTCATAATGGAGTTCAGCTGGACTAGACACACCCAGGGCTGATTACTACCTGCCCTGTTCAATCAAATTCAATCATACATTCAATCAACATCTAAATAGGACTTTGCATGAATGAAGTTGGCAAAAATATCTCACCCAGTAACACACTGTGCCAAGTTCGAATTAAATTCCAGAAATTATGAGGAAAAAGGTGATTGAAATATATCAGTCTGGGAAGGCTTACAAAGCTTGGACCCCAAAGGACCACAGTGAGAGTCATTATCTCCAAATGGAGAAAACTAAGCACAGTAGTGAACCTTTCCAGATGTGGCCAACCTTCCAAAATCCCTCCAAGAGAACAGTGATGACTCATCCAGGAAGTCACAAAAAAGCCACAGACAACATCCAAGGAACTGCAGGCCTCTCTTGCATCAATGTAGGTCACTGTTCATGACTCCACTGTCAGAAAGACACTGGTCAAAATGCGATTAAGAGAACATAAAGACTCCTCTGAATTTTGCCAAAGCACACATTGATGATCCTCAAATATTTTAGGAAAATGTTCTGTGGACTGATAAGTCGAAAGTGGAATTGTTTGGAAGACACAGTCCTGTTACATCTGGCGTAAATCAAACACAGAATTTCACAAAAAGAACATCATTCCTACGGTCAAGCATGGTAGTGGTAGTGTGATGGTGTGGGGATGCTTTGCTACTTCAAGACCAGTGTGACTGGGGGAAACATGAATTCTGCTCTCTACCAAAAGGAGAATGTCTGGTCATCAGTCTGTGAGTTGAAGCTCAAGCGCAACTGGATTATGCAGTAACACAATGATCCAAAGCGTGGGAGTAAGTCAACCAATGAATAGTTCAAAAGAAGCAGAATTAAAGTTTTGGAGTGGCCTAGTGAAAGTCCTGATTTCAACTCAATTGAGACGCTGTGGCAGGACCTTTATCGGGCAGTTCATGCTTGAAAACCCTCCAATGTGGCTGAACTAAAGCAGTTATGCAAAGAAGAGTGGGCCAAGATTCCACCACAGTGTTGTGAAAGACTGATCTCCAGTTATCGGAAGTGTTTGGTTGCAGTTGTTGCTGCTGAAGGTGGCAAAACCAGCTATTATATTTAAGGGTGCTATTCATTTTTCAAATGGGTGATATAGGTGTTGGATAACATTTGTTGCATTAATAAAAATATATACACTGGTGGCCAAAAGTTTTAAATAATGTTGAGATTTTGCTGTTTCAGAAGGAAATTGGTACTTTAATTCACCAAAGTCGTATTCAACTGATCACAAAGTATAGTCAGGACATTATTGATGTAAAAAAACAGCACCATCACTATTTGAAAAAAGTCATTTTTGATCAAATCTAGACAGGCCCCATTTCCAGCACCCATCACTCCTTATCCTTGAGTAATCATGCTAAATTGATCATTTGGTCCTAGAAAATCCCTTGCCATTATATCAAACACAGTTGAAAGCTATTTGGTTCACGAAAATGTTTGTTTTTGAGTTGCCACAGTATGCAGTAGACTGTGTAGCATCTGAACCAATCAGACACACATTTATTCATTATCTAATGAATAAGCCAACAGATGTCTCAAGACTGTAGCAAGCAGAGGCCAATGCAGGTTCTTTATGTCTGATCCCCCACTGATCGTTAGCAGCAAAGGAATGCAGAAAGCGTGATTCACTACTTTCCCCCATAACAAACTGTCTATCATTTCACATGTATACCCCCAGGACATTGTGTATAGGGTCATTACTGTCTTGTAAAGTGTTTTTGTACTGTATACTGTTTTATGCAAGTGTTATGACAGGACTACCAGCTAATGTAAAATTATTTAGTATCATGTTTCCTACCAAATGAACCCTTGTGTGACTTCCTGCACAATGGTACATATATATAATTCTGACAGCATACATTGTATGCTTGCTATATTAATCAGAGCATAAAGGGGCTTAAACTAACCCCTATCATGCAAATGAGTCAGCTTCCAAACAAAGGAACATTTCCTGCTTGAAAATTGCACCTTTCTCATTGGTAAAGCCAGACTCGAGAGGAGGGACCTCCAGCAGAAGTTAAAAGACACGTCCTGCCTCTTACTCACACTCTTTCCCCTGGCTCTTTCCCCTGACTCTCCCTTCTCTCTGCTGCTGGTCATGCTGACCACGAGGCATGCAGGCCTCAACACCTCAAGCCATGTGCAACTACCTCGACCATCAGCTCAAGGAACCATCAAGCCTTTCTCCTGCGACTACATCCGGGTGCTCTCTCAACAGCCAAGGCAATTGCAAGTATCGTACCAGTAACTAACTGAACATAGTTTTAGTATAAGATGAAAACCCATTTGTAACAAAGGTGCTTTTAAATAAAGAGCTCAATGGTTCTCTCAGATGATCAAAATGACTCTTCATAATTGCATTTCCCCTATTCTGTTCTGGTTTCATTTTATTTTCACTTTACCCTTTCCTATGTATGAGTGATATCATGTGTATGTTTTTGTTTAGATTAGTTATGTGTTCGTATTTTTGTTAAATAAACGTTTGTGTACATTCTTGCGAGTTGATTCTGGTCACTTGTAAATCAACGTAAATTTAACGATTCGATCTCAGCTCCATGCTAAGGAAGAGTTATTTTTGTGTGGCCATGAAATATATCCTTTCTGAGAATTGATAGATGATCAATACTGAGTGTTCACTGGACGAACAGATAAATTGATTTTAATATTAAGTTGATTCTATTAAACGAGTCAAATGTTCCTAATTAATTATAACGAGTTATGATTAATTATTCATGTTTCCCTTTTACAGATATTTTTGACTGAGGTATATTTTGATAAATAATCTCATCCCTGTTTCTAAAAGATTTTGCTTCAAAGCTATAATAATAAGCTGTAATATTTTTGTCAATAAGCCATGAGAATAATATTACTCCAATAAGAGAGTTAATCATAATTCTCTTATTAAAGCTAATTCCCTACAGTAGAAATTGTGAGCTGATGCAACGAGACTTTGCATTACGATTTTAATGGTGGAGAATTTATTCATTTATCTAAATTATAACAGTTGTCAAGCGCGACTGATTCCATTATACATTTACTTAGTAATGTACAAATAAGACATAATAATAGAAGATAATAATAAAAAATAAATAATATTAATTAAATTCCTAGCTCACACATACTGTTTCCCTTACAAACAATGGTAACTTACGTGAGACTTTAACCCGTACAGTGTACATTTATCATATCAAATTCACTACATATATTGGTGTGAGAATCTGGGCACTTTAACTGATTACTGTTTATTTGTGCATTGTGGAACGCTTTGACGTTCATATGTATCGATGAAACTGTTTTCATTAGTGTTGACCCATATCACAAATCACTGGTTTTGGTTGCTATGGCAACAAAAGTTCACTGGAAGTCCTAAAGAGACTCTTCCCTGGCAATCTACAACGCATGAGCAACCTCTCAACGCCATATTGTAAACACAGTACAGCTAGGCTAATAGCATAACACAACACCGCCAAACTAACTAGTTAGTGAACTTTAATTGAAGCCCCTAAATACGCTACAACTGGCATGTCTTAAGGTCAAATTTAGGTAAAAAATGGCACAAAAAGAAACAGCTTTCTCTAGAAACTCATCAGCCAATCATTGTTTTGATGAATGAAGGCTATACAATGCTTGAAATTCTCAAAAAACTGAAGATTTCATACAAAGGTGTACACTACAGTCTTCAAAGACAAAGGACATCTGGCTCTAACAAGGACAGAAAGAGATGTGGAAGGGCAGATGTACAACTAAACAAGAGGATAAGTACATCAGAGTCTCTAGTTTGAGAAATAGATGCCTCACATGTCCTCAGCTGACAGCTTCATTGAAGCTCAACACCAGTTTCATGTACAACAGTAAAGAGAAGACTCAGGGGTGCATTATGGGAAGAATTGCAAAGAAAAAGACACCTTTGGAACAGAAAAACAAAAAGAAAATGTTAGAGTGGGCAAAGAAACAGACATTGGACAATAAATAATTGGAAAATAGTGTTATGGATCTTAAATGTGTGTGAGAAGTGTCCAACAAGACAGACACATCTATGGCAAGTGCTACAGGAAGTGTGGAGTGAAATATCACCTGAGTATCTGGACAAACTGGCAGCTAGAATGTCAAGGATCTGCAAAGCTGTTATTGCTGCACATGGAGGATTTTTTTTTATCAAAATCAAATCACTTTATTGTCACACTACTGTGTACACGAGTGCAACAGTAGGTGAAAGTCTTGTGTGCAGTTCCGAGCAACATTACAGTAATGACCTTTTGATGGAGCCTGCGACGCAGCAGCCATACTCGGCGCCATCTTGAGCTGAAAGAACTCTATGAGAACTCTTATGAGAACTCTTTGAAGTAGTTTAAATTTGAAAAAATATTTCAAATTGTAAAAGTAATTTTTCACATTATTAATGTCCTGACTATACATTGTGATCAGCCGAATGCCACTTTGGTGAATAAAAGTACCTGTTTCTTTTCATAAGAGCAAAATCTGTATATTATTCCAAACGTTTGGTCACCAGTGTATATATATATATATATATATATATATATATATATATATATATATATATTTGAAAACTGTATTTTGTGTTCACTCAGGTTGCCTTTGTTTTATTTTATGACTCGTTTAAAGATCTAAATGAAAAATAGAAGAAATCAGGGAGGGGCAAATACTTTTTCACATACACATACAAATACAGCACTGTATACAGTATATGTATGTGTGTGCATGTGTGTGTGTGTGTTTAAATCAAAATATTAAGGTATATGTGTGTACATAAATCACATTTTAAAAGTATCTATGTCCTGACAAATAACATTACCAATTTGACGGTGAAATGTGACAAATTGGCTTATTTTCTAGAAACATCCTACCACCCCAAAAACAAGTCTCATTGCAAACAGGTGAGCAATTCATGACATTGAAAATTAAAAAAAAAAAAAGCTGCATGAACCAGGGACTAAAAATTCAATTTTGATCATTTTGGTTCATTTCGGAGATTTTTTTTTTTTCTCCAGTTCAGAAGATCCGCAGCCTCCTTTCTAAATGATAACCGGTTACAACAAAATAAAACAATGGTTAATAACGTTCTTTTTTAAATGACAGTACTCTTTGCTAATGGTGGGTGAAACCAGCTCAAAAAAAGCCACTCACCTTCAGGCGAAAAAAGCAATTAATTTTTTCCCTGTGTGGTGGATTTATCAGTATGGAAATCGTAACTAGCACACAGTTAATTAACAGTTAAGTATAATTTTTATTACAGCGCTGCTTACCAGTCAAACCCTGGCAGCATCATATCTGTATTAATGCATCGTATCTAACAATAATTCAGTGAAACAACTGAGAAATATACTTTTTACCTCCTAATAACTTCCTATTACAGAGAACACAAAGAGGAATAGGTTCTGTATGCTTCCCATGTTACATAAATACATGAAACAAACATTTCTCAAATGCTTACAGTATGTACTTGTAAAACAGAGTACACAGTTAGGATGGCATGAGGCTGCGGAGCCCCAAAGAGGACAGGGTGGAATTTTTTTCTGAAATAGGTTTGCATGCACTTGCAATAAATTTGAAACCATAGTAATAATACAGAAAAACTATGGTAATAAAAACCATAATGATGTGGTTGTTGTAGTTTAACTATGTTTCCCTTTCAATTCAGTTCACTCGACATTGTGAGAATCACTATGGGGATTCCTTCCCGACGACCTAGTTGAAGCCCTTGTACAATAATGCCAATCATGAGATTGGTAATGGTGTGTTTGGTAAAAATGTTTGAGCCTCGTCCCTTTAGGCGCTCAGTTGGCCTAAGCGGGTGCGCAAACATCATTTCTTCAGAATTTCCTTCCTTCAAGACAGCGACGTCATCTCTCCTCTTGAAAGCCTTCTCTGACCAAATTCAAATATTTCAATTAAAGTTATATTCAAATGTTTGTTTTAAGAAAGCATAATGTAAACAAATATCTGCTGGGGTACAAATACAAGTAATGATTACAAATGTTTTGTTTTCTGCATATCATGAATCAGTATCCTGCGGGCACACCTGTCATGGCATGCAATACTTTGCTTCCCGAAGCATGCTTTTTTTCTGCTGCATTTTGCTTTTGGACATGTGGCAGTTTTGAGAGGTGGCTCTTCATGACCACTGTTTTGCCATCGTTTTGGAAGTCACTTTTATTTGGCCATAGTTCATAGCACCATAGGGTGCCCAAATGTGTTTCTGTCCATTGTGTTCACATGCACTATGTTCTCATTTAATCAGAAATGTGCTCGTCACACCTGTTCATGAAGCACACATTCACACGCTGCTCATTCCCCACCGGAGGTCACCGGAATGGTGCACAAATGTGTTTCTGTGTATTGTGTTCACATAAGAATTTTCTCTCATAAAAGAGAAAGTGTTCGCTGTATGAAATGCACACACACATTCACATGCTGTTCACTCCTCACCAGAGTTAATGGGATGTTAAACAAAATGTTGTTTCTGTGTGATGTGTTCAAATAAAGTATGTTTCTTACAAAAAAAGAGTAAAACATTTGTGATGCCTTCATGAAATACATTTCTCTCCCCCTCCCTGCCGGAGTTCGATGGGACCAGGATATTACACAGAATGTTGCTTCTGTGTGTTCTGTTTAAAGGATATTCTCATAAAGAGAAAAATGCTTGTTGCACTGCAAAGAGGTGCACACACTCCCGAAGAAACCCTTCACACTTCTTTTACCCACACACTCTTTTGTCCACAACCGCTACTCAATGGCGAACGGTGATCTATCTCCTCTAGCGAGCAAGCCAACACGCCTGTTATGTTTTCATTAGTTTTACAGCTAATGTCTTCCATTCCGGAGTGAGACGGTGGGCTTCAGCCCATTTTAGATCTGAGATGATTGAATTGCACGCTTGCAAAGTGCCCATTCACAACTGTCAGAAACAGATCTTAATCGCACATCTGCCTTCAGGCTGGTTTGTGTCAATAGATCTAAAGGACGCATGATTACTTTAATTTACGAGTTGCACCGTCTCAGGCTGTTTTGAGATTCACGTTCAAGGTTACAGCTTATTAATTCAGAGTCCTTCTCTGGCTCGCCACACACACAAAGTGTATTGATGCAGTGCTCGCTCAATTGAAGCTGAGCAGCATGCACATTTTGAACTGCCTCTATTATGGGCTGTTATTAGCCCGACCAGAGGCTCTGTTATGCGAGCACAAGAATTTACTACTCTGAGGCTCAGGCTGTACAATTGACAATGTCAAACTGGGTGAAAAGCATCCGTCATCGCACTGTTAGGTCTTTCACATGGGATTCTTACATTCCTCCAAGAGTGGCTGGACACAGATCTCAACCCATCAACGCTTAAGGCTTATGTAGCAACTATGTTGGCATACCATGCCCCTTTTGAAAGTAGTTTCAAAAACAAAAAAACTTGCACACTCACTGTTCCAACAATAATTTGAATCCAAAACCATGTGGTTAACATTTCGACTCATATAACTGAAGAAGACTCGTTATATGAGTAGAAATGTTAACTACATTGTTCTGGATTAAAATTATTGTTTGTGCAGTGAGTAAGTGTGCGACATAATTGTTTTTGCAAATTGTGTATAAAAATAATTAAGTAAATAAGTAAATTATAATTGTATTTTGAACCCCAGTAAACAAGCCAAAGGCAACTGTGGCAAGGAACACAAAACTCCATATGATGTTGGTTAATGGAGAAAAATAACCTTGGGAGAAATCAGAAACCAGGCTCACTGTTGGGGCCAGTTCCCCTCTGGCAAAACAGCATGAATATACTGCCAAAATTAGTTTTTGTGTGTAGTGCTAGTCATGGTTTATAATCAGTAAATTATGTGTTAAACACCAGTGTTTAAACAAAGGTTTTGTATGAACTGTAAGATTAGTGACTAATGAATTTGAAGTCCATCCTGGATTAACTGCAGAAGTTCACATTGATGCAATTGCCCTTTGTTAGTTCGCTGATGAAGGCTTTTGTTGGCAATTAATTGATAGTCTATGTATTCCTTTTTAAGAGTGTTGTCCATCATTAGACCGAGGTGATGCAGGCAGAGATCAGTGAGGTGCATTAGTTCATCCTCTGAAGTCCATCGTAGTGACACGTAGCAGTGGGAGTCGGACGTGAGGCAGGACAGGAGCTAGATCTGGCAAGCTCTGGTAACCTCTTGATAAATATCCCAAGTTTGAAACAGGGAAACAAATAGAATAATATTAACGTTGATGCCATTCACTTTAAAGCAGGTTTAGCAGAGTTGAAAGCACCAAAACTATGAGTTGAGGATTAAATTAGGTATATGCCTGAATGAATAGATGAGTAGTTAGCAGAGAGTGTGTCTGAGTCCCGAACACTGCTAGGAAGACTATTCCATAGTTTAGGAGCCAAACAGGAAAATGATGTCCCTTCTTTTGTGGACTTTGATATTCTCAGTATTATTATCAGGCCATATATATATATATTCAAATCAATGTCAGGCTCTTCAACGCCAGTGTTAAATTAGTTCTGCTATATGGAGCATAAACGTGATGAAAAAAAAACTACCACTATCAACCAAGTCTTCATCAACACCTGCCTGAGAAGTATCCTTTCAAATCTAGCGGTGTTGATAGTTATAAATATGATTTTAGAGGATGGTAAGAAAACAAACTATTTACAAATGTACATTATTTACACATCCCTTAGCAAGTAAAACTTCCAGATGCAAATATTCCTGCTTCAAACCAAAGTTGCCTTTTTTTAAGATTTATCTTTTTTATATTATCTTGGACATCCATATTGGTCAACGGCCCAAATATATTTTTTAAATCATTTTAGTTAATAGGTTCAGTACCTTAAACCAATCACGGAAAAGAATCTTACCCAGATAAGTCTGCCGCTTTGGTTTATGCTGAAGGCAACAATGAATCAAATGGCAGAATTATGTACAGAAATATGGGAGAGATGTTTTATAATTATATTGATGATTTATATAATTCCCACAGGCAATGCCCCTAGACACAAATATTCTTGCCTCACGCCAAGGTGCAAGACACCACCACAGTTTGCCAGCCTTGCAAGAAGCTAAGGCCCACATGGAGAGATAGAGGCCTTCCAGACGCAGAGCTTACTGATGAGAGAACAATCCACTCCCCTGGTGTCACGGATCCACACTCCGCTCACTCTCTCCTGAGTTGATTACACGCACCCGTACATCATCAGTAGCTAATCGAGGACTACATTTATATTCAGCTCTCACACTCCGTCATTGTCTGTTCTCATTATCAGTGTTTCCCTGGAGACTACAGACTCCCTAGTTTGTGTAGACTTACCTGTAATAATATACTTACCTATTATTGTTCCTCTTGTCAGAGTTTGGTGTTTATTCATCCTCTGTTTATTTCCCCAGCGATTGGACTCTCCTATGTTTGTTACCACTAAGACCAAAAGACTGTTGTATCTGCATATTGTTCTATTTCACTGTTTGGAGTTTACTCACATGCTGTTCATGTCATACCTGTGTCTTGTGCCTCACCTGTTTGTTAAACCTATTATTCATTCCCTCTGTCATTAAACACCACGATTGAGTCCATCCCTCTTCCTCCTTGAGTTTCTCAGTGACAGAAGAACAGACTACCAAAAAGGACTCAGCGGGGACTTCCTCTAGTCCACCAACACCAACGAGCACAATCACCAAGAGCATGGAGCTGACGGGTGTGTTGATGGAGCTATTTAAACTAGATCTTCCTCTCCTAGAATACACAACTAAGTTCTGTCAACTGTCACCCCAACTACAATATCAGACTTCTACCACAGATCCATTTACAGAATGGGACTGAACTTTCACCGAATTACAGCCTTTCAGGAGGTGGGGAATCTTTCCTTTGAGGAACATGCCTGAGCAATGCTGGCCATCCTTTACCCCAAACCATTATCGAACCCCAAGGTAACTCCTATCCCAGCATTCCCCCTAAATACATTTTTTTGGGGGACTAACCTTCTCCAAGCTCCGGTGGTCAATTCCCCGCCACGGTCTGCGGGAACTACCACGGAAGTCACATACCCCCCTTACACTGTGGATTATGGTGGGAACCCCGGGCCACTGCCGGCGCCCATGCCTGCCATGGTAAATGAGCCAGCACCCATGCCTGCCACGTTAAAAGAGCCAGTGCCCCATGACTGCCATGGTAAACGAGCCAGTGCTCACACCTGCCATGGTAAACGAGCCAGTGCCCACGCCTGCCATGGTAAATGAGCCAGTGCCTTGACCATCCCAGAGCTGATGCCTGTAGCCTCGACAGTCCCAGAGCCGACACTTATAGCCTCGACCGTCCCAGAGCTGACGCCTGTAGCCTCGACCATTCCCGCAAAAGCACTCCCAGCTCTCTGGAGGAAGAGGAGAAGGAAAAGGACTCCCATTCCCCAGTCAATGCTAGCACTTACATCCTTGCTCCAAGCCTTCCACGGCTCTTTGCTCCAAGCCTTCCACGGCTCTTTGCTCCAATTCTTCCACGGCTCCTTGTTCTAAGCCTTCCATGGCTCCACCAACCCTGGCGGACATATTTCACTGCCACCTGATAAATAAAACTGATTTTTTTTAAAGAATTATTTACAATAAATAGATCTGCAGAGGTCATATCATTACAATAATGAATATTGAAAAGACAAGAATGTAAATTCCAAGCATGAATTTATAAAAACAATTCAGCAAGTTCGGTCAATCTGACAGTTTTCATAGGTCAAGTGAACTAAATAGTGGATACACTAACAGGGCTTGCAGTGGATAGAGTGAGATATTCAAAAGGATGAAGATAAGTCATGGGAAAAACAATTTGCTAGCTAGATATTCAAAGTAAAAGAGTGAAACCTTAAAGCCACCCTCCAAACAACTTCCTTCATAAACAGCTCCAAAGCCTCCTTCACCCAGCATTTCTCCGATTTAATAATGGCAGGAGTGGATGTCTGTTAAAACATAAATAAGTATAGTTGACATAAAGTGTCAAGCACTGACAGCTATGTCCTGCAGGGTGATATGCTACATTTTATCTTAAACTATTTCAAACAACATTTTCTAATTCTTCTATATTTGCATATACAGGTTTTATGAGCTTATATTACTAATGAGAGACTGCATTGATTATTTGTACTTTTAAAAACCACTGGACTTTTTAGGAGAAAACTCAAAACAAATGTACCAGTTACAGTGCCTAAAATAAACATGTTCTCTTATGCATAAAAGTAACCTAAAATATTGGTGTTGTAAAATAATGTTCCTGTCCATATTATTTATCAACTAACCATAAACAAAATGCTTATCAGTCAATTTACAGTATAAACCATCAAATTAATGATTTAAGACTGATTCATGACCTAGCAAGTACGGATTATGGATGTATGTGTTTGTGTGTTGTTTCATGTTGGATTTAAGGGAACAAATTGACTCTCAGTTCTCCTGTCCAGCTGTCTCATCTGAGGTGACACAATGTCATCTGTCGGACTGACTAGACACTCAACACTCCAGTCAGACACTATACGGGCCGGAGCTGGGAGGATGTCGACACCAGTGAGACACCGTATGGACCGGAGCTACGAGGATGTTGACACTCAAGTCAGACACTGTACGGTCTGGAGTTTGGAGGACTTCCTGCTCCTGCTGATGTTGTGTTTCTGTAGTGAGGAATTCAGACTCTCTGTTAGGAGGTTCCTGATGATAATGGTTCTTTACAATACAGATGATGTGCTGTAGAGGATTCTGATCTAAAGAGGGGAATTTCAACCAAAAGTTGTTTCAATCAAATAATAATAATAATTCAGGAAACCTCATTTAAAAAAATGTTTCTACTGTAAATTATATATTATAAATGACAAAATGCAATATTTTACTATAAATGCACATTTATTGCCTTGCTACATATAATATAGATTGTAAATTAGGTTATATGGTAATTCGTACTTTTTACTCCCTAAAAACTTTTATACAGTATTTTACACAGTTGCTAGCTTATATAATAGGCTACATGTATTGACCTGTTAAATGTATTGTAATGTTTCATCGTAATATGGCAAAGTAACTTAAAGTTTTAGTTTCTTTCCCGTTAAAATGATGCTGTAAATGATGAAGGGACTTTCTGATATAAAGAAAAACGAGTCATATTCATGTATTTACCATCAGTATTGCTCACTGATGGTCCGGCGGCTGCCTCAGGACCCTCGTCCACTGTCTCAGTTGTGCTGGTGGACTTTTTCACAGGACAAACAAAGTGTAAAGAGACCCGCCACTTCCAGAACCTTTGGTAAAACAAAGCCCAAAGCTGATTCAGGTAAATAAACATAAATTTCAGCCATCTAAAAAAATTATGACATATAATAACACAAACAAAGATTGAGTGACTAGTAAGTTAGTGAATAACTGAGAAAGAGGCTGAATGAATGACTAGAACAGTGTGTGTGAGTGTCTGTGTGAGAGAGAGTGTTTGTGTGTGTGTGCGGGCACGTGTTAGTGTGTGTGTGCACGTGTTTGTGTGTGTGTGTGTGTGTGCACATGTTTGTGTGTGTGTGTGCACGTGTTTGTGTGTGTGCACGTGTTTGTGTGTGTGCGTGTGTGCACGTGTTTGTGTGTGTTTGTGTGTGAGTGCTTGTGTGTGTGTGTGTGTGTGTGTGTGTGTGTGTGTGTGTACGTGTTTGTGTGTGAGTGTTTGTGTGAGTTTGTGTGTGTGTGTGTGTGTGTGTGTGAGAGTGTTTGTGTTGAGTGTGTATGATTGACTGGGTTCACTGACTTGTATAAAGTCCCACTCAAAGTCCATTAGATCTTTAGTAGACCGGAGACATGAGGGTTAACTGAGTCATCTTTTTCTGTGTGATCTTCCTCATCCACTTTGACAGGACTTTGCTCGTCTAGCCTTGATGCCTCTCTCAGGATTTATCCCGATGAACCACCTGAAAAACAAATGTGTGCTTACATTTAGTCTGGGGAAAAAGTTTACTCACTGACATGATATAAATACAGCAAAGTCTATTCTTATATCAAGAACACTGTCCTTTACTACATTAGGTGAAGGTAGTGAGACATTTTAGCATCTTTTTAGGAGTTACACATTGTCACTGGTAAATCAGTATATAAAAATGGTTCAAAGAAAGTGATAGTTTGATCTGCTCTGATTAGTGTCAGGAGAGCGTTCTTAAAGGAATGGTTCACCCAAAAATAAAATTCAATCATCATTTACTCACCTTAATGCCATGTCAGATGTGTATGACTTTCTATCATCATCAGAACACAAAATAAGATTTTTAGAAGGAAAGAGCTCTGATGTGCTCACAATGCAAGGAAATAGGTGCTAAAACTATGCAGCAGAAAAGTAACCAAATGACTCCAGTGGTTTAATAAATGCCTTCTGAAGTGATATAATTAGTTTTAGTTGAGAACAGACTAAAATGTAACTCCTTATTCACTGTAGATCTTGCCATTGCCACCAACAGGCTTGATCGATTTCAAGCTTTATTACACTTCCTAGAGACATCTAGTGGTTACACGCATGCGTCAAGGACATTTAATCAAGCTGATGTTGATTTATGTTGAAAAAACGTGTTACATTTTGGTCTGTTCTCACCCAAAACTTATGAGATCGCTTCAGAAGACATTTAACAAATCATTAAATCTTGAGTCGTTAGAACTGCTTTTCTGCTGCTTTTGTGATTTTTAAATTCATCATTTTGGCACCAATTCACTTGCACTGTATGTCCCTCAGAGCTTGGATTTTCTTCTAAAAATCTTAATTTGTCTTCTGCTGAAGAAAGAAAAGTCATATATTTGGGATGGTATCAAGGTGAGTAAATGATGAGAGAATTTTCTTTTTTGGGTGAACAATTGCTTTAACAAGCTCCAGATATCAGATCTTTTGGGCAGTTGTGCGTGACCAGTGAAATGAGAGCAACACAAGGTCCTCAAAATGCACACATCACATAGTAACAGCTGAAGGATGTAAGCATCTAAGCAGCTAACCATTGAATGATTTCTAGTGTGCATGCAGAATCATCTTGTTACTGAAGATTGAAGATGTAGTATGTAGAAAAGACCGCAGGAAGCCCAGACAGAAAAGGATGCTGGATACCATCACAAATGATGTGCCCTTCAAGGCTGATCACCCAGTGGTGAATATAGATTCCTGGTGTTTCACCTGAAACTTTACAAAGAAACCCCATGTCAGCACTGACATAAAAACATGTATTAATTTGCCATTATTATGTTTCAAATGAACGCAAGGGAAACTGAAATCCTTTTACCCATTCACAGATGAGCCCTATTCTTTGAACATAAGAAATGCATTTTAATACGTTGATCATAGACTGGTCGGAACAGACATTGATGTCAAAAGGTGCATATAGTGTGTATTGTGAAATTATGTTGCTGCAATTTTTAAGTATCTAACACGTCATTTTTTCCCCCCAATATTGTTAAGTATTGTGAACAAGCAGAAAACACTTTTGCTGAAATGCAGACAAACTGACTATGAAATATCCTGTCTGACTCTTCTATGATTCTATCATGAAACTGCCTGAATAAAATGCCAATTTTTGTTATCTATGTGTAGTACCAGTCTTGTTCTGTGCAAGCAAACTGAGTAGATGTTGGTGGGCCGTGTTTAAACTAAAGGGATTTAGTATGAACTATAAGATTAATGATTAAGTGTCTATGAATTCCATCCCAAATTGATTGCAGAAGTGCACATAGATGCAGCGTCCTTTTATTTAGCTGATTAAGGCTTTAGTTGGTATTAATTTATCGTCTATGTATATTATAGGACATTGTAGTCCATCCTATGACCAAGATGATGCTGACGGAGGTCAGTGAGGTGTGCCTCGTAGTCTGGAAGCTTGGCGGTGCCAGTAGAGGATGGTGAAGTATCCCAGGTCTTACTCTTAAAATATGGTAGCAGTTCATCATCTGTGAAGTACTGAAGACTGAAATGCAATCAGTGATCATCGAAGCGCCTCTCTGTGTCTGGTTGGCACAGGCTACAGTTAGTAGTCATCACTCAGGAGTGGGACATCAGGCTGGATCAAAGCTGGATCTGACAGAGTCTGGTAACCTTGTGATATGTATCCTGATATTGAGTATAATAGCATAATTCAAGCAGAAAATATACCATCCATATGAAAGAACCAAGTTTTTATTTTCTCATAATGTAAAAATACACCTTCTACTCAACTACCAACTACTACTCAAATTGTTGTTCTGAATTTGTAATGAAAACATTTGCATTTAATTATGAAAAAGTATAAATTCTTCACTGTTGTGTGAAGAAGCATTCTCTCTAGTGTATCTCACTGTATATTTTCTAGAAAAAAATTAATGCAGAATCAACACAAATGGAGTCCATACACAAATATACAAATAACAGCGAAACAGAGTTTTAGAGTGGTCGAATGAACTTTTGAAGTTATTAATAGAGACAGAATGTTTCAAATGGACAAAATGGATCAAACAAGAACCACTTTGAAGAAAACCAGAAATGGAATGAACTAACAAACAAGCATTTTTTCTTTTTGAAATCGAAGGTGCCGGTACGTGGTTCCGGACCATACTGGCCAATTTAACTCCTGCCCCGTTCCCTTCTAAGACCCTACTATCCACTCTGAGAGCTTTGAAAGGCTAAAAGGTGTGGGGCTCAAACATAAGGGTCATTCAGAATTCATTTTTTAAGTCATTTTTATTGGAAATTTAGTTTGAAGCAATCTTATCATGATTGTTCTCCCTTCAAAATGCCTTTTGGAGGGTGATTTATTTATTTATGAAGTGAAGCGATATGTTTTTGTAAGAAAAATATCCATATTTCTAACTTTATAAATTACAATGACTGGCCTCCGGTGACGGCTGTCCGCGCGTTCACAAGAGAGTTGAGTTCCGGTGTATGATGTAGGCGTAAAGTAAGCTCTGGTGAGAAGTGACGAGATAAAGCTTGGAAGAGCCAGGATATTTTTAACATAAGTCTGATTTTGTTTGGCTGAAAGAAGAAAGTCATATACACCTTGGATAGCTTGAGGGTGAGTAAATTATGGGATAATTTTCATTTGTGGGTGAACTGACCTTTTAATGAATGAAGTTCTCTTGTTTTAAAATCTCCCCACTGTGCTTCCAGTTGTTATTACATCCCACGAACACTTTACAATACTCATGAAAGCTTTTGACAACTCTACAACCTGTAAATCCACTTTGCTAGCTAATTACACTTAGACATCAACACCATAGAAATCTATATAGAATATGCTAAATCGGAAGATCAAAGACAAATTTTCAAGATGGCTGCGCCCTAGTTTCTCAGGCGCATAAAGTGAGGCTATAGGCTATTGTATTATTTTTGCATTGATATGTGTATTAATGTATTTATTTGTATATCTCCTTGCACATTTAGTTATTTATATGAATGTGGATTTGTGTAATTATATATTCGTTTATTTGTGTCTTATTTATTAATATTTTTTTGCAGGTTTTGTCCTTGTAGTAGTAGCTAGTAGAAAATAATAAACTATAAAGTAGCAATATCATAATCAAACATACTCTTAATAAATTTGAATTGGTGCTTGTGAATCGTTTAGTTACAACGGAAGCCCTGAACCAAGGTGGAAAAAAAAATAACAGAATTTTTATATTTATATATATATATATAGTGGCTCAGATCCTTCCTGAGCCTACAGTAAGTCTTAAATTTTTTTCCTCTCTTCAAAAAAATTTGTATTCTCTCTTCCAAACTTTTTTCTCTTCAAAATAATAATTTTTTTAAGACCTAAATATTTTCGGAAAGTAAATGTCCAAAATCCAGTCGTGTATGGCAGTGAATGGGTAGCCACCATAGACTGTAAAAAGGTAGCCACGGAGTAACCAATCTGCAGCGCTAGAAAAGCACGTGATCCAAGCGGAAGTAAAAGAGAGTGGACGTTCGTTGCACCATGCAAACATCTATATCCTCCATGCAGTATTAGCAACTTGTTTACAGCAGTCTGTTGAAATCTTTTGATAATCTTGTAAGGAAACAGCGCTTTGGAGCTTATCACCGGAGCTCAGTGGTGGATAGTGTGTAGTGGTAATGTACGGTATTGATTTTTGCGGTAAGAGGCCCAGTGTGCAGTGATGATGCTTCTCTGTATGTATAATAGAGTAAATGAACACATGCTGGAGGGTTTATCAGTTGTGCTGAACACACCGATCATGCGTGCTTGAAGCCAACTGATATAGATATTATAATTAACCGTGTCATTACTGTTACATTGACGTGTAAAACTGCGTTTTGTAAAACAGGTCTGGATTTTCATGAATCATTGACTTTGAAAAGAGTGAAGCCCTGCATGTGCGAACATGCCTGACATTCATTTTTACTCAGCGAGAAACAAGTATACAGTCTTCTGCTGATTGCATGTTGTAAACAAAGACATCATGTCTTCAGAAATACGGCAAGACTCTTTCTGAAGGGCCGTTTGGTTGACATCGAGGAATTGACCGCTTCTCCGGATTTTCTGAAGAATTAAACACAATAAAAGCAGCCAATATGAGGATTTTTAGGACTTTGATGAACATTGCATCCGTCTCCAAGCAAATCGACTTTTTCTCCAGATTTTCTCCTTCTCCTCTCTCTATGAAACAGTTCATAGATTTTGGTGAGTTTGGAACA
The DNA here is from genome assembly GCA_032164185.1 of Moxostoma hubbsi. Lineage (NCBI taxonomy): Eukaryota > Metazoa > Chordata > Actinopteri > Cypriniformes > Catostomidae > Moxostoma > Moxostoma hubbsi. Next base: position 44,125,095 of record JAVLUX010000011.1, on the reverse strand, counting down.
ACTATCCTTTAAATTAGCATAGAGTAGGTCTGACTGTGGCGAGACATTGGTACAGTGATGGTATCCCATGATAATACTATGCTACTTACTACTGTGCTATGTTACATTGTACTTAATGATTACAGTATTCATATACCATGGTTTACACTGTACTGTAACGTGCTTCAAAGGATGACATGTTATTACAATGGCATCATATCTAAAAACATGGCTACCATGATACTAGAAAGCATCATGATAGTAGAATAGAATAGACTTTACCAAAAATTACTGTTAAAGTATCATAGTACATTGACAGTATTAGTACTTTTATATATTATTTGATTGCCTCCACCAAGGCACCATGCCCAAAAATATGGTAATATACAAGGGATCTATTTTTATGACTGGACTGGAATGGAATGGAGTGGAGTCATGCATGCATACAGTGCAAACTTCTCTCACTGTTTTCCATCTTTCTGTTCACACTTTCCTGTTCAGGTTCTGAGAATGCATGTGAGAAAACCTCCATCACTTTTCTGAGACAAGAGCTGGCTGTCAGATTGGCAAATATAATGAAGGAAATCGATTTATTGCCTGATAACCTGCTGAGGACTCCATCAGTGCGCCTGGTGCAGAGCTGGTCAGTGCCATACCATTCAGAGATATATATATATATAAACAAACATATTCAGATAATTAAAGTGCATTACATTCTTGTGGCAGAAAGTGGTTTAGAATGCAATGTATTGTTTACTACCATATTATTGATCATAAGTCAGTCATTGGCATACAGTTCACAGCAATCCATTTCACAAGTGAATTTGTCAAACAGTTGGAGATTTATTATGAGGGCTTGTTTAAGGACCTGTCAATTTACACCTGCGTCAGACAGATGCTTGTGTGGCGTCTTGGATGCGTTGCATCATAAACAAAGTTTTTATGTCACTCTGTCAAGTTAAAAATAGTTTAATACTTAGAACACATCTTGAGATCCCATAGTTTGAATTTGCGCTCCAAGTGTTTTGAACGCAAGAACGTAACGCATGTTTGTGTTGTTCTGCTGGTCAAGCGTGTTTTTCTTCACTATATAAACTGCACATTGCCACACAGCTGAAGTTTCACTTACTGCCCTCTGGAGTAAACAGGTGGTACTACATGCTTGCATTTCTCAGGAATCTAACATATTACGTTCCGGGAGGCATTGCGATTAATGGTGATAATTTTTTTTTAATGTTATTTTAAGTCAAATTAATCGCACTGAATTAACGTGTTAAATCGACAGCCCTATTTTTTATTTATTCTTTTATTTATTGCATGTCTGATTTGTCAATGGCGCCATCTAGTGGTTTGATATTTGAGTAACAACCGCACATCCATGTATCAGGCCACTAATCTGGGTATTTTAGCCATCGTTCCTTATTTTCTGATCACTGTACAATCCCATGTAATAAGATGGATAATGAGGAGTCAGACTGGCACTCACACAATTAGCACCAACAGAACTCGTATGCAAATTGAAGGTGGATTTCAGCTGTTCAGCTATTTGTTTCTTCTTGCATAATTACATAATTTAAACGCAAATAAATATTTTATGTCTATGTATTTATTTTTTTGGTTAGTAGCTGTGTAAAAAGCTTGATTATGTACAGTCACTTTTGTACAGTCACCTGCTTTGTGTTGGGGTCCTGTTTTTTTGGTGATAACAACTGGCTGACTGTACATTATCCCTTACATATACACAGTATATATAATATATACTGTATATACATAATATATTATAGTATAATATAAGTATATATATTAGGGCTGTCGATTTAACAAAAATTAACGCATTTAATCGCATGAGAAATACCTGAGAAATGCAAGCTTGTAGTACCACCTGTTTACTCCAGAGGGCAGTAAGTGAAACTTCAGCTGTGTGAGCAATACACAGTTTATACAGTGAACAAAACAACCCTTCAGCAGACGACAACAACACAAATGTGCGTTACGTTCTTGCGTTCAAAACACTTGAAGGAGCGCAAATGTGATGTAAGGGATCATAAGATGTGTTTAAAGATTGAGTATTAAACTATATTTAACTTGACACTGTGAACCTAAACATTTTATTTTTATGACGCAACACACCCGAGACGCGACACAAGCATGTCTGACGCAGATCGTATGGTCTTTACCTCACAAATATTTAATTACCAACAAGGTTAAGGAGGTGTCCTTTAAACTGTTACACCGTTTTTACTCAGTCAATCTTTATTTAAGAAATATGCTCCATGATATTGATCCACTTTGCTCCTTCTGTAATGCTGTAGATGAATCTGCCACTCACCTTTTTTGGGAATGTGTCCACGCTGTAGTATTTTGCAGAAAATTTTGTTTGTTTGTACGTACCTCTATTTTAACTAGTTTTTCTTTGCTTTATAAAGACGTTTTATTTGGTTTCCACAGTTTTGATAACTTAAGTTAATATTTTCTGATTAATCTGTTTATTTTTCTTGCCAAGTTTTTATACATAAGTGTAAATTTATGTCTATAAAGTCCCTATTTGCACTTTTTTGTAAAGACTTGAAATATTATTTAAATACTCTTTATACCTCCAACAACTCCAAAGCATTGAAAAGCATTGCACTATGTAATGCATAGAATGTCTTGGCATTATTATTAAATATATCTGTAGTATTGTGTACTATGTATATCCCCGACTTGTTTCTAAAAAAAAAAAAAAAAAAAAAAAAAAAGTCTTACGCAGGTGTTCATTGATGGATCCTTAAACAAGCCCTCATAATAAATCTTGAACTGATTGATAAATTCACTTGTGAAATGGATTGCTGTGAACTGTGTGCCAATGATTGACTTATGATCAATAATATGGTAGTAAACAATACATTGTATTCTAAAGCAGCTTTTTGTATTGTCTTGATGAACTCTTCTGCTACAGGAATGTAAAGCATTTTAATTATCTGAATATTTTTATATATAATTTTGTAATATTTAAAGATAACTATGTATCATTATTTCATCATTATATATTGAATTATTGTTATATGAGGGGAAATATTTGTATATGCGATTAATCGCGATTAATTAATCGGGACACCATGTAATTAATTTGATTAAAATCTTTAATCGATTGACAGCCCATAAATAAATAAATAAATATAAAATATACACACTGATCAGCCACAACATTAAAACCACTCACTGACAGGTGAAGTTAATAAAAAAAATGTATCTCGTTACAATGGCACCTGTTAAGGGGTGTGATATATTAGGGTGCAAGTGAACAGTCAGTTCTTGAATTCCATGTGTTGGCAGCAGGAAAAATAGGAAAGCATAAGGATCCGAGCGACTTTGACAAAGGCCAAATTGTGATGGCTAGACGACTGGGTCAGAGCATCTCCAAAACGGCAGATCTTGTGGGGGGTTCCAGGCATGCAGTTGTTAGTACCTACCGAAAGTGATCGGAGAAAGGACAACCGATGAACTGACGACAGGGTCATGGGCACCCAAGGCTCATTGATGCGTATTGGGAGCGAAGGCTAGCCCGTCTGGTCTGATCCCACAGAAGAGCTACTGTAGCACAAATTGTTGAAAAACTTAATGCTGGCCATGATATAAAGGTGCCAGAACACACAGTGCATCTAAGCTTGCTGCGTATGGGGATGCGTAGCTGCAGACCAGTCAGAATGCCCATGCTGACCCCGTCCACTGCCAGAAGCGACTAGAATGGCATGTGAGCATCAGAACTGGACCATTGAGCAATGGAAGAAGGTGGCTTGGTCTGATGAATCCTGTTTTCTTTTAGATCGTGTGGATGGCTGGGTGTGTGTGCGGGAAGAGATGGCAGCAGGATGCACTATGGGAAGAAGGCAGGCCAGCTTAGGCAGTGTGATGCTCTAGGCGATGTTCTGCTGGGAAACTTTGGGTCCAAGCATTCATGTGGATGTTATTTTGACATGTACCACCTACCTAAAGATTGTCGCAGACCACGTACACCCCTTCATGGCAACTGTATTCCTGATGGCATTGGCATCTTTCAGCAGGATAATTCGCACTGCCACACTGCCAATATTGTTCAGGAAATATTTGCAGAACATGACAGAGTTCAAGGTGTTGACTTAGCCTCCAAATTCCCCAGATCTCAATCTGATTGAGCATCTATGGAATGTGCTGGATCCATGCAGGTCCCAGCTCACAACTTAAAATATTTAAAGGATCTGCTGCTAAAGTTTTGGTGCCAGATACCACAGGACATCCTTGACATGTCAGCGCTGTTTTGATGGCTCGAGTGGGACCTACATGATATTAGGCAGGTGGTTTTAATGTTGTGGCTGATCGGTATGTGTTTATTTATATGTGTGTGTGTGTGTGTGTGCATTCTCAAATCATGCTGAATAAAGTGGTCATGATCATCAAGCTTTGCACAAACTTGTGGCGCTTATGCCAGCTAAAAGGGGACATTTTAGATAGTAAGAAGTTCTTGTTAAGCCTTTCAATTGAAATGTATTGCTGAAAATCATTTTCAATGTTAAATTCTGTTAAATGCAAAATAGATGCATGTTCTTTAGTGGTCTCAGACCTATGGACCCATCAATTTTGTATATCCTTATTATAAAAGTGTATATCTGAGCCATGTACTTTGTTTGCATCTCTGCAGGTACATGCAAAGTTTCCAGGATATACTTGAGTTCAAGGACAAGGATATTGATGATGAAAAGGTCACACACGAGTAAGAGAAACAACACACAGCCTTCACTCCTAACCTCACACACTCGCACACAACACACCCCTCACACACTATTGCTGTTAGTTTCACAGATGCAGTGATTAAGATCAGAAACCGGCACAATGATGTGGTGCCAACCATGGCTCAAGGAGTGGTTGAATATAAGGAGACCTACGGGACCGACCCCATCACCAGCCAGAACATGCAGTACTTCCTGGACCGGTTCTACATGAGCAGGATTTCAATCAGAATGCTCCTAAACCAGCACAGTAAGACATGCGCGCACACACATTTAGTGCTCTGTTGTGGGCTGTATAATCAGTTTTGGGTGTAAGCTGATTACAAATTAATTAGTTACTGTTATCTAATTACTTTTAAGTAAAATAGTGTAACACTACATTTTACATTCTTGCAATCAGATTACTTTAATGTTCATTACTTTTAAGTTAGATGGCACATATTGCTAAAATAATAATAATAATATTTGTATAATATATTTAAAATATTAATTCAAATGTTCATATGTACATCTGTTGTGACCAAGGGTGACAGGTGTGACCAAGGGGGAAGTATAGGCATTATTTTACATTTGTTGAGCAGAAAAAAAACCTACGTTTTACTGTTGAAAGTGTTTTAGAACGTAATTAGGAAAGGATCTGATTTGAGAGTGGTACAATAACAAGAGATGTTGTTGGTAATTTGTTCTGGAATTCAGTTGTGGAATGTGCTGTCGTTGTGTTGTTTGGTGTAGCAGCACCGTCTGGCATGTTTGCATGTTTCCAGTGGTGTCTAGTGCCCCAGATTTTCTAATCTGTGATCAATAAGTGATTGATTAGTCACCATTTAAACATTGAGCCATGTTGCTGCAACACCAATGAGAGGACTGTCTAATACAGGGGTTCGCAATGGGGGTGTTTGTCAGACATGATATTCAAATCTATTCAGTATTCCTCTTTGCATTAAAAGGGTTATCTAGACTTGGAGTATATCAGTTGGTTCTCATTTATAGGGGTTGGTATGCATTGTACCGTGGTTCATCTGATTTTAAAGTCTAGCGACGCATCTCAACAATCTGGTTTAGCAGCGTTAAATACACAGGCACAATGCTAATGCACCCGTATGGCTCTGTAGATGATATGGCTCAATGGACAGGGCAATCAGTGAGAATCAAGGTGCCAGAAGCAGAAAACATTTGAATTCGGCCCAAAATTCTACATTAACACACTTGAATTTACTACAGTAACACTAACTACTTTAGGCAGAAATAGATTGATAATATTATCATATCACAACTTTAAGGTAATGAAGTTGGGGGCATTCATCAAAAAATGGTTTAGAACCACTGCTCTAATATGTTCAATGTCTGTGGCCTGCTGTTGACTGTTGCCTGTTTTCAGCTCTTCTGTTTGGAGGAAAGGTGCGTGTGAATCCTGCTCATCCCAAACAGATCGGCAGCATTGATCCCAGCTGCTGTGTCACTGATGTTGTAAAAGGTGAAAGTGATCTTTTATTCAGGGTTCCCATGGATCCTTATGTCTTAAATTCAGTTTTCCAAAATTTAAGGTGATAAAAAGTCTTGAATATCTTAAATGATACAACAAATGTCTTAATTATCATTTAAAGAGGTCTTAAATTTGGAGGCAGAAAAACAGGAATTGTGATATGACCTTATGAGGAAATGCGATTTACCAAATTTAAAAGAATATGATTTAATTAAATGCACGCGCTGCATCTTTCTGAATGAAAACGTGGCTCTGTTGTATTTTGTTCAAGCACACAGGGGCTTGTGAGTGGTTTCAGTTTTTGCCATTCAGTTCACAATCATTAAGCATAACAGAGATGTATGACAAGCTAAACTAAAGATCAGCTGTTGATGATGATTTAATGGTGATGAAATATAACAATGTTTACTTTTAATTGTTTATATTGTAATATGATGTAGATTATTGTAGGAGTGCACATTTTATTTCCAGAATCTGTTTGAATGAGCAGCTGGAAGCAGTGAAGCGCCAACATTTCAAAATAAGAGTCCCGGTGTATTTCAGCTTTTAAAAGTAAAAGTTCCGCACTTTGAATCAAATATTTGTTATTTATTTATTAAAAATAAATAACTAAAATTTCTATATTGGTCAACCTTTAATTTGCGTTTATTAATATAATGGCACTGTACATAAACCAATTTTAATGTGATATATTTGTGGAAAACACGATTTGTGTATTTTAAACTTGCATCTGTTTTACTGATGGCCATGTTGAAAGTGTGCCCTGCCTGTTTAATAGTCTGTGATACATGATTTATTTTGAGATTGTGTTGGTATGTTTTGGTATGGGGATACAGCGTTAATTTTATTTGTAAAAGGTAGTCTTAGGCTTTAATTCTGCAGCAACCTTGTTATTAGAAGCATTTAGCAGTAGTTACAGACAGGGGGTTAAATTGGGATTTTGGAGGGGGAACTGGTTTGAATAGACATGGGTGGATTTAATTTTCAAACAATGCCAATAGGGGAAAAAAAAAAAATCTACTTTTGTATTTAATATTAAAATAAATAGAGGTGTACACTTTCACTTACAATTTTTTTTATTTGATTTCAGATGCCTATGAAAATGCACGAAACCTATGTGACCGGTATTACATGAACTCACCTGAGCTCCTGCTGGAAGAATTTAATGGTAACTTCCTGATTTCCACATTTACTGGTGGTCATGCGATCATGACGTCATTTCAGATTTCTACAGAGCAGATAGAAAATCTGAAATGGCTTAAATACAATTCTTGAAAAAGGGGTATATGTATACCACGAAGAAAGTATACTCATCTATCAGTCCGCAGTAGGCCTCGGCGTTATGCTCATGCTCTGAAAAACAGAGGTGCTGCTTGACATGTATTTAACACGGAAGTCAAACTCAACACAAAGCAGAGAAGAGATACAACAACAAAAACAACATGTGTGCTGTCAAATGAACAACCAGTCAGTAACTGCCTGATTGAAACGGTTACTGTTTATTTAATGTACTTTAGACCTGTGATACTTCACAGACCATTGAGATGTTGTACTTCATGCTTGTGACTCTTTAACAGTTCTTATTTCATTTCAAGTTGGACATTGATAACTTGTACATCAGTAAAAGTTTAATTCAGTATCTGCTCTCAACCTCAGAATGAGGCAAAAACCCTTTTTAATGTTTTTGATTTACTTTAAAAGTAGTGCTGTCGATTAGGGCTGCACGTTTTGAAGTTTTTCATTAACCGTTAACCGAGGCCCTTAACGGTTAATACTCGGTTAACCATAGTGTGCGCCAGGGATGGAAATTAACTTTTTTGTCCACCGGCCACTGTGGATTTCAAAATCTACCAGCCACTCAATGTTTTTACCAGCCACTTTCTTGTTTTTAACCGACAATGTGTAACTGCACGTGAAAATTAATACTACAAGATCTACAATACTTAAGCCGTTTATTTAATCTCAAGTCTCAATGAAATACTGGCATTTTCTCTTTCTCTCTTATAGCCTACACACACAATCCATGAACTGATATTCATTTCAGTTCGCATACGAGGAAAACACAATGTTACGGATGTGAGCGCTCTGAAAGCGGCACTGAAAGATGCTTTAAAACTTCCACAGAGACATCAAACAGAAAGCACAAAACCTTTCTTTAAAGTGAATTTCGTTTTGTATTAATTGTGTCTTAATTTTAATCAATGTTTCATCAACCAATTGCCTGGATTTAATAAATAAGAATTAAATATAGCAGACGATATAATCACGAAGCGAGGCGCCGGCGCGTGAACTGGAGCTCGTCTCATAAATGAACCGAAACTCAGTGTATAAGGTAGCCTTGCCTCACAAATAATTCAAAACTAAAGAAAACAGACACAGACTGCTCTCTGCTTATGTAATCCGTAAGAAATGTGCATTTCTCTCTGGTGCGTTACTGCGAAGACCGCGAGTCAGCATCGTCAACTTCATCTTTGCAAATGACACGGACAAAGAAAAGACTTGTTTATTAATAAAAATTATTAAAATATCTCCTTGCTATATTTTACAAATTCATAATCATTACTTTTGCCGGTTCTTTGTGACAGATTTTAGGAGCTTTATTGGCAGCGCCACGCCGCCACCCTTACATGAGCGCGTCACCGCACCCACCAGAATAGCCCTGTTTTTTTGTTAAGGATTTGTTTACTGTGTGTGTGATTCATTTAATGGAAAGCACATTCACTGAGTTGTCTTGCTAATCAGTGTCTCCTCCTTTATTCAAACTAATTTGTCCTTTAACAGACGAACGTCGCATGATGCTATTTTTATTTACCCGCCACGGTGGCCGGTAGGTGAAGCGAGTTTACCCGCCACAACACAAAATCACCCGCATTTGGCTGGTGGCGGGTGCTAATTTCCATCCCTGGTGTGCGCGCCGCAACCCCGAGATACAGACACACGAGAAAGTGGTAGTTCATTTTTAACACCTTTAATAACTGGTTGGACCACATTTGAAACGAAATTAATTTATAGAAATAAAACGCAGTGGTAAGGACAGAGCAGTTAAAGTAGGTCACTGACTTTTGCGTTCGTGGCCTGTGAACAAGGCCCTAGAATTTAATGCTGCATTGCAATACTTGCATTTTGCCCCGTCATTCTCGATTTTAAAGTGCTCCCACGCTGTGCTTTTCTTTGCCCGCTTCATATTAGAAAACTGGTCAAGACTACTTCTTGTGGACATTACAAATGTCTGGGAGCGCTCTGGCAGTCTCTGGTGGTGCAAAAATGTATTACAACTAAATTCAATGCACGCCATTGACGCCACTTAACCGAGCAAAATGTTTCACTCAGTTACGCAATTTTTAACGGTTAATCGGTTAACCATGGACACCCCTACTGTCGATGGATTCAATTTTTAATCGCGATTAATCACATTTAGTTTTTTTTTGTAGTTGTTCACAATTTATCACAGATTTGAAAATGCTGACATTTGACCCCAGCATTTATTTCCATCTTAGGAAAGAAAACAAAAAGGTATGTAACAATATAACGCTTTATTAACTTTTTATGACTTTTGCTGTAATAATGGTAAATGCGTTAATCGAGATTAAGAAAAATTAGCATGTAAGACTTTTTAAACGAATCGCATGCTTTAACGCGTTAATTCCAACTGCTCTTCTAAAAAGTAATTTGTTCGTTCAGTAACCGCACTGTTAATGCTTTCTGATTTGATTCATTAAAAAGAACTGGCACATAAGAGTCATTTGTCCGGGAATCAGAATACTTTGGACGAGCTGTGTGTTTTGTGCTGTAGATTCAACAGTGCTGCCGCTGAAATCCTCTGTAGGAAAATCTGGAAAGAGTATTTTACTGTGGCATCCATCCGCATCGGTGGAGAATTGCACATCCGAAATGTTAACGGAACAAAAACTCATATGGTTCCTGTATTTAAAATGGAACCTGTTCTGAACAAGAACTGGTTGTCAGTTCCCAACCCTAATCGTGAGTTTGACTGCTGTTCTCATGTGTTTGTCCTGCAGTTAAAGGACCTGATAAAACCATTTCTGTGGTTTATGTGCCCTCTCATCTGTACCACATGGTGTTTGAGCTCTTTAAGGTGGGGTGCATTATTTTTTACCTCTGAAATCTTAGTATTTATCAGTAGTTTCACTGCTTGTTTGTCATGATGCTGCAGTAAAACTTGCATTTAAGTATACACAGTTTTTTTAAAGCATTTACGACCCCCCAAAAACTGAGTAAATTCTATATGTTCAGTTTTGGATATTAAGTATACATGGTTTTAATGCTGTTAAATTACTTGGATTTGCCCTTTTCGAGGTGTAGAAGAAGAAAACTAATTTGTAACAGCAGTGCTGAGCTATAAATATACTATGTGACCCCTGCAGAATGCCATGCGCGCTACCATGGAACTACATGAAGATGCCATGGAGTATCCACCCGTACATGTACAGATCGCCCTCGGCCATGAGGACCTGACTGTTAAGGTACTGACAGACATAAAGTATAAGGGCATGCAAAGAAAAATGTGACTAAATGGAAACATGCCCCATCAACACATACATTGTGTCTCCAACTTCACATTTTGTGAATAAATAACCTTCTTTCTCATTTAATTTGAGAAATACAGAAACAAAACCATTAATCTGGTAAATGTAAAGGCTATACAAAGCTCAACTTGGCTAATACTCTATATACAGTATTCTAACAGAGCTAAGTCTGTCATTTCAAAATAAGAGTCCCAAGTGTGTTTAAGTACCATGTTTTTTTCTTTCTGGTTATTGCGATTTTGGTTGAACAATGAAGTACATCTCGTATTTTTATTCATTTGGACTTTTGTAGTATCTATGTTTGGGCCCTGCATAGTTAGGAAAGACATTTTTTTAACATTCTATATATCAGAGTCACATGACACCATGCAAGGTTTGGACATATGAACGGCGAGCTCTGTGCACTTTGCTTGTTTTAATCCGGTGAGATTTGATACACCCTGTTCCATTACTGTTCTAGGAAGACAATATGTCAAAGAATCAGGGGTGTAAACTAACAAATTACAAATACTCGCATTACTGTAACTACCTTTTCCCAAGAATTGTACTTTTTTTATGTAGATTAAAAATTGTATATTTTAAGTGCCGTAACTGTACTGAGCTATTTTCCCACCGTCTGTGTTCGCTACTTTCCTGTCATGATTTTATTTTTATCTATCAACATGAATGGCTAGGGAGAGTCTCCCTTCAAATCAAATCACACATAAAAAACTTGAATGGCAGCTGCAGATCTGGTGCCAACTGTTATGGATCTGGAGAATGCCTCGAGCACAGTTTACATCTGAACATCTCGGCCGCACCTGAAAGGGCTTTTTGCAGTGAAAAACGCCAATTGCTTGATCGTGTCATGTGAGTTTAACTTGCTCAAGCCAGATGTCAGCATTAATCCTGCCTGTAATTTGAAGAAACACATTGGGGGAAATTTCATATATCTGCTTACTAGATTCTGTGTCTATAACATAGCCTGTAATTTAACTATCTGTCACTGAGATTATTGGTCTGCTGTGAGAGATTAATGCAATGTTATCAATAGGGCTGGGCAATAAAATGATCTAGAAAAAGAGAGATGTCCTCGAACAAACTTTTGAGTAGTTTACTATATTTAGCCTATGTTCTACAGGGGTGTTCATTACGTCAAATCGTGATAAGACAACCACTGGTTGGTTGATCTAGATGATATACAAAAGATTGACTTTTTATTTCCTGACGTCTGTAGCTGTGTGCTGTTTGATTGACAGATGGCTGTCTGATGGCTGAATGTTTGAGCGCTAATGCGGTTACGTGCCTAAATGATCAAATACACTTCATAATTCCACCAGTGCCCGTCTTAATGTGGATTTAAAGTAAACGCAGTTGGTTTGGTCTAAAGTGAATTTGAACAGTTGGACAAAAAACATATTTGAATCAAAATGTTGGACTTGAAGTGTACATGTAACAGAATTGAGCACTGTCTAGTAGGCTATGTCATATAAAGGCTATTAATCAAACGAGAACCCCTCACTACTTTTGACTGAACTTGAGTACATTAAAAGTATTCATGTAATAGAATAATATGGTGATATTTTTTTTTTTTTTAAATATTGTTCATTTTTTAATAATACTGACCCCTGATGTAGAGCGTGTTAATTGGTATAATAAATTACCAGGAAAGTAGAGATGATAAAATAATTTATAGTTATGCTTGGGCTTTATAAAGATATAAAAGTATGAACATTTGCAGAGCAATACTTCAGCAGAACATTCCACCAGTCACAAACTTCAGAAAATTGTGCATCATGCATTAGAATGAGAACTCAACTATTTCTGAGCTTAAAAGATACAAAAACTAAATCAGTGTTGAACATTGCATCTCAAAAAGGAGGACAATGTGCCCCCCCCCCCCCCCCCCCCGTGCTAAAGAAATAATTAACTCAAATGAAAATTCTCATCATTTACCCTCATGCCATCCCAGATGTTTATGACTTTCTTCAGAACACAAATTAAAATTTTTAGAAGAATATTTCAGCTCTGTAGGTCCATACAATGTAAGTGAAGGTGTGCCAAAATAAAAGTAATACATAAGTAATACATAAAACTCCAGTGGTTTAATCCATGACTTCAGAATTGAAATGAGAGGTGTGGGTGAGAAACAGATAAATAGTTAAGTCAATTTTTGCCCAGTTGGTGGCACAGATATGCATGAAGTATGTGAATCACCAAAAACACAAGAAGAAAGTGAAAATTAAAGTGGAGATTGACTGAGCAGGGAGGAGAATTAGTAAAAAAAGGAATTTAATATTGATCTGTTTCTTACCACACCTATCTTATTACTTCGGAAGATATAGATTAAACCACTGGAGTTAAATGGGTTACTTTTATGCTGCCGTAATGTGCTTTTTGGGGTGTAAAAATTTTGGCACCCATTCACATACATTGTTTGGATCTACAGAGCTGATATATTCTTCTAAAAAATCATAACTGGTTTTCAACAAATTAAAAAAGTCATACACATCTGGGATGGCATGAGGGCGAGTGAATGATGAGAGAATTTTCATTTTTGGGTGAATTGTCCCTTTAAGGCCTAATGACTCAATTCACATAAGAAAGTGGATCATCACTCCACAAATACAAGCAATGATGCTTATTCCCTCATCAAACTTCGATCTCAGTCTGATGTGAATCACCATCACAGTCTCAAATATGCCTTTCTTGGTCTCTCATAGGTCAGTGACCGTGGAGGTGGAGTTCCGTTGAGGAAGATTGACAGACTGTTTACATATACATACTCCACTGCCCCTCGACCTCAGATGGACACATCTCGAGCCACTCCTCTGGTCAGTATGTCACATCACTGCACTGCTAAGATCTGAACATTCAACTAAAATGCACCACCTGTGTGTTGATGTGTCATGGCAAGTTTGACGCCAAACGCTCGCATGTATTGTGCTGACTGCGTTGAGCCAAATTTGAATGGAGGGGAAACTGATGAGTGAATAATGATGTAAACTTTGATTCAACTATAGAGGTCGACTAATATATCACAAAGGCCGATAAATCTGATGACATTTACTATTTTTTTAATTATTGTCATTGGTTGATAAATTTTCCTGCTTGGTCAATTAGTTTTGGAAGCTGTGAGGGCACAGAGAATCGCCTGCTTGCATGTGAAGGAGCCATCTGAGACCTTGGCACGCAACAACAAAATTAACTGTGATTGGTCGTTTACATGTCTCAAACAGCTCCTTCACATGCACACAGAGGATCTGGTGCCCTCATGGAAAATGTATTGGCCTATACCAATCATTTAATTCCGAATATTGTCAGATTTATCGGCCTTTGCGATTATATTGGTCGACCACTATTAGAAATCTGAAATTAATATTTCCTTTGGGTATTTTAATGCAAATTATTCTATTAATTACATGAATTACACAAGTTTATAAAATATTTCTCTACATTGTTAATAAATTGTAAGCAATCAACACACTGCTGAGTAGAATGTGAGATGTTCGCTGTGGTTGATGGTGTGTGTGCTGTCCTGTGATCTCAGGCTGGTTATGGCTATGGGCTACCCATCTCTAGACTCTACGCCAGGTATTTCCAAGGTGATCTGAAGCTCTACTCTATGGAGGGATATGGCACAGATGCCATCATATACATTAGAGTGAGTACTTCTGAGTGTCTGAATGAAAAGGTGGTTATTTTTAAAGGACACGTGGTAGTCATGTTTCAACCCAAAAACGAAAGAAATGTTTTTTTCTTGAAGAAAATGAAATATATTATTAGGATAGCTAGGTTTTTTTTTTTTTTTTTTTTTTTTGCATTGGTCATTATTTTAATGATAAGATGGTTTAAATGTTTTTTTTTGTTGTTTTTATTTTACAAATGTATTTATTTTAATCATTCATTTTTTTTCCTTCACCTGTACTTGTCTTTATGATTCAGTGATTGTATTCATATACACCGATCAGCCACAACATTTAAACCACCTGCCTAATATTGTGTAGGTCCCCCTCATGCCGCCAAAAAAGTGGCAACCCGCATCTTAGAATTAGGGATGCACCGATGCCAATTTTTCTCTTCCGATATCGGAAAACTCAGTATCGTCTGAGACCGATACCAGTGTTGTTTTTTTAGCATAATCAGTTTAGAATATCTTTACATTATTGTGTGGAATTAATTGGGTGTACTCTGTAATATGTAAATATTTTTTTTTACTTGTTTCTGGACTTTAAAGGATTCAGATCTCTTTTTTTGTTCAGTTTACTTGTAAGATATCAGCTCACTTTTCATTCAAACAGTTATTATTTGGAACCCATTCAACTTAAATATTATCATTTGTAAACAAATAATATATTATAATATTAATATATCTCAATCATGCACCTTTATCTTTAAAACCCTCATGCTTTTATTTTGACATTGTGAACCCTCAAACATGTGTCTGTTTGTAGGCAAGTTCACAGTAGTTTAATTCGCTTATTCAAATTCTGGTTAAAAAAAAAAAAAAAAAAGCACCTCCAGCATCGTTCTAAATGCATATTATAAGTGATCCGAACTATTGAGCATCTACATCAGAGATGCTGTTCTTGAGTAGCGCTCAAATGTTGCGCACCCGCTGTGAAGGCTAAAATAGCCGCGAGTGTGTTTAAACAGAGCAGCGCCATTCACTGACGCGCCGCACGTGCATTTTATATATTTACTTATTAAACAGCCTTTTGTGATTCACAGAGCTATCACACGTCTTCAAGTGGCTTTGAATAAAATGCACGAGTCATATGAACAACTTTAATGGTGTTTTAATGGTTCTTTTATGTTATTTTTGGAGCTTGACAGTAACGAACATGACTAACACACAGTATCAGATTTGGATTGGGCTCGTCGGACCGATACCTGATCCGTCTAAAACTTCAGTATCGGAACCGATGCAGATCCAAGTATCGGATCGGTGCATCCTTACTCGAAATGGCATTCTGAGATCATATTCTTCACAACACAATTGTACATCTGGTACCAACAATCATGCCATGTTCTAATTCACTGAAATCACATTTTTTTCCCCATTCTAATGGTTGATTTAAACATTACCTGACCCGTATCTGCATGATTTTATGCACTGCACTGTTACCACATGACTGGCTGATTAGATAATCACATGGATGATTGTTGGTGTCAGACAGGCTGGTTTGAGTATTTCTGTAACTGCTGATCTTCTGGGATTTTCACACACACAACAGTCTCTAGAATTTACTCAGAATGTGCCAAAAACAAAAAACATCCAGTGAGGGGCAGTTCTGTGGATGGAAATGTCTTGTTGATGAGAGAGATCAACAGAGAATGACAGAGTGTGTTGTTGGATCTCTGAAATTTTCTACATTTTATGTAAAATAAAAATCCACAGTTTTAGCACAATATGTATACTTTTCAGAGCGGTCCCGTCCCACACCCTCCATAGTATAGCATGTTTCAGCACAATGTGTGGACGTTTAAGACAACCCCTTACCCACCAAAAGAAAAATGTCCAACTTTTATCATTGTTAAATTAACGATTTGGAACGATTTAGCTGTGACGCAATCTGACCAACTTATGGGACAAATCATGTCCTGTACTGATTCGATACGGGACGCATCATTCCATATTTTAAGGCTGGAGGTCTAATGCATACTCATGAGCAAAGTGTGGATTCAGAAAATCGTTAGTTTTTTGGAGAAATTGTAAATCGGGAGGAGGAGTGGAAAAAATGGAAGAAACCAGGTAAAATGTATGGGGTTTTACTGCAGTAACCATAGTTAAACCATTGTATTTGTAGGAAAACCAAAACCCTTATTTAACAAATCCAGTTCAGGTCATGGAGCCTCTACTGGAGTGCCGGAGGATTGCTTTGGAGATTAATGGATTCTTTGGTTAAAAAACTGCTGAATGAGTTTTCTTTCTCTCTTTAACCCTGAAGGCTTTGTCCACCGAGTCCATCGAAAGGCTTCCAGTTTACAACAAATCTGCCTGGAAACATTATAAAACCATCCACGAGGCCGATGACTGGTGTGTACCCAGCAAAGAGCCCAAAGACATGACCACCTTCCGCAGCTTCTAGGCTTGATTAAAGCTGCTCTTATGGATGTGCTTGCCCTGTTCCCCTCTCACTGCTGATCCTCGAGTAGATTGCATTGATCCAAGCGTCTTAACTTCATCTGTCCACTTATATAAGTCAATGAGATTTAAATGAGGACAACAATGATTGAAACTGTGGCCGATCACGATGTAACAGAGGAACATTTCATAAATGAGGGATGCTAAAACCTTAAGAGGATTCTAGTATGTTCTCATGGAAGTTTAAAATGTCTGAAGAGAACTGGGTTGGCAGTATGATATGTTAGCAGGGGTGTTCCTAGTGCCAAATAGAAAAATAGTACTTGTGTTTGAGTGTGTACCATTATAAGCTTTCCCAACTTTCACAGGTATTATTGTAACATAGAAATCTGGTATTTGGATTGAAAACACTGAAATTAAAGGGATAGTTCACCCAAATCATCATTTACTCATCCTCATGTTGCTCCAAATCTATATGGCATCCTTTCTTCCATGGAACACAAAAAGAGAAATGTTGAAAAATGTTCACTTGGTTCTCTTCCATACAATGAAAGTGAACGATGACCAAGGAGCTTCAAGTTCTAAAAAAGACCAAAAAGCACCTTAAAAGTAGTCCATATGACTCATGCTCTATATTCCTAGTCTTCTGAACTTATACGATGGCATTGTGTGAGACCACTTATGTCAGTTCATTGAAAATCTGTGTCTGACAGCTGTGGTCACCATTGACTTTTACTGTATGGAAGAGAGCAGCTAGGAAATTCTGCATTAAAAACTCATTTTGTGTTCATGCTGGGGAGTAAATATTTACCAGGAATATTGAACAGGATTTGTATTTTTTTTCTGTCTCTCTAATGAAGTGTGAGAGTTTTGAGTTTTAAAGAAAGACGTCTTGCTTCACCTTGCTATAGAAATGATCTGATGATTTTCTTTCAGGCATTTAATTGACAAAAACAATTGAACAAATGCATGTATTTGTAAATTGAAAGCTTCTTTTGACTAATGTTAAATCTGGAACCACTGAACAAGAATGAATTGTCCATATTAAAACTCATCCAGAATGTGCAATAAAGCATTTGGAGTACTTTACTGGAGACAGACTGTAGCTGCAGCCTCATTACTTCTGTACTGTAACAGTACAGTGGCCTACAATGAAAGTACAATGAAATGCAATTGTTTTTGCAACTAAGTCAGCCATGAAACATGCGCCTCTGGAGCTGATAGGGTCAAGGGCCCAACAGTGGTATCTTGCCAGTGTTGGGGCTTGAACCCCCAACTTTTCTGTCAGTAACCCAGAGCCTTAACCGCTGAGCCACTACTGGCCTAGAAGACACAGAAGCAAATCAAAATGGTTCAGATCGAACCGACCGTATCTACGTCTCTCTCGCGACATCGAAATGATGTTGATTCCGCATGCTTTTGCTCCTCGAAGTCACATTGACTTTACGTCGTTCACGCCATTGAAAACATCTAATTGGTTTGCTTACCTGATGTTGAAACAACGTTATACAATCAACATATTTTCAACTTTTGATTTTAAAATCCCTAATACTTAAAAATGAATAAATCAGCCTATATATTTACTCTTTATTAAACACGCATATTCAGATACTCGTTGTATTTATACAAAATATACTTTTACAAATATATTATTCTTTGGAGTTAACTTTTATTAAATTATAATACTTAACAGCCAATTCAAGAAAAAAAAAACGCCTTCACATTGCTTTCACAAATGGATGTTGTAAATTACAAAATAATTTAAAGGTAGTATCAATTTTACAGATCTTAAAAGTTAGTTCATCCATATAATTAAAATGCTGTCATCATATACAGTACACACCCTCATGTTGTTTTGAACCATTAGGGACTGACATACTCGGTCACCATTTTCTTTCTTTTCTGTTAATGTAAGTGGTTGACTGAAATCCAACATTGCAATATCTTCTTTTGTGTTTCACAAAAGAATAACACACACACACACACAATAGTGAAACCATTGTATAACAACACAGGACAATGAAAAGTGTGGTAATACAATACTGGTTTTACTCCCATAATTCAACTGTTACTGATGAAAAAAATATAATAATAAAATTTAACAATTATGAAAATTAAACCTTGTACTTAAGAAACAATTGTTTAAAAACCATTACTACAACATTTACCATGGTTACTAAAGTCAGGTTTACAAAAATTTAAAGTAAAATCATGGATAATTTCTTGGAGGGAGCAATAATAAAGGGCTAGTTCACCCAAAAATAAGTGAACACATTTAAAGAAATATTTTATCTCAGTAAATCCAACATTAAAACCACAATATTGTGTAAGGTCCGCCCCCTGCTGCCAAAACAGTGCCAACCCACATCTCAGGATGGCATACTGACATTAGGCTGCACGATTTGGACAAAAAGTCATATTGCGATTATTTCGAAAAATATTGCGATTGCGCAATTTCCACATGTTCAACTGCAAAAAGGCGACTGGGGACTTGAACCCGCTTAAAAAGAACCAAACTGAGACCTTTTTTCAGTTCAACCACAAACAATTAAATATATAAACAGTGAAACAATGTCTTCTTCATATCCAAATGTTACCATCCACCGTGTACCTGTTTTTGTCCATTTTGTGATAAGGTCTCAGCCCACTAATCATCAACATTAGTTTTTGAAACAGTCAATTTGTATATTAGGGATTGTGGTACGGTGGAGCGCATTAAGCCATCAAGAGGGATAAAGGCCACTCGCCGACGGTGATGGGAGAGGGAGAGATCGTTCACGGACATGTCCGGCGTCTTATGTGTTTGTCTTTGAGTTTGCCATTAAACCTTTAGTTTATATGTCAAGCCGGTTTCTTGCCTCTTCCTTGCCCACGAAAATGATCTGTGTTACCGGGATGCTCAAATCAGGATTTTAACATCCGTCACCGATCTCCAATTTTCATCTCATCAGTCGATGCTGATCATTTAACTTTTTATCAGCAGCCCTCTCAAAACTGGTTATATATAAGCTTTCTGCTCAGTGTCACTGTTAACTACATTTCCCTGTGGATCTCTGACCCCAACCATAGTTGTTGCCTAGTTTTTGCTGTCAAAAATAATGTTGGTTGATTGAATAATTCAGTATAAACAAAATATAAACTTAACTCTTTATTCTAGGCCTTAAAAACTAGTAGGCTTATGCAAACTATTATTTACTGTATATAAGATATTCCTAAAGAATGAGGCGTAATGTCAAACTGAAGTTGATATAATTAAATTTAAAGTGAAGATTTTGGTTAGTTTGTCACCATTTAATTATTTGTATTCATTATATTTAATTTATCAATGCATTATATTATAGTAACTCAATATTTGATACAGATTTATTATATGTATGTTCCTTCCTTTTCATTTTGTCGTATGTTGGTAATATTAGTTCCGCTTTCACTTGTTTCCGCGGGGAGTGTAATAAGGGCGACACTCTCTCACGTGAGGTAAACAAATGACAGGAGAATGAAGAGATGTTTCTGGACTCTACAGGTGTTACTGTTAATGATGTTTGTTCAGCAATCATTTAGTTTAATGTAAATAAAGTGTTTAGCGCACGTAAGCAAACGGAACCGAATTCAGAGCACTTCTGTGGGAGACCAGGGAGTGTTGTACCACTGGGTTAGTTGTAACTGTCAGTTTGAGCAATCAGAAAAGAGCTGCGTGACGTCATCAATATCGTAGACTCCAATTTCATTTTTTCGAGCTCACATGAGAAGTGGCATGTCTCTGTTAGAAACATTGTGAATTTTACAACCAAAAAACTGATTTTCAGGTAAGAAACTATTTTTTTTTTATCAAGATTATTTTTTGCCTAGCGTTCATTCTATTGTAGATACAATGTTGCAACTTATATCACCTAAAGTAGCCGTTTCTTTAGTTTAATTAGATGTTTTGCATTCATGCTAATTTTAACCCCACATACCTTAAACAGTTAGCTATGTAATGGCTGGTTGTTGTGGGGATTGTTGTAACAGTTCATGAAAAATGTTACAACCTTCCCCTTATGATGACTTTGTACTTTAGTACTTTTCACCTTTTTTCTAGCATGCCTAGGCATTGGAAGCATAATACAGACAGGGGTGTCCCTGCAGACATTTTAAGAAAGGCTGCAATTGAAGTCAGGCAGGGAAAATCTGTGAGATCAGTCGCCAAGACCCATTCCATCTGTCATGTCACATTGTACAGATATTGTAAAGCCGCAAAGAAGCTAAGAGAGGAGGGTTCAAGTGAGAAGCCCCATGTAGGCTACCATAGTAGTCAGAAAGTCTTCAGTGAGGCACAGGAGGATCTCTTGACAGAGTATTTGACGGAAGCAGCTGATCTTTTCTATGGGTTAACCCCTCGAGAGGTAAAAATGAGAGAGGCATAATTAAAAAATGGTGCACTCATATGTTTAAGGAAAATATTTCACCATAAGTTTCAATCATCCAAATGTGGAGAGATTCTTCAAGAAGCTTGGAGGAGTGATTGAGAAGAACAGCTTTACTGGAAATGATATTTGGAATGTGGATGAGACTGGTATCACAACTGATCAGACTTCTGACCGTGTAATCGCACGGCGCGGTGTTAAGCAAGTTGGTGCAATGACATCAGGAGAAAGGGGTGTCCTGGTATCTGTAGCTTGTGCTGTGAATGCATGTCGTTCCACTAGCCTTTGTCTTCCCACGTAAAAGATATAAAGACCACTTCTTAAACGATGGGCCACCAGGTAGTGTTTGGTGTGGTAATGGATCTGGATGGATGCAGGAAGAGGATATCCTCATCTTCCTGGATCACTTTGTTAAGCATACAAAGGTCAGTCCTGAGAGGAAGGTGCTACTGTTGTTGGACAACCACAGTTCTCATCTTTCAGGGAAGGCAGCCACTTACTGCAAAGAAATGGGATAGTGCTCTTTTCTTTCCCACTCCACTGTTCTCATAAGCTACAGCCCCTTGATCGTAGCGTCTATGGTCCATTCAAGAAGTTAATCAACACAGCCAGTGATGCATGGATGAGAATGAATCCTGCAAAAACAATGACAATCTATGACATCCTGGTCAGGATTGCATTCCCCAATGCTGCTACGATTTGCCACAACTGTGACAGTAATTGAACCTGTGACCCATAAACATTCAGGAATACAGTCCACACACACACACACACACAAACACACACAGAAATAGTTTGTCAGATAATGTTGTTTTGAAAAAAATAAGAGATTTTTTTGTTCACTTTAAATTGTTCAGATAATTCAAAACAATGTTTTCTTTATTCTTCATTAAAGTTCTTGTATAAATATATTCTTGTATAGTGTGACTCTTATATTAGCAAATTACCTCTCCTTGTTACATCCATCCCCAGCTATTGTTACAACTCACCCCAGTTGTGGGGCAGGTTGTAACAACGGAACTCTTTGTATTTGACATTAACTCACATAATCTATGATTGTGTAATAGATGTCCAAGTGAGTTATATTTGTAGAAGACCGATATGGTAGTATGTATCAAAATTTGAGAGACCTATAGCACAAACAACCACTGAGTTACTGACGCTCAAACAAAAGGTGTTACTTTCATCCCCGGTCTCCCATAAATGTATTTATTTTCATTAATTTCTGAGGTATTTTTATGTTCCTCACCTAGGGATAATGATCAGCAGGTTTAATAAAATATTTTATAAGTACTTTTTTCTGGAGTAATTCATGTGCATCAGTAAGTGCACAAGCAAACGTGGAAAAATGTGATAAATGATGAGAAAGCCTTTACCGTTCAGTGATCTGTGATGTGGCTCTGTTGAGTTCCTCCCTAAAGGTAAAAGAGGCATCGATCAGTGGCTATGTTTACATGCACTCATTTTCAATCTGATTGCAGATCCGAATGTTTATGTCCCCTAAACGTTGCAGTCTGATACAAATATTTGTTTACATGTGCATTACATGCATTCTGAACAAAACTTCTGTGAATGCGAAGTGCGTCAGTCGTTGTGAAGAAATGGAGAAAGGCGGAGAAAGTGAGAACGGCACCAAAAACCGTTATTGCCTTTTTTGATGAGATCTAAAAAAATATGCCAGTAAAGCTTTCTTCTTACTTTACTCAATCTACTCGGCAAATGAAGAATTAGAAGCAACATCGATATACCCGTCTGACTTAACCATGTATTTGCCTCGTGCCCATTCCTCCTCCAATATAACCGCAGACATCTCTGGATGCCAGTATGAAATAAAGACAGGTGGGTGAGAGTTGTCATTAAAGGAGTTTACAGATGTGGAATGGAAATAAAATAATGGGACTTGAAGCAACAGCTCTTCAAAAATCACTAAGCAATAATGATGACTGAATGGAGCATTTAATCATTCAAGTAAAAGGCTATTTATAACAGCAAGGGAAGGGATGCTCGCAGTGTTAAATAACTGTAAGAAGAGTTTTACTCTTGTACGATATAAATAGCTTACGTTGAAATCCTAGACATGATTATTAATAGTCTACGATAATGGAACACAGAACAGTAACCGCACCTGCTGCTTAAAGTCCTGATGAAGAATGACGCAACATTCTTTTTTTGTTTTATGCCGAATATTCCATGCGAGACTGCATACAATTAATAATGTGTTTTGTCATTGCTTTGTATGAATTAGTTTCTCGCGAATAGTATCATTTAAACATACATACACACCACATCTCTGCTCATGAGCACAAGGTATTTTAGAATATGATTGAGAAACTAGTCTTCAACTACTTCAACAATTTAACAATATTTTTATTTCATCTGATTATTTTAGTTCTACACCACCCCCTTCAATCGGAAGGAAATTTCTTTCGGATCCAACTCAATCTGAAAATGTTTGTGTTTACATGAATACTTTTAAATCCGATTGAGCTATCAGTCGGATTATAAACGGATTATTTGGTTGCATGTAAACGTGGCCACATGAAACTGAATTTCAACAATGGGTCATCCCATAATAAACTCAAATCTTATGAATGTAAATTCTAGAATTAAAAAGAAATAACAGGTTATTGTACTCGACCCTACAGTATCTCTCTTCAGGAGAAACACGCGCGTCGAAGGGGCGGGGCTGTTTAATGCGAACAGATTTCTTAAAGACACATGCTACAACAAGCGATCCATATACCATTGTGTTTTATTTATTTATATTTTTGTTCTTAATTACTATTCCGTTTTTATCGTTTATTTGTGCTCGAAATACATTTATTTGTAATATTTGTACCAAATCTGACTGTATATTAGAGGTTATACCGAAATAAAGAGGAGTAACTGAATTCGGTACCTCTAATGTACCATTATATTTGGTGACCCTGCTGTTTCTCTATACATTGTCATGGACTGATGACTGATATTGGACATTTAACAGAAAAAAATGTTTTAATAAAGTTAGCATATGAACATACGTCAAATTATTAATTATAATGAATCTATTTCTAATCATGGACATATCCATAAACAAATAGTAAACATAGCATCCACTGCATAACAATATTGCATTTAAACATTATACTGAGACTGAAATGCTGCAATATGTAAGAAACCAAAAAGCACAACACTCTCTAAACACTTCACTTTCATCTTCTCTGATGATTGTGAGTTATTTTCAGTTCACTTTCTCTAAATGTTTTATGCATTCTGTAATCCCTCTTTTTGTAGCTTTGTGTAAAAAAAAAATCTGAAATGTTTTGTAATAAGTAAATAATAATAATAATAATAATAAACCCTCTTTGCTAGTGATGTCCGTGTTTTAAATTAATTTGGTTCTGATCAGCATCCATGCCCATCATGGCCTGAATCTCTTAATTCTCATTGGCCAGTGAAATTCTCCTAAGCTTCTATTTTTTTTTATCAAATTGAATTCGTGTGTAGAAAATTACAAAGAGACATAATACATGATATTTTATGGAAATAAGCAAATATAAGTATGCATAAAGTGTATGACATTTTCGGGGGACAAATGTAAGCAATCTATCTCCGCTATTTTATGTGTCTGAGAGAAATCTCGAGCTCTGTTTAAAACTGTTTTTTTGTTGTTGTTGTTGTTGTGCTGAGCCAGTTTTACAACGTGGAAAAAACGTGCGTTTTTCAATTTTAAATATTTGTATATTAACTTGTACTGTGACTTTTACTCCGACAAACTCTTTCGCGTTTTGACAGTCAGTCATTTAGATCCTCCTCAGCACCCGTTAGGCGCGCCTCCGCGTCCGCGTCCGCGTACCCGGAAACTGATAAGTTGCAACAAAAGCATCGCTTTCTGCAGGCAATAAACATCCTCAGGTCTGTGAAAACATACTTTCTCATGAGATAAAATGATTCAGTGTCACATTAATGACACAAATCACCTGTTTATTGTACAGTGGGGCATTTGTGATGTTGTGGATGTAGTCTAGCAGAAGGATTGTACTAGTGCTGCTAATGTCAGTCAGTCAGAATATTCATACAGTCTCTCTCTCTGACTTCATACAATGTTGCTAAATCATTCTGTAATAATAATAATAATAAACATACAGGTAAGTGCACAGAGTGTAAAGAGAAGTAACTACAGAGAACAATGAATAACAGTAATAAATCTATGTATACATTCAGTCTTCTCTCCAAGAACATTCTGCTGAATTCAGGCAGTATCTGTTGTATGAGTATAAAGTGTGTTTCTAATGCTCTTATATTTACTGCACTCAGTGTAGTTCATCTATGACTGCTTGAGTTCAGTGTGAAGACATTCTGTCCTCTCTGGGTCTCCAGTTCTGTCTGTATTGACCCTTCTCTACAGCCAGACTGTGCTCACTCACACGATACTTCTTTAGAAACTTCCTGTGATGGGAGTCTTTAATTTTGGTCAGATGTGGTGGCAGTTTATAATGTGTCTAGTTTATAAAGTAGTTCAATTTGTTTGTTTCTGTGAGTTTACTATGCCAATAATGGATATTCAATAACGTTATACCCAATTCTTCTTGGGTTGAGTTTTGTGTTTGTATAAGTTTTTTCTGCCTGAGTTGATGAATTTAGCAGGTGTTTGTCCACTAAATACTTTAAAATGGTCACTCTCAGGGTGTGCTGCTCTGTGTATAAAGGCACAGTGATGGTGATTATCTGGGGAAGAGTTTGACAGGTGGAACCAGAACTTACTGGTTCTCTCATGAATTTCAGTCAAGAGAGGGAATCTGCCCAGGTCAGAAGCACTTGTGTTAAACTCCCAGGATGTTTTTACAAAAGTCAAAATGGAAAATTTCAACTGGAATTTTGTCCAAGGACTCATAATTCAGTTAATATTTGGGGCCCCAGTTTTCTCTGCCATCTAGAACTATGGGTTCGATGCCACTGTCAAAGAATTTCAGCCACAGTTTAAACTTAAACTATGCCCTTGTATGTTCAGCCTTTTAAGGGCAAGACAAATTGTCCAGAAGCTGAGGTTGTTGTTAGACCAACATTTTTTAACATAACTTAGAATTGTTCCCCCGAGTCTAAAAAAATGTATCATCTTTCTTTTTTTTTTCATTGTTTTTTTCTTTGGCATTAATGGGGTGAATGAAAATCATATCGGTACAAATATTTTATATAGCTTCTCCAGTCAAAGACTTGTAAAATGTGACCACAGAATACAATTTTTAAACATAAACTATAAAAAAACCAATCAAGTATTTAACCGAGAAACAATACTACTACTGTTTTAATAATAATATAAAAAAGATAAATAAATGTATAAATAAGATAAATTAAATAAGAACATTATAATAATAATACAGAACAAACATATTTATGGATTGTGTACAACATAGATGTCACAAAACAATGTCTTTCATCTTTAAACCTCTCCATGCATCTGTCTGGTTTCTCTGGGACCATATTTGTGCCTCATCAACCCACAAATATCTAAAGAAAGGGTCCTGAGTCTTATAGAATTTAAAAGGTTTATCCTTTAATGCAGTGGAAAAGGCCTCACAAGGATTGAGCCCTTTAGCTGTATCTACTGAACTACTGAAGGGCTTTGGCCCTTTGAACGAGAATACATTTATGGACACACTGTAAAAGAATTAGCAGAAGATGAGTACCTTGTAGTAGGGAATTCCAGAGAACTTCCTAGTAGACAGGCCTTTGGCCCCAAATGTAGTGGACAGCTAAATATGTGTTCCAGTTCCAAAAGAACTACAACAATAAGGACTAGGACAACAAGTTTGAAAGACCTGCTAGAGCCTGTATCAGTTTTGACGTCAGTTGGTTGTAGGGTTGCTCCGATATAAAGATTTTGGCTTTGGTACAATACCAGCCCTGGTACCTTGGTATCGGTACTAAATTGATACTATAATTAACAATTAAACAGGCACAGATTTTTTTATGAAATTACACAGAAAATGACTTGATTAAAAGAACTGCATATAGTGTATTTCAAAGATACTGTACATATTATGTATTTTCTGTTTAAATTTTTATGATACATACAGCTTTAATCAAATAAAAATAGATTTTTTTGAACATATAAAATTTCGATTTTATTTTTGGTCAAATAAAATGCTGCACAACTGAGCTGCACAGTATTAATTACATTTATTTATTTATTTTAATTACCTGTGGCACAAGGCTGCTATGGCTGAATCACAACATGCTGATAAAACACTTGCATTTGTGATATTGATTTTAGATAATGATAATAATAAATATAGCTGCAAGCAGCGATGACGGGATCAAGCACAACTGGTGCTTTTCCACCCAGTGGCTTTTGGAAAACAATGCAAGGTGGACGGATGCATTTGACATTATTCTAAACAATTTTGAAGCAATTTTAGTAAATATAAAAGGGCTATTTCAAAATCTGTTAAAAGTGCCAAACTTCCTTCTGCCAGTTGGTGGCACTATCACCATGATCCATAATACCGGATCCATGTGATCAGCCCCCATTACCAAACATACAGCTGAATTTTCATCAAAATAACACAATGCACATGTATAAGGCACTTTCTGTTTCCCATTTTTTGCCATAAATTTGACTTCGCCATGGCGACACCTTTCAAAATATAAAAAATGCGTTCTCAATTTAGCATCTACAATATCTTGGCATGATGCTGCACAAATTTTGTGCCAGTCACATGAATCCCCTATGAGGAGTATTTAAAAGTTCAGAGCCTGCAATTTTCAGAAAATCCAAAATGGCGACTTCCTGTTGGGTGAGCTAATGACTGTACGTTTGAAAGTTGTTTGGCTTGATGAGAACTATATATATATATATATATATATATATATATATATATATATATATATATATATATATATATATATATAACCAAACTATTGAGCATCTACATCTGAGATGCTATTCTTGAGTAGTTCTCAAATATTGAATTTTTTGGGTGGGGTTTGGTTCACTTTGTGTATAAAGTTTTCCAAAATTGGGTATTTGGTCACCAGTGGGAATTTGTTCATCTTTTCTGGATTTATTAAAATTTTTGAATACTTCCTAGTTTTAATTTTGATCATTAACTGCTTCTTCAATCTGCATTGAACTGCTTCTTCAATCTTGTTGAGGATGGTTTATATGTTTTACTCTTTTGCTTTTTAATAGTGAGTTGTACGTTTTAAGAGTTTGCTGATGCGGGGCCTGGGTAGCTCAGCAAGTATAGACGCTGACTACCACACCAGCATTCGCAAGTTCAGATCCAGGGCATGCTGAGTGACACCAGTCAGGCTTCCTAAGCAACCAATTGGCCCGCTTGCTATGGTTGGTAGAGTCACATTGGGTTAACCTCCTCATGGTCATCATAATGTGGTTCTCGCTCTTGGTGGGGCCCATTGTGAGTTGTGCGTGGATGCCGTGGAGAATAGCGTGAAACCTCCACACCTGCTAGATCTCCGCGGTAATGCTTTCAACAAGCCAAGTGATAATTGACTGTCTCAGACACGGAGGCAACTGAGATTTGTCCTCCGCCACCCGGATTGAGGCGAGTCACTACACCACCACGAGGACCTATAGCACATTGGGAATTGAACATGAGAAAAGGGGAGAAAATCCACTCAAAATAAAAAAGTTTGATGATGCATAGAACAAATAGATGGCACCGCTCTCTTGCTCTCTCTCTCTGTCTCTCTCTCTGTCTCTCTGTGAACCTGTGCTGTCAGGCTGTATGACTCTGGTTGTTTTTGCTGTGAGTGTCAGAGCAGAAATTATTCTAAATGAGATTACTAGTTTAATCTGTTGGCCTGTGACCTGAATTACAGTCATTTGTTTTTCTGCTCTCTAGTTGTTGACAAATATAGAATAGCTGTAGTTTGAGGGAAATTGTCCCTATAAGTTAGCTAAATCTGACAAAACCTTCTTTTGGGGACATTTGAGGAAGTCCTTATTTGTAAAAACTGTTTATTAATAAATAATGTTTAATAATGTATAAAGTTTTTTACATATTAAAAGAAGCTTTATATATTTCTGGATCTGTACTGACATCACTCCTTTCTCCCATATTTCTCCATCCAGCGCGTGCGCACACACACACACACACACACACACACAAACACATTCACAATGAAAGAGTGAAACCATGTTTATTTCTGTCATGAAGTACCTACCTGTTTCTTTTCTGCTGTTTTCCAAAAGAGAGGAGCAATCATGCATTTCAAAATATATATAATATAGCTGCCTAAACGATATAGCCACGTGTTGATGATGAATTACAGTGACGAGCTGACCAACAGATCTCTTCTCATTCCAGGTGGTCTTGGAGTGCAATCACCACGTTCATTCAGTGCATTCAGAAAGTATTCAGACCCTTTCATTTTTTTCACATTTTGTTTTGTTGCAGCCTAATGCTAAAATGCTTTAAATTATTTTTTCACATCAATCTACACTTCATACCCCATAATGACAAATCCAAAACCAGATTTATTTTTGGGTATGATGCAACAAGCTTTGCACTTTGGATTTTCTGCCATTCTTCTCTGCAGATCCTCTCAAGCTCTGTCAGGTTGGATGGAGACAGTCAGTGGACCATTTTCCGGTATCTCCAGAGATGTTCGACTGGGTTCAAACCTGGGCTCTGGCTGGGACACTCAAGGACATTCACAGAATTATCCCTAAACCACTCTTGCATTGTCTTGGCTGTGTGATTGTCATTGTTATTGTCCTGTTGGAAGGTGAACCTTCTGCCCACTCTGAGGTCCTGAATACTCTGGACCAGTTTTTCATTAAGGATATCTCTGTATTTTGCTGCATTCAGCTTTCTTTTGACCCTGACCAGTCCCCAGTAACTTCCACTGGAAAACACCACCACAGCATGATGCTGCCACCACTATACTTTACCGTTGGGATGGTATTGCGTTGGTGATGAGTGGTGCCTGGTTTCCTCTAGACATGATGTTTGAAATGGGACCAAACAGTTAAATCTTCCTATCATCAGACCAGAGAATCTTTTTTCTCATGGTCTGAGAGTCCTTTAGGTGCTTTTATGTGTCTTGCACTGATGAGAGGCTTCCGTCTGGCCATTGTGCCATAAAGCCCAAATTGATGGAGTGTTGCCGTGATGGTTGTCCTTCTGCAAGTGTCTCCCATCTCCACACGTGAGCTCTGGAGCTTAACCAGAGTGACCATCAGGTTCTTGGTCACCTCTCTTACCAAGGCACTTCTTCCTGTTTGCTCAGTTTGGCCGGACAGCCAGCTCTATGAAGAGTCCTGATTGTTCCAAACTTCTTCCATTTAAGAATTATGAAGGCCACTGTGCTCTTGGGACCCTTCAATGCAGCTGATTTTTTTTTTTCCTCTCCCCTGTAGCCTTCCCCACATCTGTGACTCAACACAATCCTGCCTCTGAACTCTGCAGGCAGTTCCTTTTGACCTCATGGCTTGGTTTTTGCTATTTTCAGCTGTGAGACCTTGTATAGACAGGTGTGTACCTTTACAAATCATGTCCAATCAATTGAATCTGCCACAGGTGGACTCCAATCAAAGAGTAGAAACATCTCAAAGAGAAGAACCAGAGAAAATGGGATGGAGCTAAATTTCAAGTGTCACAGCAAATGATCTGAATGCTTATCTCAATGTGATATTTCAGATTTTCCTTTTTAATTAATTTGCAAAGTTATAAAAAAAATAACTTTGTCATTATGTGGTATAGAGTGTAGATTGATGTGAATTTTTTTAAAGCATTTAAGCATAAGGTAACATAACAAAATGTGAAAAATGAAGGTTCTGAATACTTTCTGAATGCACTGTATATGCCTATACGAACCGAACCAAGGGAGAAAACGCACTAGGTTCCGAAAGAAATGCACCATATGGGCCATCGGTGAAAACACCCTTAGGAAGTGATTCATGGAGTAACTTTACCTTGTGAAAGTTTGTGATTGTGTATCCCTTTGAGGCTTGTTTTAGAATGTATATGTCCACATGCAGCTTTCAGTGAGTAGAAATTATGTTCAGTAAAAACAGACTGTTGTGTAGCTGCTTTCTGATGTTATTTTAGTGCAGGAAAACAAGGCAGAAAAAAACGCTTGGTGACAGAATCACATTGGATTACAATCAGCGTTTGTAATGATTTGCAGCAGAGTATGATCGCAGATGTAAATGTTCAGATCAGCTTGACATCTTGTCAGTTTTTCAGTTAAAGAAGAAGCTCATTGGTCACTTCACAAGGACACAAGTCCCCACCTCAGCTACAGAAAGATTTCTTTCAAGCAAGCCTGATGTGCTTTTTCAGCACAGAAAGGCTGTTCCATATTGTATATCGCATCTAAACGCGTTCAGCGGGAAATGCGGATATTAACACAGAGACAACGTTCAAATGCAAAAGCCACCGGGGAAGCCCGCACCGCGTTGATGAAAGAACTGTCCACGTAAACTTCACATGCTTTTATCTGATCCGCAGTTTCTATTGGACTGTGCGGCGCTCTGTTCTGTTAAGTTTTGGTTCCGCGCGTTCCCGTTTTGCTCTGCAATCTTTTTTCATTTTTGTTCTGCGTGGTTTGTGTTGTTCGTTATTTGTTGTTTTAATATTGTGTTCATTCATAGTAAGATATGTAATCATTTGTGTGACTGCGTGTACCGATGTACATGACACATGTACCATAGCAGCCCTAAGTATAAGGAATTAAAATACTTTTCTTGCACCTTGAATACACGAGAGTATTCAAAACTTAATCATTCATTTAAAAAAAAAAAAAAAAAAATGTACGTATTTTCGAAGTATTTTTTATGAATGTCAAGAATATTAATTAAAATGTAGTTTTCTCAGACCTCTACAAAATGTGCATTTTCATAAAAATGTCAAAATATTGATGTATGACAATTTATTTTTTAAACTCTAAAGGGGTTTTCAATGTTTCATTTTAAAAAAAAATTGTCACATGACAACATAATGGCGAACTACATGTTGGTTTCACCACTTTTGATATTGGTTAACAAAAGTTATTATATTCATAATATTTAAAATAAAAAAATAGATATTTTCAAGAAATAATAATAAAAGGTTATTTTAATGCCAAATATTATTTCTTTTTTTTTTTTCCAAGAATTTCAGCTTTCAATGAGACTTTCATTTATTTGTGTGTTTGTAGAGACTTGTTTTGATTGTCTTCAGATGGTTACACTGCATGATATTTTTGACTTCATGCGCCAGAATATAATTAAAAGAAACATCAAAATGACTTTGAACCATGTTCAATGTGTATTAAAGTAATTTTTTTTTTTGTGTAATAATTTCATAGATCTGGATGCAAAAATTAGCATCATGCCATTGAAGAAAGATTGCTCAAGCATGCCTTTCAAGCAAACAATTTCAAAAAAGATTTTAAATGATAAAATGATTGATGTACTGAAATAATGCTACTTTAGATGAGAGATGATGTAGTAAGTGCTTTATTTATGTTTAAAAAATTGAGTATCAAAATCAGTGTGTTGCTCCATTTTCTCTGTTGTCTTTGCATATATGTTTTAATTATGACCCGGTTCTAATCTCTGTATAAACAGTTAAATGTGTGCTTCTCTGAACAGTGGTTACATTGTACTGTGAACTCCTTAAGATCACGAGCTTCTGTGTGATGTATCAGGACTCACACAGATGGCAAGAAAAACTGGAGTGAAGAATAATTCTGTTCTTTAATCTTCAGTAAGTGCTGACCAGGTTAGGAGGACCGAGGTTCTTTCTTTTTTGTGTTTCCTTATGCACGGTTCAACTGATTGTTTTCAGTGGTTCATTTAAGAGCTGTAGAGAGCTGTCTTTCTGCTCAGATCTGTGGAGAGAGTC
The DNA here is from genome assembly GCA_032164185.1 of Moxostoma hubbsi. Taxonomy (NCBI): domain Eukaryota; kingdom Metazoa; phylum Chordata; class Actinopteri; order Cypriniformes; family Catostomidae; genus Moxostoma; species Moxostoma hubbsi. The sequence continues at coordinate 44,092,037 of JAVLUX010000011.1, read as the reverse complement.
AGGTGCTGGTCGCTGACAAAAGACAGATTAATGTAGTGTGTAGAGAGACAAACGTGATTCCTGAAGCGAGGATCCAGTTAATCTGTCTGAAGAGGTCTGAACAGTCAGGGTCCTGAGACCAGGTGAAGGGGCTCTCTCTCTCTCTCTCTCCTCCACAGCTGTGTGTCTTTCTAGATATGTTTTACTGTTGCTACTTAGGATGCAACTAAGGCAATAAGCCACCCGAGGCTGTGCATTACAGTGAATTTACCACATGTAATGGGTGTTGTGCCCAAAATTGCCTTAATCGTGGTAAAAGCACGTACTTTTATAAAACAATGCCAGAATTCTTAAAGTCAGTGACAGATAGTGTGATAAGAAACTTCTGATGTAAACTGCCTTTGGCATCCGCTATTTTGGGCTATTTTTCCTGCCCTTAGACATTGTCCCTATATGTCCCTAGCCTACACAAGAAAAACCCTGGGAAACTTTGCAAGGTTCTGGGGTCCTGACACTAACTTGTTTTGTTTGTGTTTTGTCTGTGATGTGTGTAGCATCATGTCGGATAAAAGTGAGCTGAAAGCTGAGCTGGAGAGAAAGAAACAGCGTCTGGCTCAGATCAGAGAGGAGAAGAAGAGAAAAGAGGAGGAGCGCAAGAAAAAAGAGGTGAAAAAACACCATACGCTAGTGTTTACTTTCATTTAAAGGAACAGTTCATCCAGAAATTAAATGAAATATGAAATAATGAAAATCCTGTCATCCTTTACTCGCACTCATGTCACTCTAAACACACTTGAATTTATTCCTTCCATGGAATTTCATGAAAGCTTTATGTTAGAAAAATTGTCAATTAGGTTAAGTCATTGACTGATAATCTTGCCCTTTGCCGTAGCCCTCAAATCTCATTTACGCTTGCTTTCAATTCGAACTATTGAGCTTCTAGAAGTGGCTTTAAATAAAGTGCATGAGTCATATGGACCACTTAAATGGTGCTTTTATGGGTTTTTTTATGTCATTTTCGGAGCTTGGCAGTAACAAACATGACTAACACACAGTATCATATGTGGATCGGGCTCGTCGGACTGATAGCTGATTCAGTGCATCCCTAGTGATTAGTTAGTAATGCATATTTCCCAGTATTTGCACTACATCACATCCAACCTGACTGCAGTAAATAGTGTCAGATTAATAGTTGCATTTTTCTTTCTTTTTTTTTTTTGTGAACAGTTGATTTACAGTAAGTTTGTTTTCTTTCATGCAGTGTTATAAAACTATTTAATGAAGTGGGTTTACCCTTTGAGTAACTGTGAGTGTTTTGAATGTTTGAGGCGGAGCTGAAGAAGGAGGCCACTCCCCTGCAGGAGGAATCAGATCTAGAGAAGAAGCGTAGAGAGGCCGATGCTCTGTTACAGAGTATGGGCATCACACCTGATGCACCTGTGGGTAAGTCACCTGCACACCTGAGTCACTGTAGTTCAGTCTCATGCCCACAAGCCGTCTGATCTATATTGCACATGGGCTTTCCCAAATCACAAGCTCTAATCTGATTGGCTGGCTTTAATCTTAATTCTGGTGTTGTACCCACCCCTTAATGTTTCTCAAAGCAAACTGAGGTTGATTAAAACCACAGTAAAGTATACTAAAACTATGGTTAGTTATAACAGTGAAATTCCTTTAGAGTGCTACCACCAGCCTATGTAAAAAGCCAGTGTACTTGTACAGTGTACTTCACTGCTTGAGCACAGGAGGGCAGAAGTGCTCCACGGTAAATTTGATAACCAGCGAGAGACTCTCATTTGGCAATTTCATCAACCACTTAGCTTAGTTGGTGAAATGTTATATTTATTTACATTTTCTACAAATCTTTCAACAGAAATGTTGAAATGGACTTGAAACCCTTACAAACTGGTTCAATTGTAATGTGAAAAACAACACAAACTGACAATCAACAGATTGTATCATACACGTATATATCTATATTCAAAGTATTCCAGTTTATATGTAGTTGTTTTTCTAAAAGGTTTGTTTAATTTGATCATTAAAAAAAAAAAGACATTGACCCATTATTCTACATACAGAGCTGAGCAAATAGGAAGTGTACTGTTCTTTGTGTGTGTGTGTGTGTGTGTGTGTGTGTGTGTGTTTTCCTGAATGTAAATAATTGTGAATAACTACAATGGTCCCAAAATGGATTTGTCCACTTAAGCCATTCAAAGTATTGGATCAGTTATCATTTATTTTAAAGAAAGAGAGTAGTTTTCAAGTCAAACATTTCACAAAAAGATGTTTTTAGGGTTGAAGTAATAAAACAAACCAGTTGTTTGCAGATGTATCCAGTGGAATGACATTCAGACTTTGGTAAGTGTGTCCAAAGCCTTTTTGGGGCCAGTGGACCATATGTAGTTAAAAAAAAATTATGTTTATTTCTCCCTCTCTTCAGTCCCTGCACCAATGTCTCCCACAGCCAAATCTATAGGCACTCCAAGCGAGGCAGGTAGCCAAGACTCAGGAGATGGTGCCACAGAACCAAGGTATTCTCTCTCTCTCTCTCTCTCTCTCTCTCTATCTCTATCTGAGCAGGCGGGAAAAGGCTCTGGTGTGTAAATCACTGTAATTAGCTGCTTTTCATATGGAACTATGATCATTTGCTGCTGGAAAACCCCTGAGAATAGAGGAGAAACATGACGACACAAGTCACTTTTACTCGTGAAACCTGTTAAATTGCATCCAATCAAATAAAGACAGTTTAAATCCCCACCAAGAAGAATTCGAGATAAATCTGATTGGAGGTGGTTTGATACACACTCTATTTGAAACTCGGTAGTGTAAAAGCATCTGGCTGTTCAAGCCACATTACTGTATGTAAACTTTACTCCGCTCTAACAGTGCTATGTCAGCCTGGGAAAAAACAGCTGCTATTGAGTATTTGCAAACCCTGCTGTAAAATTTAGTTTAAGCTGGTTTCTAGCTGGTCCAAGCTGGTCTTTAACTGGTCAAAACTGGGAGACCAGCTTGGACCAGCTACCAGCTTGTCATACCTGCTCAAGGTGGTCAAGCTGGTTTTTGGAACAGGGTAGCTGGTCGACCAGCTCATGACCAGCTTGGACTAGTGGTCAACCGATATATCGCAGAGGCAGATAAATCAGCCAATATTCTGACTTTATTCATTATCGAAATCGGACAATAAATTATCCTGTTTGGCCGATTCTTTTTCTTGAGAGCACCAAAAATCGCCTGCTTGCGTGTGAAGCGACTGAAACATACAAATGACCAGTCACGGTTCATTTGGTTGGTACGTGCGTCATGTTGCTACAATAATAGACCAGTGTGCAACACAGTCCCATTCAAAAGGTCCGCATATCAGAGCCGCGTCAAATGCATTTGATCTCATAATGTTAAAGTGCTCACCTGTTTAATTCTCCCTCTTTCTCCTCAACAGTTCCCTGTAACTTTTAACTTTCTTGTCTAATGACAAAAAGGCAAATATCAATCAAACTAATATTATATACCATCAACAAATATGCGCATATCTTGTTTAAACAGATGTAATAAACCAACCTCACACAACTTCAGCAGATCCAGCATCCTGTGGAGTGCTCATTTATTCACATATATCATGTATTCTATCAGCCTCTCCTCAACAGTTTCCTGTCACTTTTAACTTTATTTTCTAACGTAAAAGGCAAATATCAATTAAACTTCTATTATATATGCAGATATCTAATTTAAAAAGATGTAATTCACAAACCTCTTTAAAAACCAGTGTTTTCTTCCCATTGAGCGCTCATATAATATCTTCCTCTGAAGTGTATATTCTATCAGTCAGAATCAAAAACTTCAGGATCAGGATAAAAGTTCCTCGGATTCACAAATCATGACAGTAACTCCATGACAAATAGGCGATCCAGGCCATTTAAACTGTCAGGAGATGGATCCACACGAGTGTGTGAGTGCAACTTCAAGGCTGTGTACGAAACCAGGATGTATACTGAGGTACGGTGAAAATATGGTGCTTTTCAAACTGTCTGAAGACCAGTTTCCCAGAGTTCCACTCATTCAAAACAGATGTCAGTTAAACCATTAACTCATCAGACAGCAAGGTAGCAAGTCAGCTGCCTACGTTTTCTGATGCAGCCCAAGGTAAAAGTGCTTTTTGAGTAAATGCGATGGCTAATGTGGCCATGCCATCTAAGGTTGCTGGACTACTGTGTGTACTGTTATTTCATTCTTCCTAATATATTAACAGTTTCTTCATGCGCAAATAAATTACTAAAATTTGATGACTAAACAGAAATCTGAAGAAACTGCTATCTACCATTTAAAATACAATATTATATTTTAAATATAGTGCAAAATTAAGAGTTTATTATTATTATTTTTTAGCAATTTTATGTTTGTTATTTACTATATTAAATTGTGTGATATATCTGCATTGTATCGGTGTACCGGCCACCATGCTCTCTGGATATCGGCATCAACCATTAAAAAAACCCATAGTGAATCCAGCCAGGTCTCCTAAGCAACCAAATTGGCCCGGTTGCTAGGAAGGGTAGAGTCACATGGGGTAACCTCCTTGTGGTTGCTATAATGTGGTTCTCATTCTCGTGGGGCGCGTGGTGAGATGGGTGTGGATGCCGCGGGGAATAGCGTGAAGCCTCCACACACGCTTTGTCTCCGCGGTATCACATGTCATGTGATAAGGGGCGCGGATTGATGGTCTCAGAGGCTGAGGCAACTTAGAGTTGTCCTCCGCCACCCGGATTGAGGCGAGTCACTACACCACCATGAGGACTTAGAGCACATTGGGAATTAGGCATTCCAAATTGGGGAGAAAATAATAAGAATAATAAAAAATGGATGCATGTAGGAGAAACAGAACTTTTTTTCTTCATTTATATGATGCAGATCACTGACAAAAATTAAACTAAATACTGACAATAAATTTAGTTGATGTGTATGGACATATCTAACCAACAAGGGGAAAAAATACACAGCATGCACACACAAACACACACACACTAGGCAAAGTCACTTGGAACCAAAAAATAAATCATATCTTTTAAATTCGCTACCCAGCATTAGCATAATCGCGCAAGTGATCTCTGTTTTACAGTATTTGTGGGAATTTTAGAACGGATTTATTTTCATTTGGCATAGACTCATTTATGTAGCCAAGGGAAATGTGCTTTGTCAATCACATGGCAATCTGATCAGTAAAAATTCGTAAAATGACCAAAGTAGTAATACCCCCAGTTTCACAGAATCTGTCCTATTTGATGACATTTTGACTCCTGAGTAATGCCATCACCTCTGAATTCGTACATGCTCAAACCGTTAATTTTAGAGATTTGGTCACACACAGACCACGTCTAAGCTTATACGTTTTTGTTTGAAAGTGCATTAATTTCCCACGTTTATGCCTTTCAACGCCATTAGACTGGCCTTTGCCTCCTTTCGAAAACATTCTCCATAACTGTATTCTTTGGAAAATTATAACAGTTCAGTTAGGAAGGTTTCAGACTTAACGTCAGCATCAAAGCTTAATTTTTCCGGTAATGTTACAACATTCCAATAAAAAAAAAAAAAACAGGTTCTACATACCTTTACACTGAAAAATTTGGTTAATTCTCCTGGAAACGCTGAATGTGTGATAGCTACTATACCGTATCAGTCAATAATGCTCTACAAGGCCAAAACGCAGGAACTATGCCAAAATGTCTTTAAACTTTTTTGATTGTCCAGCCAAATGTGTAGTTGTGTAGTTGTTTGTTACTGCATTTTGCCTTTGCAGTACGGGAAAGTTTGAACATACTTGACTCCATTTGTGTAGATTACGGTCAGAATCGAACCTGCATCTCCTGCATGAGCATCAAGACTCAATGTGTCTGGAGCATGTGGGTGAACCACTATGCTACGTCTTCCTTCTAGTAAAGCATTATGAATTAAATATTACAGAATGGGACAAGATTTTTATCCTACATCAGACCTGTGCAAGCAGACTGGAGCTGCTCTGGAGAGTGTTTAACCCCTGATTACGAACACACACACACACACACATTCACAGATGCCCCCAGGCACTCCGTGTCCACTCATATCCTGCACCGCTTTACCACTTCCTACACACGGTGGTCATGTTTCCCACCTCAAACACACATCACAGTCATACTCGTGTTTAACACTCATGACCACACACACACACACTCACACACACATGTTGTACTTCTGCTGATGTGGGTCAAGCCAGGTTCACACTGTATATGATTCGGCAGTCTTTGATCGCTTAGTGTGACACATTCACAGATGGCCAATTCAGTGAATCTTATACTCAATCGATGTTCTGGCAGTATCAGAAATTTTGCTTCTTAGCCGTGCCATGGCTTTTACCAAAGATCTTACTGGGATATCGTACAGTCTGACAAATAACAATCGTAAATGATCATAAAAATCATACAGTTTGCACCAGGCTTTAGTTTAGTGTCAAGTACTGAATAGGGCTAAATAGATTTTTCTTGCCGATTCATTGTCATAAAAATAATTGCAAATTGTGTTTCTGTTCTATATAATGTTAACATTCATATGAAGAAGTGATGTATTCATATTGAACTTAAATTGTCTCTTTTATTAGTAAACAAATATTCCATATAGTAGAATGACATGATTAATAGTATTTCAAATTTTTAAATACATTACATTTATTTTAAATGTAAATATTTGCATCTGTTGATGTTATTGAGCTGTTTTTGTCCCCATTTGGTTTAAGCCTTTTAGCTCTGCTTGTTGAATTCCATCTGCTATTTTTCACACATACATTGGACAAAATGCAAACTATTGGTCTCATTTTACAGAAAATCCCCCAATTTATATACAAAAGATTCCAATCATTCATAAATAATATAGTATGTTTACATTCCTATGATGAACATACAATGTTTTTATCATGTCTTTGAAAGTCTGTATTTCAGGCTCTGTTTGCTCTTGTGACTACTAAAAGTGTTACTCCATTTCACTAGATGGCTGCAAGTAATGGGAAAAAGAAATTTTCCACTATCACCTTCCATCACAATCAACCTTTTTCCTGAACGTTGAAATGTTCCTCAATTCGACTGTTTTCAATTTCCATTCTCCTGTGTTTTCATTCACATCAACGTATATTCTTAACGGGTAATTTTTAAGGTAATATATTTGTAAAAATTGTCAAAAAAGGTGGAGATGACCATTTTTTAATTGACAGTGCCTCAATTGACATTATACGACCTGACATGAGGCGATGTTCAGAGGTTAGTTACGTTGATATCATTAATTACTTTTGAGTTGTTATGACCGCCAACAACTACTGCACAAGTTGAGCCTGAAATACATTTTTACTCCAGAACATTTTTTGATTGGTGTTCTCCGTCTGTATATTTTGTTTCAGTAGTTTTTAAATTCCAACTCGAGACCAGAAACAGAAAACAGGCTATTTGAATCATCATGGCGCCGTCCAATGATTGCTCAGGAAAACTGTTGGTATACAGATCAGAAATGCAGGTGGCGCTCTAATGCAGCTAAGCACTTGCCATGTGCTCTTCCGTTGACATTCAATGTATTTTGTGATCCCACACACCTTTTCCCACTGGTTCATCAAATAGCTTGAACATTTAAATTGTAGGCATAAACATTGTACTCTCTCTGCTGGTGAGTTTAAACCAAAATGTTGCCATATTTGTGGTCACGTTTGGCTTTGAAACTAGCATGCTTGTTTTCAGGGGAGTGCACTTTTATTTATATATTATTATACCACGGTTCTGTTGAATGCATGATATCTGATTACAGATAACAGATGTTCTACTGTGTGCAATTATTTTTCAGTAAACGCATGGCTATGAAGTAGTTCTAGGTCTTGACCGCATAACAGTTCCTTATCACTTCGCCGTACAGGCTACCACAGCAAAGTAACCATATTAAGACATTAGCTAAGCAAATCGGATAAGAATGACAAACAATGTCTATTTTAGCTTAAATTTATTTAAATTTCTGTTGAAAAGCACACTCTCTCTTTTGCTCTCGTCTCACACACTGACACATTCATACGCACACAGACACGCGTTGAGACTCGAGTCATGACCAATAAACAGAGCCTTGATGTAAGAGAATCCCCGCAACTTGATGAACATAACAGTTTCTGTATTATCCGAAACAACTTTTAATATCTATGTAAAGCAGCACCCCCTCCCCCTTCTCTTTTGCTCTCCCACTGACACACACACATACATACGCAGACACACTCGAGATGTGACAAACAAACAGAGCCTTGAAGTCTATGCATTCCCGGGACTTGATCAATAAAACAGTTTCTATATAATCCAAAACAACTTATAATGTCTGTGGGAAACAGCACCCTCCCCTCTCTTTCACTCTCACCTTCTTACACATGGACACAACACTTTATATTGTTGGACACCCGTGATTTAATTTAAAACAGTTGGAAAGCTCTATACAAGAATTTCTCCTGAGAAGTATACTTAAACTTACTTTGCATTTTAAAGTGATGTAACTGCTAACGAGAGACGTAGAAACTAGAGGAAATTCCACACGTGATCTCTTTCAGGTTTCTATTTTCATGTGCATTAATCAGATCTGTAACTGAAGAATTATTACTTGTGTTTTAACCCGCTTTCATAGCACCCCCCCTTTCTCTCTCTCTCTCTCTCTAACACTGTCTTGTGGCTGTGGCACTAACAGGACTCTGCACTGGGACTCTGACCCCTCTACTCTTCTGCTTCACTCTGATCTGGGGTACTGCACTATTTTTCTGCTTGTTTCTCCTTCATTTCTGCTCTTTTAAGTAGTGATGGTAAATTATTTGCATTCCTCTTAACAATTCTGGTTCCTTAATCGTTCCAGAAATAAATGCAATTCTAATTACATGAGCTGCCCTCAGCTTAAGATCATTTTAGATTTCAACAAATTGTTTCAAAAGAGATACATTTTAAGAGATAGTTCTCCCAAAATTAAAACAATTATTTCATCATTGACTCACCCTCATGTCATCCCAGATGTGTATGACTTTCTTTCGTCTGCAGAACACAGAATATTTTGTACGAATATTTAATCTCTGTAGGTCCATGCAATGCAAGTGAATGGTGACCAGAACTTTGGAGGTCTAAAAGCACATAAAGGCAGCATAAAAGCAATCCATAAGAATCCAGTGTTTAAATTTATGTCTTCAGAAGTGATTTGGTCAATATTTAAGTCTGTTTTACTATAAATCTCCACTTTCACTTTCCACTTTGCATTGTTCATGTATATCACAATCTACTGGGCAGGGAGGATAATTTATTGTAAAAAGGACTTAAATATTTCAATGTTTTAGTCCTTTTTTTTCCTATAAATAGCTCCTTAGCATTCGCATTAGCATTCTTCATGTATATCACCATCAACTAGTCGGGGCTGGTCAAAGGTGGATAATTATGGTAAAAAAGGACTTAAATATTGATCTCTGTTTCTCACCCACACCTGTCATATTGTTTCTGAATATATGGATTAAACATCTGTGGTTTTATGGATTACTTTTATGCTGCCTTTTTGAGCTTCAAAGATCTGGCCACTATTCACTTGCATTAAATGGACCTACAGAGCTGAAATATTCTTCTAATAAAAGCTTCATTTGTGTTCAGCAGAAGTCATACACATCTGGTATGGCATGAGGGTGAGTAAATGAGATCATTTTCATTTTTGGGTGAACTATCCTTTTGCAATCCTTCAAAATTTGTGCTTACTTTTTAATGACTGATCAAAAGATTTTTTAAGGCAAACATGCAATACAATAATTGGTCCTAATGTAACTGTACATGAAAAAGAATATCTAAACATTAATTTCTAAATGGATGTCTATAATATGTCACGTTCTAAATCTGCTGACATATTTCAACTTTTTTTTGAATGAAAGTCCACTAAGTATAAAAAAACTTGGAATGTTTAGGCCTGTCTTTAACTACATATTGTCAAATGATTGTCTAGTCAATAACTGCACTGTCTGACTTAAAAGTGCTGTAAGCAATTTTAGCCATTCTACTTACAACAGACTGAGCTGTTGAATTAGCCACGCCCCCTCTATCCAAAACCAGCTCTCCAAAAGAGACCAAATTAGCTTTATTGAGAGCAGAAAGAGTTGTTAAAAACAACAGCAGCAAAATAGCGCCCTCAACTGGCAACTGTTATAAAACATGGCATAAAATGGCATTGAGCCTCAGAATTTTGCTGCAACTACAACACTATGAGAATGTGCAAAATGATTGACAGGCAGAAAGCTTCAGTGACCGTGGTCCACGTGCACATTTTTGTTTGCTGTTTAAAGAGTCTAGAGCTGTCACTGAGATTGGTGAGAAATCTCACAACGCTTATTTCATGAAACATAGGAAAACATTTTCTTTCCATGAAAAAATGGCTTACAGCACCTTTAAGTGTCAGTAGCCTTAAGTACAACATTACATTCAAAAGAACCAGCTCATAAGAGTCTTTTTTCGGGAATCAGACTACATTAGTTGTGGAATAAAACTAGCTCATCAGTTTCCATTGTAACCACCTATATGTGGCTACACTCTCTACTGTGTGTGTGTGTGTGTGTGTACTTGAAATTTTGACCTACAGATGTGATTGGATCACAATACTTTTCCAAGACATGTTGAACCTCTGTTACATCTGTATTCATCCAAAAGGGATATTAAGGTGTAAAGAGAATCTTAAGTTTGTCACCCACTGTGTGTGTGTGTGTGTGTGTGTGTGTGAATGTTTAATAGATGTCAGTCCCTTCTGATGGTTACTTAGTATTCATGTTTTCACGTTTGTGTGTATGCTCATCCAGACGTGGGCCGCTGAAGTTGGCCATGGCGAAGATGACCCATGTAGACTTCCCACCCAAAGAGGTAGTGTCTTACACCAAGGAAACACAGACACCCACCGTGACAGAGCAGAAAGAGGGTAAGTTTTGAGAATTGCAAAGAAAAAGGCACTTTTGAAACAGAAAAACAAAAAGAAAATGTTAGAATGGTCAAAGAAACACAGACATTGGACAACAGATAATTGGAAAAGAGTGTTATGGATCTTAACCCCATTGAGCTTTTGTGGGGTCAGTTAGACTGTAAGGTGTGTGAGAAGTGCCGACAAGACAGTCACATCTATGGCAAGTGCTACAGGAAGTGTGGGGTGAAATATCACCTGAGTATCTGGACAAACTGACAGCTAGAATGTCAAGGATCTGCAAAGCTGTTATTGCTGCACGTGGAGGATTTTTTGATGAGAAATCTTTGAAGTAGTTTAAGAAGTTCTGAACATTTTTTTTCAAATTGTAAAAGTAATTTTTCACATTATTAATGTCCTGAATATACATTGTGATCAGCTGAATGCCACTTTGGTGAATAAAATAACCAATTTCTTTCCATAAGAGCAAAATATGTACATTATTCCAAACTATTGACCGCCTGTGTAATGTGTTCAAAAACATATTATCGTCCTCCCATTTTAACCAGAATACTAACTGGTTTTTGAATCACTGTCAGCCTGTTTTATTTTGTGTCAGTTAAAAGTGGCTCCCAAACAAGTTTAATTGTATAAAGTGACTCTGTAACACTGAGGATGCAGGTCAGCCCAGATACATGAGCCCTCAATACCACACACTGTGATTGGAGGCCAGCATGATTGACACATGTCAATCATTTGCACCCACATTTAGAGCACAATCCTCTGATTTGTCTGTGTGTGTGTGTGTGTGTGTGAGAGACCAGAAGTGTGTGACCCTCTTTGGAAATGATCTGACTGTTGTGAGCATGGAGATGAAAGCTGAGGGAAAATTGCAGAGACTCGAGAAACATAAGACGTCATGGCAAAATTAAACACACACATCCGTTTACAGAGAGGGAGAGGGTAGAGGAAATGAGTGGTAGGCTAGTAGAGATATGAGAGCAGGTCAGACTTTGTGTAATTGCAGTTGTGCCCTTTTATGTGGCGTCTGTGACCAGCACACTCTCAGACTCGCCCTCATCTCAAATACACAAGATCACTGCCCTGTCTCTGTGTGTATGATGTTTATGATATGTTTTTTTTAATAGGCATGTGTGATTTAAATGACCATTACATTTATTAGCATTGGTCTGATAATATCAGGGTCGATTTGTTACAAGTAAAATAATAGTCTGTACCATGTTACAAAAGTACTAAACAGTTACCCTTAGTTAGACTAATCAGTTATCTTTTCTACTGTAAATTACTTGATAATATAATAAGACAGAGATAACATTTCTGATTTAAATTTGGTAAGTTCGATTCACAGGGTTCCTACAGTCATGGAAAATCTGGAAATATCAGGGAATTTTAAAATGATGTTTTCCAGACCTGGAGAAGTCATGTAAATTACTATAATGAATATACATTTTTCTAGTTTTTCCTCTGCTCTAAAATATTTAATTAGCTAGAAATTGTGTTTAGTAAAACTTGTGATGTCTGACATGTTAGTGAATCATTTTTTTCAGAAATCTGTATCCAATAGTCACAAACATCTGGCAAGGTCATTGAAAAGTCTTAGAAAATCATTGGTCAAAAAATGTGAAAACCTGGGTTAATTTTAGGGAATTGGTTTAAACCATCCATTTAATCATTTCAGAAGTCTGATTTAGAGATTCAAACAGTCAATGTTCATGGAAGTCAAGTGGTATTTTGCCTTAATGTTTTAGTAAGGTAGGTAAATATCGCTATTTATAACTGTGTATTGTTACATTGGTGCGTACAGATAAAAATTATTAAAAGCATGTTTTCTGTAAAAGCCTTGATTATTTTAACCAGATTTTATTCTGTATTTACTTTTTGCATTAATCATTTTTAAAAAATAAAATCGAAACCGCGATATGACCTTGTGCGATTTATTAAATTGTAAATGGCTGCGATTTAATTAATTAAATAAATAGTCTACTCACTTCAAAGTTTATTTGCGCTGCTCTGTGCTCCACAACTCTCTCTCATGCAGAGTATCAGAAGTGCATTGAGTTCGGTTCCGTTTGCTTATGTCCGCTAAACGCTTTATTTACACTAAACTGGCGTGACACGTTTTTTTTTTTATTATTATCTGTAGTAGCAGGATCTCCGTCTCCACAAGGCACAGGTATCATAATAATAGCACAGAACACAAGATGGGGTATAATTCAAACATCTTAATTAAATGATTGCTGAACAAACATCATTAACAGTAACACCTGTAGAGTCCTCCTTCATTTGTTTACCTCACGTGAGAGAGTGTCGCCCTTATTACACTCCCCGCGGAAACAAGTGAAATCGGAACTAATATTACAAACATCCAACAAAATGAAAAGGAAGGAACATACATATAATAAATCTGTATCAAATATTGAGTTACTATAATATAATGCATTGCTAAATTAAATATAATGAATACAAATAATTAAATGGTGACAAACTAACCAAAATTTTCACTTTAAATTGAATTACACCAATGGGTTATCAGTTCAACTTCAGTTTGACATTACGCCTCATTCTTTAGGAATATCTAATATACAGTAAAGAATAGTTTGCATAAGCTTATTCGTTTTTAAGGCCTAGAATAAAGAGTAACTTTTAAATTTTATAATGATATTTTGTGTATACTTAATTATTCAATCAACCAACATTATTTTTGACAGAAAAACTAGGCAACAACTATGGTTTTATCAACAGGGAAATGTAGTTAACAGTGACACTGAGCAGAAAGCTTACATATAACCAGTTTTGAGAGGGCTGCTGATAAAAAGTTAAATGATCAGCATCGACTGATGAGATGAAAATTGGAGATCGGTGACGGATGTTAAAATCCTGATTTGAGCATCCTAATATACAAGTTGACTGTTTCAAAAACTAATGTTGATGATTAGTGGGCTGAGACCTTATCACAAAATGGACAAAAACAGGTACACGGTGGATGGTAACATTTGGATATGAAGAAGACATTGTTTCACTGTTTATATATTTAATTGTTTGTGGTTGAACTGAAAAAAGGTCTCAGTTTGGTTCTTTTTAAGAGGGCTCAATTGTGAAAACCCCAGCAGCCTTTTTGCAGTTGAACATGTGGAAAATATTACCATCATAATCGCAGTTCAAATCGCAATCGCAATATTTTTTCGAAATAATCGCAATATGACTTTTTGTCCAAATCGTGCAGCCCTACTGTTTAGTCAAAGAAATAGTTCCTCAAATTGAAAAGAAGTCATCCTTTTAAGCCATTTCAGAGTAATAAATACATATTAGGGATACACCGATTTGCCAAATGTGTGTAACAATATGCGAGTATTGAGAATATATGAGAATATTAGAACATCTGCTGATACCAATAGTTTAGCGGTTCTGCTTTTTTATGCTGCATTGTTTGAAATCACTAATTTCACTACTTTGAAAGAAAACTTGATTCTCTTTGTCCCTCCCTACATGTCGTCCATGTTCCAGAGTAACTGGTCTCAGTTGAAAACAGAACACTAAAAAAGCACGTTATGAACTCAGGATAACATTCTAATATCTCATTAACTGAAGGCTGTCAAGGTGTGATGGGGACCAAGGCAGTCACAAGAAAAATCACACTGGAGAGAAGGAATGTCGTTCCAAAAGATCCTTGGTGCAAAATGTGCAAATTAATATTGTTTAAAAGTGAATATAAAAACAAGATTATATTAAAAAAAAAAAAAAATGCTTAAATTTAGACCGTTTTTGATACTAAGAGCAGTGCCTACTCCCCTCATTATACTCTGGAGCCCTGAGTTTCCTTGCACTCAAGCAGTGCTAACAACCTTGTTCCATGTGCTCAAACACCCTTCATCCATTTTGTTTCCCCCCCTAGTGGCAGCTGGCTTAAATCTTGGTCCATCAACATCATCTTGATCATAGGATGGACTACACTTGCTTATAATATACATAGACGATAAATTAATACCAACTAAAGCCTTAATCAGCTAAATAAAAGGACGTTGCATCTATGTGCACTTCTGCAATCAATTTGGGATGGAATTCATAGACACTTAATCATTAATCTTATAGTTCATACTAAATCCCTTTAGTTTAAACACGGCCCACCAACATCTACTCAGTTTGCTTGCACAGAACAAGACTGGTACTACACATAGATAACAAAAATTGGCATTTTTATCATGCAGTTTTGCCAGCTTATTTTTCTCCATTATCTACATCTTTTGGAGTTTTGTGTTCCTGCGACTTGCTCACTGGTGGCCTTAAGACTATAATTTTTTAGGCATGCTTTTTAATATCATTATTCATTAAAACCGCACAATGAGGACTTTAATAGCATCATTTTTTTGTACAGCATACTTTTCTGTACAGCTGCTTTGAAAAGATGGGTGTTGTTAAAAGTGCTATACAAATAAAAATGACTTGACTTGATTACAGAATTTTCTTGGCATTTACAATTGGACCATACCATTATTTGAAATAAATAATGTCTCCTCCCCATTTAATAAATACAATATAATTGAATAAATTGTCCATTTTTAATTGGCCCTGATTATCGGCTGATGTGCTATTATTGAATATAATTGCATTCATCGGCCGATACTAACGATTGGTCGTTTCATCGCTGCATCACTAATAAATATCAACATATGCTGTGTATCAGATATCATAAAGGCTGAAAAATATTGAGGTAAAAATATTGAAATATTTTAGCTGTAGTGCCCACCCCACACTGTATTAAAAGTGTTAAGCAAGACGTTTATGTGCAGTGTGTCTGAAAGCTCTCCCCTGAACACACATACCCACACTTTCTATCTCTCCCTCCATTCCTGCCAGTGTGTAATCATTTCATCAACTCTCACACTCTCTGCTGTCTGCAGTACATAACAAATCACTCTGGGTGACATTGGAAGGCTTTCCCATCTCTCTCTCTCTCTCTCTCTCTCTCTCTCGCTCTCTCTCTCTCTCTCTCTCTCTCTCGTGCTCTCTGATGGAGTGATTGGTGGAAGAGAGGCTTGTGAGGATGTTGAAGGCTCAGCTCTGTGTAGGTCAGGAGGTGTGTGTGTGTGGCTACTTTGCCCAGCAAGACGTCGATCACAGATCAGACTAGCACACACTCATCGACGGATTCATTTTTGAACAACTCCATTTTTGAGAACTTGTGATCTGAGAATCAACCCTCATTACATAGCATTGTCAAAAGCATCTGAAACAGGTGCAAATGTGCACAAATTCTACAGTACGTCCTCAGTAAGTTCTCATGCATTTTTATTCAGATCATTATAGAGTGCAATAGTCAGGTTCCGTAAGTAATCTGATTAACTTCACTGTTTTCTAACAATATCTTATAAACCTGAAGAGACCTGTTGATACACTTCTATAGAAACCTGTCGATGTGATTCCATGTTGATGAACGGCTTAATTCCCAGTAAAGGACTACAACTACCCATAATCCTGAAGAGTTAACCAGCAATCGGAGCAGAATCAGCCAAAAGCACTCAGCAGTGACCGACCAGTCACATGAAGCATTGCAAATGACATAATCAAATAGGTTTCCCTATACATGAATGAAAACGTGCAGCTCAACAGAAAATGAACAGGCAAAATAAATCATACAGACTTACATTGAAGGAGGGATCTCATCCATATCTGGAGACCAGAATATTATAGAGGATTACAGATGGGCTGATTTGACCTGTCATACACTAGCATTTTGGTGACAAGTTTTGCACGGGCGAACAAATGTTGTTTTCTAGCCCTTGTTTTCTGCAGACGTGCTCAGCGAGGTGGCTGTACATGTGCAGGTGGATATCACGCTCATTACCATTTGATGTACAGCTCGGTCTGCTGCAGCACTGTGGGTTTGTGAAAGTATGAAATTGAATTACAGGTGATTGTTTAAATCACCCTTCAGCTCAGAGGAGGGTTAATATCCTGTACTAATCACGAGTAGCCTCTTGTATGGAGAGCATCTCTCTTTAAGTGAGGAACCCTCAGCCCGGCTCTTCACAGATACTAGCACCATCAGTGAATGACACACTTGCTACATTAATAAGAAGGATAATAAAGCCCCTCTGGCACCAATGTTCTTTCATTTTGTTTCACAAATTTGCTCCATCCTAAAAAGTTTCTGAAAGTGTTCTCTCAAAGAAGGCTTAAAGAAGATCACGAGAGATTAATGTGATATAGTGTCTCAAAATTGATCGCACTGTTTGCCTAGACAACAAAATAGGGCATCATTCAAACATTCAAATCCAGCATT
Organism: Moxostoma hubbsi; assembly: GCA_032164185.1. Classification (NCBI taxonomy): domain Eukaryota; kingdom Metazoa; phylum Chordata; class Actinopteri; order Cypriniformes; family Catostomidae; genus Moxostoma; species Moxostoma hubbsi. Next base: position 44,074,819 of record JAVLUX010000011.1, on the reverse strand, counting down.
CAGTTGTTCAGATAATGCTTATTATAGGAATAAGCATGTAAAGTTATTGATTTTGACTTGGGTTTAATTGGTAAGTGCTTTATGCATTGTTATAGCAACATCAGGATTTTTCAAAGTGTAAATTATTAGGTAGATTTGTCCAGGTATTATAGACCTCCTTGGTAGATTCATATGAAAAATTCAGATTTTTGAACATTGTATTTGTTGGACAACATAGATTCTGAATGTTGGTGATCATGCCGTTGAACATGATCTTTGTTGATTTCGAATGTTGCGGGCCAAACTTTCAGAATGTGCCTGTGATCTGAAAAAAATGCTGTCGTACACTGATCTTTGTTGATCAATGTTTATTTTGAATGTTGTTGGACAAACGTTTGAACACTCCAATGATGTCCAAAAATGTCGCTGAACGTTCATCAGCGTTGATTTCATTAGTTGCTTTTCGAACATTGTATGATGCCTAAAGATGCCGTAGAACTCTGATCTTTGTTGATCAAACATTTGAACGTGCATATGATGCCCAAAAAGGATGTCGGAAGATGATATTTGTTTCTCAGCATTTATCTCAAATTTTTAATGTTGCTGATTAAACATTCAAACAAACTTTGATGCCCAAAATGCTGTTGAATGTTAATCTTTGTTGATCAAAATTGATTTCAAATGTTGCTTTTCAAAACATCCTTTTTCACTGCAGGAACTTTTCCTTGTTCCTGGAATTATTTCAGGTCCTCGTGGTTTTTCCAACACATGAACGAGTTCCAAGAGGAACTAAAACCTGAACTAAACCAGGGACCTTTATAGTGCTTACTGCTGAGGTGATACTTTCCTTGCAAAGTGGAACTATATGGGTAGAGTCAGAACAGCAAATGCTTCTCATTGGTCAAGACAAATGCATCATCAGACAGCTGATACCGGTTTTTAAAGACCGGTTAGTAAGCTTTGCTAAACTTTTGCGTTATTAAAAGGATAGTTCACCCAAAAATGAAAATTCTCTCGTCATTTACTCCCCCTCATGCCATCCCAGATGTGTATGACTTTCTTTCTTCATCAGAACACAAATGAAGATTTTTAGAAGAATATTTAATCTCTGTAGGTCCATACAATGCATTGCGTGCTGTGATGTGCTTATTGTAGTAGATGACAAAAGAGAGTGCACATTCACTGTACACCAGGGATGGAAACTTTGAAGGGAGTGAGGGCCAACATTTTTTCTCCATTCTACCAAGTGGCCGGATTACAAATCCGAACTCAATGTTCACTTCTTTACCCATTTTCCTCATTATTGTGGGTAATCTATGCACAACTAATGCAATGTTCTTTTAAAGATTTTGTTACCTATATTAACATATTTAACAATATTTATAAAAACTATTATGATTATTTTGTAACTTGCGTTTTTACTAAAACATGCCATTCACATGTACAAATTCATGTTTAATTGACAAGCAATATACTTCAGACTTACATTTTCATGTAAATGTCTCTCATTTACATTGTCTACAGACAACATTTTCAACCCCACCTCATAAAACAGCTTATAGGTATTAGTTAAAATCTAAATATTATCATCAATAACAACACTGGATACAAGAATATATCATTTCATTGCATTAATACAAAACATTTCACAATATACACGCACGGACCGAACAGTCCCGTGCATCAGAGAACATTCTCTGTAATCGCAAGACTTTTCAACTATCGGTCAGGAATCACAATCGTGCATTTCTTCAAAGTTTCTCCCTCTTATAACAAATTTTTGGTTTTTCGCAAGCACAAGCGAAACAGCATTAGACGTCTTTGGTGATTCCCGCACTGTCACGGATTTCATAAACACTTTTTATGCCTTTTACCCTTGTATTTTATTTACCCTTTACATCTGTGAGGAGGGCAGCTCTGGTGTATGTATCTCTCATACGGTACGCCTCTTGGATCACTTGATCAATGATGTATTTGCAAATCAAATTGAAATCTTTAATGACAGATTTCATATCCAGGCAAACAAAAGACACAGGTTCCACCTGCATACATTAATAATAGTGCACACTATGTCGCTGACAAGCTGAGGTAAAATTTAGCTCAATTTACCTTTTAAATGATGAGCAAGTGTAAGATGTTGCATGCTAGAATCCTAGAGTGATCAGCAGGTCTGCTAAGAACAAGCGACCTCTTCTGGTCAATAATTGTAATAACATCATAAACTGAATGCTATATTTACATAATCCCTTTTTCAAATACAATACAGAGGGCCGCATATGGCCCGCGGGGCACCAGTTGCCCATCCCTGCTGTGGACTATACATAACTGAATCACAGATCACACTGGGTCAAATTTAATTAATAATAATAATTATTATTATTAGAGAGTTTTTGTTAATTAAAACCTTGACGTGAAATTTAAGAAATATATTTCTAATGATAAGTGTATTTTATTATATATATATATATATATATATATATATATATATATATATATATATATTAGGGCTGTCAATCGATTAAAATATTTAATCGCGATTAATCGCATGATTGTCATGAGTTAACTCGCGATTAATCGCACATTTTTATCAGTTCTAAATGTACCTTAAATTAATACTTTTCAAGTTTTGAATACATTAATCAACATGGGTGTGGACAAATATGGATGCTTTATGCAAATGCATGTTTATTATTAGTGAAACCATACTCAACATAGCATGAAGACTAGACATCTATCAAAGGTCATATATGTTTTTCAAAGAACTTTGTTCATGTCTATTAAACACATGGGGAAAAGAATATAGAAAAACCACAGGTTCCCATTATTTCTCTTTCTTTGCACTGAGCCAGTTGCTCAAACAGACGAGCCTGTTTACATTTTCAGATGACAGGGCAGCTCGCTTTTTCTGAACAATATTTTAAACTCGACGTGCTGCGGTGATAACTTAATTCACATCGACAATAAATGCAGACAACATTTGTCTTGTCGACAGAACCATCAGACATCGTTTTGTATATGAATTTTCCGTTCAGAAGACCCAATTTTCTTTCTCCATTTCTGTTTGCTGCGGAATTCTTTACATCTATCACTTTACGTGCATCTCTAACTCTCCAACTACGGGCTAGGCCACGGGTCAAACAGATATTGCGCGTTGCGTTAATCGCGCGTTAAAAAAATTAGTGTCGTTAAAATGAATTTTAGTTAATGCGTTATTAACGCGCTAATTTTGACAGCCCTAATATATATATATATATATATATATATATATATATATATATATATATATATATATATATATATATATATATACACTCCCCTAAAGGATTATTAGGAACACCTGTTCAATTTCTCATTAATGCAATTATCTAATCAACCAATCACATGGCAGTTGCTTCAATGCATTTAGGGGTGTGGTCCTGGTCAAGACAATCTTCTGAACTCCAAACTGAATGTCAGAATGGGAAAGAAAGGTGATTTAAGCAATTTTGAGCGTGTCATGGTTGTTGGTGCCAGACGGGCCGGTCTGAGTATTTCACAATCTGCTCAGTTACTGGGATTTTCACGCACAACCATTTCTAGGGTTTACAAAGAATGGTGTGAAAAGGGAAAAACATCCAGTATGCGGCAGTCCTGTGGGCGAAAATGCCTTGTTGATGCTAGAGGTTAGAGGAGAATGGGCCAACTGATTCAAGCTGATAGAAGAGCAACTTTGACTGAAATAACCACTCGTTACAACCGAGGTATGCAGCAAAGCATTTGTGAAGCCACAACACGCACAACCTTGAGGCGGATGGGCTACAACAGCAGAAGACCCCACCGGGTACCACTCATCTCCACTACAAATAGGAAAAAGAGGCTACAATTTGCAAGAGCTCACCAAAATTGGACAGTTGAAGACTGGAAAAATGTTGCCTGGTCTGATGAGTCTCGATTTCTGTTGAGACATTCAGATGGTAGAGTCAGAATTTGGCGTAAACAGAATGAGAACATGGATCCATCATGCCTTGTTACCACTGTGCAGGCTGCTGGTGGTGGTGTAATGGTGTGGGGGATGTTTTCTTGGCACACTTTAGGCCCCTTAGTGCCAATTGGGCATCGTTTAAATGCCACAGCCTACCTGAGCATTGTTTCTGACCATGTCCATCCCTTTATGGCCACCATGTACCCATCCTCTGATGGCTACTTCCAGCAGGATAATGCACCATGTCACAAAGCTTGAATCATTTCAAATTGGTTTCTTGAACATGACAATGAGTTCACTGTACTAAAATGGCCCCCACAGTCACCAGATCTCAACCCAATAGAGCATCTTTGGGATGTGGTGGAACGGGAGCTTCGTGCCCTGGATGTGCATCCCACAAATCTCCATCAACTGCAAGATGCTATCCTATCAATATGGGCCAACATTTCTAAAGAATGCTTTCAGCACCTTGTTGAATCAATGCCACGTAGAATTAAGGCAGTTCTGAAGGCGAAAGAGGGTCAAACACAGTATTAGTATGGTGTTCCTAATAATCCTTTAGGTGAGTGTATAAGTGTTGTGCTGGGAGTCGGACGTTTGCTGGATTCTATTTCTAAGATAACGTTACCTAGTGTTGTAGTTTGTTGTCGCTGTTGAATAGCGGAAGAGAAGCACTGAGGCAAGGCTCTCGGTAGCGCACATAAACGTCACATCCTTTGAAAGCAACCTGCTCCCTTCGTATGAATATCAGTCTACATGCTTTAATAGGCAACCTAGGAAGTCCGGGAGGGCTCATTTTTTTAAGTTGCGTTACAAGCTGTTCACACATTGGCAAAAAACGAAAAGACAATATTACATGAAAATTGTTACATATTGAAGCTTTAATTGAGAAACACTCGAAGGAAACATGCTATTGTTTTAATTTATTATTTGCATTGAAATTTTACATTTTAAAAGGCTAAAGGGGTGTGTTTAATAGCATATTACCTATTTTTTTCTGTGGTGTCCAAATTGGTATAGAAAATCGTGAAATTTTACTGATATCAATTTTACAAATTTTGGTATCATGACAACACTAATGACCAAAAATGCTGTAAAACATTGACATTTGTTTTTTCAGTATTTATCTCAAATGTTTAATGTTGCTGATAACTTGGATGCCCAAAAAGGCTGTTTAATGCTGATCATTTATGTATTGACACCATATTGAAACCGCGATGTTGGCTAGTGCGTTTAATATCAGTTTTTGAGTAGAAGTCTGTTCACCTGTACTTCCTCTCTGGAGGAGGACGTGGCCCTGAAGAGCTGCACATGTCTCTTTGTTTCATTTTGACTGATAAAGCCCATCACAAACAAGCCATTCATTCAGTGCTGCAGGAGTCCTGAAATTGTATTCAGAGAGCCGATGTTTGCTCATGCTTCTTTCACAAGCACAAATGTGTGAGTCAGCGCTCTGAGGTCTCACTCTGTCTCCTTTTCCGCGTGCGTCTGACGGACTCGGTGCACCTGCAGAGGACATCAAAGACCATTAGTCTTGTTCTCGAACAACCTCTGACCCCATGGGGCGCTTGCATTAATACATTGTCATTTTAACAAAGCCGGACTATTTTCTGGCCTCTCTCGCTCTCTCTCTCTCTGCTTGTGCCCTCCCCCTGCAAAAAGCTTTTATTTCTTGAGGGATACAAAAGCTATAATTGCTGCTTCTTTGAGATGAGGTGTCGAAGGCAAGGGGATCTGCCATCAGGGTGAATTCTGTTAAATGTTTCTCTCTCTCTCTTGTACCCTCTGTGGGGTCACCAGGATCACTTGCTTTTCTCCAAATGGGCATTTTTACTGGCAGGTGCATTACACCCCTTATTTTCAAATTGTCTTTCCGCTGCTAATGCCTGGCAGGTTGATTGCTCGGGTCTGGCTGGCGGAGAACGGCCGTGCTGCGTTCGGGCCCCGGACTGAAAGACACTGATTACTGTTTTCCTCCAAGCCTGATTGAGGCCCTTGAAAGGAAAGATTTTAACCTTCTCTTCTCTCTCCTTCCTGAGTATGGGCCAGGCGTGGCGAGATGGTCCATGTCATCAGAACAACTCTATACCCCCCCCCTCCACCCTGGCCCTCCTGTGAGAGCCATGGAGGACACATTCCCGATGTAAAATCTGACAGATGACATTATCATTTTGATTATTGCAGGAAAAGGGTGATTTCACTCTCTATTGAAACGAGTTTTTTGGGTCTTGTAAAAAAGCATGACATTAACATGGGAGGGGGGTGGAAACCTTTGTTTTGATTATTGTACATAATTATTTATGGAGAGATTAAAGGAAAGTTCTCCCAAAAATAGAAATCTGTCATAATTTATTCGCTATCATGTCATTCCATATTTGATTTGTATGAAACCCTTTAGTGGACAGTAAGGGAATTTATTTTCTGAAATAGGTTTGCGTTCCCTCACAACATAGGGAACCTATTTTTGAGTGCAGAAGTTTTAAAATAATAAAAATAAAATGCATTTCTTGCCATCTGGACCTATACATTCATTTTTTTTTTTATTTATTTATTTTAATTGCAGGTAATACCTACTGTTGAAAAAAATTACAATAATCTGAAGAATAAAGTATAAATTGTTTATTATTGTCATTTTCATAGATGCCAATACAGATATTGTTCATTATTTAAGCGAAGGCAAGATCAAGCCTATATATTACCGATTTGTTTCGTTCAGTCAGCATAGCTGCAACTTCAACATGTATTAAATACCATCTATCTTACCGCAAACTTGGATGAACAAGTTAGTTTACTGCCATAATCTAATAAATAGGGTTTAATACAAGAATTACACTTTAAAAATAGTTTTTTTTTTATGTAAAGTTATTTCAGAAATAAAGACATTCTCCTTTGATCACCTGCTGCCACTCAAGCAATATAAGATTAATACGGCCGCGGCAACTCATCTGTAGTCAGCTTTTACCTCCTCACTAGTGCTTTAGGTTTGAATTTGAGGTGAGGAAACTGATCCTAGACCAGCAGCTACAAGCACCATCATCATTGATCAGCGTTTGGACCTTATTGACAAACGCACCATCTTTGATCTTTAACGGCAATGAAAACGAGGCTGTGAGGTATAGTCTTACCATCTCTTCTATGCCACACGGTATAAAGCTGTATAAAGCTCCAAGGTCCCTTCTGATTTCCCACAAGTCTTGTTATCTGGTGTTTTTTGTCTACTGAATGTTTTTGTCACATGTTCCTGCTGGAGAAACTAACTGCGCTGTTCAGTTTAGTCAGTCACTGTCACACAGTTCAGGTCAGCATAGCTGCTGTTTGGATTGACAGTAAGTTGTTTACCTGCTATAATGTTTGGATATGTTTTCTGGTAGGGTTGTTGAAGGTTATATTGGTTGTCATGCTTGTTGGAATCGAACAATACTCATGTGTTTACAGATTGGAATGTGTCCATGGTGTCAGGGGAAGGTACAGTGACATGTTTACTAATATTCATGACTTCTAGAGAAGAGCAGTGCCGAAACAACTCCTGTATAATGTTCTTCCGCAAACTGCTTGTAATATTACATTTCAACCACAGATGTCACTAGAGAGCACAAAGTTACGTAGTGCAGCTTTAACACTCCCTCACTATTTGTTTCGCGTTCCTTTGTAATATGTTTTGCATTCTTTCACAAAATCTAATGCTGTCTCACATAAAGTTTACGCTCCCTTGTTATAGTCAACACTCCCTCGCAATTCATTTTTGCATTCTCTCGTAAAAAGAACGTTGCGAGGGAACACAGACACTTACTGTATGGCAATGCAAACTATTGCAAAGGAATGCAAAACTATTCCAGAAAATACATTCCCTCCCTGTCCTCTAAAGGGCTTTATAGATTTAAGAGCTACAGCAGAGGGGTATATTTTTTAGGGAATAATGAATTGGCCTTCACACACAGCTATCATATGTCTTCAGAAGACTTGGGATATAGCACACGTCATATGGAATATTTTTTTACTTTTATGATGCTGTTTTTTTTTTTGTCACTTTGAAGCTTAAGCCAGCCTTCATTCACTTTCATTATATGGAAAAGAATGGCCAGAATACAGACAGAAACAAATATTTAACAGAAGACACAAAGTCATACGGGTTTGAAACGACATGATTAAATAAAGACATTTTTTATTTTTGGCGGAACTTTTCCTTGAACCGTTTATCCTGAACTTTGCATTTATTGTAGCATCAGTATTGTGGGTGATGAGCTCTGTGTGTGGCTTACAGCTGGACAGGCTCATGTTTGGGGAGTGAATAGCGGTCCACAGACCCCCTGCCGACTCTCTAATTGCACTGACTTCTGTATCCGGAGAGAGTGTTGACTGCGAGCAGTGAGGCAGAAAGCCCTGTGCCATCCCAGTGCCACTACACACACACTCACAGCCAAACCATCTGCCTAATACACACACACCCATCAGATGTCTCAGCCAATGGCACCTGCTGCCCTGTGTGTGAGTGTGGGATGCTCTGTTTAATATTCCCTGTCTCAGTTACTTTGGGAGTGTGTTGGGGGGCTGCAGGTTAAAACCTCTGTGATGCTTTAGTCTCCTGTAGAGCAGAGAGAGGATGGACTCGTGGTTGCAGATACAATGTTCAAAGAGTCACACTACACTACTTTTGCCATCCATTTTTTTCCTTTGGGATTTCATCAAATTCTTCATAAAAGAGTTGTAAGCCATGAACCAGACCAACGAGTTACGAGGCAAAACATAACATGTAAATTGCATTTGAAAATCAGACGTCGGATCAGATTTAATTGATTTAGAAACAATGGAAAAATGTTAAAATATTTATTTAAAGTTGTTTGATTGAGAGTATAGGGAGAGGTACTCGATGGCGTCATTAATGGTGCATTATGGGAGTGGGTGGTCCCTACCTAGCAATTTTGACACGCTTTGTTGTCTCAGATTAACTGATTGGTGGATCTTTCTCTTCAGGATCATGGGAAGTGTAGGTCTTCATCAAGAATTCTGCTACAAAAGTGTTTTTTATTTTTTATAAAATTGAAATAAAGTGGACAGGTGGCTTCTGCAGAAGCATATACCTTCTAAAAACATCCTCGGAGCTCACTGTAGGTTGTTCAGAGAGTTCCCATGTTTCCTGGGAGAAAACACTTACAGGCTATATGGATTACAGTGTCGTTGTTTAGAGATTATCAGTAGAACATTTTCACCCTCCCTGGTTTGTCTAAATGGTTGGTTTAGTACATTAAGCCACTTTCAATTTTTTTAATAGTCTTCCAGAAAGAGCACAGACATATGTAATATAACAATGTTTTATTGTGACATAATTGTGCTTGCACCTTGCAGTGGTGGGAAACAATTATTTTCTTGCTCTCCCCCGCTGACAAGTGTAGTAGAAATATGTGCTTCTGGTCAATTTCTCTCAATTTGTTTTACCATTCATTAAAAATTGAATGTGGAAATGATTTAGATGCAAACAAATACTGAGACATGCTCAGCTTTTTGGACACTAAAATACAGGACAAGGTGCCACGTGTGGATTTATTACAGAACACAATTCTGTTCCCTTAAAAATGTGAAATTCTGTATTCTACGGGCTGGTGCATTTGCACTATTATGAAGATGTCTTAATAAGCCATTTTTAAGTATATTTTGAGTAAATGATCTGGTTGGACTAGGTTTTAGGTCTGAAAATCTTGTTTGCCATGTTTTGACCACTTTAATGACACATTATTGCAGCTTTGGTTTTATCCTATTCATTTTTTATTTTATTTTTTATTTTTTGCAGAGGAAGAGGAGGAAGAGACCCCTCCCTCACAGCCAGCAGTCGAGGCCGAGAAAGAGAAACCAGTGGAGAAACTGGAGGATGAAGGTACTTTAAGCATGAAACAAAACCAGTGTGTTTAATGCTTCATATTTCTGCCTGTTTCTAGAATATCCATACGCTGATATTTGTTGCTTATTCACGAGTGAAAAGCATACTATGGAAGTGTCATGTCATTTTTGCAGTGTTTATTACTTAACCCAGGTATTTAAAGCAGAAGTATTCAGTGTAATGTGAATTGCAAGGTCTAATGGAAATCAGACCTTTGAATTATTTAAAAAATGTAATCAAATTTTCCTTGATCTTTTAACATGTAAGAGATTATTATACTATCAAAACATACTGTAAGTTTTAGAACTCAAGACTTCCACATTGTGATGTCACACTGTGGTCGACACTTGCATCCACAACAACACATCAACGCCTACTTTATTTGATCACTTCCGTAGCCCCGCCCAGTTAGTGCAGTGAGAAAGCTGGTCAGTCAAGAGCAGAGAGCCAATCAGAAAACTGGGTGTTTACTGTCAAGTCTTAAAGGAGAGAAGCTCCAAAACCGAGTGATTGTTTTACAAATATATGACTGTTTTGTGCACAAAAATAAAAAAACGATACTAATATTATAAGTGAACATCAAGGAACATATTTAAATATTAAAAAAGGCATGACCACTTTTTTGCATTTCAGTTCAGATTGTGGCCACATTGTCACCTCGAATGTGCAATAAAACATTTTACTAGATAAGTAAAGTATGATGTTGACAAACTTTGATGTTGGCTTGACAAAGCCTTGTCTGAAAATGTAAACTAGTTTGATGGTTAAACAGAAATGACAGAAAGACAAACAGCAAGCTAGCTACAGTTGAAGTTGGAAGTTTAAATACACCTTAGCCAAATACATTTAAACTCAGTTTTTCAAAATTCCTGACACTTAATCATAGAAAACATTCCCTGTCTTAGGTCAGTTAGGATCACTACTTTATTTTAAGAATGTGAAATGTCAGAATAATAGTAGAGAGAATTATTTATTTCAGATTTTATTTCTTTCATCACATTCCCAATGGGTCAGAAGGTTACACACACTTTGTTAGTATTTTGTAGCATTGCCTTTAAATTGTTTAATTTGGGTCAAACGTTTTGGGAAACCTTCCACAAGCTTCTCACAATAATTTGCTATAATTTTGGCCCAATCGTCCAGATAGAACTGGTGTAACTGAGTCAGGTTTGTAGGTCTCCTTGCTCGCACATGCTTTTTTAGGATTTCAGGAATCGGATTGAGGTCAGGATTTTGTGATGGGCACTACAATACCATGACTTTGTTGTCCTTAAGCCATTTTTCCACAACTTTGGAGGTATACTTGGGGGTCATTGTCCATTTATGAAGACACATTTGCGACCAGCTTTAACTTCCTGGCTGATGTCTTGAGATGTTGCTTCAACAAATCCACATAATTTCCTTCCTCATGATGTCATCTATTTTGTGAAGTGCACCAGTCCCTCCTGCAGCAAATCACCCCCACAACATGATGCTGCCACCCCCTTGTTTCACGGTTGGGATGGTGTTCTATGGCTTGCAAGCCTCACCCTTTTTCCTCCATACATAACAATGGTAATTATGGCCAAACAATTTCAATTTTTGATTCATTAGACCAGAGGACATTTCTCCAAAAGGTAAGATCTTTGTCCCCATGTGCACTTGCAAACTGTAGTCTGGCTATTTTAAGGCAGTTTTGGAGCAGTGGCTTCTTCCTTGCTGAGCATCCTTTCAGGTTATGTTGATATAGGACTCATTTTACTGTGGATATAGATACTTGTCTACCTGTTTCCTCCAGCATCTTCACTGGGTCCTTTGCTGTTGTTCTGGGATTGATTTGCACTTTTAGCACTAAACTACGTCTCTAATCTCTAGGAGACAGAATGCATCTCCTTCGGTATGATGGCTGTGTGGTCTTATGGCATTTATACTTGTGTACTATTGTTTGTACATATAAACTTGGTACCTTCATTTGGAAATTGCTCCCAAGGATGAACCAGGATTGTGGAGGTTCACAATGTTTTTTCTGAGGTCTTGGCTGATTTATTTTGATTTTCCCATGATGTCAAGCAAAGAGGCACTGAGTTTGAAGGGAGGCCTTAAAATATGTCCACAGGTACACCTCCAATTCAGTACACCTCCTATCAGAAGCTAATTGGCTAATTGTCTAAAGGCTTAACATCGTTATCTGGAATTTTCCAAGCTGCTAAAAGGACAGTTAACTTACTGTATGTAAACTTCTGACCCACTGGAATTATGATATAGTCAATTAAAAGTGAAACAATCTGTCTGTAAACAATTATTGGAATAATGTATTGTGTGATGCACAAAGTACATGTTATAAATGACTTGCCAACACTATATTTTGCTAATATTAAATCTGTGGAGTGGTTAAAAAATGTTGTTTTAATGACTTCAACCTAAGTGTATGTAAACTTCTGACTTCAACTGTAGATAAACCAATAGATAGTCAAATAATCCATCACATGGATGGATGGATGGATATGTAGATGCAATTAGTTTTATTTGTTTCAGCATTATGTCTTGTCTGTTTATGTGTGTAGTGCCCCCTCATGAGCTCACAGAAGAGGAGAAGTTACAGATCCTGCACTCTGAAGACTTTGTGGAGTTTTTCGACCACAGCACACGCATCATGGAGCGTGCTCTCTCTGAACACGTGGACGTTTTCTTTGACTACAGCGGCCGTGACATGCAAGAGAAGGAGGGGTAATGCTCTGCTCTACTCACCAAGAATATCACAAAGACACTCATCTGGGCAACTCTTACACTGGGTCATATGCATTGCTTAACATCAGACGATTGTCTGTCTGTGTGTGTGTTCAGTGAGATGCAGGCTGGAGCCAAACTGTCTCTAAACAGGAAGTTTGTTGATGAGCGCTGGTCCAAACAGCGAGTGGTCACCTGTCTGGATTGGTCCCCACAGGTGTGTTACTGTCTTTTCTAGACTTCACATTTAAAAACTACACCTATGAATCTGTGATTACAGTATAATCATTAATGACAAGATGAAATACATGGCAATGTGTATGTGGCATTATCAATACTTTTGTATTGCAATAAATACATATATATAGGTTGAAAGTGATACCCAAATTCCATTACAACATCAAATTGAGCACTTCTGTTATGCCTGACATGGTGAAATATAGCATAAAATGAAACCAGATTGATGAGCTGTCCCTGAATATCACATTTGCCTACAAGCACAACTAAATGCTGGAGTTCATCTGGTAAACATGTTTTCAATGCTGCAAAATGTAACTTTGTGTTTAGGTCTACTTTTTGAATATAATGTCTTTTGACTTTAAACAGAAGCACATGTGTTATATTTTGGAGTCGCTGTTACTACAGTAGTTCTGTATTATAGATCTACAGCATAATTCATCTCAATGAATGTCATGTCTCTTGTCTCAACACAAACAAATGTGTGTGATCTTTTCAGCCCATGATTGAGATCTCTCAATGTTCAGTTTCTAAGTAGTTAAATTACATTCAAATTACCCTTTAAAAAAAAAGTTACTTGCAGGGGGTTTTTGTGTGTCAAAAATGGTCTTCGGTGGTGGTTAACACACACTGTGTGATGCAGTTTTTTTTTTTTTTTTTGGCTTTTTCACATAATTTCAATTAATATTTCAGATATGTAGCTGCATTTCATGTTTGTATTTAATATTTATTTTTGATCTTCTGAGCATCTAGAAACTTAACAGGTACTGTGAAAAGTCAAACTAACTTAACACCTTATTTCTATAGGCCTAAATATAGCATTCATATGTAAACCATTTTACTGAATCGGGACTGTGCATCTATAGTGGAAATGTTTGTTTACTACTCCATTACAGATATTGCTCTCCTTTCATTAGACTCTTAGGCTACGTCCACATTAATCCAGATAAATTGGAAAACGTTTTCGTTTTCAAAACGCGCTCTATCCACACTGCCGTTTTGAAAAGTTGCTCATCCACTCTGAAACATAAACATGATTAAGTCCCCTCACTACGCATACAGACAATCACTGTTCCTTGCTGTTATCCTGGTGTTCTGCCGCCAAACACCAATTTCGAGTAAACTTCCTATCGCTTTTGAAGAAATGCAAATTAATGTTTATCTTTGATAACGCTATCAAAGTGGATGTCAGGCACAACAACCTCGCTACAACATGGGCTACTCTCATCTTGATTGTTTTTGGGTTGAATGAAGCACATGACTGCATCACATGACAACAAATACATGATTGTTTTCCAATGTCTCCATTTTCCCTGTCTACACTACTACACTAATATGGCTTTTTAAAATGTGTCCACTTGGGAGGGCATTTTCGAAAACTCAGTTTTCGCTGTCAAAATTGGCGTCTCGGAGTGAATGGAAGGCCAAAACGTAGAGAAAAATATGCATTTTCAAACAAAAACTTAAATAAATAGTTTTATTTTTTCATTTATGCAATTCACGGTCTTTCATGGGATTGTACTAGTTCATTCCCTCATGAAAGACGTTAGGTACACAGTCTTGTAAATGTCTTTTTGTTAATTTTTTTTTATACTTTTTTGCTTCAAATCAAAGTTTGTAATGATGTGAATGACCTTTGCGCTGGTTGGTTTAGTTCAGGGCTTACAACTCATTAATACTTTCCTTAAATCTCTATGAAAAAAAAAAACTTCTGGAACCAAAATGGCTAAAAAGGTGGATGGGCTCTTTTGCACTCAAATAGGGGGACAACATCAAACATTAATGCATAAATGTACACCAAATACCACTAATTCTAGTGAAAAACCACTTGACCAATATCACACAAGCGATTTGGCCACCAGTATTCTTAACCATATTAATATTTAGTGCAACACCAGGATTGCGAGTGTGATCATTTTTGGGTGGAACTGTTTTATAAACAAGATGTAAATATTGTTAATGTTAATATTGAGTAACTCACACATTAGACTCAATATGGCTAGTGATTTTATTTCTGGCAATGAAAGTAGTTCCAAACAAAGCTTGAATGAATATTCCAGGTTAAATACAAGTGAAGCTCAATCAACAGCATAATGTTGATTACCACAAAAAATTATTTCGACTTGACCTTTTCTAAAAAAACTAAAATCAGGGTTACAGTGAGGCACTTACAATGAAAGTGTATGGGGTGAATTTTTTAATGTTAAAATACTCACTGTTTCAAATGTATAGACACAAGAAAGAAACAAAATGCGTGTAACATGATTTTAGTGTGAAAAAAATCACTTACTAACCTTTTCGGTGTAAAGTTTACAACATTGTTGCCATGGTGATGTAATGTCAACTACCCCTAAAAATGACTGTAACAATGACGATTTAAACAACTTTACAGCTCAAATACATGAGCTTTAACAGAAGAATTAATGTAATTGCTTTTATGAAATTACAAGCTTCACATTTCTGCCTTTGAACCCTCCAAAAATTGGCCCCGTTCACTTCCATTGTAAGTGCCTCACTGGAAACTTGAGGTTCCTTGAGGGACGATACAAAATACATTTTTGTGGTAATCAACATTGTCACAGATCCTGTCGATTGACCCAGAGACTATTTAACAGAGACGGGACACTTCTATTTAAATGAATGGGAGAAATTGGAATGCTCAACAAAGGAGCTCTTAGCACCCAACGGACAACAGATAGGAAGTCCCGCCTTACAGGTAAGAGGCAATGACCATTTAGATACAGAAATTACCTGTCAATCAATTGTAGAATGCACATGTGCATTTGCTATATAAGCCGGGAAAATGTTGTGAGAGATATATATACACACACACATATATACACACACACACTACAGTCAAATGTTTTGAAACACGGACTGAAATGTTTCTAATGATCTTAAAAATCTTTTGATCTGAAGGCGTATGCTTAAATGTTTGAAATTAGTTTTGTAGACAAAAATATAATTGTGCAACCATATTCATTTATTTCATTATAAAACTAAAATAGTATTAAAATAAGTGCCCAACATAGACGGGAATTCCTTCAATACTGTTTAAAAATCATCTCAGGGTGATTCCTCATGAAGTTTGAGAAAATGTCAAGAGTTCATGTCTGCAAATTCTAGGAAAAGGGGGGCTACTTTGAAGATGCTAAAATATAACAGTTTTGATTTATTTGGGATTTTGTTTAGTCACAACATAATTCTCATAGTTCCAGTGTGTGTGTGTGTGTAAATTATATATACATATATATATACATATATATATATATATATTATATTTATATATTATATATATATATATATTATATTTATATATTATATATTATATATATTATATATATATATATATATATATATATATATATATATATATATTATATTTATATATATACACACACACACACACACACACACACACACACTTCCGATTCCGATATCGGAAATCTCAGTATTGGCCGATCCGATACCATTGTTGTTTTTTTTTAGCATAATCAGTTTAGAATATCTTTACATTATTGTGTGGAATTAATTGGGTGTACTCTTTAATATGTAAAGAAACACAAACATCAAACTACACATTATTTCAATATACTGTAAATGTAACACTTATTAAGAAACACTTTATTATTAACTAGTATACTGCATAATGTAGCAGCAAAATTTACAGTAATTCCAGTTTAAGTCATCAGAAAAGAATCCGTTTATTTTTTTCAACTTGTATCTGGACTTTAAAGTATTCAGATCTCTTTTTGTTCAGTTTAGTTGTAAGATATCAGCTCACTTTTCATTCACACAGTCACTTTTTGGAACCAATTCAACTTAAACATTATTATAATTTGTAAACAAATGATAATAATAGTAATGTATTATAATAGTAATATATCTCAGTTGTGCACGTTTCATCACTGCCGTCACAGCGCGCCCTGAGTTCTGATTACACGCACCTGCATATCATTAGAGGCCAATCAAAGACTGCATAAATATCAAGCTTTCACACACACACACACACACACACTCTCTCTCTCTTTGGCTGTTCTCTCACGCTTTTTATTCAGTTTAATTCGCTTATGTAAATTCTGGTAAAATGCAGTTTCTAGGTCCATATTTTAAGTTAACCGAACTGCTGAGCATCTACATCTGAGATGTTGTTCGTTTGTAGCGCTCCAATATTGTGCACGCGTGAAGGCTAAAAATAGCCGCGTGTATAAACGGAGAAGCGCAATTCACTAACGCGTTGCAGCTGCGCGTGCATTTTATATGTTTACTTATTAAACACAGCCTATTGCGATTCACAGAGCTATCGCACGTCTTCATTTGGCTTTGAATAAAATGGCATATGAACTGCTTTAATGACGTTTTAACAGTGTCATTTTTGTTTTAGCTTAACAGTAACGAACACTACTAACACAGTATCGGATTTGGGTCTGGCTTGTCGGAGCGATACCCGATCAGTCTAAAAATGTCAGTATCGAAGCCAATACCAATCCAGGTATCGGATCGGGACATCCCTCTATCTATCTATCCATCCATCTATCTGTCTATACACACGCACTGTATATTGTACAGTGTATATAGGCTGTTATATTTAAGATATTTTGGCATTTTATGAAAAGGCACATTTTGTTAAGGTCAAATGTAGCAACCTTAAGAGACTTCTTGATACTTATGACTGAGCAATTCATGATATTTGTAAATATTTTTTCTTGGAAAAATATGTTTGAAAATGTTTGGAGATGAATGATTAAGTTCTATAAACTGATTTGTATTCAAGGTGCTAGGAAAGTATTTTAATACCTTTTGCTTTATGGTTACACCACTTGACATTTGTAAACTCATTATATACCCTGGCTGCCAAAAGTTTTGAATATACAGATTATTCTGTTTCGGAAAGAAATTGTTTTTTTTTTAATTCACCAAAGTGGCATTCAACTGATCACAATGTATAGTCAGGACCTTACTTATGTATATAAAACAGCACCATCACTATTTGAAATTTTGTCATTTTGATCAAATCTAGACAGGCCCCATTTCCAGCTGCCATCACTCCAACACCTGATCCTTGAGTAATCATACTACAATGATCATTTGATACTAGAAAATCACTTGCCATTATATCAAACACCGTTGAACGATATTTGGTTGTTAAATGAAGCTTAACATTGTCTTTGTGTTTGTTTTTGAGTTGCCACAGTATGCAATAGACTGGCATGTCTTAATATCAATATTAGGTCAAAAATGGCCAAAAAGAAACAGCTTTCTCTAGAAACTCATCAGTCAATCATTGTTTTGATGAATGAAGGCCATAAAATACTTGAAATTCTCAAAAAACTGAAGATTTCATACAAAGGTGTACACTACAGTCTTCAAAGACAAAGAACAACTGGCTCTAACAAGGACAGAAAGAGATGTGGAAGGGCAGATGTACAACTAAACAAGAGGATAAGTACATCAGAGTCTATAGTTTGAGTAATAGATGCCTCACATGTCCTCAGCTGATAGCTTCATTGAATTCTACCCACTCAACACCAGTTTCATGTACATCAGTAAAGAGAAGACTCAGGGGTGCATTATGGGAAGAATTGCAAAGAAAAAGACACTTTTGAAACAGAAAAACAAAAAGAAAATGTTAGAATGGGCAAAGAAACACAGACACTGGACAACAGATAATTGGAAAAGAGTGTTATGATCTTAAATATATGTGAGAAGTGGCCAACAAGACAGTCACATCTATGGCAAGTGATACAAGAAGTGGGTGAAATGTCACCTGAGTATCTGGACAAACTGACAGCTAGAATGTCAAGGATCTGCAAAGCTGTCATTGCTGCACGTGGAGGATTTTACGATGAGAAATCTTTGAAGTAGTTTAAGAAGTTCTGAATTTAAAAAAAAAATTGTACTAGTAATTCTTCATGTTACTAATGTCCTGACTATACATTGTGATCAGTTGAATGCCACTTTGGGGAATAAAAGTACCAATTTCTTTCCATATGTTTGCCAAGCCGCCAGTGTAAGTATACAGGTATACATCCTTATTTGTCAATGACCCATAATCTAATTTACGTAACTGAAAAAGCATAGTGATAAAGAACCGTTTTCCACTAAATATTTATTTTGCTGCAAATAAATGTCACAAATCTAATAAATCAATGAATTGGAAGGAACCGTCCAAACAAACTGATTTTGTGAAATGTATTTGACTCTCAAACTCTGCTGAGAGACTGTGCATATTTGCCCCTAAATGTCACGTTAAGTAACCAACCACAGTTTGATTAGTTTTTACATGTCGGTCAGGTGCTCACTGGAACAGACTTTAAAGGGAGTCAAATGATTTTACACGCTCTGTTTTACAATGTGTCCTTCCTGTCCTCCCCTATAAACGTGTGTTCACAGTATCCTGAGCTGCTGGTCGCCTCTTATAACAACAATGAGGAAGCTCCGCATGAGCCTGATGGAGTGGCTTTGGTCTGGAACATGAAGTACAAGAAGACCACACCGGAGTATGTCTTCCACTGTCAGGTACACACACACACCTGCCTTCAATCAGCTGCTCACTTCCACACACACACCTCCTGAATCACAGTTCTCACATGTGGCCTGCAGCCAGATTTCTTCCCATTCTCTCTCTCTCTCTCTCTCTCTCTCTCTCTCTCTCTCTCTCTCTCTCTCTCTCTGCTTTCAATTTCCTGTACACTGTGATTTCACCCTTGTTGCGTTAACACACAGACACACACTAGATGTTCTGATTCTTGCACACACACAAGTCCAAATGTATTTTAGCTGTTTTAGTGCTGTGTCCAAGCTAAGTTATCAGCATCAGGTAATACTGTACATCAACACAGACTGTGAAAAAGGCATGCAACGCAGCAAATCACAGCCAATCAGAAACAACTAATGTTTAATATTTTAAACAATACGACAAGAATGGACCAGTAAGATTTCACTGTGGGCGAGACTATCCGTTGTGTTGCAGCATTATTTACAAATTCCTGTCAGGTGAAGCAGTAGCAAACACATGTGCTGCCCTCAGGATACACAGCTTACACACATACAGATACAGAAAACTCCACATTTATCTAAATGCACTCACAGAAGTGTGAATTCATTTCTTTTTCCATCTTGTGGACTGTGTTTGTGAAGTGTGTTGGGGCTGGTAAACTGCCCTAGTGGTCTTCAGCTCAGAGTTTATATAGTAACAGATCAAATAATCCTGGACAAAGAGGGCCTGCGGCACATGAAACAATTTCTTTTCACTATACAGAAATAACAGTAAGAACTCATTATTATTATTATTATTATTATTATTATTATTATTATTATACACACTCCAGACAGATTAATGTGATGTAGATTGCGAAGTATGAGGGAATTATAATACAAAATAAGTAAATATAGAAGCAGTGTTGTCTTGACGTGAAATAAAGCGAAGCCGTAACTTGCGTTCCGCTTGAGCAAAATTTAGTCAGAGTGTCTAAAAAGGAAACACCCCAGCATTATATCTTTAATGCATCCTTTATTAAAGTTCAAATAATAAGAAACTGACACTTCTCTGTGCAGTCAGAGCCGCTTATATGAGGCGCATGAAAAACAGCACAAGAGTGTTTCAAACTTCTCCCGGCTGATACACTTTCTCGCGCGGAGACGCTCATCACTGGCGCGCGCCTGCCTGCTGCAGCTAGATTATAACGTGATGGCTTGCAATGTAGTAAATCATAATATATGTCACGGTGTGTATCTTATTGTTTAGAAAATCGCCGATTCAAGCTCTATTAAGAAGAGGGAGTTTGTTTTTTTGTTAAATATGGACCGATGTGACCAAAAAGGGGAGAGAGAAATATATATATAGTTTTCCAATATACATTTATAAACTCCTTACATTTACTTTAGGAGCTATACTGCAGAAGAAAAAATTGTTATCGGAGAACGTTGAATATATTTAATATTTTCAAATATATAAAAATCCTTAAACGATACATTTACCTGAGAAGCGACATATAAAATATTTAGACTTTCTTTCAGAGAATGTATCTTGAATATGATTAGATTTTGTCTTTACTCTTGAAGTCCACACAGAAGGGTGCGGGTTCTCATGAGGTTAAAGTGCCGGCTGTCCGCTTTAATTTGAAGTGATTTTCATCCAAATTGGGTGAACGGTTTAGGGATTACAGCATTTTTTTATATATAGAACCCCCTTTTCAAGGGCTCAAAAGTAATTAGAGAATCAACTGAAAATTTGTTTAATGATCTCTAAATGAAGCAGTTAAAAGGTCTGGAGTTGATTTTAAAAGTGGAATTTGCATTTGGAAGCTGTTGGTGTAAACTCTCATTATGAGGTTTAAAGGGGTGTCAGTGCAAGTAAAGCACACCATCATTAGGCAAAAAGGAGAAAAATGAGGAGTGACCAAATCAACAATTTGATACATTCTTAAAAAGAAGGAACACACTGGTGAGCTCAGTACCACCTAAAGGCCTGGACAACCACAGAAGGCAACTGTGGTGGAGGATCACAAAATTCTTTACATGGTGAAGAAAACTTTGGGTTCGGATTGGGTTGCAGACCTTTCATGACCCCAAAGTGTTCACTGACATTCATTTTCTCCATTGAGAAATAGGAAAAATAGGAAATGTATCTTTTTCCCCTCTAGTCTGCAGTCATGTCTGCAGCATTTGCAAAGTTTCATCCTAACCTGGTGGTCGGTGGGACTTACTCGGGACAGATCGTCCTGTGGGACAACAGAAGTAACAGGCGCACACCTGTCCAGAGGACACCTCTGTCTGCTGCCGCCCACACGGTACATGTGACATCACACCTTACATAGGGAATGAGCATTACAATGTTGTCCAAGAATCATAAGCTGTCTTTGTGTTTTTTAAATATGAATTAATAAACTGGGATGCCCTAAAACAAAATATTGTTTTTGATATTTACTTTGTCCATGTATGTTTTCCAGCACCCAGTGTACTGTGTTAATGTGGTCGGCACGCAGAATGCTCATAACCTCATTAGCATCTCTACGGATGGGAAGATGTGCTCCTGGAGTCTGGACATGCTGTCCCAGCCACAGGTGCCCACAATCCTCTCTGCTTCACTCATCACATGACCTGTACCAGCCATTATTCAGCCCTTTTTTTTTTAAGGGTGTTATCGTTATTATATAAAACCCTTACACTTTATGTGGACTAAAAAGTGAACCGTGTGGAATAGAACCCAGTTCTCTTTGCATTCACATTGTCCCTGGCCCTAAATGTGGACTCGGGTCTCTTTTTGGTCTATTTTAGTTCTGAAATGTTTTCAGTCCACTTTCCATTAGGAGTCTGGACCACAAAATAGAAATTTGCAATGCAGCATTCTTACTCAAGTAGCAAAATGTGTGAATGCTATGTTCCGATATTATTGACCGGTCCAGGAAGTAATTTATAGGGATTTTAAACTTATTTAAATTCCCACTGCTGCCCTTAAACACACAGTGTTGTATTTGCAGGCAGCTTAACATTAACTTCAACCTCGACTTGATAAAAACATATTCAAATCGCAGGGTCTCCTGTAAATGATTTCTAAAGTATTGGCTGTGATGTTGTGTGTGTTTTTGTGTGTGTGTACAGGACAGTATGGACCTGGTGTTTAAGCAGTCTAAATCCATTGCGGTCACCTCCATGTCCTTCCCTCTGGGTGATGTTAATAACTTTGTGGTGGGGAGTGAGGATGGATCAGTGTACACATCCTGTCGCCATGGCAGGTAACACACAAACACACTCATTGCAGGAGTGTGCAGCACATTTGTATGTAGTGTAAGTGATTAATGTGTCCTGATGAGCCCAGAGAACATCGAAAGACTGCCTATGTAACACCGAATCATGGTGCTTATACATGGTGTAAAACTTTGCTGATCACATGCAGTTAAAAAAAAAAAAAAGTACATATTAGTGTGTCTTCAACTTTCGGGCAAGTACATTTCCTAGGTGTTGATTTTTATTAAAACAAGTAGATTTCTACTTTTTATTTTTTCATATATGAAGATCACAGTAAAACTGACTTGGAAAAGTTTGATCAGGCCTTCATCATTTATTTTTGGTACTTTTCTAATTACTTTTTCTGTACAGATGTTACTCTTTTAGCCTTGTCCCAGAGCAAGACTTTTAATATTAAAGTTTAAAACTAGGGATGCACGGATCCGATAACAGGATTGGTATCGGCTCCGATACTGAAGTTTTAGACGGATCGGTATCGGTCCAACGAGCCCGATCCAAATCTGATACTGTGTGTTAGTCGTGTTCGTTACTGTCAAGCTCCAAAAATCTGTTAAATGCTCAATTTTGATCCTGATTGGTTGACAGATGTTCTAAGTTGTGCAGTTATTTGCCAGGAAACACACGGCTATGAAGTAGTAGACACACAAACATAATACGCATTACACACACACTTACTCGCAAGCTAAAAACAGAGCCGTCATGTCAGCACACACCTGCATCCCAGCGGGGTTGAAAACATTTGTTAAGGTTTACAATGGAAATATTGTGACACTTGCTGCTGTTGTGAAGTGCTCAAATTGCATTTTGCTGATTTTGAAGCGATGTTACTTCTGATGAGAGCTGCAACAAAAAAGGTCATCCCAGAAGTGATCTCTCTCATTTTCTGAGTTTCTCTCTTTCAATCCCTCAAAAACAAACTCGCACATAAACTCACACACACATACGCTCCAGTATTCCAGTAAGTGCTCTAGTAAAGCAGTGCAAGCCTCGTTATCCTCCATTGATAGTTCTAAAGTAATGTTTTTGAACTAGCAACGAAGGCTCGGACTGACGCTGAATCCGTGGTGGAAGAAAGCAGTTCCACTCACAAGAGTGTTTTAATCAGAAAAACCAGAAAATGTGTTGAGATAAAACCCTGAACGACGTCCACTGCGCATCGTGACCGCATTACCACCTCGGGTGTGCATTATTATTATTCAATAATTTAACGATTAGTCGTCAATAATCCCTTACATAATCTAAACATAGTGAAATAAACGTAAACCATTTAAAAGTTATGGGAAAATAATTTTATTCGACTGTCTCCACAGTTGTGATGTAATTTCCACCACACCAAACAATTTTGCCCATATTAAGTTTTTTCAAAAGTTATTGTACTTGTTCACCAAGTGGACAAAAGTGTCAGTGACGAGCATACTTATAATGAAATATATGGGACAAAACAAAGAAAATCAAGGGAAATATCACTATTTAGCGGAATATTTCTATTGGGTGTCATTTCCAGTAAAGATGCAATTTTGCCAAATTATGCAAAAAGTTATAAAATTTTTATAAAATTAGTATTTAGGATACAATATTTGTATTTTTTTTCCATCAGTGCCATTTCCAGCACAGAATTCTGTAAAACACAATACAGAATTTGAGATATGCTGGAAATGACACTTTGGTGGGAATTTTTATGACTTGCAGGAAATAACATAAATCTCTCTGTTACGCATGAACAAACACTGTTGGGCATTGGGCCTCATTCACTAATAATTGTTGATACTTATACGCTAGGGATGGGCATTCATCAATAATTTGGTATTTGAATATTTAAGCTCATAAAAAAAAAATAATATTCGAATATTCTTTTTTTAAATGAAGGTAATTAATGAGAAAGAGAGAAAAATATTTTTTTATTCAACTTTATTAGAACAAGCTTTTAATTATATCCAAAACAAGCTTATAACATGTCCTGTTTTTTTTATTTATTTATATATTTAAACAAGCAATGCTTGAAAACAAAAAAAGAATGGAATGAAAGCATTTAAGCTCACGCAAAGCGAAGAAAAAGAAACTGCTAATGAAGTAGACTGATGCATGTTAACGTACAGGACGAGTATAAACACTCGTCATATAATAGTTAGCATGTTTATATTGTATCTCATGTTTTTGTTGAGGAAAAACAAGCATATCCACGTGCTCAGTAAACTATACGTTTATATTCACCAGTTTAAGTGATGGAATGTCCCTTACCTCAGCTAGCATAGTCTTTCTCGCCAGGCAGCAAGAACAGGCTTTACAATATAAATAATAGTTTAATATAAAACTCAACCAAAAAGACACACACAGGTGTCGGACAGCTGTCCATACATCTCTTTCTTAGTCGCTCTGCCGTTTTCGCCGGCCTTTATCCCTCTCGAGGGCTAATTAGCCTGATTAGGGGCCGGGTGTACCAAATCATGACTCGGCCCCACCCTCCGCCCTGCCACACCATGTTTGTTGTTTACAGAAGTGTTGCAGGGATTATGTTGCTACGGTGACGCTGCTTTCTGACGAGCTGCACATATGCGAGAGTAAAGTGTACACCGTTTATCCTGTACATTTAAACAGGAACCCAGCTTTCTCACAGTAAACCACATTCTCACAATAACCCGCTTTTCTGGTGTCCATCTGAACATACTGACAGAACCGTTTACTCAACAAATGTGATCAACTTGTGTCCACACGCAACAGCGCCACCCAGTGCATTTGGTTATAATTGCCAATTGTTTTAGTTTGTGTGTTCAGGATTTAACATACATCTCACTGTGTATATGGCCAGCAAAGCAAAACTTTGTTTTTTTTTCAACAAAAAAAAACATTTTACATTCCGAATAATTATTGCAGAATGAATTCACAAATATTTGACTACTCGTGCACATCCCTATTATACGCACAGGAACATTTTTCACAAATGTTTTTATTCACAATGTGTGTGTACACGCATAAATTTGTTCTTACACTCCGGACTATTCTAAATGAATGTTTGCGAATGCACAAAGTTGGTCATTTCGATAAAACATGCCCAAGTCATGTGCACATAAGGACTTTCAGCACCACTATACATGTGTAGAGAAAGAGAACCGAGCTTGAGCTATAGAACACATCCGTGCATAATTTGTGTTATTTTAAAATAAGACTATATGGAGTAAATAAAATAACAATAAGCATTCTGCTTGAAATATCATGTTTGCGTTAAGAATAAACTTCAAGGATACGTAAGATCAACTGATAGTAAGTGATATGTGCAGTCACAAAATCAGAGAACTTCCCTTCGATAAAACCTGGCTTGTATATGACATGAAAGCATAATGTATTTGAAAACAATCTGGTGTTATTCTTCATGCTCTGAAAAACTTCAGATACCCGAATGAATTGCTCAATATTCACACATTTAAAGCATTGACCTAAGAAAAAATGGATAGCAGTAAAAAATGTCAAATATGTTCTTGTTTTTTTTTTTTTGTGCCAAAAATGCTCATTGTGATTAAACCTTGGACTGCGTAGATAGCATTTTTAACTATAAGTGTATACACAGAATTTTTGTTCAATGTAGGGTTGTCACGATACAAAAAATTCAGTAGTCAGTAACAATAGCAGTAAAATTTCACGATTCTCGATACAAATTTCATTACCAAAAAAAAAAAAAAAAATAACGAAAAAACTTAAAATCCTATTGAACACAGACTCTATTTCTTTAATTCTCACGTCAAGCTTTTATTTAAAATCGAACTTTTATTTTGACGTCGACACTTTTCTGTTAAGTGTTTTTGATGGTCGTTTCACACTTCCATTAAGACATTGGTTATATGGCCCAGTGTGATTATTGAAGCAATTTAAAATAGACAGTAAATATACTGTATAGTCTGCAGGCGCTGTGCACTTTACAGTGAATGTGTGCTCTCTTCTGTAATCTACTACAAGTACAGCTTGTGATGCTCATAAAATGTGGAGTTTTGAACAGTCTGTGTTTCAGTTTATAAGCAGCTTCCCACATTCTTTGTGTGTGCTGAAGTGTGCAGCACATGCAGACTGCATTTATTTAATTAAATCTGTGAAGATGTACTTTCAACAATCAAAACCCAGATACACAACAGCCCAACCTATTGAACTGACTGCAGTTCCATCGCTCACAGACTTGTTTTCATTCACATCCAATTAAATGTGGCCGTGTCTACTTTGACGAGTCTATGGGGCTTTTCTGGAGCAGAAATTATGTTGTTTCATCCATGTAACTATCTTGCACAACTTTATGTCCCATATGGAACTTAATGTAAAAGATTTCATTTCAGAAATTAAAATTCACCCATGTTCATGCGTTTGTGTTCATGAATGAGATATAAATTGTGTGTGTGCTGTAATGAGTGGAGAGAGTGAGTATTTCCTCTTCATTTGTGATGCTGTGATTATCTTATCCTCCACCCACACACTCACACAGACTGTTGTTTACCTCTCACAGTAATGAGTTCACACACACACACACTCACACAAACTCAGTGGTGTGTGATAGTTTATGTGAAGTACTAAACAACTGATGGAAACACGCTGAGATCATTAAACCAATGCCATACCGTGTGTGTGCGCAGTCGTGCAGGTATCAGTGAGATGTTTGAGGGGCATCATGGTCCGATCACGGGGATTCACTGTCACACTGCTGCAGGGCTGGTTGATTTCTCTCATCTCTTCCTGACAGCTTCGTTTGATTGGACCATTAAACTCTGGAGCACCAAGGTAACACACAGCATTCATACACACTCATTACATTCATATACACCTCTAACATTATACAGTCATCAATTAAACTCCCTGTACTCCTTACTCTCTGCGTTGAAGAATAACAAGCCACTGTACTCGTTTGAGGATAACTCCGATTATGTGTATGATGTCATGTGGTCTCCGGTGCACCCTGCTCTCTTCGCTTGTGTGGACGGACTCGGACGCATCGACCTGTGGAACCTCAACAATGACACAGAGGTTAAAACAACATACACTTAGAACTACAATAATTATGCTGGCTGATACAGCTGAAACAGTGAAATCTCGATATCTATCGGAATTGTATGTCTTGTAAACAAAGCACTAATTGAATCCTCTATCTGCTACATTAACTGTGTTTGTGTAGGTACCCACTGCCAGCATGGCTGTTGATGGTAGTCCTGCTCTAAACAGAATGCGCTGGTCTCAGTCGGGCAGAGAAATCGCCGTGGGAGACTCAGAGGGACAGATCCACATTTATGACGTTGGCGAGGTGAGAATCAAGTTTACTTTGGACACATTCACACATCACTCACTAACACGCTCTCTTATGTGTCACTGAGCTGATTGCGTAAAAAGCCAATGCAGAGCTTCTAAAGATGACATGCTACAATTACATATTTCATAGGGGGCCCAAACAGCATGGCCCTTCAGGGGCTACAGAGGCCCAGCTTCACTCCTGCCATCCACAGATGAGTTGAGAGTTATGAGATGGGATGAAAGCAAAGAGAGTTGAGAGAGGATTATTATTAGGGGTCAGTTCACACTGAGACTCTCAGAATAGCCTGATCGTCCACCTTGCTGCCACAGCAGGATTTACACATCAGAAAAACATCTTTACAAAACGTTCCCATCTTACAGTGTCTCTACTCTGGACACGACCAGTGGAAAAATGCGAGACAGGTTTTTGAAAGTAGATGCTCTTTTAAATTTGACGTCTAAAAAATTGTTGCCCTTTTAACCTATAGAAATCTGTCAGCCTGTACATACACTCACTGAGCACTTTATTAGGAACCCCTGTACACCTACTTATTTATGCGATTATCTAATTAGCCAACTGTGGCAGCAGTGTAGTGCATAAAATCATGCAGATACGGGTCAGGAGCTTCAGTTAATATTGATATCAACCATCAGAATGGTGGAAAATGTGATTTCTGGTTCAAGCTGACAGAAAGTCTATGGTAACTCGAAGAACCCCTCTATAATTGTAGTGAGCAGAATAGCATCTCAGAATGCATGACATGTTAAACTTTGAGGCGGATGGACTACAACAGCAGAAGACCACATCGGGCACATTATTAGGACCATAGTGTTCCCAATAAAGTGTTTTGTGAGTATCTTCGAGTATCATCTATATTGTGATAACACAAAATGCCACGGCATGGTACAGAATGCACATTCCAATCAGTGGTTTCATTCACAACTCAGACAGATCTATTTTTATCTGTCCTCAGTTACTCTTACTTTATTTACCACTACAGGGATTCTGCAGGTCTTAAAAACTCTTAATTTGCCCTTCCACAAATTAAGGCCTTAATAGCTCTTAAATCGGAGCAACAAGTCTTAAATTCGTAAGGTCATGGCATTAAATGTTGCTTGTGGGATCGGTTCTTCATTGCGTTAAGTCATTTTAAAGTGAAGGGTACATGCTTTTTTGTATTTTGACGATCACATGCTTTACCTGTTCTCACAGTCACGGAGCGCTCTCTTTCTCTCTCTCTCTCTCTCTCTCTCTCTCTCTCTCTCTCTCTCGTGTCTTTTCTGCCACAATACAAAAGAAGTGGTTGTGAAGTGAGTAACTGTTACTTGCAAAAGTGCATGATTGTTTATTTATCGAGTCGCGGCTTTTCCTCCACGTGCAGCTTTCAGTGAGTAAAGAAATGCATCCAATAAAAACAGACTGTTGACTCATTTTAGTGCACAAAAAAACTTGGTGACAGAATCTGTGAGCGATGAATACATTCACATCAGCTTGACGTCTTGTCCATTCTTCAGTAAAAGAAGAAGCTTATTGGTCACTTGACGAGAACACAAGACCCCGCCTCAACGAAAACATTTTTTTTTTTTCAAACAAAACACGTTTTTTCAGTCTTTGTAGCCATTAACTAAGTAGGGAGTCCAAACAGTCAAGTGATTAATGAACTCCCGTTGAGAGATACTAATGCGCACTCTGTCTCCCTCTGCCTGACCAGTGATTATGTTAATGAAACTAACACCTGAAAATTATTGGAAAAATTGGCTAGTGAGAGGCCACTAGCACTAAAGTCCAGTACTAGTGCTAATGCTATTTCCCCCTTGCCAGTGCTCTTTTGTACATTCATGTTAACTGAAGGCAAATCTGAATGTTCCATTTTAGCTTGTTAGCTAGCGATCTAGCAAACAACAGCTAGTGAACTCGCTAACAATAGTAAGACTAATAATAGTAATAATTATTCTATGTGAAGCACTCACAGCGCTTCACATAGCATAGGGGGAATCTCAACTACCACCAGTATGCAGCATCCACCTGGGTGATGCGACAGCAGCCATAGTGCGCCAGAACACACACCAGCCACTAGTGGAGAGGAGAGTGATGAAGCCAATTAAGGGATGTAGTTTATTAGGGGGCCATGATAGATAAGGGCAAATGGGGGAATTTGGCCAGGGCACTTCTCGTAAAGAGTAGGGGTGTAACCCCAGTGTCCTGGCCAAATTCCCCCATTCCCCCATGGTATTTTTAATGACCACAGATAGTCAGGACCTCGGTTGATGGGGACCCTATACTGTAAAAAGGCACCGTCTTTCAGATGAGATACTTGGGCATTAGGACCCACACAGACCGCAAAGTGAGCACTCCCTGCTGGCCTCACTAATACTACTTCCAGCAGCAACCTTAGTTTTTCCCCAGGACATCTCCCATCCAAGTACAGGCCAGGTTCCTCCCTGCTTAGCTTTAGTGTGCAACCAGGCAAGAGCTTCAGGGTGATAGGGCTGCTGGCTGCAGAGTAGTTTTGATTTCCTCACTGTTTACATGCATTGCACAGGCAGTAAAGAAGTATCATAGCTACTTTTTTTTTTTTAATTATCCCTTTTTTTTTTAACTCCCACTACTTAGTAGGTCGTTGTGGTGGCGTGGTTTTCTCACCTCAATCCGGGAGGTGTAGGACAAGTCTCAGTTGCCTTCACTTCTGAGACAGTCAATCCACGCATCTTATCACCGTGGCTCGCTGCTCATGACACCACAGAGATTCCCAGCATGTGGAGGCTCATGCTACTCTCCGTGATCCAAGCACAACTTGGCATGCACCCCATTGAGAGCGAGAACCCCTTATCGCAACCACGAGGAGGTTACCCCATGTGACTCTACCCTCCCTAGCAACCGGGTCAATTTGGTTGCTTAGGAGACATGGCTGGAGTCACTCAGCAGACCCTGGATTTGAACTCACAACTCCAGGGGTGATAGTCAGCGCCAATACTCACTGAGCTAACCAGGCCCCCCATATCATAGCTACCTTAATATTTGAATGGAAATTAAATAACAGTTGCCAGCAATTATTATGTTTTTGCAACAGGTAGAATCGACCATCACATCCACACCTTATCGTACTATATATTTTCTTACAGGAACACAGAAAATTCGCTCAACAAATGTTAGATGGAGCCATTCACTCTCCAGAATCTTCAGCTCGCATTTATGAAAGTTGGGTTGGGGGGCATGTCTGAACTAGTTGGTATAGAAAATCAGCAGCCTAATAAAGAGGTTGACTGGCACAAACTATTTTATGTATTTTGAAAATACACAAATACCAAACTTAAATGTATTTACATACAAAATACATTAAAACATTTTTTTTTCAAAGACTTTAAAGTACAAAATAGTATTTTGTATTTCAAATACATGTAACTGCAGTACTGCCCATCCCTGACCAGCTGTCTATTGAAAGAATATTTTGCAAAAAAGAAAATGAAGGTCTTAGAATGGCCCACCAAGAGCCCTGACCTAAACCCTATAGAGCACCTATGGGATGCAGTGGTGAAGAAAATGTCAGATCGTCAATGTTCAAGTGTGGATGAACTGAAAGCTTTGGTGGTGTATATCTGAAGGAAACTTTCACCACAGTTTTTACAGAAAATTGTTGATTCTATGCCCAGATGTTGTCAAGAATTTGTACACTAAAAACTAAAATTTGTTATCTTTAATGAAGCCATTATCAAATGTCCAAATAATTTTTTGTCTTAATTTTAAAACGTATATCAGTTGTTTTATCATTTAAAACTTAACAAGCTTCTCTTTTAAAATAAGGTGTGCTTATGTTATCTTTCTTTACAATAAAATAAATTTGATGTTCTCAAATGCAAAAGGAATTCATGCATTTTTAAGTTCAGCTTAAGCATCCAAATACTTTTTGGGATCACTGTCTGTCTGTCTGTCTGTCTGTCTGTCTGTCTATCTATCTTTGTTGGGCGCTTCGTTCAGGAGCTGGTTTGTTGTTTGTTTTGTTTCAATAATTAATAATTATCAAAAGGTAATTATTAAAATCAATAGAACAAAGATTAGAATCAACATTGCTTATTAATCCTGAAATCAGGGACTAATAACCAGACAGTATAGCAGACAGTCTCAATATAGGACTGCTCTCTTAGGAAAGTCGACGTCCGGAGAACATCGACATTCAAAAGGAAAACACTGAAGGCTTGAATCTGAGCACTGACATCCCCTGCGTGCATGCAGAACAATATCAAAACAAAGTTTATTGATGCAATAATATCAATTAATATTCAATAAAATGCAGTTGATAAACTTCGACTTCCAGCTACAATCTAAACAGTAACATGATTAGATATGGTTACAGATAAGCCTATAATACATGAGAGGAGGGTAGAGTGCGTGTGTGCATGTGCGTGTGTGAGGAGAGGAGGGGGGCACAAAATGCTGTTTGTGGCTCTTGTGGAGAGTACGTCACATGCGGTATCCGGCCAGAGAATGTGGCCTAGTGATTGGCATTATGGCTCTTTTCAGTGTGCTGGCTTATTCGGCTTGGCTCCCAAACGGCTCTTTAAAAAAAAAAATTGATGTATTTTTTCAAGTCAAACAATTTGCGAATGATTGGTGTTAAAACAATTCTAATTAAATTATTAAATTAAATCATACTCTACCTTAACCACAATGTCTTATGTTATGCGAGCAGGCTCCCAACGTGCTTAGTGCCGACTCGTTCACGAATGACCCATCACTAATGTGGCCGTGAATGTGGGCGAAGAGACTGGTTAATGGCGTCTGCCCATTAAACGTGTCTCCCCGTTGGTAAGATAACTTGGGTACAAAGCTGGGCTCTATCGCCAAGTTATCTGTTTGCCAAATGTATGTGTGGGTATGTTTGTGAGGAGTGTGTGTGTGTGTACAGTTAGTATGAGAGAGAGAGAACAGGGTGGGGGTACCGAACCCGGTTTTAGCGATCGTGGGAGAGCAGTCAACTGATAGATTTATCACTCAGAGACGTGGTGAACAGCTCGTAATCCAAGTTAATGTATAAACTCAGTGTGCCGGTGTCACCCGCGATGGTGGAAATGCACAAACAGCCCAACGTGGTTGGACAACAACACAGCAAATCTCATTCGTGGTAACAGTAAGTTACAGTAATACCTTGAGTATCGTTAGCAGGAATGAGTGAACTCGGTGGTCCGTAAACTGTACAAGCAATAACTTTGATACACAAACCTGCCGTCATCACCCGAGCTTCGAGGAACTGATTCTGAGTCAAATGACGGATGAACACACATTCTACCTGCATCCTAGCGCTACTCAAGAGGTCTATGTCTGGGCAGAGAAAGAGATATATATATATCTTTGAGTTGAGTTGTATCTTTGAGTTGGTGTTCGCTGTCCTTTTCTGCATATCGCGGCGCCGTTTTGTGGTCCGTTCTGCATAATGCAGCGGCTCATTTTAGCTTATCGCGGGCCATTTGGCCCGTTTCACAGCCGACCCACCAGCCTGCTCGGTTCTCCCAATGACCAGTCCGCCGCTGATCGGCCCCAAAGTGCGTCGGCCCACTGGGTAAATGCCCGGTATGCCAGCTTACCAGTCCGGCCCTGGCTATGGCATTACCCAGATCTGACTAAATACGCTACCGTGAGCTGTTTGATTGCATGCGGCTGCTTTCCAATGCTCATGTGTGTGTCTGCACATGCACTTGTGTCTCATGATGAACGCAGCGCTCCCGCATGAGACTCCACGCTGTTCTTAATCAAAATACCCCTCTTTAGGCAATATTAATGTAAACACAGCTGTTAATGAATTATGAATGTCTTGATGAGATATTAAAGCAAACAGACGTTAATGTACAAGCAGACGGGACAAATTCTTCAAAGTGTAAGATCTGTGAGATGTCTACATGTATATAAGTTGCGCGCTGTCCATTACAAATGTATTGCATTTTTGCATATATTGAAGTAGAGAACATTTTGTCTGAACCTCTAGTACATTACATGTTACTTTGTTTTGTACCCTTACGTCCAGGTTTTGTAAATCACATATGCATTTGTTTTCTTCAGAATTGTGCGAATCGTGATCTTTTTTTCTAAGCAAAAAAATCATGATTCTCAATTTATCCAGAAATGTGCAGCTCTAGTATGTATATACGTATTTATACATCTATAAATCAATTTAAAAAAATAATATGATGATTAATCGGTTATCTGCCTTTTTCACCACTTTAGGTATCATATCGGCAAAATCCAATATCGGTCCACCTTTTATAAAGATAGACACACTTCTGGTTCACGTACATACACCAAACCTTAGCAGCAGTTAAGAGTTGGTCCAGATGGCAAGCTTTTAAACGACAACTATTTTGTTTCAAGTGAGTAGTTTTTAATTCATGTAGTTGCAGTTTAAAGGGTTAAAACCCAGAAATTATCAGTTATCAGATTGGCCAAAATGAGATGTGAATTGTGGTGTCAGCCCTAGAATTAATATCGGACCATATTGGTGCATACCTAATACTAAGCCACATTTACAAAGAAAGAAGGTGTGCGACTTAATGACTTAATTTTAATATGCATGATGCAGCACTATTTCAACACTGAAAGTTAAGCTGGATTGCAGAACACATGAAAGAGTGACAACTTTTGTGTTAGTGAATTCACTCTACAATGTTTCGTTTCTGTTTCCCATAGCAAATCGCAGTCCCACGAAGTGATGAATGGACACGCTTTGTGCGGACGCTGGCTGACATTAACGAAAATCGTGATGATGCAGAAGAACTGGCCGCCCAGCATCTCGCTTGATCGTCATCGAAACGAACATCAATCCAGAGATCTCAGAAACAAACAGCCCGAGACAATGACCATTGTAATCATCTCTCTTTTTGGAAATTAAATTGTTTTTTGTGTGTAAACCTTTGATTCTGCCATTTGTTTGTAAAAAAAATAAAAAATTGGAATCCTGGACTGTAGATTCAATTTATAGTGTGGTTGCAGAAGGCATCTCACTTCATGACCAGAAGAAGCCTTAACATTTGCTTGCAAAACCCCCCCAAAAACATAATGAATGTTTCTCAGTTTATATGCAGGTACCTCTGAGCCTGATAATCTCTGGGTTTATTATACAAAGCCAAAGAGAAGCATCTACACGAGTAATTCACACAAAACATATCAAGAACATATAGTTCTTTCTTTTGATTTTGTGTTGAAATATGACCCGTATCTGTTCTTGACTGGTTTTGTGAGATTCATCCAACACATCTACACTATTCTCAATACAAGAGTAATCATTGTATTATTTCAAACTAGAGAACTAGAGAGAATTCTAGAGATCTTTAATCTTTAACTTCGATCTGCTCCATGAGTCACTAATTCAACATCACATCAGTTTGATGTCGAGTTCTGTTGTCTTGCTGTGGACAAAACACTCGTGAATGGTAACTTTCAAATCTTTGTTCTTTTTCAAATCTCAATTCTCATGCTCTCAAGTGTTGTAATTAAATCTTTTCCTCTCCACCCGAGTCTCTTATTTATGATGCACATCAAAATATAGTGTTGCTTTCAGACTCTCATTTTGAGAGCAAGGTCTTCCACCAAAAGTATTACACATCTGTTTGAAACGGTGGCAGTAGCTTTTGCAGAACCTCTTTGAATGTCTTTTTATATTTACAAATTCTTTTTCTAAGCCAGAACTTTGGTAAATCTGTTCTTACCTCGGTCAGTTTGAAGTCCTCAGTCTGTAATGTAGTACTTGAGAGAAGAAAGTACTCAGGATTTAGTTTTTCCAAAACATTCCTTGCAATTCTTTCCGACTGTATTTTTCATGTTTGAATGCCCAATAAATTCTGCATTTCAAAAAGAAACTATTGTGTTGTGCAGTATTTCAATGAATTAGAGTAATTAAATACATTTAGATAAATTCGTTGACTGCCTGGTCATAACTTTTATATGAAAACAAACACTCTGTTAGACCCTTGAAATATGTGGACACCATTATTTTTTTTAAATGACTTGCAGAAGGCCTATATACACAGATAGGCCAAAACATTATGACAACCTGCCTGATATGCTGTTGTTCCTCCATGTGCCGCCATAACAGAGTTGACCCGCTGAGGTATGGACTCTACAAGTCCCCTTAAGGTGTCCTGTGGTATCTGGCACTGAGACATTAGCAGCAGATCATTTAAGTCCTGTAAGTTGTGAGGTGGGGCCTCCATGGATCGAGTTTTTGGTCCAGCACATCCCATAGATGCTCAGTCAGATTCAGATCTGTGGAATGTGAAGGTCAAGTCAACACCTTGAACTCTTTGTCATGTTTCTCAAACCATTCCCAAACAATGTGTGCAGTGTGGCAGGGCACATTATCCTGCTGAAAGAGGCCACTGCTACCAGGGAATTGCCATGAAGGGGTGTACCTGGTCTGTGATGATGTTTAGGTAGGTGGCATGTATAAAACTGACACCCACATGAATGGCCGGACCCAGGGTTTGCCAGCAGAACATTACCGGCTTGTCGTCTTCCCTCAGTGCATCCTGGTGCCATCACTTACCGGTTAAACAGCGCACACGTTCACGAACATCCACATGATGCAAAAGAAAATGGGACCTTCTTGACCAGGCGACCATCTACCACTGCTCCAAGGTCCAGTTCCGGCGCTCATGTGCCCATTGTAGGTGCAATCAACAGGGGACAAGGGGCCCTTGTCAAAGTCACTCAGTCTCTTCATGTCATGCTTGGTAAAGACAAACATGTAAATATAAATATGTAAGGCATGGGGCCTTACATATTTATATATCAAAACATATCAAATTGGCCACACTCACTTCCATTGTAAATGCCTCAATTCTAAATAAATATTTGTGCTAACCAACATTATGCCACAAATACTGTCGATTTAACTTAACTTGTATTGAACCTGGAATATTCCTTTAAAAATGAAGAAATTAATAATTATAAAAATACTGAAAATGTTAAATCCAAAGGAAATGTGTTTAGGCATTTATTACTTGTATTTTTAAATAATTTCATTAGAATTTGTCAAATGTATGTTCTATACTTGGAAGCGCATGTATCTTAACTGTCCTCAGCAAGAGGTCACAATGTTAAACTGCCAAACTAAGTGTTTAAAAATAAAAATAAATTATAAATATAAATATTAAATCAAAGGTTGGAATCTGTTAGATATCAAACAACACAAAGTCAATTTTTAAATATATTTTCCATTAAAAAAAACTGCCTATCAAATTTGTGTCTTCACTTTGCATCAACTCCGTCAGATTCTTTTAAAATCCTGAATAAATCAGACAATGTCATGATCAGCTATAACTCTGAGGACCCCTTTCCAACTTCCTGTTCATGGAGGATGCAACAGTAGGATATGTGTACTGGTAAATTTAATAACTGTTCACATGGGGGGGGTGGGGGTGGCTCCAGTGTACAACACATGGTTAAGATGGAAAAACAATACATTTGTCAACAGAATAGTGTGAAAACTGAAAAAATAGATAGAATGTATTGTATCACTTAACTCCAGTGGTGGGCTGTGCATTAAGTCTAGGCCTTCAGTGTGATTCATGCCATTAAGAAAACACAGTTTCACAATGAGTAAGACACACTATGCCTTTGGGCATCATACATTATGTGGCAGTCTAATAATACCAATTGACATTTTAAAACACGTCCACGCATGAAAGCCATAACTTGAAATGACACTTAATGCTCAAGCAAGCCTAATTTTAACTGCAACATGACTGATTTGTGAAACGAACGTCTCCCGAACAGACATTCAAAAATCATAATTTTTCATATGAATCTACCAAGCAGGTCTATAATACCTGGAAAAATCTAATCTAATCTAATAATATTTGCGATTTAAATGTTGCAATAAATTTCGTTTCGTCAGAGCACAGTAGTACACGGTTATGCTGCGTTCCATTCAGGTTGGATGTGGGATATTCCTACTTGATATCTCCGACCATAAATGCATCCCATTCCCCGATATTCAGAACCGCAATGCTCCCGTTAGCTTAGCAGGGGTTTGACTCTCCTTAGAGATGTCTCCTAGCAACCCATCTGATAAACAATGTTGCAGCGCTAGCATTTGTGCTACAGGTTTACGATTATCAAAAGAGATTATAATGTTTTATACACCTTTAATCTCATGTAATGTTGAAAATTACTCATTTATCGATATTTCTTAATAAAGTGAATGTTTATCACTTACTTTGTATATCTCCCTAAGTGTCGACATGTTTGTGTGACATCATGAAGCAAAAAACAAACCAAGAACAAATAAATCAATCTGATTGGCTGATGAATCTGACAATCTGACTTTAGTTGCTCATTCATTTGCACTGTTGAGGAATTCTGAAGGCCTGAGGGAATCACACGCTTCTTCGGCATGCGATTTGTGAAACAATTGTTACACTTTGCTTGTAATCATCAAGGAATAAATTCTGACTGGATAAACTTTTTTTTTTTTCTATATTTGTTTGTAGATTAATTAAGATTGGAAAGCGGTTAAAAATACATAGGCAAAAAGGTGATTGAGAATGAAAGGATGAAGAATATTTATTTATTTGGCATGTTAGGCCAGCAGTGAAGGCTTTGCTGGTCCTGAGAATTTGCCTCTTGATATTTCTGTTTTTAACAGTAGCGGTTCTAGCTTGTATAGCACCCTGGGCGAAACCTGCTTACATTTTGACATCAAAAGCAGATAATAAGCAAATTAATTTTATTATGGTCATGTTGATTATTGCCTAGATACAGTTTAATTACTTGATGGAAATGAATCAGCTTCTGGTCCCGTTGGTTATAGTAAATGTAATATTTTAAAAAGAGGCGTCACATAAACTATAAAATAAAAAAATACTTTAGTAAATCTTTTACTGATATGCATATGTGTTGGTGTACATATTGGTTCTGTGCATTTCATTATTTGTTGTGAATTTTTAAGTTGTGAGAAGATTAGCATGTTATTTATATTAAAAGTGACCACACAAAATCTTCAGGTTAACTTTTTAGAATCAATTATAAACACCTTATTTGTAAACGCCCAGTCTGATGAATGAAGACTGTTAATTGAACAGGGAGTGACATCGTTAATGAGCTGCACTTTGCAGGATTCAAAAAGGGATCCACTTGCCTGATGAGTTCAGATGTGGAGTAATGGCAGAAAATATGGGTACGTTTCATCTTTTGGCATGTTGCGTGTTGTTTTGTGCTTCCTGTCTTGCTGTTCCACAGTGGCGTAATCTGCCACAGGTGCCTCAAGCTTCATTCTTCCAGCAAAGTGAACAACAAGGAGGGATTCCAGCCCGGAGTCACCAAGCTCTTGTGTTTCAGCCAAGTGATCAGCGGTTTTTGGCTCAACCAGGTCTGCAACCGCAAACTCAACAAGGGTGGGGTCCAGCCCGGAATCCTCAGGCTAGTGCATTCCAGCCAAGTGATCAACGGATTTTGACCCGACAGGGTCCACAAATGCTAACTCAACAAGGGTGGGGTCCAGCCCGGAATCCTCAGGCTAGTACATTCCAGCCAAGTGATCAACAGTTTTTGACCCGACAAGGTCTGCAAATGCTAACTCCGCAAGGGTGGGGTCCAGCCCATAATCTTAAAGCTTCGGTCCTCCAGCAGACTCCACATCAGTTTTCTCAGGCATTTCCCCCAAAGCAGCCAGTGGCACAGGCTGAGCCTCTTGACAAGTGTGCTGTAGCTGATTATGAGCAGATCCAATGTGGACAAACTGGTATCAGTGCTGCTGAGTGTGAAGCTATAAACTGCTGCTTTAACGGACAGCAGTGTTACTATGGGAAAGCAGGTAAGGGTGTTGAGCCAATGTAAAGCTGTTCACATTAAACTGATTCTCTGTGGTAACTTGCTCTCTACCTTGAAACAGTTACCGTCCAGTGTATTCGGGATGGCCAGTTTGTGGTTGT
Source organism: Moxostoma hubbsi (assembly GCA_032164185.1). NCBI lineage: Eukaryota > Metazoa > Chordata > Actinopteri > Cypriniformes > Catostomidae > Moxostoma > Moxostoma hubbsi. Next base: position 44,035,136 of record JAVLUX010000011.1, on the reverse strand, counting down.
GGTTGCTCGAGATGTTACACTGCCTTCAGTAAGTCTGGATACGGTCCGTCTGTTGGGTGGAAGTGACCCACCTTGCGCTCCAGTTGGGTCCACACCTTCCTTTGCCATTTACCAATTCCCTGTCACTGCTTGTGGCACAAGCATGATGGTGGGTCCTGGTGCTTTTTAGACTGGTTAAAATCACCAGAAAGGAGTGGATGCTAACAGTGTTGTTTGCAGGAGGACAATGGATATGTGGTGTATGAGAACAGAATGACTTCATCCTATGAAGTGGGGATTGGACAACTTGGTTCCATCACAAGGGACAGTCACTTTGAGTAGGTGATCTACGCTTTAGCTTGAATGCTTAACTTTGACTTGTGCTACAAGCTCTGTTTGTTTCCCAGGATTCTCTTCCAGTGCAGGTATTCTGGCACTGCTGTTCAAGCTCTGGTTCTGGAAGTTAACACCATTCCTCCACCTCCACCTGTAGCCGCTCCTGGGCCTCTCAGAGTGGAGCTTCGCCTGGCAAATGGACAATGTGTCACTAAAGGATGTGCAGAAGGTAATGTACTGCTTATGATGGCTGTCTTGCAAGTGTAACTAGTTTATAAAATGTTGTCGTCCTGCAGAGGATGCCGCGTACACGTCCTTCTACAGTGATTCTGATTACCCAGTTACAAAAGTCCTACGACAACCTTTGTATGTTGATGTGCACCTTTTGGAGAGGACTGACCCCAATATTGTCCTGATGCTGGGACATTGCTGGGCAACCTCCGCCCCTGATCCCCTCAGCCTACCTCATTGGGACCTTCTAGTTAATGGGTGAGCATAACACCAGCATTTGTTTTATTTGGTCTGATTTGAGCTAGCCCTGACCGTTACTGTACTTTCCAGATGCCCTTACCAAGATGACCGTTACCTGACCACACTGGTTCCTGTGGATGGCTCCTCTGGTCTTCAGTTCCCAACCCACTACAAGCGCTTTATTGTGAAGATGTTCACGTTTGTGGATCCAGCATCACTAGCTCCTCTGCAGGGAATGGTATGATTGCGTACAGCCTTCAAGACCTCTAAACCCGTAATGATTATGAATTCTATGGTTTATCCCCTTGCTCAGGTTTTCATCCACTGTAGTACATCTGTGTGCCATCCCTACTCGTCTGGCTCCTGTGAGCAGAGCTGCATCAGGCAAAGTGAGTTTTCCTCAACTGTGGGGTTTTTTTTTTTTTTTTGTATACTGCTTTAACCACTGCCTTTTCTTGTATTCTAGAAAGGGATGTTGGTGAGAATGTTGAGGAGGCTGTAGTTTCCAGTGGAGGCATTTTCTTTATGTAAATTTAATAAAGTTACCAGACTGGAACCTCTGACTAAGCTGTTTTAATGGGGTGGTGTGTAACTCCAAGTCACTGAGGCTGCAAGCAATACCATGACGTATTCTAAATGTGCCAATTAGTACAGATGTTTATGCAATTTGATAACTGAAATGTCTCATGTGTTTGGAATTTGCTCAAATTGCAGCTGACAAGTACAAAAGGGACACGCTCCACCCAAGGAGTTCCTGTAAACCATTAAAGAATTCCTCTGGATTTTTACATTGAGTTCTTTGGGAGTTCTCCCCACTGGTGTCCTCAACCTCACTACCATGAAAGCTGAGTGTCAAAGTTACACCACAATTTAAACTGTGGTGACAACTGGACAATTTTGCTCCGTGGGTGTCAGTGGTAACTTCAAGTGTTTGCTTTGTTTATGGTGTATAAAGTGGATCTTTCAGTGTTTGTCTGTCCTGGACTTCCACTAATGCCAAAACCACCCTTGTGCACCAATAAAATTAATAAATTATGGGCTACTAATTTGAAAAATGTACTATAACTACTGGTTTCTATTAGTTGAAACCAGTGATCTGACAGCTCAAAGTACCTAAACATTTTACTTTAAAGGTTCAATGGTTTGTAACTAGTATTAATTAGTGTAATTTTTCAATACACAATCCTTATTTTTCTAGTGAATTTGTGAGGAGAGGGGGAAAAATTGGTTGTATTTAGGAGTTTTGTGTTTGCCGCATTTGTGACCTCATTGGCACATTTCTCGCTTTAGTCAGGTTGTTGGAGCGCAGGGAGGCTTGATTATGCAACTTTTATATAGAATGAATAATAGCTGCATTTTCCAAATCCTGCAGATTAGGCCTCAGGATAAAAGAACCCTTGAACCAGCAGATTGACTCAGGTCTTTATTCAACATCAAACTACACAACCAAGTCATAGCGACACAGACACCTGCACACCCAGACCTGCTAAATTGGTGCCGTGACTTGGATTCCCAGAAGGATTGACGTCAGTGTGACCACCGGCTGTTGCAGTGTACTGCATATTTTATTCCATGGACTGGGCTAAATTCTTTTCCCGTCTAATCTGCTGGTAAGAGAGGTACAAAAACAGTATTACAATACACCTAAAGAAAAAAACGACTGCATAATCTTGTCTCAGGGAGATATATGAAGACTAAATTTCTTGCTCGGAGTAAAAAATTCATTGACTATTTTTGTAACTGTCATATGTTGTGGAAGATGCACAGGATGAAGTATACATTGGTAGGGGGAGAGGATGGTTCTTCAGAGATATGGCTTGCACTCCTGGAGCCATAGGTATTGCTGACTCCAGTGTTTTGTTCCACACAAAAACTGATTGTCAGTTCCCAGGTCAGATACAACTTCCATTGAAAAGCATTCTCATTGCACAGTTAGCTCATGAAATAGGACAGTCCATTTCAGCACAGTTAAAGAAGGGGTGTGAAAATGGGAAAGAGTGTCTAACAGACAGAATGTAGGTTTAGAACCACTTTCAGCTGACACCCACTCACTGACCATGACTGGTGAAAAATTGATGCAATCTGAAGTGAAAGAGCCACCAAGCTTTCGTGGAGATGGCACAGATAAACGTTCTATCCACGAGTGGGAAGAGCTGATTGAGATCTTTAAGAAAAAGGTGTGCCCATAGGAGAGTAGGCTCAGGAAATTATGTCAAGACTTGGAGGGAGAGCAAGAGACATAATCAAAATCGCGTTATACAGTAAACCATCATTAACCTGGTGAAGACCCAAGAGATTATTGATATACTAAAGCAACACTTCAGTGAACTGACATATTCTGTATTGCCACTCACTGACTTCTACAATACCCAAACTACAGTGGGAGAGAATGCAATGGATTACTGGATTCGATTAAATAAAGCTGTTGACGTGGCAGAGGAGTGTTTGAAGAGGCAGGGATGCAACCTCGAAGACCCAAGTAAAGAGGCAACTATGATATTCGTCAAGCACTGCCCAGACCCAGCTCTTTCTGTAGTGCTGAAGTTCAAATCTGCTGACAAGTGGAAAGCTAGTGAAATTCCGGAACGCCTCCGTGATCATCAGACACAACTGAAGATTCAGCAGCAACGAGCCAGATCGAAATGTTCAGGTGCTGAGAAATATGCTTCTGTGAACGTGCAGGCTGCTGCAATTGATGAATCCACTTCGGTGGGGGCTTCAATGAGACCACAAAACCAAATGGAAGTTGTGAGCAATGTTGGCACATCGTCTGATAATATCAGCCTGCAGAATCTCATAGTTGAACTTGATCATGTGTTAAAGCAGAAACATCAAGCAGCAGTCCAGACACCGTACATGCCAAGCAGATGCCAGTCTTTCCGAAAGCCATGTAAAGTTTGCAAAGCAACTGACCACTCTACTACCATGCATTGCAGGTGAGATGGATTGTGTTTGTCTTGCTTTAAAGCAGGACATTAGAAGAGAGTGTTGTAAGGCAGGATCTGGACACAGTAGTCCTGGTATGCATTCAAGCCAGGGGCAACGACCGTTAAACTAACAAGCCTGCATATGGAGAGGGGATGTGCGGGGTGGACAAAATCAAACCCTCAACCAAAAAGATGATGATGACTGGGAGCAATGGTATGAGCACATATCTGCAGTCCAATCAGAAGGTGTTCAAGTAGTTTTGCAGAATTCACCAAGAATTGAACTATTTAGTGAAATAATCTATGCTCCAGTGATTGTGAATAAGAAATTCAGATTCAAGGGAATGCTAGACTCCGGCTCCATGGCTTGTACAGTAAATGAAGCAACGGCATCTAGGATGCTTGAAGAAAATTTAATCACTACAGACAAGCAGTTAAAAGTGCAAGTCATTCTGACTGACTGTGAGGGTCATCAAACTCACCCTAAATGTGTTGGTCCCAGGACAGACAGATGACCTCATTAATGGATCTAATGTCATAAAGTACATAATGCATGAAATGAAGAGCAGTGACGATTACTGGAGGGTGACCGCTCAGAGCTGTGACATGTCATTGGCTCCTGACACTTCCGAATTCCTTGATATGATGGCCGGGCTGACAAGATGGCAAGGTGTCGATACTCCTAACAAGATTAGGACTGTGAAATTGAAGCTGTAATACTCTTGGCTAGACATGAGCATCTTGTATGGGGCAGACTGCTGAAAAACTCGCCTATGTCCACCGGAAGCACAGTGGTCGTCAAACCCACATCTTCAAAATTCATGCCGTAATACATTCTGGTTGGTTGGGTGGTTACACCCATGTGGGGTGACAAATATGTCCCCATGAAGATAGTGAATCTTTCTGATCGGCCTGTGACTTTAAAGAGGAATTGCAAGTTGGCTGATGTATCGCCCTGTGTGGCTACTGAAGATTTTACGGTTTCCAGAACTCCAGTCAGATTGAGGCTACTGATCTCGTAATGGGTTTTCCCAAAGCAAGCAGTGAGGATTTTGAGAAAAAACTTGCAGGAGTTGGCCTGAAAGATATAGTTAGCTTTTATTTAGCTATAATGACATCTCGTAACATGCTTTGGATTGTGGAGAGGTAAAAAGCTTCTCTCATCGCATCTGCCTGATGGATGAATGACCATTACGCTTTCCTTACCGGAGAGTTCCACCAGCTCACTACCAAAACTGAGGCAGGTCTTGACGGAAATGGAGGATCAGGTCATGATAAGGAAATCTACCAGCGAATTTGCGTCACCACTTGTAATGGTATGGAAAAAGGATGGCATCAGGTGGCTCAATGTCAGGACTCTAAAAGATGCTCACCCACTCCCGCATCAATCAGATTTTATGGAGGCTCTGGGCGGAAATGCCTATTTTAGCACTATGGACTTGACCTCCGGCTTCTATAACATTCCAATGCGTGAGGAGAATAAAAAATACACAGCATTCACCACACCACTTGAATTGCATGACTTACAAGCATGATTGCGTCACTCAAGACCAACTAGAAGGTCTTGACCGGGACATATCCTAAAGATCACACACACACCAAGAACAAATAAATCAATCTGATTGGCTGATGAAATTGTTTCAATTGATTGGATGAAAAATATTTCTATGTTAGGCCAGCAGAGAAGGCTTTGCTGGTCCTGAGAATTTGCCACTGCTTAAATCCTTTACTGAACACTATTATTAGATAATTAAAGACTTAACACTCTTGTTGGATGGATCAAATTAAAATAGCATGCTTTTAAGTGTGTCTGACAGAGTTTAAACAAATTACAATAAGATGTACTGTAAATTATGAAGTGAATAAATATAATTTATCCAGTAATTTTTCAGGAAAACAAGCATTTTTATCAAAACCTGTTCCCTTACATGGTTCATTAGTTGAGACCTTTGTCTACAAATATATCAATTTCAAATTATGTATTAAAACATAAAACTTTTATTTAAAAACTGTTTTATACCATCTCAAAAATCAGTGAAAGATTGTTTGGTTTAAATTTCTTTCTTTTGTTTTTCTTTTAATGTGGCTAAGGGCCTTTTTATTTACACTTATAAGAAAGTTCAAAAGTGCTTTGAATAACACACACAGCAACTGGCAATATATATTCTAATGAATTAGCATTAGATCAGATAGTAGCTTGCTTATTTATAAATATGAAATGCTATAAATAATCAGATGCAAAGTCATGTAGCTTGTAGTGGGACTGGCTTTCTCTTGTAGCTTTCAGCTTATAAACATTAGTTTAGCTGTCTCTTTTTGCAGAGTACTGTAAGTAGCTTAGTAGATTGCTCAACACTAAATAGATCAAAAAAGGCCATTGTGGCAATGGGGGACTGGTCAAGCATCCATCAGGAGAGAGAGAAAGCAGTATGGGCACTTGCACCTGAGCTAAATTATGTCTAACAACGGTCTCTAATTTTAGTGATTATGGGGAGAGTGGCATATAAATGGCCACGCCACCACCAGAAAGGGAGAGAGGTGACACGAGTGACCAGTGACAGGTGTGTCTTATGAAAGGTTTATTGTAAAGCTGTAGAGTTTATATTGAAGTTTACACATACTGTGAAGCTGAAGTCTCAGATAAGTTTATATTGCCGAAGTTTGTGTGACACTGATCTGATTGAACTGCGAAAACATCTGAGAAGAGTGCCCGCAGAGTGTTGAAGGCAGAGAAATAAAGAGCCTTACTTGACTACATCATTGCTCTCTGTCTCCTCCCTTCCATCTGCGAACTTGGAGTTCTTACAGCCATATATCCTTTAATCTATAAAATGTAAACCATGACTGGTTAGTGTGCAGTGATTGGCTAAATAAGACTGTTACAGTATGTCTAATAGAAATGAACAAAGTATACAACTCCATTACTTTCACTCAAGTACAGATGCTACTGGTCAAATATTAAACCATTTCAAGTGAAAGTTGAAGTACAGAAGAACTTGGTTTTAAAAGTACGTAAAAAAGGAAATTTACTAATGTTAACACATTGTTTTATTATTGTTGCATTGTATGTCATACTTACAATACCTTATGCCTCTGAAGCAACCTACTGAATACACTGATTAGCTTGTAGTGTCTGTGGAATAAAGAGCTTTTAGAATGTTACAAAACTTATAGAAATGAAACAACTGAATTGACAAAAAAGATAATCATCTTTATTTTGTTATTTAACACTCCTACCCACCCCCACAAAAGCAGCATGGTAGTGTTCTCACAGAGCTCTGGCATCTATGTGTATACATTCATCCATATTTGAATCAAGCGGACAGTGAAATTGCTGTAAATACAGACATGACCACACACTTTGGCTTTAATCCAGGATTAGAAAAGACTGTTCCGGAAGCTTGATACCTATACATGATAACTGTTCTCTCTGGTTCAGCCGCAGCACCAATGCAGATTTGAATGTTCCGGTATGATTTTTGTCAAAAGTTTAATAGACAGGCGAATCGTTATCATTTAGGAAAGTGATCGTGTGAGTCTTTGAATCGAGATCGCGATCTTTTTATGATTGCCGCTCTACACAAACGTAATTATGCAAGGTAACAACAACAAAAAACTATGAAAGTGACAAGATATTAACTTATTTAACTCTTAAGCTCATTAACATTTGAATTCACTCTTTTGCATGCTAACCAAAGTCACTGTCAAACCTTACCTATGCGTTAGCGGTGCATCCACAAGGCTATGTCAACTTGGCGGGCAAATCCATAAAAATACTTCATACTGAACTTTAGCTCTAAAGCACAGATCATTTCATTCCGCAGGTTGGACGGCGAGTTTTTGAAGGCTGTGATATGGTTTGTTTTAGGCAAACATTTAAAACGAAACAAATCTTTCAGATTTTCAGAAAACTGGAACATATTTTCTAAGTATAGCCATGTGTGCGCACACTGTGCAGAGGAACCGCCGTCTTCCATTTTGCCAACTGATCTGTGATCAAAAAATGCTGGGAAATCATTGAACTTAACGACACGTGACCCTACAAGAGTGATGAGTGATAGGCTGTCTGTTCTGCTATGCTATGCATTGCGTACAAATAAGCCATGTATTGCATACGGGAGACATTACATGTCATGCTAGCAACTGTACAAAACTCATACTAAACAAACAGATAATTAGAAAGTCTACAATCAGAAGGTCTTCACATCATATTTATAATAAAGACTCAATAACAGGAACCAAATGCAACAAAGTTAAACATCTGAACCTGCATCATATACAGTGCCCATCGACAAAGCCAACTTGAGATGTTTTTCAGAAGTCAGGATAAAATTCAGTGGGGAATGCCAACCTAACATGTTCAAGGAATAAGTCTGATGAATAAATGAATATTTTTCACTTAAGTCATCTCAGTGCAAGTTGTTTAGAGTTGATCCGCGGTGCATACTGCGGACAGCCAACTGCAAACGTGCATGTTGATACAACTTAAATGGAATCGTTTTTAATGTTTTCAAAATGTCATAAAAACGGTATGCTTCACAAATCACATTACTTGCTTATTATAAAACAGAAATGTAAAATATTTTAAGAAATTAAGACATTTTGTCTGCATACACAAACCATGTAGTACATTGCTCATAGCCGCTGATCCAGAGTCAGCTTTTCTCATCCCATTCTCTTACTTTTAAATGCAGCCTACATGAATCAATTACGAGAATCAAAGTTTCACTTACCCAAATGTGACAAAATGTTGCATAATGAGGACACATTTCTTCACTCTTGCTGTGATCGTCATGACAATGGCAACGTTTATGATGGCTGCTCATGTAAGCTCCTGTGCCCAAAAAAAAAATCAACCGCTGTAAACTGGATTCCGCTGAAGCGTTCAGATTTACATTCCTTTACCAGCAATATTTTGCTGTTTTTAAATCATTAATTTCAGGGTGGACTAAATGAAGACTAGTTGTGCTCTGCCAATCGCTGATAAGCATGGCTCATACTCTCTAGAACTACAATACCATCATGCGCACAAATACTACAACTTCATTGTGCATCTCTGTTAAGCCTCCTACTCTCTAAGACTACAATGCCCATCATGCACTACGTCTCTTCCCTGAAGTTTGCACACTTTTACTCTTGATTTCTCACAGTACTGTGTAAGGAGAGATGTACAAAATCAACGCGATACTTATTTAAAAAGTAACTTCAATATTATGGTCTAAAATAAAAAAATATTGCGTTACTTGTTACTCTAACTGTTTTGGTGATTTCGGTCTTTCACTGTTGAAGATGATGTACTTTGATGCTGCTTGTACCCATAAAAAGTGTTCCCAAGATGACTGCCAAGTGGACTGACTTGTCTTTTAAGGGACTTTGATTAAACAGTGCTAAGAAGGCAAGGAGTGGACTTGCCTACTTGTGAAGGCTTGTTTAGCTACCTTAAAAGAACGAACTGTCACAATTACCCTGGTTACCACTAGAGGTCCCCATGTATGTTTTATTGTTTCCCTGCCTGTCTTGTGTGTTGATTATTGGTTTTGTAGTTCTTGTCATTGTCTTTTGTTTCATTAGGGGTCCAAGCACTGAAGGTGCAGTTCTGAATTTCTTCTTATTTTTTTTCTGCTGTAAAAGTGCTTGAGTGTCAGAGTCCGTAAGTCGTAGATTCCAAACTTGGCAGGGTGGTTCTAAATCCCCTCCACTACTCAGGTGTACAGACACATATTCTTCAGAACCTAGGTGGCGTTATTGCAAACAAAACAATTAAAAATAAAATTTTGGGCCATAAATCTTGAACCTTAAGGGCTAGAAACAAAATAATTTTTCCTCTGATTCCTTGCATAATGCTGAAGAGATTTATCGCCTGACAGAATTTTGCTCCACCCCTTAATTTTCCGGTTATTTTGGATTGTTTGAAAAAAATTCTAAACTAATTTTGCGTAGGTCGTTTGCCCATTCTGAACCCAAACAGTGCAGAATGATTCAGCAGAGTTCCAATATGAAAAATTATCAAAGGAATAATGAAATTCTGATTTATCATCAAACGGTACACCAAAACGTTGATAGTGGGCATGTCCATTTGACTAAAACAGTTATAACTTTTCAATGGATTGAGGTATTATCACCAAATTTGGTAAAGGTATGTATGGGCTCATGCTGAGGTCACACAAATAATATTGCACACCTTTTCCTCTTGGTGGCGTTATAATAATAAAAATAAAACGAAAAATGGCTCCAACTATGGAACCGTTTGTCCAATCGACTTGAAATTTTGCATGCACTGTCTTTGTCCAAGGTGCCATCAAGGTCTATGAGCACAGTCGCATATCTTTAAAAACATGACAGCCATCGACCAATCAGCTTTCAGCAGCTTTTATATAGGGTTAAATAAGGCCGATCGGAACTAAACTTGGTATGTTTATTTGTCTCTTGGCCCAAGAGATCTGTGCAAAATTTGCCAAAAATTGGCCACCTGGAGGCCCTATTGCGTTTTACATGCATGTAAATTCTTGTATATGCCGCTGTGTTTAAAAAAGAAACACGTTATTCAGACCATGCTGTAAAACTCCTCATTCTAAACAACTTTGCCTTAAGCACCATTGGTTTGAAACAAAATGTTCAATAAATACTTCAGATTATTTTAAAAGATTACTTTTTCAAACTAATCATAGGCTGTTTGCCCGATTAGAACCAAATCAGTGCAGAAAGATTTTCTGGAGTCCCAAAATGAAAAATAATCAAACAGTATGCCAAAACGTTCATTATATGTGTGGCCACTTTTACTAAAATAGTTATAACTCTTGAACAGATTTAGATATTATCACCAAATTTGGTACACTTGAAAAAATGGCTCCAGCTATGGAACAAGATGCAGTTTATTTGTCCAATGTGTCATCAAGGTCGAGGACAGTCGCACATTTTGAAAAACATGGCCGCCATCGACCAATTGGCTTTCAGAAGCTTTTATATAGTCAATTTGTATAATTTGGCATCCACTGGATAATTTCTGTAAATTCTGATTATTTTGGTTATTTCTTCACATGTGCTTGGACCCGATGATTGCTGCTTGCAGCTATATTTGGTTCTTGTGATTATTAGTCTCGGGTGTTCCTTGTTTCCTCATTTGCTCCTTGTGTATTTAATCCCTTGGTTTTCCTGTGTCCTGTCAGTTTCTTTCCATTCATGGATGTAATGATTTGTTCAATTTTCTTGTGTGAGTTTCTTCGTTTATTTATTTGAATTTATATTAAAATGTTTGCATCTAGAACCTCTTTCTCTTGACTCCATCCAGCAAATGTTACACAAACTCAAAGGACAGGAGGATGTAGCATGCATCTATAAAAGTTTTATTAGAACAATGGTTAGGTTTAGGGGAAGTTTTAGAGTTGGGTTATAGTTTCTCAGATCAAACAGTTAGCACTTTCTTGATGAATATTGCTCAGGTATCTCTTTATTTAGGTATATTAATGAATCTTCCCATGTCCTTCTATTGGTGTATCTCGTTACAAAGGCTGTTGCTAGTTAGGATGCATCCTTTATAGATAGCAGTATACTGAGCGTCCTCAAATTCCAGTATACCTTTTTCACGCTAGTGCCATCTTTGATTTTTAAATGGAATGATCCTGTGAGGGATCGATACCATCTCTTCAATGGCACAAATGGTATAAACCTGTTTAAAGCTCCTAGATCACATCTGATTTTCCACAAGTTCTTTGAATACTGAATTTTTGGACAGATATTTTATCAATATTTTGTCTGCAGAACGATCCAAAAACACTTTAAACTTCAGTAGAGCCCATTGAAGAGACTGTAAGTCTATCCCTCACAGCCTCGTTGTCCTTCGCATTCAAAATCAAAGATGGTGCTGGTGTGAATAAGTCTTTGTTTAAAGGAGACAGCCTTTGTAGGAACAACTGAAAACATGTGTATTATATATTTTACACCCATCTACTGAGGTACTTCAGATTGGGAATTAACACAACTTGCATTTGTTCATCATATTTTCAGTAAATAAACATTTTTTAGAGAAATTATGTATATTTCAGTTAAAGCAAAGAACAGTGCCAAACGAAGAATAAGAACAAACGCATCCTGAAAGAAGGTCGCATTCGAAGGATACCTTCGGAGGGTCCTACTTGCTTTTTTGAAATGAGACGTGATGTATTTGACCAACAAATGCAACCTCCAGAGCACACCGACTTCGTAACGAGACACAGCCTATGTTTCAGAAATGTGTGTGTAGGCTAAACATTGTTGCTATCTTTGCTTCCTGGGCACTCATGTTATTTGAGCCAATATCCCTTGAGCATTGTACACAGATCAATATTTAAGCCACATTTACTCTAAATCTAGCTAATAATAATAATTAATTTTGTGAAAAAATTCTGTTAAATTGGCCCTCAATGGAGAAAAATGTCAGGATAATATTGTAGTTATGGCACCTACCAGCAGGGGCTAACTGGACCATGCTACCAAACAAACCTCTATTCTTTTGGCAAAACCACACATGACAGCTAGTACCATGGATGAAAGCAATGAAGACACTTTCATAATGAATACATTCCAGTCACTTTCTTTGCCACCAATTGATGATTCAAATCAAAGTTAATGTTTGGCTATTAATGCGCTTAAGTCAGTAGTCTAGCATTAAACTCCGGAGATCTGAAAAAGCGTGCTGTGAACTGCACTCTCTTTGAAATGCAATCTCTCAGATATACTTCATACAGTTAGAGGAGACCAGGAAGGTCATGAAACCTCTCATTTTTACCATTGTGAGACTGTGTGTGTGTGTGTGGGTGTGTGTGTGTGTGTGTGTCCCAACTGCCCCAACACTATCTTCCCGAAAGGCTGCCACCTGCAAGCGCGCTATGATGACATCAGCAGGGGTCACCAGAGATGCATGGAGAACACTTGTAAAACAGTCTATCTGTAAAACAGATTACAATGCAAAGCAGGTCTTTTATAAGGCTTGCAGAACAGTTTCACATGCTTTCCAACCTGCACTGCAAGATACAAAAAGGATGTAAACTATCCACACGACACAGACAGCAATTTCAAAAGGTGCATTTTCAGCTACAATCTAAGAGGTCATAACAACCTGCACATCTATATTTAGAAGACTAAATAATATCTTGACATCGTCTAGAATGGGATTTCTATGAAACATTGTCTAACAATTTGATATTAAATGTACGGATTACGTGTGGATCATTTTCAGAAAATGTTCTTGTCATTTCTACTTTATTCTCAAAATATTACTACTTCAGTTTCATAATGTTCTAACTTTATTATCATATTATGACCTTAATCTCTTAATGCTATGATTTTATTTTCATTTTTCTCATAATTTTCACTTTATACTTTCAAAATTTGATTTCTTTAATTTCGTAATGTTATAACTTAGTTATCAAGAAATATTATTTTACTTTTGGAATATTCCAACATTCATCTCATAATATTATGAATTTCATTTAGTAATTCTAAGATTTTATTCTCGTAATTTTCAGTTTTTTCTTAAAATATGACTACTTTAATCTCGTAATGTTACAACTTTTTTCTCAAAACACTAGGACTTGATTCTTGTACAATTCCAACTGTATTCTGAAAATATTATGACAAATCTCATAATGCTATGACATTATTTTCTTTTTTCTTATAATTTTCACTTCATATTCTAAAACTTTTACTTCTTTAATCTCGTAATGCTATGATTTTCTTTCTTTTCTTGTTTTTTCTTCATAATTTTCACTTTATATCCTCAAAATGTTAATACTTAAATCTCATAAATGTACATATCCTCAAAAGAATTTGATTTTATTCTTGTAATATTCCAACTTTAATCTCATAATATTATGACTTTTATCTCACATTCCTGTGATTTTATTCTAGTAATTTTCAGTTTATTCTCAAAAGAATACTACAATACTACTTGTAATGTTCCAACTTTATTCTCGAAATCTTCTTTGACTTGTTTTTTCTTCTCTTTTTTTCCAATTTGGCACTAAAACTTTACTACAAAACTATTTTTAAATACTTTTTTGTTCTCTAATTTGTATGTCCCCATTCAGTTAACAGGTTATTTAAAACACTTTTTTTTTTCTTTTTTTTTTTTTTTTATAGCTTTTATTAAAATACCATTCTTTATCATGAAATATTCACCTGAACTCATCACAATGCATTCTGGTATTGATTTGTCCACAAAGGACACATGTGATGCTGCTTTAGAGTTTGGCAAAACAAGTCATCTGAGAAGGCAGCACAGTGTTGCCATCTGCCTTTTGGAACAGCCGCCAGGATCACGCCTGTAATGCAGATCAGTAGGTTTTGGAACAGAGCTAGAGCGATTGTAGATGATACTATACATATCTTCTAGTACTGTGGGGATACAAGGTACAGTAACCATTTTTAGAATGTTTGTTTACAACATCCGTTATTGTAAAGTTGAGGAGTTTTTCCACTGCAGTCCAGAACAAGAGATTACTCCAGAAAGACACACCTGTTGAAATACAACTCAGCATCTGCATCCTAGTTATGGGGAAACTCTAGACTTGATCTGGAAATCCATTAAAAGGTCCCTTTCAAGCAGTTCTCATATGTTTTCAGTTCATGTGGATTCCTTTTTTATAAACACATTAATTCCCAAAACCTCAAGCCTGCTCATCTGAGAATTGTAATGTAAAACAGCCTGTTGATTTGGAGAAAGACAACACAGGACACAGATGACACTGCACCACAGGGCCTGTTCTCATACAATATACCAGAGACACAGAGCTGAACTTACCTGTTATGTTTCAGATAGCCAAACTGGTCCAGGAACAGCACTGAGAGAGTTTATGAGTGCGGCCGTTGGATGGTTGTAGAATAATTCTGTGGTTTGACTTCAAAATAAACTTCCTTAAAGTGTCAGGCCGCCAGGGATTTTACGTCAACTTTACAGATGGAACTATAATGTTCATTTATCTTTGTGTGGACTTCTCTATTGGTTATGCCAGTGTTCTACAAACCACGAAGACAGGTCAAGAAGTACAGAGTAATGAAATGAGGACTCTAGTCATATCAGTAACCTTATAAAAGCTGTTTTATTCTACATGCAGAGGGTTTCCTCAAGGGGGCGGCCATCTTATAATCACATGACCAGTGAAATGCTACTTGCTTCATCTCAGTAATCTCCCTGTATTTAGACATTATTGCTGACTGTGAGTAGTGGATTTCTACAATGGCAACTGAGCACTTCTGCTTTTAAACTACACTGCATCCACATAGCTATATGTGTCAGTGTAAGTCCAAGACGACTGCACAACATAAGCAAAACATTTATTTAAATCTTTATTGTTTCTTTTAGGTGTCATTCCTGTCCACGTTTTGTTGCTGTAGTGTGTACTATGGATGTCTCTGCCTATGGTGGTGGTGCCTGTGCATTATGGTTAAAGGAAAAGTTCACCCAATTCTGCAAATTCATTTACTCACCCTTATACCATCACAGATGTGTGTGACTTTCTTTCTTTTTCACAACACAAACAAATATTTTCAGAGGAATATTTCAGCTCTGTTGGTCCATACAATGCAAGTGAATGGTGATCAGAAATTTGTAGCTCCTAAAATCACATAAAGGAAACATAAAAGTAATAAATACAACTCCAGTGGTTTAATCCATGTCTTCAGAAGTGATATAATTTGTGTGGGTGAGAAAAAGTTCAATATTTATTTAATGTTTTAATATAAATCTCCACTTTCACTTTTACCTCTGAATGTCATACGGGGTGCCAGTTTAGTTTCAATTAGAAAGACAGCCATACACGTCTGGGATGGGATGAGGATGAGTTAATGATGAGAGAATTTTAATTTTTCATTTGAACTATCCCTTTAATTGAATGATTTTCATCTTATCCTTGATCATGATCCAGTGTATTTACTCATTGTCTGTAATCAATGTTGTCTTTGAGCGTGTATATATACTGTATATATTGTTTTGCTTACATAAACTTTAAGCACTGTAGAAAGCCCATAATGGACTGAAACTTTTGCCTTTTCTCTTTTCTTTTTTGTGCATATATTCACTCTTTTGTCATGCACATTTGTAATTTGCAACCATGTACATTGGATATCTACAGTAAATCGTTTTGGACTTAGAGTCACATTTAAAAAAATCTAAATTGGTTTGGTGTGAAGATTCCATAAAATTTCTTGATCTATTTTTTGTCTATACTTATATCAAATCAACGCACCCGATTATCACTTGTGATATATACTGTGTGTGTGTATATGTATATATATATATCTCTCTTTAAGAATGGGAATATTAATGTTAAATGTTACCAGTTAATTAATATTTTGTAGGTAGCTGTGGTTTCTTTCCTATTTTTAAAGATGCTTTATAACTCATAAGATTGGCTTCATGAAAACTGAGCAAAAATATTAATATTGAGGGTCCTTTAAGATTGAATGCACAGCTCAAAATAATCACAGAGTTGCTCTGAGTAATTGGATTACTAATTTTTGAGACAATTTGACTCCTAATTTTTGTCATATCAGGATTGTTCACCCCAGTAAGTGTTTCTAATTCAGCTACATAAACCCTAAAACAAAGCGCTCTTTAAGGAGTGATGTCACCGAGTCAGAGTGACAGAGCGAGAGGAACAAGCGTCTATTTACGGCAGAAATTGAAAGGTCACTGAAGATCAGGGTTGGTGTGAGACAGAGTATGGTGTGTCCTGACCTCCATCACCACCCCCTTTTTTCTCCCCATCTTCCCCTTCAAAACTTTGCCTCTCTGGGTCCATGAGCTCACCATCGCCCACTCCTCTCCCCATAGAGAGAATCCCTCCTGAGTCCCGCCTGGGGCGTCACGCCCTCTGACTTGGGAGCATCTATCACTGCTCTGGAGCCCTAATCAGGGACACAGAGGGGCGGACGTGACACACGGGGTCGAATTCTGCTCTGTAAACATCCGAACAGTTTCCTTAAAAAAGCTGTAAAACTGTCCGTCAAGATCCGAGAGGGACATCCGCTACTCTAAAAAAAGATTCAGTCAGTCATTTGATTTATTAAATACTCTTCTAAAGTACCTTAGTGATCTATCAATAGGTCTAATTAGCCTGTTAGTTTAATTGTGGTGGATGGCTAAACACAGGGCCATGCTGAAAAAAATGTGACTAGTCCTGACACACACACACACACACACACACACACACACTGACCGATTTAATCAAACAATTTTTTATTTGGGCAGTTGAGGCATAACAAGTCCATGATTTTATTTTAGTTTTTGTATATACATCAAGATTTTAGGTTATAATTTTATGTATAAAGGAAAGGATATAACGTAGGTCCCAAGACTGTTTTAACCATTTGTAATCATCCTTTGGCTTCACTTGTTCAAATCAAAGAGTTTTAAAACAATTAATTGATTCATTAGTTTAAGTACAAATATCTCTTGCTTAACACTACTTAATAACACTACTCAAGATGGCGCCGAGTATGGCTGCTGCGTCGCGAGCTCCGTCAAAACACTGCAGTTTATTGTTTGTTTTGTTTACAGTTCTGTGTTTTTTTGTCTTGGATGTTGTCTGCCTTATTGTGTACGACAGACAAACGCTTTTGGACATTGGTTCGGCAATCACACACCAAAAACCGGACTTCACATTCCTCAATGCCGACCCGCGGTTTACAAACAAGCCAGCGGAGCCCTTTGTTTGGGCTGCCCGGCCGCGGAAACGCAGAAGGAAAAGAGGAAAAAGAGCCGGCGTTCTCATCAGATTAAGACGTCGCGCAAATCGCCCCCCGCTACCCAGTATACTACTGGCAAATGTTCAGTCACTGGACAACAAGCTCTGCGAGCTGAGAGCGCGGATCTCCTTCCAACGAGAGACGAGAGAATGCTGTGTTATCTGTCTTACGGAAACCTGGATGTCCGCGGAGATTCCAGACTCGGCCATCGAACCCGCGGGGTTCTCCGTGCACCGAGCGGACAGAGCGAAAGACCTCTCAGGTAAAAGCAGAGGTGGAGGTGTATGTTTTATGATCAACAAATCATGGTGTGATCAGAGGAATGTACATTTTATCAGGTCTTTCTGCTCTCCTGATTTGGAATTTCTCATGCTTCTGTGTCGACCATTCTGGCTACCGAGGGAATTCACAGCGGTCATTATCACTGCTGTGTACATCCCCCCACAAGCCGACACAGACGCGGGCACTTAGGGAACTGTATGGCAGTATAAGTGAGCAGGAAACCGCACACCCTGAGGCTGCGTTCATTGTTGCCGGGGACTTCAACAAAGCCAACTTCAAAACAATAGCACCAAAATACCACCAACATATCAGCTTCAACACACGAGGGGACCGGGTTTTGGATCATTGCTATTCTCCTTTCCGGGATGGCTACAAATCCCTCCCCCGCCCACCATTTGGCAAATCCGACCACTCTTCCGTTCTGCTTCTGCCCGCTTACAGGCAGAAACTGCAACGGGAAGCACCCACCCTCAGAATGATCCAGTGCTGGTCGGACCAATCAGACTCTGCGCTACAGGACTGTTTTGATCACGCGGACTGGGAGATGTTCCGGTCTGCCTCCGATGACGACATCGAGGTTTACGCTGATAGTGTAACGTGTTTCATCAGGAAGTGCGTAGAGGACGTTGTTCCGACGAAAACTATACGGATCTACCCCAACCAGAAACCCTGGGTTAACGGCGATGTTCGCGCGGCACTTACTGCGCGGACCACCGCTTTTAATTCCGGGAACGCGGAGGAGCGTAAACAAGCCAGTTATGCCCTCCGTAACTCCATCAGCACAGCCAAACGCCAGTACAGGCACAAAATTGAAGGACAGTTCAACACCACTGACTCCAGAAGTATGTGGCAGGGAATTAACACCATCACGGACTATAAACAGAATAAAAACTCCGCCATGAACACTGCTGCCTCTCTCCCGGACGAGCTTAATACATTTTAAGCTCGTTTCGAGGATAACAACAACACCGCCCTCGCGGAGAGAGCACTCGCGGCCGATACTACAGATGATGGTTCACTCTCCGTCTCTGTTGCGGATATAACCCGATCCTTTCGACGGGTGAACATTCGCAAAGCCGCGGGTCCAGACGGCATTCCGGGCCGCGTCATCAGAGCATGCGCGAACCAACTGGCTGGTGTTTTTACGGACATTTTCAACCTGTCCCTCTCCCTGTCTGTAGTCCCCACATGCTTCAAAACATCAACCATTGTGCCTGTACCGAAGCAATCAAAAATCACTTGCTTAAATGACTGGCGTCCTGTTGCCCTCACCCCCATCATCAGCAAATGCTTTGAGAGGTTGATCAGAGATCACATCTGCTCTGTTCTGCCCACCTCTTTGGACCCATTGCAGTTTGCCTACCGCAACAACCGCTCCACTGATGATGCTATTGCATCTACAATACACACTGCTCTATCCCACCTGGAAAAAAGGAACACGTATGTGAGAATGCCGTTTGTAGACTACAGCTCAGCATTTAACACCATAATGCCCTCCAAGCTTGATGTGAAACTCCGGGCTCTGGGCTTAAACAGCTCGCTGTGCAGCTGGATCCTGGATTTCCTGTCAGGCAGACGTCAGGTGGTTAGAATGGGCAGCAACATCTCCTCATCACTGACCCTCAACACTGGAGCCCCGCAGGGCTGTGTTCTCAGCCCACTCCTGTATTCCCTTTACACACATGACTGTGTGGCGACACATAGCTCCAATGCCATCATTAAGTTTGCTGACGATACGACGGTGGTAGGTCTGATCACTGACAATGATGAAACAGCCTACAGAGAGGAGGTGCACACTCTGACGCGCTGGTGTCAGGAGCACAACCTCTCCCTTAACGTCAGTAAAACCAAGGAGCTTGTGGTGGACATCAGGAAGAAAGACAGAGAACACAGCCCCATCACCATTAATGGAGCACCGGTGGAGAGAGTCAGCAGCTTCAAGTTCCTCGGTGTCCACATTACTGAGGAACTCACATGGTCCGTCCACACTGAGGCCGTTCTGAAGAAGGCTCACCAGCGCCTCTTCTTCCTGAGACGGCTGAGGAAGTTTGGAATGAACCAACACATCCTCACACGGTTCTACACTAGTACTGTAGAGAGCATCCTGACTGGCTGCATCACCTCCTGGTACGGCAATAGCACCGCCCACAACCGCAAAGACCTGCAAAGGGTGGTGCGAACGACCAGAAACATCATCGGAGGTGAGCTTCCCTCCCTCCAGGATATATATAACAGACGGTGTGTGAATAAAGCTCGGAGGATTATCAAAGACTCCAGCCACCCGAGTCATGGGCTGCTTTCACTGCTTCCATCAGGCAGGCAGTATCGCAGCATCAGGACCCGCACCAGCCGACTACATGACAGCTTCTTCCCACAAGCAATCAGACTTTTGAACACATGATCTCTCACGATCTACAATCAGCACTGCACTTTATTAATCCTCATTCTGTCAATATATTCTCGCTCCCAATTCAGTTAGTGTATATATATATATTTATACCCTTATCTAGAGTATGTGTATTCTACATTGTGTGCATTGTGTACATTTGTTATGTAAATTGTGTTGTGTAAATGTTGTTATTGTAAAGTGGTTTATGTCTCGTCACTGTCATTACTGCAATGTTGCTCAGAACTGCACACAAGAATTTCACCTGCTGTTGCACTCGTGTACACAGTAGTGTGACAATAAAGTGATTTGATTTGATTTGATTTGATTTGATTTGCTTCATGCTTCAATATCGCTTTATTTCTCACAATCACAACTTTATATCTTGCTATTGCAAATGTATTTCTCGTAATTTCGACTCTGATATTTTTCTCCCATTTTATCACGATCACTTGATTGCATTGGATGAAATTAACACTCCTCTTCTAAATAAGCAGCATGAATTTAATGAACATTTATGTGCAAACAGTGCAGGACAAGTTACGTCCCAAAGTTTAAGACTGCTCTTTAGTATGAGCAACTGTAAGAGTGATCATAGCAAGTGCTGAAAATGGCTAAACGAACAAAAACATCATAAATTAGACTGGACAATGGATTTAGCAAAAGCAAATTCAATGGGCTTGGCAGAAGTACTCTTGTTCATGCTATGCGTGTGTGTTCAACACGATCACATGGGAAGTCGGCATGTTGTTTCAGACTGTTCCAGTACTCTAGAATCAGCCACATTATGCCGACTCAATGACAAGCAGCATCTCCCATCAGACATTTTTGCATTGGCTCTAGCATGTGTACAGTCCCTTGTGGTGGAAGCACTGGAAGCACGTGACATCAGCAGTGTGGAAGACCTGGGTTCAGATCCCGCATTGAAACCATGAAGTAATCATATTCACATAATCAGTGACAAGGGCAATTCAGAGTTTGCATTTTTCCCGCTAACGTTACATTTTTTACTCCAATGCTGGTTAGATTTACATTTTGGGTTTCATTTGATAAAATATGCTTTTACTTGTATTACATCCTGTACAGCTGAAAACAACTCCCTTCACAACTCGCATTTGGCGCCCCTCTGTGGACATTTCACACAGAAAATGGAGCTAACACATGCCCATACACCCAACAACACTTACCGCTTTGGCCACTGGAGGCAGTGTTTTTGGTAAGCAGAGTCCAATGTCTGCTTAAAAAAGTCAGTCTACTGTTTTTGTTTTCTGTGAGATTAGTCTGGTGTGTTGGTTTCCAAATGCCACAAGAGTGCATGCTGCAGGTATACACACTGCTGTCAAAGTCAATACAATCATACTGCAGCTTGTTAGCAACAGTCCTGCAGGGCAGCTCACCCCCAATTATGCCCTGACAAGGTCACAGTCCTGCAGACCTGAACCTTTCGAATTCAGCCTCCTCCTCTCTCTCTCTCTCTCTCTCTATCTCTCTCTCTCTCTCTCTCTCTGTGAGTGCATGCTGGGAGTGAACGGAGCGTGGTGAGGGTGAGTGCGAGCTGCGTGTTGTGGCCGTGTGCTAACAAACTTTTCTATCTTCTATCTTTTTTGTGTATGTTTGTTTTTTGTGTTGACTTTGTTCGTGTTTTAAAATTTAAAGGTGTTTAGGTCTGCAACCAGCGTTGTGCTGGGAGGCATGACGCACCAAAACACAATGGTTTTTAAAGACTTAACCCGCCGCCATGGAGTGAAGGTTGAGTCTAGAATTAACGTGGAGCAGGTTTGTTTAGCGGTGGGAGAGATTGTGGGACATGATCTTATTGTCTCGGCATCGCGAATGAACAGTGCAATCGTTATTTTTTTTAAAACAGTTGAAAAGGCAAATGAAGTTGTCCAAAGCGGCGTTGTGTTGAATGGTTCACTTGTAACTGTTTTACCGTTGAGTACCCCGTCTAAAAAGGTCATATTGTCTAACGTACCTCCGTTTATCAAAGACGAAATACTCGTGCAAGAGTTATCCCGGTATGGAAAACTGGTTTCCCCTATAAAGAAAATCCCTCTCGGGTGTAAGTCACCTTTAGTGAAGCATCTAGTCTCATTCAGAAGACAAGTTTTCATGGTTCTGAAAAATGGAGTTGATGAGATCGATCTGGTGTTTAAATTCAAAATTGATGGGTTCGATTACACAGTGTTTGCAACATCTGACACTACAATTAAATGTTTTAGTTGTGGTAAGATTGGACATCTTGTGCGTGATTGTTCTAGTAAGAAGGACAGTGCAGGTGCGAGCACAAGCACGGGACAGGTTCCTGTTGCTCCTCCGGCTGAGATCGCGAGTGACGCTGAAGCCGCTATGGCTGTGGTCGAGGCCGGTGACGCTGCCGGTATTGAGGCTGTGGTTGAAGACGGTGAGGTTGAGCTCGAGCCGATCGCAGACGTGGCTGCCGAGAAAAAATCTGATACAATTGAGATTGTTTCTGAGCCTAGCAAAAATGTTACATGCTCGATGTCCGATGAGAAGGCTGAGCATTCTGAAAACGTCTGTATAACAGATGCTGATGAATTTGAGGTGGAAGATGATGTTGATCTTGAAAGGGAAGCAAAATCTGTTTTCAAGATCCCAGTTAAAAGAAAGAAAAAAAACTGTGGAAAAGCTTTTAAACAAGTAAGGAAGGATGAGGGTGGTGATAAGAATGTGGGATCAGATAGTGATAGGGACTCCTCCGATTCAAATGTGTCTCAATGTTCAAATATGTCTATAAACTCTCAAAATGAAAGTTCGGTTTGTTTGTATAGAGCTGACGATATTAGTAGATTTCTGCAAGAAACAAAGGGACTGAAAGGTGTGCAAGTTGAGAATTTTTTTCCTGATTGTAAACAATTCGTAAATGATGCAAGGTATCTAATGAAAGAGGGAGCTTTTCAAGATGTGGAGATTTACCGTCTTAGAAAACTTGTGAACAAGCTAAAAAAAATAATATCTAAAGATGATAATGCTGTCAATTTTTAAAATTCTGCCAAAAATAGTTTTTTTTGGCAGCTCTTCTTACTTTTTTTGTTCTGGTCTCTAAAACAAAAATTATAAATTTTAAAATTGGATCTTTAAACTTAAATGGTGCCAGAGATGGTCATAAAAGAATGATGTTATTTGAGTCTATTAGACAAAAGCAAATAGACATTCTGTTTTTACAAGAAACGCACAGTGATCTTAAAAATGAGACTGACTGGAGAAGAGAATGGGACGGACAGATTGTCCTGAGTCACAAATCCTCCATTAGTGGAGGTGTTGCTGTTTTATTTTCAAAGCATTTTTTACCTCTGTCTTGTGAAGTTGAGGAAATAATTAGTGGTCGTTTTGTAAAGCTCAAAGTGAAATTTGAGAAAACCACCATGGTGCTTCTGAATATATATGCACCTACAAAAGGATTAGAGAGAGTTCTTTTATTTGATAAGGTGGATGCTGTGTTGAAAGATTTAAATTCAGAAGATTTGTTATTTTTAGGTGGAGATTTTAATTGCACAGCCAATGATAAGATAGATAGGAATCATATAGAACCGCACGCTGCTTCTCAGAAAACACTTATACAACTAATTGAAAGTCACGATTTATGTGATGTATGGAGAAATATGAATCAAGATGTTAGACAGTACACTTGGGCTCATAGTACGGAACATTCTATCTCTTTGGCACGACTTGACAGAATATATAGTGTTCAACATCAACGTAATTGTAAAACAGTTCACGTTACGGGCAAGGAAGAGGCGAGAAACCGGCTTGTCAACATAAATAATAATTTAATAAAGAACTTAAAACAAACATTTAGGACAGCAGACGTCTGCTGATTAAGCTCTCTCTCTCGATCGCCGTCTGCGAGTGGCCTTTTAACCCTCTTGCCGGCTCAATCAGCCCGATATGGGACCGTGCGTGCGCAATCACGCGCCGGTCCCGCCCTCCACCGTGCCACACTCCTCTTCCGTTCTCTCAGGCTGGGGACCCCCGGCCTGACGTACATCCCCTGGGGGGGGGGGGGGGCGCCTCCCGCGCGGTCTGCCGGCAGGTCATCCCCATCAACCTGGACGAGGGAGGGGCAAGGGGAGGGAAACAACCATTAAAAATAAGGGGGGGGGAGGGTTCCTGCACTGGGCAGTACCTCCCCTCCCATAAACACCATAATTTAAAAAAAAGAGGGAAAAGGCCACCGCAGAGCGGTATCGAGAGAGAGAGGAGAGAGAGATTAAAGAAACGAAAGAAAAAAAAAACGTACTCGCCGGTTCTCTGATACGCCGTAGCTCGTTCCTCAGCCACTTCTCCACCCTCTACAGGACAACAGCCGCGCCTCTCCGGGCAGATCGGAGGCAGTCCTCAGCCCCTAGCGGACGGAACGCCCCGCCGCGTTCCCGGGGTGTCGAAGGGGCCTCCCCCCGCCCCTGGCAGCGGTTCTCCCGCTCCAGGCGGTCGGCGGCGAGCCCCTCCCCACACGCGGTCGGCAGTCTCCAACCCCGCCGCGTTCCAGCGGCCAGTAGGGAACTTCCCCGCCCCTGGCAGCGGCCCTAACCGCTCCAGGCGGTCGGCCAGGAGCCCCTCCTCCCCTCGCGGTCGGCGGCCGTTCCTCCGCGTCCAGGCGGCTGGGCTCCTCCGTCCCCCGGCAGATGGCCGCGGCTGCTCCATTGAGAAGTGGCGAGAACTCCGCTACGGCGCATCCCTCTTCCTTCCCGGGCTTTCGGCACCAATGTAAAACAGTTTACGTTACGGGCAAGGAAGAGGCGAGAAACCGGCTTGTCAATATAAATAATTATTTAATTAAGAACTTAAAACAAACATTTAGGACAGCAGACGTCTGCTGATTAAGCTCTCTCTCTCGATCGCCGTCTGCGAGTGGCCTTTTAACCCTCTTGCCGGCTCAATCAGCCCGATACGGGACCGGGCGTGCGCAATCACGCGCCGGTCCCGCCCTCCACCGTGCCACAGTAATCTTTTTAAATTTTGTAAAATTATTCCAGTGGGGTTTTCTGATCACAGTTTAGTTCTGTGCAGTGTTTTAATGAAGTGTGTGAAGTATAAGAGTGCATACTGGATCTTTAATACTTCATTGTTAAATGATAAACTTTTTTTACATCATTTCCAATTTTTTTGGGAAACTTTTAAGCAGCAAAAACATTTTTATGCTTCCTTACTGCAATGGTGGGACTGTGGAAAGATTCTTATTAGAGATTTTTGTCAAAAGTACACTGTGAATGTTACTCGAGACATAGCCCAGTCAATGAAAACTTTAGAAACGGAAATTTTTGTTTTGCAGGATTTAGTAGCATCTAAGAAAAATAGAAAGCATATTGATGACTTGAAGGAAAAAAAAGCAATTTTGATAGATCTGTTGGGAGTTAAAGCACAGGGAGCTTTAGTCCGTTCACGGTTTCAGACTGTGACACAAATGGACGCTCCCTCAAAATTCTTTTTTAATTTGGAAATGAAAAAAGGTCAAAGTAAAATGATCCATACTCTACGCTCAGCTACAGGACAAGAATTAACAGAGCCTGCTGACATACGTAACCGTGCTGTAGAGTTTTTTTCTGTCCTTTATAAATCTGAACTGAGGGAATGGGGTGCAGATGCTGATAGTTTCCTTGAAGGACTGCCAAAGGTGGACGAAGAGTCAAACAATGACCTACAACAGATTTTGTCAGTACAAGAGCTTTATACCGCCATGATGAGCATGGAAAACGGTAAATCTCCAGGAATTGACGGGTTACCTGTTGAGTTTTATAAGACTCTATGGCCCGTCATAGGAGAAGATCTGCTGACAGTTCTCAACGACAGTCTGAAAAGAGGACTGTTGCCACTAAGCTGCAGAAGAGCAGTCATCACACTGTTGCCTAAGAAAGGTGATCTTCAGTGTATTGGCAATTGGCGCCCTGTCTCCCTCTTATGTTCAGAGTACAAAATTTTATCCAAAAGTTTGGCGACAAGACTTAGTAAAGTTTTAAGACAATTGATACATTCTGATCAGTCTTATTGCATTCCCAATAGGTCTATCTTTGATAATATTGCTTTGATTCGAGATGTTTTAGATGCTTCTAAACTCCTGGGAATTAACTCTGGTCTGATTTCTCTCGATCAAGAGAAAGCCTTCGACAGAGTTGAGCATTTGTTTTTATGGAACACTTTGGAGGCCTTTGGTTTTGGCCACTCTTTTATATCCATGATTAAGGCTATGTACTGTAACATTGAGAGTGTTCTTAAGGTTAATGGTGGTTTGTGTGCTCCGTTTACTGTAGAGAGGGGAGTTCGGCAGGGATGTGCCATGTCTGGTATGTTGTATTCCCTTGCCATCGAACCTTTGCTTCAAAAGTTACGAGCTCATTTAAAAGGTCTGATTTTTCCTGGTTGTAATAACCCTTTACATCTTTCCGCCTATGCTGATGATGTTATTGTTTTTGTGAATGGGAATGAGGATGTTTTTAAGTTAGAAAAAATAGTTAATGATTTTAAATGTGTTTCCTCTGCTAAAGTGAATTGGAAGAAAAGCGAGGCTCTACTAGTAGGAAATTGGAGTGGAGATCTTCCCACATTACCTGGAGGATTAATTTGGAAAAGAGGAGGTTTAAAATACCTTGGTATTTATCTAGGGGATGAAAAATTCATTAAGAAAAATTGGGAAGGGTTAATTGAGAAAATAAAAGGTCGATTGGAAAAATGGAAATGGTTGCTCCCTCAGATATCCTATAGAGGACGTATTCTTATAATTAATAATCTTGTGGCATCCTCTTTATGGCATAAACTTGCTTGTGTCGACCCTCCAAATGGACTGCTTGTAAATATTCAAAGAGAACTGGTGAACTTTTTTTGGGACAAGTATCACTGGACTCCTCAAAGCATTCTGTTGTTGCCCAAAGAAGAAGGAGGTCAAGGTCTGGTTCATCTGGCCAGCAGAAGAGCTACTTACCGTCTTCAATACATACAGAAACTGTTGATGGGACCGTATTCACTCGCGTGGAGACCTTTGGCTTTAAGCATCCTGAGAAGAGTGGGCCATATGGACATAGATTTAACATTGTATTTAATGGATCATAAAAGATTGACTTTTACTGGAATTCCTCCTTTTTATCAAAACTTGTTCAAGGTGTGGGGTGTCTTTAAACACAGGTGGATGGAACCAGCAATTTCTCTTTATTGGTTGTTGGAAGAACCAGTTGTATTTGGAGCTAGGTTTGATACTTCAGGAGATGATGTTCCTGGTCTAACAGATATTTTATGTTATAAAAAGCTTTTTAAGCTAAAAAACATCATAAATGAATCAGGTCATAATTTACTGAGAGATGAAAAAGTTGCTATCCTTTTAGGAGTTAGATCAGTACGTTTTGCAAGGAAGTTTCTTGACAAAATAACTAAAATGTTAACTGTTGAAGAGAAGAACCTTTTAGAAGAGTTTGGTGCAGGGACTTTAATCCCTGACAGTAAAGATCTTTTTCCAGATCTTGAAATTTGCCCTGTTATGGAGGAGTCTTGTCTTAACAGCTCTTTGTTAAAATGTGGAGGTAATGAGTATATTGATTTTTGTACAGTAGAAGGGAAAATATTGTATAAATGTATGGTGAAAGTTATCCATCAGCGTAATTTAAGTACCAAAACAGATACAGTTTGGAGAGAAAAATTAGGAATTAATCCTGATTTTAAACCTGTTTGGCGAGCACTTTACAAACCACCATTAAAAAAGAAGATTGGTGATTTGCAATGGAGGATTTTACATGGAGCTATTGCTGTAAATGCCTTTGTATCTATTTTAAACCCCACTGTAAGTGACAAATGTCCTTTTTGTTTCAAACGAGAGACTATTTTTCATTGTTTTATGGAATGTAATCGACTTAACCCTCTTTTTGATTTATTAAGTGTTTTTTTAGATGCTTTTAATATTTGTTTTTCAAAGCAAGATTATATTTTGGGGTTCTTTTACAGTTCAAAACAAAAGTTCAAATGTCATGTAATTAATTTTATTGTGGGACAAGCAAAATATGCTGTCTATATCACAAGGAGAAATAAGATAGAAGAGAAGACAGGACAAGATGTTGTTTTAGTTTTTAAAAACATGGTAAAATCAAGAATTCTTATTGATTTTAATTTTCATAAATTGATGAGCACGATAAAAGATTTTGAAATGCAGTGGTGTTGTAATTATGCTCTGTGTTCAGTTGATGATGAAGAAATTGTTTTTGTAAGAGAGTTAAAGTAATTCTTTTATTTATTTATTTTTTATTTATTTTTTAAGTGTGTGTAAAAGTTGTATAAAATGTTAACAATTATTTTAATAAATTGATTGTAAAAATCAAAAAAATCTCTGTCTCTCTCTCTCTCTATCTCTCTCTCTCTCTCTCTCTCTCTCTCTATCTCTCTCTCTCTCTCTCTCTCTCTCTCTCTCTCTTTCACTCTCTTTGGTAAAAATAGTTTCTTAGTGAAGCAGTCAAAACTGTTGAGAATTAGTAGGTGCAGGTCAAATGAAAGATTGTCTGCAAATACTGTAGGTTTCAAAGGAGTTACCAAAACAAATATTTCTTCTGATGTATCTTAGACAAAATATTTCGACAACATGTATCTTAGTGGTCAATTCTGACGTCAATATCTAGAAAGCAGGGTGAACGAATGCTGGTATTATACCAAAATAATAATGAGAACAAATGAGACAAAATATTCATGAAATTAAAATGTCTTTATAAATGAATAAAATTATGAACTTATTTACCTACAGTGCTGTGAAAAAATATTTGCCCCCATCCTGATTTCTTCCGTTTTTATGTATATCTCATACTAAATTGTTTAGGAAAAAATATAAACATCTGAGTAAACACAAAATGCAGTTTTTAAATAATGTAATTTATGAAGTTATCCAATACCAGCCTGTGTTAAAAAGTATTTGCCCCCCTTAGTCACTAAATCCCCAAATCTATGAAACTGCATTCATAACGGGGTTCAGCTGGATTAGACACACCCAGATCTGATTACTGTCAGCCCTGTTCAATCACATCAACACCTAAATATAACTTTTTCAGCATAATGAAGTTAGCTAAAAGGTCTCACTCAGTAGCACACTATGCCAAGTTCGAAAGAAACTCCAGAAATGGTGAGAAAAAAGGTGATTGAAGTACATCAGTCTGGGAAGGGTTACAAAGTTAACTCAAAGGCTCTGGGACTCCAAAGAACCACAGTGAGAACCATTATCTCCAACTGGAGAAAACTTGCACAGTAGTGAACCTTCCTAGAAGTGGCCGACCTTCCAAAATTATTCCATGAGCACAGCGACGACTCATCTAGGAATTCACAAAATATTCAAGGACAACATCCAAGGAACAGCAGGCCTCTCTCACATGAATGAAGGTCACTGTTCATGACTCTCAGAAAGACATTGGGCCAAAATGGCATCCATGGAAGAGTGGCGAGGCAAAAACCACTGCTAACCCAGAAGAACATTAAGGCTCATCTGAATTTTGCCAAAAAACACCTTGATGATCATCAAAACTTTTGGGAGAATGTTCTGTGGACTGATGATTCGAAAGTGGAAATGTTTGGATGACTTGGGTCCCGTTACATCTGGCGTGAATCAAACACAGAATTCCACAAAAATCATTCCTATGATCAAGCATGGTGGTGAGTGTGATGGTGTGGGGTTGATTTGCTGCTTCAGGGTGACTTGCAATAAATGAGGGAAACATGAATTCTGCTCTCTACCAGAAAATTCTAAAGGAGAACATCCGGTCATCTGTCCATGAGTTGAAGCTCAAATGCAACTGTATTCTGCAGCAAGACAATGACCCAAATCATAGGAGCAAGTCTTTGGATAGTGGCCTATTCAAAGGTGGTGGCTCAGCGATTGAGGCTCTGGGTTACTGACCACATGGTCGGGGGTTCAATCCCCAGTACTGCCAAGATGCCACTGTTGGGCCCTTGAGCAAGGCCCTTGACCCTATCTGCTCCAGAGGTGCCTTATCATGGCTGACCCTGCACTCTGACCCCAACTTAGCTGGGATATGCGAAAACAAGTAAATTTCACTGTATATATACAATACAAATATATGTATAATGTGTGACCAAAATAAAGGCTTCTATTCTATATCCAGTTATCAGAAGCATTTTGTTGCAGTTGTTGCTGCTAAATGTGGCACTACCAGCTATTTATTTTAAGGGGGCAGTTAGAATTTAACATGGGAAATCTAGTTTTTTTTTTTTTTTTTTGCTTCAATATATATAAACTGTATTTTGCATTTGCACTGGTTGCCTTTGTTTTATGTTACGTATATCTCGTTTGAAGATCTAAAACAATTGAATATGAAAAATACAGAAAAATAGAAGAAATCAGGAAGGGGCAAATGCTTAAGCATTGTATTTTACACAGTTTTACTCAAAATTGTATTGAATTAAATTATTAACTTTATTAAATAGTACTGTCCAGTTAATCTGCCTGTCCCACATACTGGTCTTTCAATAAAAACAATTATGCAAATACTGTATGTATTTAGGGAGTTGATATTAAGTACTTTCATTAAATATTTATTTCTATATTATTATTTTCAATAAGGTACAATTGTATGCATTGTGACATTCTGTATATATATATTTGAAAATAATAATATACTATATATATATATATATATATATATATATATATATATATATATATATATAAAGTATATACTTTATATTTGGCTTTGGATTAGTCTTAATTCAGACAAATTTGAGTTAAAACAATAAATGAATGTCTCATTCAACACATCAGAATCAATTAGAATAGAGCAGCTGTCACTCTACACACACACATATAGTAGACAAACACACACACACACACACACACACACACACACACACACACTTTTTTGCTTTCATGGCAGTGGTCACTAATGCATCTATAATATTTTGGTCTCTAGAAAAGTTTTGTGGAACCCATTTCTTCATCTGCCATGTGAAAAAACTTCTTCGTAAAGTAATAACACATCACTGTTCAAATCCCAAACCCTAAATTGTGAGCAGTAGTAATAGTGATGCTTACCCTAGCAAACACCACCAAGTCCAGCTCAGTCAGAGTTACACAGTAGATGGCAGCCTCGATCTCCTTTACTGCCTCTCTCTCTCTCTCTCTCTCTCTCTCTCTCTCTCTCTCTCTCTCTGTGTGTGTGTGTGTGTGTGTGTGTGTGTGTGTGTGTGTGTGTGTATGGGTGGGTTTGGGTGGTTTACAAGGAAATTATTTTTGGTTACAAACCGGTAATTACAATGGTATTATTCTATAAATGTGGTTTATGAGGGCATTTCTAGTGTTTTTTTGAATGTTTTACTGAAAATGCAAAAATGCAGAAAGTTTTTTGTGAGGGTTAGGTTTATGGGTAGAGTTATGGGTATAGAATCTATAGTTCATACAGTATAAAAACCATTATGTCTATGAAGAGTCCTCATAATGATAGCTGCATCAACATGTGTGTGTGTGTGTGTGTGTGTGTGTGTGGATTTGTGGAGTGTAAGAAAGCACTCTCTCTGTATTTCTCTGTTCTGTTGACATCTTAAGAGAGAAGAGTATAACTAAACACTGGCCCATAATCCTCTGGGAGGCTGTTTTCTAAAAACACAGGTCTGTCTTTCAGCAGTGTGTGTGTGCATACTATCAGAACATTACACTCTACGGCTGCTGCGTAATCTTTAGATTTGTAAAATAACTTGTAATTTATATAATAACATGAATTCTCTGTGGTCCCTTTAATTGTTTGTAAATCAACAAGTGCCATATCACACCACAGACTCTGGGTTTTTCATTGTGTCTGTACAATCTCAATTTTATTCTACAGCATTACCACAGTTCTAAACATATCAGTCATTCAGTGTTCACCTCTTTTAATAAAAAACCCCAAACAAAGACTTTAGCGAGGCATGATGCCATTTCATTTCTTTAGGCTGCATTTCTGACTAAATCGTTTAATCGTTGAATGCAACAAATGACATTAGAATGGTTTTACATATGATTTACACAGAAATGTATTGTGTTTCATGAATATGGTCCATTGTGTTTGTCTATAGGACATTCATTAAAATCTCCAATTTAAATGATAGTACTCTAAAAATAGCAGAGCTGACAGTAAAAGAACTGACAGTAATAAATATGATAGTAACTGTTTTTCTTACATAAATATATACTGTGTATGTGTATATATATATAAACTGTATTTTGCGTTTGCACTGGTTGCCTTTGTTTTATGTTTTACCTCGTTTGAAGATCTAAAAAAATGGAATATAACAAATACAGAAAAATAGAAGAAATCAGGAAGGGGCAACAAACTATAACAATATATATATTCTAATTATAATAATGTTTATAATTTAATGCAATTAATTGATTATTTTAATTTAATTAATTAGCCAAGTACTGTCCAGTTAATCTGCATGTCCCACATATTGGGCTATCCGTAAAAAAAGTTGCAAATACTGTATGTATTTAGGGAGTTGATATTAAGTACTTTCATTAAATATTTATTTATTATTATTTTCAATTAGGTACAATTGCACGTGTGTGACATTCCATCTAAAACTCTTTTAAATAGCATTTTGCTAATTCTTTTATAATTATTATGCATACCAATAGAGAGACTACAGGGAATATTTGTACTTTTAAACACTAATTTCTCACACCACAGGTCCATTTAAAGTAATAGTCTTTCATTTAAAATTTAAGCAAAAATGTGTTGGAAACAGATGAAGAATAAAACTTACCAGAAAATCCAACTATTATAGCTGGTTTATGAGGTGAGAGGCTTGTGCAAGAAAACATCATTTACCATAAGCACACAAATGATAAAAGTAAGATAGACAAAGCATCAAATAAAAGCATTAAACTATGTGAATAGTCTTTTTGTTGTATTGATGCTTAAGAAGCTAAAAAGAAAATTGAAAAAGAAATAGGAAATTGCAAAACGGGCCTATTCTTTCCTACTAAAATCCCTTTAACGCACATTATATTGCAATTACGACTTCTGACTTCGTAAGTTAACTTCCCAGGAGGAATTGAATGCAGCATAAATCACAAAAAAACTGAAATGGTCTATATACTGGTTTTGTGTTGAACAAATGTGGATTTGGCATATGATTGTAATGAAGAATCACAAATAGTGTGAGTGGTGGTGGTGTAGTGGGCTAAAGCACATAACTGTTAATCAGAAGGTTGCTGGATCGATCCCCACAGCACCATCATTGTGTCCTTGAAGAAGGCACTTAACTCCAGGTTGCTCTGGGGGATTGTCCCTGTAATAAGTGCACTGTAAGTCGCTTTGGTTAAAAGCGTCTGCCAAATGTATAAATGTAAGAAAAGAAAAAGTCCATAACAAATTGGAACATATTTAGTGACTAGAACAGAGGCTTGTGGGTGGGCCCTTTTCAATTGGACCAGTAGCAACCAACCGGCAACCACCCACCCTATTAACTGCATAGCAATGTTCCAAAAACACAGAGAACAATTTAGCTACAGCATAGATACAACATGGCAACCACCCAGAACACATTAGTTTTGCTTAGGCAGGCACCATTCACACCTTTAGAAAATACAAATAAATAAAAAACATTGTTCTCCTGTTATCTATTTTAGGTTTATTGAGATTTGCAAATGTTCATTATATACACATTGCTCCATGTTAAATGTAAAAGGAAACATTGTTCATTGACCATTTTTTAAGCCAAAACATAGATTAACACTTTCATGAGCGTTGTCTTATCTTCCCCAGAGGAGACGATGCAACAAACGTTCATCGTGCGCTTCCTTTTGATTTTAATTCAGATTTGTGATTCGCAAAACGAATCATTCAGACCACTTTTTGAATCTTTTTGACATATTTAAAGGAATCAAATGTAAAATGACACAAATTATTCTTTCATGAATCAGACATCACTATCGCAGATCTGTATGCAATTTACACTTACAGCTTTTTTATTGTGGTTTTCAATCGTAAAAGTAATGAAGGTGTCGGGAGAAATTTAGTATTAGTATTAGTAAAAGTATTCTTTTTTTTTTTAGAATTAAAAGTGAAAGCCAACATATATATTTATACTCAAGTAAAGTACAAATATTCATAAACTGCACTGAAGTACAATAATGAATTATTTGTACTTTGTTACTATACACTTCTGATCACAGTAATATATGTGATAGCATAAGAGCTTGGCTGTAATGGACCTGAAACTAACAAATCTGACAGTAGCAGACATACAAGTAACAGAGTTAACAATAATGGAATTGAGAGTTACAGAGATGATAGTAACAGAAATGATCATAACAAATCTCACAAGTAACATACCTGATAGTTAGTCTAAATCACAGGATTACTCTATAAACTGACATCATGGAGGAAGACGTGTGTGTGTGTGTGTGTGTGTGTGGATTATTATACAGTGGTGTCCTTGTATCAGTTTCCTCAGCCATAATTAGTAAGAGATTCCACTGTAGTTCCGGAAGATTTGAGCCATCCAGATCTGAGCCCTCATACAGATCAGACACACACTGTCTCAATCGCTGTCTCATTCTCTGGTGGTACAACCAGCAATAGTTCCCAAACCCCCAAACCAGATGTCACTCACCTCCTACGATGTAGCCGCGAGTGAAGCGATATTCAGACTCCACAGCCTGGAGCCAGACTGGCCAAGAGAGGTCATGGGTGTGTTGGAGAGAGAGAGAGAGTGTTTGATTAAGCTTCATAAAACTGTAGTTGGACAGATCCGGTGTGGACAGAGGACTGTTAGAGTGCAGGACAGTTTGGAGGATGTGGAATGTGCTATAGGCACCTGGACAAGTGAGACGTCTGAATAACTTCTGGAAAGAGCAGCTTGAACAAAATAACTCACTTTGTTTGCCAAGGAAAAAATATCATTGGGTCTCGTTCACCAATAAACGGGTGCAAGTTGCGTTTTCAAGCAAAATTTACGCCTGATTCACAGCAGGTGTGTATGAACATGAATTTGTTCTTACCTTCGTTCTAATCCTGAGTTTACTACAGTCAATGAAGAACCGCATCCACTCAGTTCTTTGCATAATACGCACAGAAACAATCTCCATATACGGCCTTTTTGAACAATTTCTTCTGTACAGCAATTCAGTATTCTCTGCTAATGCATCCTATATAAAATGGGCCAAGAGTTCTAGACTAAGTTTGAACACGCGCATCTGTGAATAAGATTTGTGCATTCCGAAGAAGAACGACGACAACAAGTTGATCCGGGTGTTTGGTATCACTGATATTAAACACATCACACATGTCACGTCAAGCATCTTGACATGCCAAGTTTGAAGATTTGAGAGCTATGACATTAGGCAAGATTTTTAAAGAATAACAACTTAAATTTGGGTCTTTTCTTCACACATATCTTTCATAGGACTTCAGAAACATTGGAACACAGTGAATGAGTCAGATGGACTACTTTTATTATACTGTTATGGTACATTATTGTCCTTTTTGGAGCTTGACATGCATAGCCACCAGTGTTGGGAAAGTTACATTGAAACTGTAGTGTCCCATGCTACAAGCAACTCATTACTTAGAGTATTTAAATGACAGTCAAGCTGCACTTTTGAAATGAAGTTAGTTTAAATGATCTTTTGGGAAGGCTGCATATTGTTTCCGAGAGTTCCGGTATCCAAGGAGCAGCCTCATTATGCCACATTAATGACTTAAATGTCATCTCCAGTAAGACATTTTTTAATCAGATCCAGCATGTTTAGCTTCCCTTGTAGCATCACCGGAAGCATGTACCATCAGCATTGAAACCAGGAGATAATCGCTTTCGCATAATCAATGATTTTGCACAATCAAAGCAATTCAAAGCTTGATTTTCCCTGCTAACATTACTCTTTTTTTACTCTACCGATGGTTATGAATAGGCTTGTGGTTTGGGTTGGGGAGTTCAGTTTATAAAATGTGCTTTCCTTTTCATTGTACAGTATTACATCCTGTATAGCTGAAAACAACTCACTTTACCACTCACTTTTGGCGCACTTCTGTGGAAATTTCACCTGGAAAATGGAGCTCACACGTGCCCATATGCCCAACAACCCTTACTGCTTTGGCCACTGGGGGCAGTGTTTCACATTTCGTCAAGAACAGACCGATTTTAGCTAAAGAAACGTCAACCTACTGCTTCTGATTTCACCGTGAGATCAGTCTGAGCTAATGACGAAAAGTAGCGAACTGCAATGAGGCTTTTTAAAGAAAATATTTTAAGATATATAACAATAGTGGTGTCATTAAATAGATTATATTATTTAATTCTGTGAGTACTGATAGCATAATTTAAATATATCACTTGACATATATCATTAGAGTGACATTTCCTTAAGAAAATTAGCCACGGTTTTACTACTGTAGCCAAAGATTAATCATGGAATTTGTAGTAAAACCATAGTAACCACAAAATTTTGCATGATTACTACAGTCTTGGTTACTAATATATAGAAAAAGCTTGGATACTATATGGACTATATTAATAGTTACTATAAAAACATAGCTAATTGTATCAAACCATGGTTTCCTCACAAAAACAAAAACAACAAAAAAACATTATTACTACAGTCATGATTACTAAATATTACTATAGTAAACTATGGTTAATTAAACTAATTGTGTGACAACATTAAATTGAACATAGATTTATACTTAATATATGCACTAATAAAACTAGAAAACACTGTTATAATAACTGAATCAAAATTAATTTTCTGCGTTCACAATTGTGACAAAAGTAGCGTGCTACTCGTGGAAAAAGTGGCTTGTTACTGGATAAGCTAGACTATAGTGAAAATAGCTGACCTATTGAAAAAATAAGTTAAGTTAGTAGCGTCGCTACTTTTAGTTAATTACTCCCCAACACTGTTAGTCACCATCCATGATTGTGCTGGAAAGAGCAGCTTGAACAAAATAACTCACTTTGTTTGCCAAGGAAAAATATCATTGGGTCTCGCTCACCAATAAACGGGTGCAAGTTGCGTTTTCAAGCAAAATTTTACGCCTGATTCACAGCAGGTGTATGAACATGAATTTGTTCTTACCTTCGTTCTAATCCTGAGTTTACTACAGTCAATGAAGAACCGCATCCACTCAGTTCTTTGCATAATACGCACAGAAACAATCTCCATATACGGCCTTTTTGAACAATTTCTTCTGTACAGCAATTCAGTATTCTCTGCTAATGCATCCTATATAAAATGGGCCAAGAGTTCTAGACCACGCGACACGTGAATGGCTACATTTTGATCTCAGTTCGAGCAATAACATTCCTTTTATTTTTATTACTCTAAGGCCATTTCCACACTACTGTTTTCAATTGAAAACTCAATTTTCAGTTCCCTAAAGTCATTGTTTCCCTAAGGACGTGGTAATAGAGAGTGTTTTTTAAATGCTTTGCTTTCTGTGGAAGAAAATGCCATTCTAGTGTGGCTGAGAGGCGTTAACGCAGCAAAATCAATGCATTTTCAAACGAAAAATAAACATATAAAAAATATTGTACATATATACTGTATATATTTTTAGTTCAACACATTTCATGTTCCAACACTTCAGCAGGTTTCAGTTGGTTCTACATTTGATCATAAAGCTGAGTATAAGCTGGAATGGGTATTGACATGTTTAATGTTTTGTGAAAACCATTGAGTTCAGTGGAGGAAGGTGAACAGGGTGAAAGGTTTAACCTTCTATTTCCTTTCTTTCCAATTCTGTCCATCCTGCAGAAGCCGGGTGAGAGAGCAGATTCACTCTGTGTTACTGGGTGGGTGATTATACCTGTGGGATTTACTGAATCTACATATGTTAGAACTGTGTGTTGTACAGCTGAGGAGCATGTCTCTCTCTCTCTCTCTCTCACACACAGCTGTTTTTACTGTAGGGCAGAATGCTAACAAGGCTGCACTTTGATCAAAGAAGACGCCGCAATTAACCTCCCAGAGAGGCCTAAATATGTGCGTGTGTGTTTGTGTGAAAAGCAAAAATGATGACCTATGGGCTCTGACTTTACCTCCGGATTTCTCACAGCAGATTAAAGCTTATCTACAAAATCTAGAAAGCTGCCTGCTTAGACAGCATTTTTAGGAAGGTGAAGGATGTTCCAAAAGGTTGGTATCATCATGTGAGTGTTGCCACCTTGTGTATCCTAGTGCGTACAAATAATTCTAGGCTCATACACATTCTGTGCGTTCAAAGATGCGTTGTTTGAAATATCGGGCTGTATGCGTTCAGTGCTTGAGCTCTCTGCTGATTTGTGTCCTGTGCGTCTGACCGAATTATACTTTGAACTTAAAAAAAACCCTTCTTTTGTCCAAATTCTAAGGCAGCATCACATAAAAATTATATTTTTTCCAAGAATGTTTTCCTAGCGTTCCTATTAGATTGTGAAAATGTTATTTGAAAGTTCTAAGAACATTCAAAACGTTCAGATTTTTTAATGTTCTAAGAACTTTATTATAGGTTATAGGAACATTATGTAAAACATAGGAAAACTGTGGTTTTTGTTTGAATGTAGTAATGTTTGAAGAATGTTCCACTAACAATGTCTGAAAAACGTTTTCAATGCAATTTTTTTTAGAACGTTTATCAATGATAGTTCTATAAATGTTACTGCAAGAATGTTTGTTCATATCTTTGAGAGAACTTACACGGAAACCGTTCTGAGAACGTTCCCTGTTAGCGGCAACCAAATTACCATATTGTTTGTGTAAAAAAAATGATGTTGGATGACTTGAAAGAAATGTTGATTATTTGGATATTATTAAATATAATTATAATTAATTCCTTATCATGCAATATAACATGAGTAAGAGTGCTTTTATATCAGCACTGCTGTGATGTTCACCGAACAAGTAAAAAACTAACTAAGGACTGTCCCAAAAATGCACTTGTGTGTAACTACTTTCTTACGCCACGGATCAGGATGTGCCATTGCTAGTTCAACAGCTTGGGCTGTTTCTAACAAGTTATTGAAGTAAGAATGGTGTGTGTGTGTGTGTGTGTGAGTGTGTGCGTGCGTGCGTGCGTGCGTGTGTGTGTGTGTGTTTGAGTGTGTGTGAGAGAGAGAGAGAGAGGGAGAGGCTGAACGTTTGTGAATACCTACATCTGTTGCGACTCCCAAGCAGTGATCAAAAGTAAAGTAAACAGCTCTTCCTCAGCTGTTGTGTGGTGGTAATCCAGTCTGAGTGATCATGGAGTCATACTGCCTTAATGTGCTTTCAGAATAATCCTATGAGTATTTCACTCATGAGTATTTCATTTGAAGTGTTTTGTTGTCAGAGAGAAAACATGGAGGAAGCCAGTTTGATTCTTGCATATTTCTTATGGAACTCTTTTTTTTGACACTGAATGAGAAACATTACTGTCCTCAGCTACTTTGAAAGTTTACGTCTTCTTCCAACTCAGAAACTTGGGTATCAGGTCGGCACCCTGAGCGTTATTACTCTCAGCTGTGTTTGGCAGTAATGGAAATGCTGTTAGTTTAATTCTATTTCTAAGCTGTAGTCTAGTATTAATCAGAGCTAACATGGAGCGAGACTGCGAGAGACAAGCAGATGATACCAGTGAAATGCACTCACTGATTCACAGCGCAGTCTCTCTCAACATTAACTGAACTTGCTCAAAACACAAAAAATGATGGCCATTTGTCACCACCTACTGGCTGATATCTTTAAAAGGTCATGAAAACCAAAAACAAATTTTTTGAGACGTTAACAAATATGTACAGGTTGCACATAATAAAACAATGAAAGCACTCATTATGTTTATTGTTAAGGGGTAAGTGGTTATTTATTTATTAATTTTTTTCATTTTATTGGGCAATTTGAGGCACTATCACAAAAATAAGGTCTATATGTAAGCTCTGAGGTATGCTAGTTAGGACAGTACACATGAAAAGTACATCAGAAGATTCTGAGCACTTCTCCACAATATTCATGTGAAGGAATGCTTTCGACCAATCACAGAAATGCCTGACGCATTATCTCATATCACAGCAGACAATTCAAACTCATGAACGTAACAGATGATCCGGGCAGGCGTGAGAGTTTGACAGCACTTGCGGAACAGACACGAGATGGGACTTTTACACTAAACACCAGGGGTGTAAAAAGTACTAGAAAATTATACTTAAGTGAAAGTATGGATACTGAGCGAAAATTAAAAGTCCAAGTATCAAGCCAGAAACATACATGAGTGAAAGTAAAAAAGTACTACATTAAAATGTACTTAAGTATTAAAAAAGTAAAAGTAACATAGCAAGAATGAAAACAGATTTGATGGTGGATTTTTGAATCCTCTGTGAGTGGGAGATAAAGGAGACATTTCATCTTGTATGAATCCTTACTTTGATACAGATTTCCCAATTTTTTTTTTTTCGATCTTATTCAATTTCAATTTGATATTGATTCATATGTGTTTATTTCAGTTAAAATGTCCCTTTTGCTTTCATATGAAATAAATTCTCTCTCAGCTAATGCTGTGAATTATACAGTGGATCTTCTAACTGGGTACATTATGAAAATATATATTTTTTCTAATTACATTTTATTCATTTTTCATTATTTGTCACATTTTATCAAACAAATCAATGTATTTAATAAATATGATCCTATATTGCATATATTATATTTTGTTACATGTTTATTGTTTCATTGCATAAATTGCACTATTCACAGGTATTTACTTTGAGTTGTTGAACATGTGCTAAAAACCGTTACTGTCTCTTTAAGGAAACCCAGAATTTCGATATAGTGCATCTGTAAATGAGTGAAAGTTAACAAGAAACACAAATGGCTTTATCTGTGCTATGCCTGATTAGAATTAATTATTCATTATTTTTCTGGCTGCAAAGAAAAGAAAGAGTATTAACAGAGACATTATTTATTGACAATTCGGCTGTGTGGATCTCGTCTTTGGACACGCATTACACGGAACAGATTTTATGCTCAACATGCAGTGAAAGGATCTCTCTGCTGAATGCTCCACCATTATACTACTCAATTCATTCACTGGTGAGTGAAATCTAAACATTTATCAGCCAGTGTTATAAATTTATAAAGCCAAATTATACATTTTTAGTCATATAGTGCAAAATTTGGTTGCAAATGCGAGTGGTTTCCTCTCATTGTAGTTGCACTTCGAGTAAAAGATCGAGCCATGGCTTTTTAGAATCGATATTGAATCGTCAAATCATTTTTTTTTTTTGCATAGGCCTAGTTAAATGTTTTTTTTTTTTAATGTAAAAATGTAAAAATTTAAAATGATCAATTGTCACACATTATACATACATTTCTGCATATATACAGTGAAATTATTTATTTTTCACATATCCCAGCTAAGCTGGGGTCAGAGCGCAGGGTCAGCCATGATTCGGCGCCCCTGGAGCAGATAGGATCAATGACCAATGACCATGTTGTGGCCAATAACATTTTATGTTAAAACGGAACTAAATGGCAGACTAAATAACATTTAACTTAATACTAACAAAGCAATCAAATTGTACTGATGCCCAGTTTAAGATAAGATGGAAGAAAATGATCTGCAAAAATGCAATGAGAACTTTTCAAGTCTAAATAAATTTGTAAGGAGTAAAAAGTACATTTTTTTATTTGAAAACGTAATTAAGTAAAAGTACAAGTATTCAGTTTAAATTGCACTCGAGTAAAGAACAAATCCCCCAAATTAATACTTAAGTATAGTAATGAAGTATAATTACTTAAGTACTTTATACTCCTGCTAAACACCGTGATGAGATCGCAGTCACTCATCAGATTGGACCACAGTCCATAACCGGACCGATGCAAGCATTTC
The DNA here is from genome assembly GCA_032164185.1 of Moxostoma hubbsi. Taxonomy (NCBI): domain Eukaryota; kingdom Metazoa; phylum Chordata; class Actinopteri; order Cypriniformes; family Catostomidae; genus Moxostoma; species Moxostoma hubbsi. Next base: position 43,993,224 of record JAVLUX010000011.1, on the reverse strand, counting down.
TTGGCTGCAGTACTGCCAGTTGCGCTCCAAACATGCTGTTTATGAGAGGAGACTGTTAGACAGAGTGCTGATTCCACTTATTCTCCATGTGTCTGATCATGGAACAGATAACATGACAGCCTGTTCAAAAACAATGATGAAGAAATGTAAGTCATGTTAGCTCTTAATTACTTTTTGTATCGATTACATTGTATGAAAATATCAGAGTTTCACACCTACATGGTTTAACGGCGTTACGTTGTCATGACAATTGAGTTCGGAAACTTTACACAGACGATGTTAGTAAGCAATTTTATCATACTTGTGTTACAGTTGTGGCCAAAAATATTAGCACCCTTTGTAAATATTAGCAAAGAAGGCTGTGAAAAAAGCTGCATTGTTTATCCTTTTGATCTTTCATTAAAAAATTCTAAAAAATTTCATCTTTAATTGATGTAAAATAATTCAAAGAGTGGAAATATCGCATTATTAAATAAAAATTTTTCTCCAAAACACGTTTGCCACAATTATTGGCACCCCTAGTAATTCTTATGAGTGAAATATATCTGAAGTATATTCCCATTCATATTTGAATTGTTTAGTGCACCTGGGTGACTAGGAACATGAAATTGTTCAGCCATGACTTCCTCTTTCACAGGGGTATTAATATGAGGTAACACATCAGACATCACCTACATCTTCACAAGTTGTTTGGGCGGGTTTTAAGAAAAGCCGGACAATGATCCAAAACAAACATCAAAATCAACACAATAATGGTTTACTGACCACAAAATCAAGATTTTGCCATGGCCATCCCAGTCCCCTGACCTGAACCCCATAGAAATTGTGTGGGGTGAACTAAAGAGAAGAGTCCACCAACATGGACCTCTGAATTTGAAGGATATGGAGAGATTCTGTATGGAGGAATTGTCTCAGATCCCTTGCCAGATGTTCTCAAACCTCTGGCAAGGGATCTTATAATTACACATTATAAGAGAATATTCAAAACAATAGCTTGAATATCTTGAAAATCTTGGCAAAAAGGGATGTTGCACAAAGTATTGAATACAAGGGTGCAAAAAATTACAAATTATGAATTATTTATTATAAATTTTATAATTTTTAATAAAATTATATTTATTTAATAATGAGATATTTCCCCTGTTTCAATTGTTTCGCTTCAATTAAAGGTTAGATTTTTGTTTTCCACAGACATCTTTGCTCATATTTACCAAGGGTGCCAATATTTTTGGCCACAACTATATGTTATCACATATTATGCTTAAAGCTAGGGTGTGCAATCTTTTCGAGAACATTTTTTGATATACTGGTTGAAAATCTCTTCGCAATCAATAATGTAAGTGGTCTAAATGTAAATATCTTCTGTGGAAGGGACAGGACTAAAAAATGATCGACCAATCATTGCATTCGGTCTGAATGTAATGTCTAACCTGTGAATGAGACATGAGGTAATCTGAAACTGTTGCGATAGATTCCACCAACATGTCTCTCCTCTTGGCACTTATGGGGATTTTCCACTGCATGGTACAACCCAACTACAAAGCTTTTTTGGGGTTTTCCACTTTGGATAGTACCACGCCATGGTCAGTAAAAGAGTGCAGACATTCCTCTCGTTAGTGATGAGCGAAACGAAAATGTCTCTCAGGAAGTGTCTCAGCTATTGGCTGCACACGGCTACCACCGGACCTATCAACAGTGTAGGGAAAAGTAAAAAATACTTAAAAGTGACTACAGAACCATCAAGGAAAAGTGTAATGGGTTCAACCAAATGGATGCTATCTAGACTGTCGAGCAATGGGAGGGAGAGTGCCCTGGACCCGTGGATGGTACTTTTTGTTTACGTTAACTCTATGCATTAACTCTATACTCTGCCTGAAAGCTTCACTTTATTTAGTTGATCAGCTACTGGAAGCTTACTTCTAAAACAAGCAGGCCAATTGAACTGTTACACTTGTGTAAAATCACTATGCAACATCTGCTTTATGCATCACAATGATCTAGTAGCTAACAGCTAGCGGTCGTGTTATTGTTTTAGTCAGTTTTTGTCGTGTTTAAGATGATAGCAGTAGAGGCGGTGCAACTATGACGATCAGCCTATAATCCCACCCACGTTGAGGTGGCACTAAACTGCAGTGGAAAAGAAAACTCAGAAAAGTAAAGCAAGTAGAGTTGAGGCTAGCCAAACCGTAACGTGCAGTGGAAAAGGAGAAGACTCTGTGTGTGTGTGTTCATGTGTGATAGAGGAGGCGTGGCTTTGGAGACACCTCTGAAGCAAGGGCGGGCTCTATGCTTTCCAAGCTAGCTTGCTAACTGCTAGCCTCTCTGGATTACACACCCTATAACCACTTTAAGCATTGTGGCAATACTTTTGAAAAACAGTGTATTTTATGTTTTGTGTATTGGACTTGTTTACTTTCATTGTATGTGCCTTACTGTACACATTTTATTCCTTCGGAAAAAGAGTGAATGAGTCGAAATTATTTTCTGTGGTAATCAACATTATGCCGCACATGCTATAAATAGAACTTGTATTAAACCTGTAACACTCCTTGTGAGAATTAATATCTGTGAATTAACAAAGTCTGTGCTGGTATTGATGCTAATGTCTGAGTGCTGATCTCACTTCATTCTCAAAAAATGTAACAAAACATTCAGATCTTTTTGCAGACGATAGATCAGTCTGAGGTGCTGAACGAGGGGTGTTTCTTGACACTTTAATATCACAGGGATGAATCAAAATCCCCACACCTGCACTGCTCCTACACTGTAGATTTGAACACCAATATCACAAGCAGAGTGAACCAAACAGTGAAGTGTCCCAGTGCTGATATGATTCCTTTATCAGCACTCTTGAAACACCTCATGTACAATCAGATTTGAACTGAACTGAATCTGAACTAACTTCTGTATAGTATTCTATATTTGCGTGTGCCTTGAATTTTTATGCTTCTTTCTTAGCGTATCACAAAGCTTAGCAACATGCTAAAGACAGACTGTACTGAAATCAGATATTTTTACATAATATATGTGCGTGCCTTGTATTTTATTTATTTTTTCTTCTTAGAGGATTACATTGTTAGCTTAGCAACATGCCAAATTCAAACCATTGAAGTCGGATAATTGTAACTAGTATGTGGATGTATCTTGTAATAGTACGCTTCTTTCTTAGGGTATCGCATTGTTAGCTTAGCAACATGCCAAAGTCAAACCACTGAAGTTGGATAATTGTAACTAATATGTGCATGTACCTAATTTTATGCTTCAATCTTAGGCTATCAAATTCTAAGCTTAGCAACATGCTGAAGTCAGACAATTTAAATCAGATAATTTTACCTAATATTTGCTTGCGCCTTTTATTTGTTTGCTTATTTCTTCGAGTATCGAGTTGTTAGCTTAGCAACATGCTGAAGTCAGGCTGTATTGAAATTGAATATGTTTATGTTAAATTAGCTATAATATACACTATATTAATCTGATAATTTTACCTAATATTTGCATATACATTGTATTTTTATGCTTCTTTTTAGAGTTTCGATTGTTAGCTTTGTAACATGTTACAGTGACACTGTATTAAATTGGATAAGTTTACTTAATATTTGCGTGCACCTGTCTGTATTGAAAACAGATAAATGTACCTAACATGTGCATGTACCTTGTAATTTTATGCTTTTTCCTTAGGGTATCACATTGTTAGCTTAACAACATGTTAAAGTTGACTCTATTTGATATCAGTGTTGGTACTTCACGTGAGGAGCACTATTTGTGTAGCACACAGAGTTGTTGCCATGAACAAAATCATGATGTGTCATCAAGTTTTTGTGACAGGTGCAATTCACAGAGAGATGGAAACTGACTCATCTCATATATGATGCTGTAAATGACACAATGACATCCACTGTTTGGGAAAAAAATGTAAATAAGAAATTATTCAAAATACAGTTTCAAATCTGGTAAGAAATATTAATGACTGATTTCCTTTCAAATTTAGCCACCATGGCAGCTGAGGTTCCACTTCCATTAGGATGCAGCCTTTGAAGGAAGCTGCCTACAGTATGTAAACAGCAAGGTAGTTCAGCTCTGCTGGTTTTGGAACAGAGTTAAAGTTTCTCTCTTTCCTCTCTCATGAACACTCACATGAAACAGACCTCGCCTGAGGATCTTCACACACAATAAGGCAACAGAAAGCAGTGCCCTGATAAAAGCACCTATTAAAGACTTTCAGATGTGAGAGTGCATGTGTGTTTGTTTGTGATGTCTGCATTCATGCAGAGTGAGGGCGACAAGCCACCTCTGCAGGAAATTGGGGATATTATCTTCTTCAATTAGCTTGATGTAATGCTGGATTAGAAAAGACAGCGTGTCCCTGTGCTAATTCTGTTCGCGAGAAAACCTGTGTCATTTTCCCTCTAATAATCAGGTGATTATGGTATTATAGAGGATGAGAGAGCCAGGAGATTAAAGCTCCCTGCAAAATTGACATCAGAACAACTGGAAACAAAAAGTTGCTGAAAGTCCTTGACATGTAGGACAGAAAACCACACATGAAATCTCCTGAGGTTGAGACAGGGAAACAAGTAGAATAATATTAGTGTAGATGCCATTCAATTTATTGCAGAGTTATAAATTACGAGAAGTGTTTCCGGTTCCGGCAGACCTAACTAAAGCAGCATAACTATAAGTTGAGGGATAACTTAGGTGTATTCTTGGTTGAATAGATGAGTCTTTAGTCTAGACTTAAACTGAGAGAGTGTTAGGGAGACCATGGTTTAGGAGCCAAATATGAAAAGGATCTTCCTCCTTTCGTGGATTTTGATATTCTAGGATCTATTAATAGACCAGAATTTTGCAATCATAATAAACATGATGGAATATAGCATTGTAGAAGGTCACTTAAGGACTGTGGAGCTAGACCATTCAAGGCTTTGTGCATAGTAAAAATAATTTTAATTAATATGGAATTTAACAGGTAGCCAATGTAACGATGATAAAATGGGGCTAATATGATCATATTTCTTGGTTCTTGTCAGCACTCTGGCTGCTGCATTTTGAACCAATTGAAGTTTATTTATTGATCTTGCAGGACATGCTCCCAGTAAGTAGGGCTGCCCAGTAATAGCCGACCAAAGGTTAGTTGATGAGAAGAGTCTTGGTCGACAAAGTTTTGATTGGTAAGTTGTTCTCAGAAAAAACTCCACATATGTCCACAAAAATGTGAACACTGGTATTAGCGCTGGTTGGATGCTAGGTGGTACTATGGGGTAATTTACATTAAGCAGGGTTATGGTTAAGCCCACACAATGAAGCAAGACATCTTGATTTCAAACTTTGAACTTTATTTCTACTAAAATTCAAATGAAACTGGAAAAAAAAAAGTGAATTTAAAATGTGTGTATTTCAACTTTTTGAAAGATGGCTTTACAATAGTTGTCAACATCTCTCTGGCAAAGAACCTACTTCATCTGTGCATTCTCTACCCATTGTAATTGTATACACACACACACACACACACACACACACATATATATATATATATATATATATATATATATATAGGGCTAAGAGATCGGTGAATATTCTTGCTTTGATGTTTCTATGTAAATTAAATTAATGTATTTAAAAAATTAAAAACTTAAATCAAATACATTTTTAAATTCAAATTGCACTCCAAACGAAACAAAAAAGCTATTAAAATAATTAAGTGATTAAAGAAATAATATATATATATATATATATATATATATATATATATATATATATATATATACAAATGAAGACATAAAAACAATTAGAAAAATAAAAATAATAATTATATTAATGATAATAATTACTGAAATATAAATCATGGTTCAAGGTGAATGTGTTTTTGTATTATTTTATGTTTTAATCACAGATGTATAGGCTGCAGTGTTGTGGTCACAATAAACTGCTCTGAGGAAATAAAGTGAACTGAACTCAAAGCAACTCCTGAACTGAGATTTGCACCACTCATCGATGATACTGTTCTTGCAAAAAAAAAAAAAAAAGTCAGAAGACAGAAACAAAGAGTGAAGCTTTTAAATGCGCATGTTCTAGGAAAATGCACGCCTCCATATCAGTGTGTCATATACTGTATGCCCATATATGGATTTTCTGTCATCTGTTCTTAATAATATGATAAAGTGTTTCTTCTGTTTACGGGCAAATTATTTGTAATATTAATTTGATAATAATAGTTTAATAATAATAATACTAATAATAATTGAATACATTAATGGGAAAACGAGACAAATATCTTGACATCATCAAAGGCATCAGCTATTGGCGATCACTCTGACTATCATCGATCCCCGAGATCATCATCTGTCGGAACGACCCTAATGTGCATTTCTCTCTAAAAATTAACAAAATGTTCAGACAGTCTCGATGATACCGGAAGTGCTCCCAGGCCTGTAGCGTTCTAATTATTTTGTTATTGTTTATTTATTTCTTGAAATGGTCTTTAGGCTCAGCAACATATACTACATCAATGTATATGGATGTAGTAGGTCGAAAATATTATAAATTTAATTGCATTTTAATGAGGGAAAAAAGTATTCGACCCCTCTGCAAAACATGACTTAGTACTTGGTGGCAAAACCCTTGTTGGCAATCACAGAGGTCAAACGTTTCTTGTAGTTGGCCACCAGGTTTGTACACATCTCAGGAGGGATTTTGTCCCACTCCTCTTTGCAGATCTTCTCCAAGTCATTAAGGTTTTGAGGCTGACATTTGGCAACTCGAACCTTCAGCTCCCTCCATAGATTTTCTATGGGATTAAGGTCTGGAGACTGGCTAGGCCACTCCGGGACCTTAATGTGCTTCTTCTTGAGCCACTCCTTTGTTGCCTTGGCCTTGTGTTTTGGGTCATTGTCATGTTGGAATTCCCATCCACGACCCATTTTCAATGCCCTGGCTGAGGGAAGGAGGTTCTCACCCAAGATTTGACAGTACATGGCCCCGTCCATTGTCCCTTTGGGGGACAGGTGTCTTTTATACAGGTAACAAGCTGAGATTAGGAGCGCTCCCTTTAAGAGTGTGCTCCTAATCGCAGCTCGTTACCTGTATAAAAGACACCTGGGAGCCAGAAATCTCTGATTGAGAGGGGGCTGAATACTTATTTTCCTCATTAAAATGCATAATAATATTATATTTTAAATAATATAATACATAATTTTGATATTTTGAAATATGTGTTGCATTAAGGCACAAATATGTATCATATCAGTGTAAACCATACAGTATATATATCTCCATATAATCATATATCAGATATCTGTATGGCCTTGTGAACACAAGTAATTCATTGAGTAGTACAGTAGTATTTGAGTGGAAGGCAAGTTTCATCTCACCCCACAAGGAAGTCCAGACTTGCTCATAGCGGCATGAGCTCAATTTTTCCACAATCTTTTTACAGTCCTGTAACCTGCATTACTGCTGCATTATAATGCGTGCTTACTCATTCAAATAAGTAAACAAGGCTGGACCTGAGCCCATAGTGCATAACATACACCACTCTTCCCCTTTCCCAAATAAATCAACCCCAGCAGCCGGTGCTGTTGAAATAAACAAGCAATAATTTTACTTTATAAGCTATAAATGCAGTCATAATGTTTTTATCCCCTTATAGGTTTAATAAAAAAGACTGTTCAGATTGAACGTGTATAATATTAAGGATTATGAGGTGCGAGTAAAATATTGCTTATGAAAGCTGTCACCCCACGTAACAGACGTACAGAGTCTAAAAGGAAAGCATTTACAGATACAACATTGGAAAATCATTAACGGAAAAAATTAACTGACATCACTGTTAATAACTACTTGGCCAAACAATATTAACGTATTATTACTCTCGATGGTTTGATCACCTCTTGCACTGGCAGTCATTCTACTAAAATACAGCTTGACAGAGCTGGTAATGTACAAAGAGCCTTGTGGGAGTAAATAATCTGGGTACAATCCAGAGGTGAATCCTATTTTTACAAGGGTAACACTTTAGATTTATATTCCCTTTGTTAATGGTTTATAAAGGTGTTCATTAATGACTAATATTTAATGTACAAATGCATTATAAAACATTGATATGCAGTTGTAACAACATGAATAAAGGGTGACATTCATACGATACATGCCAAATAATGAGATATTTTTCTTACATGTTATAAATGCTTAATGCTCTTATTTAAATGTAGTAACCTATTACAATGTACCGTAATGTTATGTTGTCACATATGAAGCATTTATTACGGAGTTGCCAGCATTAGAAACCTATGTACATAAAGTTCAGTATGGTTTAATGGTCATCAGGCTTTATTATCAAATATAATTAAGTGTACTTTTTAAGTATTTATAACATTTATAGCATTTATATGTGAAATGTTCACTATTTGGCAAGTATTGATGAAAGTAATAACAGTTGCTCTTTTTTATTCATTTTGTTAAAACCACATCTCAATGATTTATAATGCATTTGTAAATGGCTTATTAGTCATTAATGAACCTCTTTCTAAACCCCAAACAAAGGTAACATTAATGTAGAGCATTACACAAAAAGTTCAGTGGCAGCATAACACTAATTATTACCAATTAGGAATTAATAAGGTTTATACCCAGTGTGTCTTGCTGCATACTGTTTAAAATCACAAGATCAGCCTGATCGTGCAGATTTACTCTCTATAACATTAGGAAGATCAGACCCTTCCTGTCTGAGCATGCTGCAATGCACTTCTAGGAGCACTTCCTGCATGTACGGTCAAACCTCTGCAATTGATCCAGGACGTGGCGGCACGATTGGTCTTCAGCTAGCCCAAAAGAGCGCACGTCATGCCTCTTTTCACTGAACTGCACTGGTTGCCAATGGTTGCTTGCATCAAGTTCAAAGCATTAGTGCTCGCTTACAGATCAACCACTGGCTCCACACCCCCGTCTACACTTGCTACTTCAAATCTTTGTGAGCTTATAGTCAGCGGGTGAGCAGCGCCTTGAGGTGCCATCTCACAAAGGCACAAAATCCTGGGTTCCTGTATCTCAACTGGTAGAGCATGGCCTCGCAACACCAAGATCATGGGTTCGATTCCCATGGAACAAGGGAAGTATAAATGTAAATGTAAAAAACACTTTCCCGGACCTTCACTTCAACAGTTCCTCACTGGTGGGATGACCTGCCAAAACCCATCCAAGCAGCTGATTCTCTAGCTATCTTCAAGAGACATCTAATGATGCAGAGATCTTGACCCAATCCTACTAATGCTATAACTGTCTTCTTTCTTCTTTAAAATAAATTCTCAATTCATTCTTTCACCACTGTTTCTCTTCATCCTCTCTACTTGTGTTTCTCTGAACAATTTGCAACTTTATGTTATGGAATACCACTTCTCTTAGGATGAATTGCTTCTGTTGTCTTCCTCATTTGGAAGTCGCTTGGGATAAAAGCTGCTAAATTAATAAATGTAAACTTAAATAAATGTCACATGCTTTAAAAAAAAAATAGATGTAAGCAGTATACTGAATACTATACAGTACATTATTATTATTCTAACTTTTCTGAACCATTTTACAATGACATTTAACCAACTGGTGTCAAGTTATTTGTGCAAATTCTCCATTATTCGGGTCATAGAAGAAAATTCTTGCTGATTTTTCAAGCTCAAGATGTTTCACCACTCATCCATGTGGCTTCATCATTAGTGGTGAATTGTAGTCGAGATGATCAGAATAATAAAGGAAAGACATAGAATGATAAGATTGAATGGACCCTTTACACATTAATGGGTTTGGACTCTGTTTGGAGGCCTCCATGTCGAAGGCGGCCACCTGTTCATTATCATGAACAATCACTGTACTGTACAATACTTTAAAGTTCTGATTAATCCTGCTTAATGTTATTACATACATATTATATACTATAACATTTTTGACACTAACAATTTGGTAACTTTTCAATAGGTTGTATTTGTTAACATCAGATATCTTGAACTAACAATGAACAATATTATATTATATTAATTAATTTATGCATTAATGTATATGTTGAAATGTACAGTAACCACTATTTTTAAATGCTATAAATATATAGGTAATTGTCATGCTAACTAATGTAGTAAACTAATGTTAACAAATGAAACCTTATTGTATAGTCATTTTATACATTATCTCGGTTCCACCTCAAGTTCACACAGGTGTCCTAGCAGAGTAACCACAGGTGGAGTTCATCACATTATCTATAGACATGTCATGCGGGCAGCCAGAAATTATCAAAATATTTTTCCCTCTATATATTTTGTTTTATCATTTAAAAACTTATAAATTTATTTATGTGTAAAGTATTGCTTTCTTTAAATTAAATGCTACTTGGTTTAAAATGAATGTATTGCAATGACAGGCCTACATTCTTAAGTGTGGCTTAAAGGAACAGTTCACCCAAAAATTAAACCTCATCATTCACTCACCCTCATGTCATTTCAAATGTGTGACTTTTTCTCTTTTTAGAAGAATATTTGAGCTCTGGATGTCCATACAATGCAAGTGATTGGTGACCAGAACTTTGAAGCCCAAAAATCACAAAAAAGTCAGCATAATGTAATCCATAAAACTCCAGTAGTTTAATCCATATCTTCTGAAGCAATATGATAGGTGTGGGTATGAAACAGATCAATAAGTTTTTTTTTACTATAAATCTCCACCTTTTACCAACCCCAATCAGTAGGTGGCAATATGCATGAAGAAAAAAAACAACAAAAAAAAGAATGTGGGAGAGAACGTGAAAGTGATACAAAAGTACAAAAGGACTTAATATTGATTGACACTGTTAATAATATAACACAACTCTCAATGTATAGCTTACAAAATCACAGAGGAATACAATGTGAATGTTTAAAACATTATGTAAGTATGAGTCACAGACTCAATTCTTCTGTTAAGGGGATGACAGATGTTAGGATTTTGACTGGCAGTTTTAGGAAGCTCAGTCACTGTGTGTGTGTGTGTGTGTGTGTGTGTGTGTGTGTGTGTTCTGTGAGTCTCTATGTCAATATGTGTGGTTAATGAAAACCACATCAGGTGTAGCCTGATCCTGTGCTCTGGGCCCCGGAGAGGTTGCAGGTGCTTCCGGAGAGCTGGACTGTGATTCAGGCAGACGGCCCCACAATCAGACACACCAGCCGCAGGAGATGGGGGTGGGGATGAAGTCCACTGCTGGAGTCAGTGCTGCTGTCAGAACTCATCAGATACTACGAGTGCAGTGCCTCTGATATTCACAAATGGGAGGATTTAAGAACACGCCTAGTTTTTAGTATAGAAGAAGCCAAACTTTTTCTTCAGGACAAACTAAATCACCTTATGATTTACAAAGGTTTAAAATTGTATTGTTCAGGGTGACATCACATGTGTATTGTACTGTTCCAGCCATGGAAGTACTGGCAATAATGCATGTTTTCTCTCCGTGGATCAGTGCTTACAGTTCTGTATCGCTTCTTTGCATTATTAAACTTGTCACGGAGTCCCTTCCACATTTGGCAGCAAGTTATTTGATATTTATAACTTCCATAATCTCTCTCCACACATGTCAAGGCCTGGTCTTAGTGGAGTTTGTGCTGATAATTATATATTTAAAAATATAATATATATAAAAATTTACACTTCTGTACAATATCTAAGAGACAGGTTTCAAATATAACCATTTCAATGACAGTAACCTAGGTAACCTCAGCTGGCACGCATGATTATATAAATAAAAAATGTCACGTCCAAACCACACCCACAATAATTTTTAGAATATAAATAAATAAGGATAGCTCAAATTTTTTCACTTATTTGTTCAGATTTATGTATATCACAATTTTACAGCAGTAGGTGTCTCATGTGTTTTGAGTGAGTCATTAAACCATTGCAAAAGCAATGACTAAAACAAGGCTAATTATACTGAATTAAAATCTGTGTCACCATGGATCATCGTGGTGGAGGGGTGTGTGTGCTCCAATGACCCTGAGAGCTGTGTTGTGTAGAGCATTGGCTCCTGGTAGGGGGTAGCAGGTGAAGAGGGGGCCTGTGCAGACTGGTCCTTGGTTACAGAAACTGGCTTGGCACGACATTTTTGGAATTTAGCCCAGTTTATGAGAGGGTCGCCTCATTGCAACTTTGTGTTGCAGGGGGAAAATCTCTGACTGCGGTCTTTGCTTATGCACCGAACCGCAGTTCAGAGTATTCAGCCTTCTTGGAGACCCTCGGAGGGGCCCTGGAGCTGGTGCCAGCTGGAGACTCCATAGTTCTGTGGGCAACTTCAATGCCCATGTTGGCAATGATGGCAATACCTGGAGGGGAGTGATTGGGAGCAACGGCCTGCCTGAACTGAACTGAGCGGTGTTATGTTATTGGACTTCTGTGCTAGTCATGGATTGGCCATAACAAACACATGTTCAAACATAAGGTGTCATAAGTGTCACTTATGAAATGGATCATAAGTGTACTTGGTACCAGAGCACCTTAGGCCAAAGGTCTACTTTATTGTCTTACCATCAGACCTGCAGCTGTATGTTCTGGACACTCGAGTGAAGAGAGAGTTGAGCTGTCAACCAATCACCACCTGGTGGTGAGTTGGATCAGATGGCTGGGAAATCTGCCAGATAGACCTGGCAAACCCAAATGGATTGTAAGGGTGCAATGGGAATGTTTGTCGGAGACCCCTGTCCATAAGATCTTTAATCACCACCTCCGGAGGAGCTTGTCCAACATCCCAGAGGAGACTAGAAACATGCAGACTGAGTGGACCCTGTTTAAGGCGGCCACCTTGCGAAGGCGGCCACCTTGAGCTGTGGCTGGAAGGTTGTTGGTGCCTGTCGGGGTGGCAATCCTAGAACCTGCTGGTGGACAACTACGGTGAAGGAAGTTGTCAGGCTGAAGAAGGAGGCTTTTTGGGATTAGTTAGCCTGCTGAATTCCAATCTTGGCTGGCAGGTACCGGTGGACCAGAAGGACTCTAGGGCAGCGGTTTTGGAAGCAAAAACCCAGGTGTGGGAGGAGTTTGGGGAGGCCATGGACATGGACTTTTGGTCAGTCTCAAAGAGTTTCTGGCAAACCTTAAGATGGCTCAGGCATGGAAAGCAGGGATTTGTCCAGGCCATTGTTGGCGGGGGGCAGAGAACCTTGCCTGGTGATATAGTCGAGCGGTGGACGGAACACTTTGAAGAACTCTTTAACCCGACTAACATGCACTCTGTGGAGGAGGCAGGGATGGAGGACTTGATGGGTTGACACCCATTTCCCTGGCAGATGTCACTGAGGTAGTCAAAGAGCTCCAAAGTGGCAAGGCACCAGGGGTGGATGAGATTCGCCCTGAGATGCTGGATGTTGTTGGAATGTCATGGCTGATGAGCCTTTTCAGCATTTTGTGGACATCTGGGGTGCTACCAAGGGATTGGCAGACAGTTGTGGTGGTTCCTATTTTTACAAAGGGGGACTGGAAGGTGTGTTCCAACTTTTGATGGATCACACTTCTCAGCCTTCATGGAAAAGCTTATGCCAGGGTGAGATTGAGGAGGAACAATGTGATTCCGTCCCGATCGTGGAACAGTGGATCAGCTCTTTACCTTAGCATGGGTCCTAGAAGGGGCGTGAGTGTTTGCTCATCCAGTTTACATGTGTTTTTCATGTGTCTCGGAGTAGAACCACTAGTCCACTGCATTGAAAGGAGCCAGTTGAGGTGGTTCAAGCATCTGTTTAGGATACCTCCTGGATGCCTTCCGGCAGAGGTTTTTCAGGCATATCCAACAGGGAGGAGGCTCAGGGGAAGACCCAGAACATGCTGGAGGGATTATATCTCTCGGCTGTCCTGGGAATGCCTCGGGATCCCCCAGGATGTGCTGGGGGATTTGGCTGGGGAAAAAGACGTATGGCCTACTTTGCTTAGTCTGCTGCAGCATTTGTGGCATAATGTTGATTCCTGCAAAAATTTCCACTCAGACCTCCTTTTCTTTAAAAAAGGCAAAAATCAAGGTTACAGTGATACATTTGCAGTGGAAATGAATGGTGACAATGAAAGTGAATGTGGCCTATATTTTGAGGGTTTAAACAAATAAATGTGAAGTTTATAATTGTATAAAAGCACTTGCATTAATTAAAATATTTAACTTGCTTTTAGCACCACACAGAAGACATTTAACCTCAGAACTGCCACGACAAATATAACGAACCACAAGATATAATTTTGCAAAACTGTCCCCACAGAAGTATAATTGTTATGAGATCAGGCTCTCAATTAAACACACAAAGTTCTTAAGGCTGATTTAAATCTCTACATAGCCTGATGTGCACCTCTCAAGCAAATTTAACCAAATGTCACGTTTACAAAGGCCACGATGATTGTGGTCCACTTCATACTAGAGACTCCTTCATACTAGAGTCTCCCAGGATGATAAAAAGAGAAAATAGATTGTAGTAATGCTGCAATACTTTAAAGGGGTCATGGCAAACTATTTTTGTAATAATTGTATTATCTTCCCTGAGGTCTGCTTATGATGTTTTTTGCACCAAAACAGTCATAATTTAATAATATATGATCATTTTCGACCCTTTCGTCTCTGGCCCTCTGTCTAAAAGCAGTGCAGCTGAAGGTAACATAATGGATGTCTCCTTTTTAGAGTTATAACTTAACATTGCATCTTTTAAAGGCAGAACAAAATGTATGATAATGGTTGAAGCCATTCATCTAGAGTAAAAAACTAAATCTGGATAGGCACATAAAGGTGTTCTGTGTAAGTCCCCTTTGGTGTAAATTAATCTCCCATGACAGGCCCATCTCTCCTCTTCACCTGTGAGTGAGTCTGACTGAGTACCAGTGGGCAGGGCCAATGGTGCAATGACGAAAAAATAGGCATTGATGTCTTGCTGAAGAGGCAATCAAATGCAAATATATTTCGTCCTTATGACATCACAAGTTTCAAAAATTCCGAAGCATGGTTTTAAATAAATGCTCTTTTTCTATTAGGAAGAAAGTTTTCAGTTCTGAAACTTACAGTATGTTTTTATAGTACAATGACCTCCTATATGTCAAAAGATCAAGGAAAATTGGATTCCTCATGTCATCACCACTTAATAAATACTTTTGAATCCACGAATAACATTACTTTTGTGTATTTATGGACGGTGTAATTATTCCAGAAATTAAGGCATTTTTTCTAAATACTCTAGCATTTTGGCTGTGTACTCGCCAAACAACGCAGACACACCAAGGCAGAGCCATAAATGCAAACCATTGTGTAAAGGCTATGGCATAAATGTTCATTGCAGAAGTATAATCTGACCTTTAGAAGGAAGAAATGCTCATTTGTGACTAGTACTTAATCTACTACCATACAGAGGCAAAACACAGTTATTATTATGAAAAAAATGACTTCAGAGTTCGTTTGTTTTTTGATTTCCCACTAAATTGTGGATCATAAAATAGTCTCACTGTTTTCTCTGAATCTGAGCATAGTTGAGCCATGCCCATCTGTCACTGGATAGTCATAGTCTAAGAGGCACTATTTCAGTCATACAGTAACTAGTAACTAAAACTAGTAATCGCGTTTCGCCTTTGCAGGGCAATAGTTTTTAATCAATACGTTTTTTTCAAATTCCATTACAACAAACAAAACAACAATATGTCTTTCCATTTACACAGAAACGTCAATAAAAGTTTTTTGCATTGTTTGGTCTCTCATTATAACAGAAAAGTTCATCCCTAAATCACCCAAAGGATTTAAAGAGAACGCAAATCTACGAGTATGTTTCACTCCTTGCAAACAGCATGTCTGGTGGCACTAATAGCACAAGAAAATATAATGCTCCACATGGATAAACATTTGTTTGCTCTGTAAACTCTTCTGAGAGGAAAATCAAATGCAATCACTCCTTTGTATCATTGTTCGCAGAGCGATCAGAAGTCCGCTTTATTTTCTCTGAGCTAAAGCTGTTTTTCACTGCTTTTTATTCTGCCTGTGAAAGGAGCAAAATCACTGATTCCGGCTTCTCAAGAAATTCAGTACATACTCAGTCTGAATTGGATTGATCATTTTGAACTCCTTTCATAGATTCAATTGATGCATGGGGAAAAAGTACACAGTACAGTTTGAAAACTCTGAAGTCAGTTTTCTCTTGTCATTCGGCTGAATGGTGCCATTAAATGGCAGCTCTTTATTCTGAACACAGCACTTATAATTGTTTAATGACTCTAGATGGAAAGGGAAAAAGGTAATTTGTGCTTTGCTGTGACTTAGCCTGCTACTAAACTTTCCTTGATGCTCTGAAGCAGACACCCTTTCGCTGCTCTGGGAATCAGGGTGTAAGTAACAGTTTTTCCATCGGACCTGATGTGCCAAATTCCAGACAAGCACCACCCTGTGGCGAACGTTCATATCATGAAAATCGCATTGTGTCTTTGACATCACATACTGTAACTTTAGGGTGACCAGACATCCCCATAAATCTTGGACAGATTTTACAAGCCACGTCCCTGTCCTTTTGGAGGTACAGTCGGTGACACCTTTTGTCTGGATAATCAATCTTAGCGTAAATGTTTCAGAAATAGACATCTCTGTATACTATCATACTTTTTCTGTCATGAGAAACAGTGACGAGTAATATCAATAATTTCCGCTGTCAGAATCAGCTGTACTTTCTCTGAGCGACTCCCAGTCTGTGCTAAATTTTCCCCCTCACCACCCCTCCCACCTCTGCTGCTTTCAGTCTACTATAAGAAAAGTCTCCTCATCTGCTAGAAGCCAAAAACCAGAAAGGCATGGATGATAATACAGTATGGTACAGGTCAACGTAATTAAAAGGCAAAATAAAATGCATTCCCTTCATAAAGCCTACTGCATCCCTTCCTCTAATATAAGTTATAGACAGTAACATTGCAGACATGTACCTCTGACTACGTTATCATGGACACCAGAGAGCGGCTTATTGCGTAAAAGTGGTGTTCATACTTAAATGCACTGTATAAGTACTGTACTTTTTACTCCCATAAACATTCAGCTCAGTCAATAAGACACTTTCTGCACAGCAACATAATTTTCACACAATGCTTGTGTTAATAGCAAACATGGCATTCGAGGAAGACTGCTATTTAATTATCTGTTGATTAACTTTGTTTCCAGATATTTCAGAGTTGTTGCTGTGTTTGTTTCCATTACTTTTTATCGTAACCTGCAGCGGAATTGCACTGCAATATGGGATTTTCCCTCTTATGTCAAACTCTGGGATTCCCCCCAATACATTAGAGCATATATGCGAATGTGAGGGACAGTCGGTATTTTACATCGGTGTGTATAAATGGGTATAGTTTATAGTTCATGTGCTTATCCCCACTATACTCCCAGAAATGTTGAATTCTTTTCTCTATGTATTCTCTCCTTTCTTCTTAAACAATACTAGTTCTTAAACAAATGTTTGGGAGGAGCTTGCTCATCTAATCTGCCAATCAACCTGCTGGCTGCAGAGTATTTAAGCCACCATTTACCACACTCTAGCGACAGTCTTTCCGACATTTGGCCCTGCCCACCCACGGCAGATCCATATGATGTCCTATAACTCCACATGAAGCATTTGTCCTCCTTTTTAGATAAGCTATTCTACCACAATTATTATGTTATTCAACAGAAGCTACCGCAGCAGCTCATTATTTTCATACATAGTGGTAATGGCAGCTGCCACTTTAACTCTTGTTTTCTACCCTACTTTTCCTCCTTCCTAATCTACTTGCCGAAGCATACCTTTTTGCATTGAGGCAGCCTCCCCAATATGACCACCGCTTCGCCGTATACCAGTGCGACAGGTCCTCTCATCTTAACTGTCTACCTGGAGTGGCTCATCTTAACTGTCTACCAGTGTAAGGCTGCCTCCATTTCCGGGAGCCTCTCCAGCTTCAAACATAATGTACGTGAGCTCTAACATAGTTTTCATTTAAGGAGAGGGGAATCAAAGATTAGTATCTGAATTCAAACATTTTATTCCCACGCACTCCAGTGTTTCAGTCCAGTTCTACCGCACAGTGGCTTCCTCTCAGCTTAAATGCCACGCATCAGCTGTCTCTCCACCCACTCTCTCACAACTCTTGAAAGTAAATTCATTTAATAATGATCGCAAGTCCATTTCTTGTGCACTTTCATATACAGTACAGAGTTACAGCTCTTTTTATTCTCACATAATTTGTATGCTGTTGCTCACATTGTTTCTAAAGCTGTTATTCTCAGGAAGACCATTTCTCCTACATTTCTGTATGCAGTGCAGATCTGCAGCTCTTTTTATTCCTAGATCATTTTATTCTGTTGGTCAAATCACAATTGCTGTCAATCAATGTAAGCAGCTCTCCTGCCATCATGCATGTATGTCAGCATGCTTTTCCCACAATTAACCCTTCCCTTCATTTTCACAGATGCTAGTGCTATAGAATTTTGAACACAGCTCTAATATATAGTTCATGGAACAGCTCTACGTCCAAAAAATTATCTAATGAGCAACAGACGTTCCTCCAACCTTTGACTACACAACCTTTTAAAAAGTATACAGGGGTGTGTATTTTACATGCATGGATGTAATCATTACTTGAAGATGATCCAGAGATTCTACCCAACATCATCATTTAATTATTGCTCTGGCCCAACTTCTCCATCCCAGCCTTAAGGTGTAAGCAGACAAGAACGATTTTCCACTAATGTAATAAATATTTTTCCTTCTGTGTCGACCCAGTGGCTGCAGCAGTGGCCAAACCATCATTTTGTCACAGATATTTGCTTTCTCTTTTCTCTAGACTCATGTCCCCAAAATGTCGACCCCATGCTTTACCCCTCAAATAAGTATAGAAGAAGAGTTTTTCCCTCTACCGGCACAAGTGCAGCCCACTCTCCAGTGACCAGTTTGCCATGGATCTAAGTTCTCACATTGTTTTCTATTTCACAGATATGTAAACATTTTTCTGGTTTAAGTTTCAGCTTCATATGACAAATTTTCCTTTTTACAGAAATGCCAGCAATTGTGCCATCCTCTGGGATTTCACTAATATTACTTATAGCAGGTGTCTATGAGAGTCCATTTAAATTCTTTCAACAGGTTTATACACAGGTTTCCTCATGCTTTTTGTATAGGTGTCTTTCTAAGCATTTAATCCCGATAAACCAATAGATGGAAAACGTTTTATTCACCCAGTGTTAAAAAACACACAAAAAAAGCACAACTGTGGTGCTCCTGCTATTAGATCAAAACATCCCTAAGCAGCACAAATGTGCTGTTCAGATGCCACAGTTGAGGCATCTTTCGAGTCATGCAACTATCTCTCCCACGCCACTGCAAAACAGCGCAAATGCGCTGTACAGGTGCCGCAACTGCAGAATCTTCAGGCCGTGCCACTAAGCCTCCCACCGTAACCATGGTGTGCTTTCTTCCTCAACTGATCTATTTTACATCATCCCCAGTACCATGACAGCTGCATCCCCCATCTCCTCCCATCAATTTCAATCTCCCATAGTTTCCTGTCCCTGGGAAAACCCTAGCATGAGGCAACCTTTGCAAGTGTTCTGGCAACTTGCCAATATTAATGGTGCTCCTGGGGCCGTTCTCCATCCAGATTTGCATGGGGTGTTTTCCTCTTATTAAAGTCTAGATGCGTAGCTCATAAATATAAACACACCAAAAACCCCAGTTCGGCAAGACAGGGACTGGGTCAGGAGAGGGCCACAGGGACGAGAGAGGGTAAGGGGGTCTGAGAGGTGGCCACAGGACAGGGACCGCGTAAGGAGGCCACAGGACAGGGACCGGGTCAGAAGGCCACAGGACAGGGACCGGGTCAGAAAGCCTGGATGGAGGCCATGGGACAGGGGTCGGGTCAGGAGGCCTGGGAGGAGGCCGCGGGACAGGGGTCGGGTCAGGAGGCCTGGGAGGAGGCAGCGGGACAGGGGTCGGGTCAGGAGGCCAGGGAGGAGGCCACGGGACAG
The DNA here is from genome assembly GCA_032164185.1 of Moxostoma hubbsi. NCBI lineage: Eukaryota > Metazoa > Chordata > Actinopteri > Cypriniformes > Catostomidae > Moxostoma > Moxostoma hubbsi. The sequence goes on along the minus strand of JAVLUX010000011.1, from coordinate 43,973,246 downwards.
GGACTGGGTCAGGAGGCCAGGGAGGAGGCCACCGGACAAGGAATGGGTCAGGAGGCCGGGGAGGAGGCCACAGGACAGGGGCAGTGGCAGTCTCTGTCTGTGGAGCCGTGGAAGGCGGAGTCATGGAGGACTTAGGGGGTGGAGCCGTGGAAGGCTCTGGAGGCGTGGGAGGCTCTGGAGCCGTGGAGGGCTCTGGAGACAGTGCTGTGGGAAGTTTAGGAGACGTGGAAGGCTCGGGGGGTGGAGCCCTGGGAGGCGGAGCCGTGGAAGGTTCGGGAGGAGGAGCCCTGGGAGGCGGAGCCATGTAATGTTCGGGAGGCGGAGCCCTGGGAGGCGGAGCCATGTAAGGTTCGGGAGGCGGAGCCCTGGGAGGCGGAGCACTGGGAGGCTCGGGAGGCGGAGCCCTTGAAGACTCGGGAGGCGGGGCCCTGGAATGCGGAGCAGGCAGAGCCGTGGAATGCGGCGCAGGCAGAGCCGTGGAATGCGGAGCAGGCAGAGCCAGGGAATGCGGAGCAGGCAGAGCCAGGGAATGCGGAGCAGGCAGAGCCAGGGAATGCGGAGCAGGCAGAGCCGTGGAAAGCAGAGCCATGGAGGACACATGGGGCACAGTCCTGGGAGGCTCGGGAGGCGGAGCCGTGGGAGGCTCGGGAGATGGAGCCATGGGAGGCGGAGCCCTGGGAGGCAGAGTCCTGGGAGGCGGAGCCGTGGGAGGCAGAGCCCTGGGAGGCTCGGGAGGCGAAGCTCTGGGAGGCTCGGGAGGTGGAGCCCTGGGAGACTTTCTTCGCCTCCTACTCCAGACGGACGAGGCTGGCAACGCTAGCTCTGGGATGGACAAGGCTGGTAACGCTGGCTCTGGGACGGATGAGGCTGGCAACGCTGGCTCTGGGACGGACGAGGCTGGCAACGCTGGCTCTGGGACGGACAAGGCATCCAGCTCGTGGGCCGTGGCAGGCGTGGGCGTTGGCTGTGGCAGGCGTGGGCGTTGGCTCGTGGGCCGTGGCAGGCGTGGGCATTGGCCCGTGGGCCGTGGCAGGCGTGGGCGTGGGCTCGTGGGCCGTGGCAGGCGTTGACCGTTGGCTCGTGGGCTGTGGCAGGCGTGGGCATTGGCTTGTTGGCCGTGGCAGGCGTGGGCGTTGGTTTGTTGGCCGTGGCAGGCGTGGGCGTGGGCTCGTTGCAAGTAGCCTCAGAAGAAAACGTCTCTAAAACCAAACTCACGTACCTCTCCCACGTGCAATCACCAGTCTCCGGCAACTCGATCCATCCATGGGCAAGGAGGCCGAGCTGGTAAATGTACTTAAGATGTCCATCAGAAAAAACAGTGCATAGGGCAATGGTGCTAAACAGACGTGAGTATTCATTTAAGGGGAGGTTCGCTCGGCTCAGCTGGAGTAAGACTGCAGCTAGATTCATGTTTTTGAGGTCTGGTATTCTGTGATGACAGGCAACGAGAGAGGATCTATGTGCAGCTCTTTATTTAAACAAAAACAAGAAAACTAGGAACAAAGAAAACCACAGGGAACTTGCAAAACATAAAATAACAGACAAATTGACAGGGGGGAAACAAGGGCTTAAATACACAAGGGAAAACTAGGAACACCTGGGGAAACAATCAGGGAATGGGAGACAATCAGGGTAAAACCAATCAAAAAAACAGAACTACAAAGGACTACATGAACCAAACAGGAAACAGGAACTAAACAGGAATTTCAACATAAAAGCACAGAACAAAAGTCAACAGAATGTGACAACATGAGCTCTCCCATTCGAGTGCAGTGGTGGTGCAGTAAAATTAAGAGCCTTTTTTCCTACTTTATTTCCCATCATGCTTCACATTGGCTTTTCTCCTTGTGGTTAAAATGATCCCAATACATAATAAACAGAGTTTCATAAATCTTCCAAATGACCTGTGTCTGCTACCCCAGGCCCAATGCCTCAGAAACATGAGGTTTTTATACTTATTGAAATAAGGTCCTTAGTACGGCAATCATCTAGATCTCCCCTATATAATTTGCCCAGTTTGAGGTTAAACGATTATAAATGAACTCCAACCCAATAGTAAGAGTTGTTTTTACATATTTGAGAGGCTTTCTGCAATGCAGAATGTAAATATTACTGCCATAGCAGTACATTTGATACATTTAATAAAGTTATGTGTTCCTAACTAGCCTTTTGCTTGCCCTAAAGGTTTGTACAAGCATAATTGTCATGTTTTTCTAACTAACTTTTTGCTTACAGGTGTGCACACAGAGTTATTTCTATTTTCTCCACAGGTTCTCTCAATTTCTAAGTTCCATACTTTTATAGAAGTGCATCTACAGCAATGGAAACACAGCAGTGGTCCTACAGGAGCTCCTTCACTATGCCCCCAAATACTCAATCCACTGCCACAGCAGTACTTTAAACTCAGCTCCTGCTGGAGCACCCCTTTTTTACTATTCCATCTCATCTACTCCACTGCCACAGCAGTGCCTTAAACTCTGTTCCCACAGGAGACCCACTTTACTCTACTGCCACAGCAGTGTTTTACCATGATTCCGCTGAAGCCCTTTGTCTTCACTTCACAGCAGCTGCAACGAGCATTATGGCTGCAGTCACCATCTCCTCCTGTTAATTTCAAGCACCATATTTCCCTGTCTGACAGTATAACTATGGTACAACTCACTATGTTCATACACAGGTCCTTTAATCTAAATCTTCCAGCAGGATCTAGCCCTTATGTGAGGCTGCCTCTGCAAGCTGGCTGATTAGATGCAATATATCAATGGTACAGCCCCCTATAGCTGCATAAAGGTCCTTTGTCTAAACCTTCCACCCAGAGCAGGCACTTGCGTGAAGCTGCCTCCGCAAACCGGATACTTCAGTGCAGTTTACCAAGATTTAGCACTTATATTAGCCTTGGATTTGGTGTTTCTTTCACCCATTTGGTTGGGGGGGGTGTTGAACATTGTGCTAAGAAACAGTTCTACTACACCATTATTTGTCATGTTCCCTTACATGCCTAAAGATATAATATTTTATATCTAAAAGCACTCATGTTCTTTTCACACACTCGCTGTCCTTTATTCTAAGCATCTTTTTGGGGTGTAAATATAGCACTCAAGTCGAGCTTCTTCCTCAAGCCCCTTCTTTGCAGACAACAAGCCACATACAGGTGAAACTCGAAAAATTAGAATATCGTGCAAAAGTTCATTAATTTCAGTAATTCAACTTAAAAGGTGAAACTAATATATTATATAGACTCATTACAAGCAAAGTAAGATATTTCAAGCCTTTATTTGATATAATTTTTATGATTATGGCTTACAGCTTATGAAAACCCCAAATTCAGAATCTCAGAAAATTAGAATATTACATGAAATCAATAAAAAAAAAGGATTTTAAATACAGAAATGTCGGCCCTCTGAAAAGTATAATTATGCATATGTACTCAGTACTTGGTTTGGGCCCCTTTTGCATTAATTACTGCCTCAATGCGGCGTGGCATGGATGCTATCAGCCTGTGGCACTGCTGAGGTGTTATGGAAGACCAAGATGCTTCAATAGCGGCCTTCAGCTCTTCTGCCTTTATTTGATATAATTTTTATGATTATGGCTTACAGCTTATGAAAACCCCAAATTCAGAATCTCAGAAAATTAGAATATTGTGAAAAGGTTCAGTATTGTAGGCTCAAAGTGTCACACTCTAATCAGCTAATTAATCCAAAACACATGCAAAGGGTTCCTGAGCCTTTAAATGGTCTCTCAGTCTGTTTCAGTTGAATTCACAATCATGGGGAAGACTGCTGACCTGACAGTTGTGTAGAAAACCATCATTGACACCCTCCACAAGGAGGGAAAACCTCAAAAGGTAATTGCAAGAGAAGTTGGATGTGCACAAGCAGCAGGGATGACCGTAGCCTGGAGAGGATTGTCAGGAAAAGGCCATTCAAATGTGTGGGGGAGTTTCACAAGGAGTGGACTGAGGCTGGAGTTACTGCATCAAGAGCCACCACACACAGACGGGTCCTGGACATGGGCTTCAAATGTCGTATTCCTCTTGTCAAGCCGCTCCTGAACAACAAACAACGTCAGAAGCGTCTTACCTGGGCTAAAGAAAAAAAGAACTGGTCTGTTGCTCAGTGGTCCAAAGTCCTCTTTTCTGATGAGAGCAAATTTTGCATCTCATTTGGAAACCAAGGTCCCAGAATCTGGAGGAAGAATGGAGAGGCACACAATCCAAGATGCTTGAAGTCCAGTGTGAAGTTTCCACAGTCTGTGTTGGTTTGTGGAGCCATGTCATCGGCTGGTGTTGGTCCACTGTGCTTTATTAAGTCCAGAGTCAACGCAGCCGTCTACCGGGACATTTTAGAGCACTTCATGCTTCCTTCAGCAGACAAGCTTTATGGAGATGCTGACTTCATTTTCCAGCAGGACTTGGCACCTGCCCACACTGCCAAAAGTACCAAAACCTGGTTCAATGACCATGGTATTACTGTGCTTGATTGGCCGGCAAACTCGCCTGACCTGAACCCCATAGAGAATCTATGGGGCATTGCCAAGAGAAAGATGAGAGACATGAGACAAAACAATGCAGAAGAGCTGAAGGCCAGTTCAAGAATTAAAGCATCTTGATCTTCCATAACACCTCAGCAGTGCCACAGGCTGATAGCATCCATGCCACGCCGCATTGAAGCAGTAATTAATGCAAAAGGGGCCCAAACCAAGTACTGAGTACATATGCATGATTATACTTTTCAGAGGGCCGACATTTCTGTATTTAAAATCCTTTTTTTTTATTGATTTCATGTAATATTCTAATTTTCTGAGATTCTGAATTTGGGGTTTTCATAAGCTGTAAGCCATAATCATAAAAATTATATCAAATAAAGGCTTGAAATATCTTACTTTGCTTGTAATGAGTCTATATAATATATTAGTTTCACCTTTTAAGTTGAATTACTGAAATTAATGAACTTTTGCACGATATTCTAATTTTTCGAGTTTCACCTGTACATTTACCCTTTATCACTTAGATTATGTGGGCAGACGAACTTATGAAATTAAGTTCTTAAACGCAAGTTCAGGAGGAGCTTGCTCATCTAATCAGCCAATCAACCTGTAGGCTGCAGATTATATAAACCCCCATTTAACTCACTATAGCGACAGTGTTTCCGGAATCCCTCCACCTCCCCATCTCCATCCTCAATCTTCTAAGATTTCCTAACCATAGCTTCCACTATATATACAGAAAAGTATAGGGGTGGGGTAAATTTAGCTCTTGAGTTGAGCCTCTTCCTCGAGCCCCTCCTTTGTGGACAGCAAGCCACAAAGTGCCCATATAACTCAGATTATATGGGCAGGCGAACTTGTGAGTTGTGCATATGTATGCATTGATTGTCTGTGTACATATGAAACGATATTAAGTGTTTGTCATGTATTGATCTGTCAAATTCTGTTCCACTTCTCTTGCAAACACTATTTCTTCTCAATTTTCCAACACAGAATAGGGACAAAAAAAGATTGACCCCAATGCATCCAGATTTATTAGTCATGGCCTTCTGGTCACCTATGTACCTTTTGACTAACAAGATACTGCATTTTCAAAGAAGTGATAGAAAGCTGTTTTGTGTTTTGTCACTGATCTAATATAGAACTGGATTTCTGAATACGTCATTTCAAGACACATTTCAAGCCATTTGAAGCCACTGCGCCACCTTATCGCCATGCCCAAACATTCCATGGTGCCTTTTAGATTAATAGGAAATCTTCTAATTTCATTGAGTAAATATTAGCCATTCAATCACAAATGTATATTTGGGTAACCCCATGGGCTTCCCTGGTGGTAGATCTGCATCTTCATTGGGCAGTGCTCCTTCTGCCACCAGTCGCTGTGTTTGTAGAGCTCCTCCCCTCCGGGTAGGACCTACCGTGGGGACTTGTTCCACATACGGTTCGGTCGGTCAGTAAGTCAATGTGACATATTCTCCACATGTTACCTCCCTTTTGGGCAAGGTAACACATATGGCTCCAGCTGAATGATTTTCCATTTTTGTGGGAGAACTATGAGGTCGTCTTGGCACTTGTGGGGCATTGGGGAAGGTTGCGCTGGGTGCACTTGCTCCAAGGCACACAGTGGTCTGCCTGGTTGTGGCATTTCATATAGGGACCTCTAGTGTCACTACACTGACACAACATCAAGTGATTGACAGATAGGGAATGTCTTGGTTACTGTCGTAACCTCTGTTCCCTGATGGAGAGACCGAGACGTTATGTCCCTCTTGCCACAATGCTCAGCTACCCGCTGAAATGGCCAGGACCCTGTCTCGGCTCCTCGCGGCAAAACCTGAATTAGTGGTTGCAAGCCAGCTCCTTTATTCCTGTATGTCTGGGGGAGTGTCATGCAAATTCCACTTGCCAATTCACATTGGCCTTTTCTCAAAGAGCAGAGGTGTTTGGGGCTCCCAAGAGCGACCCCAAGTGTCACAACATCAACACGTCTTGTTCCCTCCATCAGGGAATGGAGATTACAACAGTAACCGAGACTTTTGCATTTTAGATGAGACCATACAAACAGTAATTAAAGGTAAAGTAGTTGTGTTTGCTAAGGAAAGCATTACATGCCCAAGCACCAGTGCAACTGAACATGCAAGCACAAGTAATCACATTTACTTTAGAAAATGTCAAGTTTGGTTTTATTTAATCTGATGATATTTGGATCACATGCATACTTCAAACCCCTCATATCCAGATATGATTTATCCACATTTCATTTACACCTGCAACACAAATGCATCTCTCACCCAGATAGAGATCTGATTGCTTTCATTTGCTTTTCCTGCATCACATGCAAATCAAGGACGATTAATCTTCTGGTGTTTTTTTGCAATCAAGGCACGCATTGCAGATGATATGGCGAGACCGATCTAGGTGTCTCAAGGGTATATCTCGGTAACAACAAGATTTAGGGTGCTTTCACACCCCCTCACCTGCTGGTCTCAGTTCACATAATATTTTTTGGTCCGATTACATCATCATTTAAAGGGCTTCAGAGATCGTCACTCCTGGGAGGAGCTTCATATAGCATCAGCAACTGACGCAGCATTGAAGGAAACAGGATGTTCCCATTGTGACAACTTACCCCATATAGTGTGTCAGCATTCCCTGCTATTGTTGTCTCAAAATGACAATGTGTTTTCAAGGAACTCTATCTTTTCCCAGAGCAATAATGGTGGGCATATTCATTTAGCTTTTTTGTCTTTTAAGGTGTGTTGTAAAATGTTATAAAATGTGACAACTTGCCTCGTCTCAAAATTAGATGAGTTGTGATGATGACCTGAGATACAAGACAGAGGAACATATCACACGTATTCCACACACACACACATACACATACATACATATATATATATATATATATATATATATATATATATATATATATATATATATATATTACACTACTTATATATATATATATAAATATATATATTTCACATCACACATACTTCACATTTCGCTTCTGGAGAAAGCATTAATTCCAAACAATTAATATCAGCTTCACTACATAATTGATCACAATTTCAGCCATGGTAAACCCAAAATACTTCATCACAAAACCAAGCACGTAGCCAGTCCAAGTTCAAATCCAACGATTTTTAAGATCATTAGAAACAATTCAGTCTAAGTGTTTAAGTGTTTCAAAACTTTTGACTGGTAGTGTATATATATATATATATATATGTATATATATATATGTGTATGTGTGTGTATTTATATGATTTATTATGTGATTCATTGTGATTAATTTGGTTAATTACTTAGCACACTATGCAAAAAAAAACAAAAAAAAAACTGAATCGATTGATAGCGAGGTGGATGCATTAGGTACTTTAGATCTTAAAAGCCTATATGGCCCACCCTGTGTCCCACCCACCACCTTGCCAGACACACCTTACTTATAGCACCAAGTGATTCTTTGGGGTAAACTAGTAGCCCACCCATCCAACCCTGCAGGTCACACACGACTAAGTGAGTCCCCTAATTCAATAAGGGACTGGATTCCTTAGGGTCAGACAGCTGGAAGATCTGCCCAGAGTGCTGCCCCCAGAGCCAGGGCGAGCCCCATCAACTGAACAACTAAATCAAATGGCAAGTACCTCACAGCGACACTAGGGATTTCTAACTTTTAGCGTTCATCATTACACAATACACAAAATCTCTAATCTCCAAAAAATATCAATTAAAATGAATTGCACAATTATTAAATATATCACCCATCCAATCTTGCAAAGCGCACGCCTTCCACCCCATTCAGCTCACAGACGTTTCTCCCCAGAGTTTTCTCGATTGAGTCCTCACCCGAAGACAAACAAACCTGAAGAAACACGGGCCTTACATACAGTAGCCCCGAGATGTTCCATCACAGCTTTATTATATATATATATATATATATATATATATATATATATATATATATATATATATATACACAGCGAAATTCCATGATACCATAATAGTGTATGAATGCCACCATTGCATGTTCTAGCCTTTTGGGGGTCCTAAGCAAACATTTGTGTGGGGTCCCCAATCAGTATGTTCGTAACACTACTTATAATGTCTGTGTCCCTGGCGGATCAGGGGCCCTAAGCAACTTGCTTAGTTTGACTATTGAGAGGACAGGCACTGTATGCCACAGATGAGTGTGCATGTGAGTGTGGTTGTTATCAATGAGCAAACTGTCTTTTGATGTGAAGACACGTATCCTCCTCTTAACAAGACGCAAACAGTCTGAATCTAATTTACTTAAAGGTAAATATATAACATATGTAACAATTTCATGTAATATTCTCCTTTTTTTGCCAATATGTGAACGGCTTGTAACGCAACATAAAAAATTATCCCTCCTGGACTTCCTAGGTTGCCTATTAAAGCCTGTAGACTGATTTTCATTCGGAGGGAGCGGGTCACTTTTGCCGGGAAAATCCAAAGGATGTGACGTTTATGCACGCTTCCGAGAGCCTTCTACTGAATCCCGTCTAGCAAAGCGGGAACTTGATCATGGTCGAGCAAAAACTAGAGTGAACATCGGCAGGGCATTTGATTCCTGAGGGACCTGCGATCGCTTTTGGGGATCAAAACTGACCCTGAATTGGCGGTTTTCTTATTGGACAGGTAAGCTTACATAAATGCAAAGCTTGTGAAATATAGTGCCATAAGGATTGATCAGTGTAATTTAAGATAACTTAATCTTGCCTGCTAATGATGATGAATTGCATGCTACATTGCTTCCTAACTTTCAAATAATTTCAACGATCTTCTCTTTATACTAAAAGTCAGGTATACAGGATCAATTTACCAGCAAATACGCTGGTTTCTTATTCGTAGTACAACATATGACATTTACATTTATGCATTTGGCAGACGATTTATCCATTGTGACTTACAGTGCACTTATTACAGGGACAATCCCCCAGAGTAACCTGGAGTTAAGTGCCATGCTCAAGGACACAATGGTGGTGGCTGTGGGGATCGAACCAGCAACCTTCTGCTTACCAGTTCAGTGCTTTAGCCCACTACGCCACTACCACTCCATACAAAACATACAATAGTGCAACAGTAAACTGTCTGGTTTAGTTCAGTAGTATGTAACTGTATGTGTGTATCAGTGTGCTATGTTAGCTGATAAGTAGTTTTAGTTTAGTCTCAAAGTTACTAATAAAAAAATTATAACTGTGTATTTTTAATTATGCTACCTCATCTGTCAGCATGATGCCAGTGAATCACATTGAGTCTCTTTGTACGTTACGTCATTGTTTTGGCCGATGCTCGCTCAATCATGTCCCCATGAAGTGTGTGCATGACCTAGTCATAGCTATGAATATAGTTATTGCAGCTGACATGGAATTTCAAGCATTGTCAGGACTTCATCTAAATCTATTGTAAGAAGCATAAAAGTTAAAATGGGGAAAAACTCAACAGCAATGACTACTGCACCTATAATAGCACCTGTAACATATACATTTTACCCTAAAATCTTGATGTTGGAAGAAAAATAAGGTCATGGACAGGATCTTTGTCAACTTTCCAGCTAAGGTTAAGTAGCTATATGTGCTTTTGTATTTTAGTGTTTTCTCAAAAAAACAAAAAAAAACACACACACACACTTGTCATGTCTGCACATGGTTCTATGCAACCCGATATCACGCCGAGGCGTGAAATAGACACGCCGGTCCACTCGCGGATGCGTGTCGGTGTCACGCTTTGCCTCCTCCAGGCGTGTACATGACACGCGCGCGTCTACGTAGAATACCGGCAGGGGGCAATCGTTTCCTCAACGCCAACAACTCTCCACGCACCAAAGAGGAAGCGATACCGTTGTCGTCGCGTTGCACGTTCGTGCGGGCAGGATGCCGGCCAATTTCGCCGGTTACTTTCACTTGTGACCATATGTGACAAATAAAGGTTCATTATAGTGCTGCTTTCATGAAGAAATCCTAACGTTGCTGTAGCCTAACGTTGTTATATGTGTGTGTGTGTGTGTGGGCTGTCGAGTATCTTGTGCTGATGTAAATAAATAAATAAATATATATATATATATATATATATATATATATATATATATATATATATATATATATATATATATATTTATTTAAAAAGTGTATTTATATACAAAAATATATATCCTGCTAACCGGAACTGGAGAACGCGATATATCGCTTCCTCTTTGGTGCGCGGACAGTTGTTGGCGTTGAGGAAACGATCGCCCCCTGCCGGTATTCTACGTAGACGCGCGCGTGTCATGTACACGCCTAGAGGAGGCAAAGCGTGAAATAGACACGCATCCGCGAGTGGACCGGTGTGTCTATTTGCGTGTCTATTTCACGCCTCTGCGTGATACCGGGTTGTTCTATGGATGTTTTAAAGTTATGCCAGTTTTTATACTAGTGGGGCCCATTTTCATGATCTCGCCTGTCAAGGTTTCTTGAGGCAGGACCCAAACGCAGAGTGCAAACAAAGTGTTTTATGAATACAAGAAATAAACACAAACTACCTCGTAGGGGAAAAACACAGTCCAGGGCGGCAAGCACACAGACGGGCTGGAGCAAAACAAGCAGAACAAAAGACAAACAGAAACCGTCAGGACGAGAGAACAAGAAGAACTGGCACAGGACATCGCGCATGAGGAGACTAATGGCACTTTTCCACTGCACGTTACGGTTTGACTCGACTCTACTCGCTTTACTATTCTGAGCTTGCTTTTCTACTGCAGTTTAGTGTCGCCTCAACGTGGGTGGGATTATAGGCTGATCGTCATTGTTGCGCCACCTTTACTGCCGTGATATCATCTTAAACGCAACACAAACATTACTGACCATAAACAATAACACGACCGCTAGCTGTTAGCTACTAGATCATTGTGATGCATAAAGCAGATGTTGCATAGTGATTTTACACAAGTGTATCAGTTCAATTGGCCTGCTTGTTTTAGAAGTAAGCTTCCAGTAGCTGGCCAACTAAATAAAGTGAAGCTTTCAAGCTGAATACAGAGTTAACATAACAAAATATACCATCCTCTAACGTGGACTCCAACAACGCCGTGGCCAAGTCCAGGACACACTCCCTCCCATTGCTCGCCGGTCTATTGCCATAGATTGCGTCCATTAGGTCGAACCACTTCCACTTTCTTCTGTTTGAACCACTCCGGCTGTTTCTGTGCTTGATGGTTCTGTAGTCACTTTTAAGTTTTTTTACCTTTTCCCTACACTTTTGGTAGGTCCGGTGGTAGCCGTGGGCAGCCAACAGCAGAGACACTTCCTGAAAGACTTTTTCATTTCACGTCATTTCATTCATGGAACGTCGGCACCTCGTTTATTGACCACGGCGTGGTTTTGTGCACAGCCATTTCTTTTTTCACAATTCAAAAGTCACATGAACAAATGATACTGCTATCGCTGTTTCTAACTTTAAAACTAGCGGGTTGATGTCGTGTGTCGGAAATCCAGTGACGCTGGTATTGACGACTTTCTCTGACCAATCAGTGATCTGCAGGGTTTTGACGTCACATTTAGTATTGGCTCGGCTCACTTGGAACCTCGACCGAGGTGGTACTAAAAATAGTATCAGGTACCAGGTACTATCCAAAGTGGAATATCCCCAAAAAGCAAGCAGAGTCGAGCTGTACCGTGTAGTGGAAAAACCCCATAAAAAGGGAGAGAAATCAACAGGTTAACAGGCAGGACAGGTGAGACCAATGAACTGATAATGGGCAAACATGGAGGCATGGTATGACACAGAACTGAGATACATGAGGCAAAACAGAAACAAAACAAAGCCACATGCTCTCAAAACACAAACACCCGAATGTCACGAGTGCATATTGCCAGGACAATAAAGCAACATGCACTCATGCCAACTGACAGACAAGACAAGAGAATGCATGGCAACGGCAACAAAGCAATGCCATGCACTCTTACACTAGACAAAACCTGAATGTACATCTTGAAGCAAACACCATGCAATGTAAGCAACATGTGACAAACGAGACAAGACAGCTGTGCGAGAGTTCGGCCACAAATAAAACTGGCACCTAAGACAGAAGTGACCGAACAGCAGCACAACATGAAGACGGATTGCGACCCGGACGTGCAGCGCAAAACGAGCGCAACGTGAAGCACAACAAAGTCTCGAGAGACGGACAAAAATATAATTGATGTGAGTGCATGGATGCATGGAAGATGACATAAGAGCATTGCACTCACGCCAATAAAAGACAAGACATGGAGCATGAGTGTCCAGATCCCGACACCAGAACTGAAACCGGACAAGACAGGAGAGTCAGGATCCAGACACCAAGCTCTGAACATGAAACACAAGACCGACCGAAGAGCGCAAGGCAGGGAAACCACAACTTTTTAAATTCTATAATATAGTATTTTAAATACTGTACCAACTTTATGTATTTACCCTTGAGAATGTATTTGTATATTTTAAATGTTGTTTGCACTGTGCCTTGATACAAATTAACTTTTTTTAAAAGTTAATGTTATTTAAAACTGTAAACTTATGCGGCTGCCTATTTAGGCCAGGACACTTCTGTAAAAGAGATTTTTAATCTCAGTGAGTTTCTTTTTTTTATTAAATAAAGGACAAAAATTTAAATAAAAACACACAGGCGGGGCATTTCTATGTGTACAACTCTTTGGAAAGAATCTTACAGTAATTTTTCAATCAAATCAATATAATAATTCTGAATTGTGTAATACTTTACATTCAATTGTGCTCGAAACTGTATACAGGTGAAACTCGAAAAATTAGAATATCGTGCAAAAGTTCATTAATTTCAGTAATTCAACTTAAAAGGTGAAACTAATATATTATATAGACTCATTACAAGCAAAGTAAGATATTTCAAGCCTTTATTTGATATAATTTTTATGATTATGGCTTACAGCTTATGAAAACCCCAAACTCAGAATCTCAGAAAATTTGAATATTACATGAAATCAATAAAAAAAAAGGATTTTAAACACAGAAATGTCGGCCCTCTGAAAAGTATAATCATGCATATGTACTCAGTACTTGGTTTGGGCCCCTTTTGCATTAATTACTGCCTCAATGCGGCGTGGCATGGATGCTATCAGCCTGTGGCACTGCTGAGGTGTTATGGAAGACCAAGATGCTTCAATAGCGGCCTTCAGCTCTTCTGCATTGTTTGGTCTCATGTCTCTCATCTTTCTCTTGGCAATGCCCCATAGATTCTCTATGGGGTTCAGGTCAGGCGAGTTTGCTGGCCAATCAAGCACAGTAATACCATGGTCATTGAACCAGGTTTTGGTACTTTTGGCAGTGTGGGCAGGTGCCAAGTCCTGCTGGAAAATGAAGTCAGCATCTCCATAAAGCTTGTCTGCTGAAGGAAGCATGAAGTGCTCTAAAATGTCCCGGTAGACGGCTGCGTTGACTCTGGACTTAATAAAGCACAGTGGACCAACACCAGCCGATGACATGGCTCCCCAAACCAACACAGACTGTGGAAACTTCACACTGGACTTCAAGCATCTTGGATTGTGTGCCTCTCCATTCTTCCTCCAGATTCTGGGACCTTGGTTTCCAAATGAGATGCAAAATTTGCTCTCATCAGAAAAGAGGACTTTGGACCACTGAGCAACAGACCAGTTCTTTTTTTCTTTAGCCCAGGTAAGACGCTTCTGACGTTGTTTGTTGTTCAGGAGCGGCTTGACAAGAGGAATACGACATTTGAAGCCCATGTCCAGGACCCGTCTGTGTGTGGTGGCTCTTGATGCAGTAACTCCAGCCTCAGTCCACTCCTTGTGAAACTCCCCCACACATTTGAATGGCCTTTTCCTGACAATCCTCTCCAGGCTACGGTCATCCCTGCTGCTTGTGCACATCCAACTTCTCTTGCAATTACCTTTTGAGGTTTTCCCTCCTTGTGGAGGGTGTCAATGATGGTTTTCTGCACAACTGTCAGGTCAGCAGTCTTCCCCATGATTGTGAATTCAACTGAACCAGACTGAGAGACCATTTAAAGGCTCAGGAACCCTTTGCAGGTGTTTTGGATTAATTAGCTGATTAGAGTGTGACACTTTGAGCCTACAATACTGAACCTTTTCACAATATTCTAATTTTCTGAGATTCTGAATTTGGGATTTTCATAAGCTGTAAGCCATAATCATAAAAATTATATCAAATAAAGGCTTGAAATATCTTACTTTGCTTGTAATGAGTCTATATAATATATTAGTTTCACCTTTTAAGTTGAATTACTGAAATTAATGAACTTTTGCACGATATTCTAATTTTTCGAGTTTCACCTGTAAAACTCAAATGTAAAAATACATTTAATAATACTACAAGAATTTTAATAATACATTTAGAAAAGATTTGGTTTAAATGCAATCCAATACTGATTTGAAATTACACAGCAAAAATTGTAAACAGTAACCAAATCTTTAAGAATGTAATCTGGTTACTTTTGGAATACCTCATTGCAGGTTTTGATCAATCTAATCATTCATTTTAAATATATTAAGTACCAAAACGTCTGTGTTCTCCTCTACTGTGAGATATAAATAAAATATAAGAAATTGAGAAAAGGGGGTGCGGATCATATTGCTTTTGAGAGTGTTAAATATATTAAGTAACAAATGTATTAAGTGACAACTTGTGTCATGAATCATTAGTAATATCCAAGCAAAAGTCACACATACTCCACAAAAATATCACTATATAATTTATTGATTCCATGTTTCAGTCATGTGACCTTTTGTAAGGCATTAATGTTTAATGGTAAATTCAAGAGCATAATCAGTAAATTCTCTAGTTATGCTCTAGTTATTGCCTTGCCTTGCTGATTTGTATTGCAAACATGTAATCCATTAAAAAATAACTGTAATCTGATTGTGCGTATTTTAAAATGTAATGTAATCCAATTACTTGGTTTTTGTAATCTGATTACACAATCCGAATGACATGTAATCCGTTACTTCCCAAAACTGTTATTAAATGTGTCATCAATGCACAATAAATCAAGATATCCACCTATTTCCTGAACTCGGAAGTGTTCCACGATTTGACTGTTTTCAGTTTCCGGTCTCCAGTGAGTGGTAATGTAATGTTTAAGTTATTACTAGGGCTGTTGGTTTAACACGTTAATTCAGTGTGATTAATTATATTCAAATTACATGTTTAAAAAATGTACGAAATTAATTATGTGCCCAGACTGTAATAAGGAATATTACTTCTGTCTGAGCACTTAAAGCATGGAGTACCACCTGTTTTCTCCAGAAGGCAATAACCGAAACTCACTGTATAGGCAACGCGCAGCTAATACAGAGAACAAACCACACTTACCGAGAGCAGAAAACACAAGATGAGAACACGTTCTTGTGTACAAACACAGCTTGATGAAGCGCAAATCCAAAGGCGGGGATCTCAAGACGTGTTTTTCTAAGTTGCAAACTTCGTTTAACTTGACACAGTGACCTAAAAACGGTATGTTTATTAGGCGACACAACTGAGACACTCCAAAATCATCCATGTGATGCATGTGTACACTGACGCATCCTTAGACAAGATCTCACAATAAATCTCGGGCTGATTGACGAATAACTGTAGGCCAATATAACTGAAAGGCTTATGTTCAATAATATGGAAATAAACAATATATTGCATTCTAAAGCAACTTTTTATATATATATATATATTTATTTATTTATTTATTTATTGTTATTTGAGGGGCTTTCTCAGCAAAAATGTATGCATGCAGTTTATTGCGAGTCTTGATGACCGTTTTTAATGACAGTGCCTTGAGTGTGTAGATCGTCCGAGGATAGTTATGTTGATATCATTAACTAGTTTGAGGTGTAATGACAACCAACAACAGCACAAATACATTTTTACTCCAAAAAAATGTAAAAGGTTGTTATTCTCAGTCTGGATCGCTCATTTTGATAGTTGCTCAGAAAAACTGTGGAGACATCAGCACAGCAATGCAATACTAAGGCTAAAAGTCTAGTAACATGCTGACATGTGATCTAGTATCATATGACATCAATTATCATCATATGTTACAATACTTTAAAAACATTTTTCATTCCTATCTTTAGAAATATTTCCTTTAGTTCATGTGGGTCAGCTCTTTTTGTGGACTGCACCTGAAAACACATTTATTACAGTTAACATGACTTGTAATAACATTATCCTAATTCACCCTATATTTATACTTTAAGCATATTTGGGAGAAAAAGTCTTGTTATTCCCCATCTCAAAAATTTGATGGTTGAAATGACAGTATGATAATATATCTGTTTTCAGATAGTGAATTGCTTTCATTTACTGCAAGTAAATTATAAACTGGGGAAATCTTTGGAAGACGCATAGAGATGTCAGAGATCACCACATTTCACATTTTAGTGACCACTCCTTGCAAGATCAGGAGCAGAAGTAGAGGTTTTCCACAGAGATCCACCTCACAGGCCACACGTCTGTCAACATGTTTTACTCTTGTATGGTTCAGCAGACCTATAAGTGACCAGAGGTCAGAAAAGCACCATCAGTAACCATTAATCCAGTACTGTTAGGGGGATATTACAGACACAAGCAGTTTGAGCAGAATGTATGGCACAGGTCAGAATCACTGTGGTAGGGATAATGACAAAATTTTCCAGGGTCAGTCTGCAAGGCTATTTCATCCCCCACTCTGTAAAGGTCATGTATTTTATTGAGCTCCCCTGACATGCCCATTTGGAGGAATTTTCTCTGTGTATAATCTATGAATAAACTTTCATAATGGCACTTCATAAAGGTCCAGTTTAGTGTTTGACAACTGAGATCTGAGTTCAAAAAAGTTCAGCTCAATGGACAGCATTTGTCTAGATGGTGATTAATAATAATACAAATCTATATATATAGTGGCAGGGTGGAGGGCGGGGCCGGGTCGTGATCCTACACACCCGGTCCCGTATCAGGCTGATCAAGCACCCAAGAGGGATAAAGGCCACAGAGGACTGCAGAGGATGGTGCGGGAGAGATAATTTACAGACATGTCCGTCATGTGTGTGTGTGTGTTTGTGTCCTTTGGTTTAAGTTTATAATTAAAATATTATTTATATTGTCAAGCCGGTTCTCACCTCCTTTTCCTTGAACCCCTTTACATATATATATATATATATATATATATATATATATATATATATATATATATATATATATATATATATATATGTGTGTGTAGGGTTGCAACGGAATGGGATTTTCAATGTATGATAACCGTCTCAGAAAATCTCAGTTTCACGGTATACGGTTTTACACAATTACTATTATCAATGAAAACAGAATTATTTTATTTATTTCATTTATTGAGCAAACACTTTATTATAATTGAAACTTGAAACCATTTATTTTATTGAAGTATGTGTAAAAAAAATCTCTCTTTTTTAAATAAAATAAATAGAAAAAATAAGAAAGCTAACAGAATTATAAACATGATAAAAATAGCATGTAACTATAACATGTTATATAACTAAAGCATGTTAGTTTACATGTTAAATGAACTACTGAATGAGAAATAACACCAGCCGTGTGAGCTTTTGAGTAATGTCCTATGATTATTTACAATTAACATATACTGTAGGTGTGCGACAGTGAGGCCAGACTGCTCCTGTCTGACCCTTTATCTCAGTGCTTCTCAACTGGTTTTGCTTCAGGACAGACTTTACATTGGACATCAAGTGTCGACCTGCCATAGATTAAACATAACCTGTATTTAATGTATTCTGGGTCGCATTTCCTTTTATGTTGCATAGTTTTGATCATGGTTTTCCAGTACAAGGACATGCATCAAGAGACATTATTTTTGATGTTCATGTCAACAACAAAATCTACAGGAAGTTTTCTCTCCCAACTTTTAAAAATTGAAGAGCATATTTACTTATATGAGCCCATTATTATCCCGTTTGTTACCTAATATTACATATTTATACACATATTACACAGAAGGAAAGGCTGCTCATTATCATGGTTACGTCAGTGTGCTAGTCTTAAATAACAGTAATAATAATAATAAAAAATTAAAGCTGCAAGCAGCGATGAAGGGCCCAAGCCGGTGGCACCGCAACCCTGGTGCCTTTAGTTACCGGGCTCATTTCCACTTGGTGGCTTTCGGAAAACAAAGGATGATGGACACAGCAACAACTCAAAAATATAGCTGCAAGCAGCAATGCGATTCCTCCTCAAAATGGCAAATCATTTAAAATTGATCAATAGAGGGTTGGGGTTAAACCCTCCCAATGAAAAAATCCAAAAAACATGTCTTTCTGTCAGAATCCTAAACTAAACATTTTCAGTGTACAGGAAAATCCATCATGTCGGACCTTATGGATCCTGTAGGGTTTTTTGTTTACAATGAGAAATGAGGTTTGTTCACCAGGTTTCAGAAAAACTAAATAAATGTGTTGGAAATACAAACACTTTGAAAAAATGACATTTGGGCATGGCCTGTAGCTCCCCCTAAGGGTGAATGTGAGCCATTCTTGGTTTGTAGGTTCCTGTTGGCCTGTAGTATTAATGTACCAATTTAGAAAGTATTTGACAAAAAAATGTGCAATTTGGGAATGGCCTTTAGCGCCCCCTAAGGGCGAATGTGAGACATTCTTGGTTTGTGGATTTCTGTTGGCCTGTAGTGTCAATATACCAAATTAGAACATTTTTGACCAGCAAATGGGAATTTAGGGCATGGCCTGTAGCGCCCCCTAAGGGCGAATGTGGGCCATTCTTGGTTTGTGGATTCCTGTTGGCCTGTAGTATCAATCTACAAAATTAGAACATTTTTGACCAGAAAATGGGAATTTTGGGTATGGCCTGTAGCGCCCCCTAAGGGCGAATGTGGGCCATTCTTGGTTTGTGGATTCCTGTTGGCCTGTAGTATCAATATACAAAATTAGAACATTTTTGACCAGAAAATGGGAATTTTGGGCATGGCCTGTAGCGCCCCCTTAGGGCGAATGTGGGATATTCTTTACGCAGTACTTCAGAGTGATGTCATCTTTAAGTATATATATATATAGGTCTGTATCTAACCCACACCTATAATATCACTTCTGAAGGCATGGATTAAATCACAGGAGTGGTATGGATTACTTTTATGCTGCATTTATGTGATTTTTGTAGCTTCTGAGTTCTGATCACCATTCAAGTCATTGAAAGGTCCAACAGGGTTGAGATAATCTTCTAAAAAGCTTAATTTGTGTTCACTAGAAGAAAGAAAATAATACACATCTGGGATGGAATGAGGGTGAGTATACGATGAGAGAAATTTATTTTGGGGGTGAAAACCATTTGTAGGCTACTTTTTATTTACTTGGAAAATTGTTACTGTCTCTTTAAGAGGATTTTAAACGCATTTCATTCAAGCCGTCTTTGCGGCTTGTTTTATTGAGATATAATCTTTTGAGAACTGTGAATCTCATTATTTTCGTGCTGTTACATCTGTATTCATTTCAGAGATTAATTGATTGAGATTGTGAAACTACATACAACCGACAAACCTCCATGAAGATGCGAGTAAAAATGAGATTCCTCGCGCTGTCAGACACAAAGCTGATAATCATTCTCGGAAGTGTTGATACTAGATTTAGATTCGCGATTTCTTCATCAACTGTTTATGGTCACTTGAGACAAAACAGACAATATATCATGTATTTTGACATTTTGTTGTTATGAAATTGTCCGTTCAAACGCAAGAAGAAGCGAATGCGATCTCTCATCGGGGCTCGTGAGTTAGACGTGACGCTGCTCGCGGTTTCACACAAAACTGCTCACAAACATTTATTTGAGTTGTTTCGTCATTTTTTTTCCAGAAATAACTAGCAATACTCCTACAAATAAATGCTTCGTAACTAAAACGTTTTGACTTTCTATAGAAAATATAGACAACACGTTCTTACCTTGCAAAAATCGCCTCAGTATTTAATTTGAAGCAGTAAATCCAACACTGGAGTAAATCTCTCGTGATATCACCGTCCCATTGAAATGAAGGAAGACGATGACGATACAGTTATTATTCTTGCCCAGTAACCCCTTAACCAATCACATGTGCCTTTAGCTTGTATTGTCATGAGTATCTGGGCAGATTTCAGAAATAAAATCGGTGATTGGACGACGATGACACTGAGACAGAAACTATGGGAATAATTGTTCCCAAATTTGAACGCTCTGGCTGTAAATGGTTAAAGGTTGTTAAAAATTGTATCCGCCACTCAGTTGATGTATATATTGAGTGGGGACACAGTGTTTGCCTTTTTTCTGGGATTCGACGGCAAAAGAGCTCAAGCAACTGTTGAACTCAGTCCCTGCCCATTCTGGACTCAGCCTGTTGTAAATAATAGAACAATGAGGCTTGGATGCCATCTATTGGACATTTCTTGTAATTGCCACTCAGAGAATGAACAGACAGTGGATTAAATTTTAGTTTTTTAGGCTTTAGTTCTTTGTTGTATTCACCTGCTACGGCGTGTGTAACATTTTTCTGTCAACTCTGCATACAGGTGAAACTCGAAAAATTAGAATATCGTGCAAAAGTTAATGTAACCCATACTATGTTGAACACAAGAGGGCAGTATAGCCCTATGTATTACTTCACAAGACCCAACGTCCCCCCTCCCCTACAAACTCACAGAGTCTCAGAGAGTGACTTGCAAAATTCTGACATTTTCTCCATATTCAAACCAAAATATCTGACTTTCTGTTGGTCGGAGCTAATGACTGTAAATTAGAAAGTTGTCCGGCTTGAGGAGAACTATATCAATACCAATTTTTGTACCTGTAGATGAAACTAACCCCCCACTTTTTTGTCAAAAGGTGGCGCTACTGAGCCCCTCACCACACCCATTTCTGAAACTTTGCACATGTCTACTGGCTAATAAATGTGACGTCTCTGTCGAGTTTCATGCAATTTCAAGTATGTTAAGAGTCTCAAAAGCATCAATAAAGAAAAGTAAAGTTTGAAGTGTTGCCACGGCAACAGTATCTAAGATATCAATAATCCTTTCACAGGTCTAAATCTGCCGTGTGTTTACATTATACACGTAAAGTTTGAAGCAAATCGGGTAAAAACAAGAGGGTGATTTCAAAGCATTTTGAAAGTGACACACTTCCTGCTGCCAGTTGGTGGCGCTATAACTTTGACTCACAATAGTCACATCCATGTGATCGGCCTCTTACAACGAACACACTGCTGAAGTTTCATCAAGATCTGTTAATTTATGCAGAAGTTATAACACATTTCCTGTCTCACTTTTCTCGCCATAAATTTGTTTCCTCGCCACGGCCAAACCGTTCGAGATATCAAAAATCCGCTGGCAATTTTTCATCCTCAATGTCTTGACTTCATGCTGACTGAGATTCGTGGCGATTAAATGATTTCTCTAGGAGGAGTATTTCAAATTCCATTGTATACGTTTTCCAAACAACCCTAAATAGCCGACTTCCTGTTGGGCTGAGGTAAAAAGTAAGAGCATGAAGTATATATGAAACGATGAGATCTATATGTGTACCGACTTTCATATTATTACATGCAAGTGTGTTTGATTTATGGACCATGGTTTCGGACCCCGTTCCAGGGGGCGCTGCTGAAACCCCCTGCCATGCCCGGGTACCATCTTCAGCCCAGCCCTGATGGCCGCAGGTTCTGACCCGTGTGCAAAGTTTCAAGAGTTTTAGAGCATGTTAAGGCCCCCAAAAGTGCCCGAATAGTCGATAAAATAATAATAATAATAATAATTAAAGCTGCAAGCAGCGATGACGGGCCCAAGCCGGTGGCACCGCAACCCTGGTGCCTTTAGTTACCGGGCTCATTTCCACTTGGTGGCTTTCGGAAAACAAAGGATGATGGACACAGCAACAACTCAAAAATATAGCTGCAAGCAGCAATGCGATTCCTCCTCAAAATGGCAAATCATTTAAAATTGATCAATAGAGGGTTGGGGTTAAACCCTCCCAATGAAAAAATCCAAAAAACATGTCTTTCTGTCTGAATCCTAAACTAAACATTTTCAGTGTACAGGAAAATCCATCATGCCGGACCTTATGGATCCTGTAGGGTTTTTTGTTTACAATGAGAAATGAGGTATGTTCACCAGGTTTCAGAAAAACTAAATAAATGGGGTGGAAATACAATCACTTTGAAAAATTGACATTTGGGCATGGCCTGTACCGCCCCCTAAGGGCGAATGTGAGCCATTCTTGGTTTGTAGGTTCCTGTTGGCCTGTAGTATTAATGTACCAAATTAGAAAGTATTTGACAAAAAAATGTGCAATTTGGGAATGTCCTTTAGCACCCCCTAAGGGCAAATGTGAGACATTCTTGGTTTGTGGATTTCTGTTGGCCTGTAGTGTCAATATACCAAATTAGAAAATTTTTGACCATAAAATGGGAATTTTGGGCATAGCCTGTAGCGCCCCCTAATGGCGAATATGGGCAATTCTTTGTTTGTGGGTTCCTGTTGGCCTGTAGTATCAATGTACCAAATTAGAACATTTTTGACCAGCAAATGGGAATTTAGGGCGTGGCCTGTAGCGCCCCATAAGGGCGAATGTGGGCCACTCTTGGTTTGTGAATTCCTGTTGGCCTGTAGTATCAATATACAACATTAGAACATTTTTGACCAGAAAATGGGAATTTTGGGCATGGCCTGTAGCGCCCCCTAAGGGCGAATGTGGGATATTCTTTACGCAGTACTTCAGAGTGATGTCATCTTGAAGTATATATATATAGGTCTATTTCTAACCCACACCTATAATATCACTTCTGAAGGCATGGATTTAACCACTGGAGTGGTATGGATTACTTTTATGCTGCATTTATTTGATTTTTGCAGCTTCTGAGTTCTGATCACCATTCAAGTCATTGAAAGGTCCAACAGGGTTGAGATAATCTTCTAAAAAGCTTAATTTGTGTTCACTAGAAGAAAGAAAACAATACACATCTGGGATGCAATGAGGGTGAGTATACGATGCGAGAAATTTTTTTTTGGGGTGAAAACCATTTGTAGGCCTACTTTTTATTTACTTGGAAAATTGTTACTGTCTCTTTAAGAGGATTTTAAACGCATTTCATTCAAGGCACAGTCTGTGCGGCTTGTTTTAGTGAGTTTAATCTTTTGAGAACTGTGAAGTCTCATTATTTTCGTGCTGTTACATCTGTATTCATTTCAGAGATTACTTGATTGAGATTGTGAAACTACATACAACCGACAAACCTCCATGAAGATGCGAGTAAAAATGAGATGCCTCGCGCTGTCAGACACAACGCTGATAATCATTCTCGGAAGTGTTGATACTAGATTTCGATTCGCGATTTCTTCATCAACTGTTTATGTTCACTTGGGACAAAACAGACAATATATCATGTAATTTGACATTTTGTAGTATGAAATTGTCCGTTCAAACGCAAGAAGAAGCGAATGCGATCTCTCATCGGGGCTCGTGCGTTAGACGCGACGCATCTCGCGGTTTCACACAAAACTGCTCACAAACATTTATTTGAGTTGTTTTGTCATTTTTTTCCAGAAATAACTAGCAATACTCCTACAAATAAATGCTTCGTCACTAAAACGTTTTGACTTTCTATAGAAAATATAGACAACACACGTTCTTACCTTGCAAAAATCGCCTCAGTATTTAATTTGAAGCAGTAAATCCAACACTGGAGTAAATCTCTCGTGATATCACCTTTCCATTGAAATGAAGGAAGACGGTGATGACGATACAGTTATTATTCTTGCCCAGTAACCCCTTAACCAATCACATGTGCCTTTAGCTTGTATTGTCATGAGTATCTGGGCAGACTTCAGAAATAAAATCGGTGATCGGACGACGATGACACTGAGACAGGACCCATGGGAATAATTGTTCCCAAATTTGAACGCTCTGGCTGTAAATGGTTAAAGGTTGTTAAAAATTGTATCCTCCACTCAGTTGATGTATATATTGAGTGGGGACACATTGTTTGCCTTTTTTCTGGGATTCGACTGCAAAAGAGCTCAAGCAACTGTTGAACTCAGTCCCTGCCCATTCTGGACTCAGACCTGCTGTAAATCATTGAACAATGAGGCTTGGATGCCATCTATTGGACATTTCTTGTAATTGCCACTCAGAGAATGAACAGACAGTGGATTAAACTTTAGTTTTTTAGGCTTTAGTTCTTTGTTGTATTCACCTGCTACGGCGTGTGTAACATTTTTCTGTCAACTCTGCATACAGGTGAAACTCGAAAAATTAGAATATCGTGCAAAAGTTAATGTAACCCATACTATGTTGAACACAAGAGGGCAGTATAGCCCTATGTATTACTTCACAAGACCCCCTCCCTTCCTACTCCTCACACACAAAGTCTTAGAGAGTGACTTGCAAAATTCTGACATTTTCTCCACATTCAAACCAAAATATCTGACTTTCTGTTGGTCGGAGCTAATGACTGTAAATTAGAAAGTTGTCCGGCTTGAGGAGAACTATATCAATACCAATTTTTGTACCTGTAGATGAAACTAACCCCCCACTTTTTTGTCAAAAGGTGGCGCTACTGAGCCCCTCACCACACCCATTTCTGAAACTTTGCACATGTCTACTGGCTAATAAATGTGACGTCTCTGTCGAGTTTCATGCAATTTCAAGTATGTTAAGAGTCTCAAAAGCATCAATAAAGAAAAGTAAAGTTTGAAGTGTTGCCACGGCAACAGTATCTAAGATATCAATAATCCTTTCACAGGTCTAAATCTGCCGTGTGTTTACATTATACACGTAAAGTTTGAAGCAAATCGGGTAAAAACAAGAGGGTGATTTCAAAGCATTTTGAAAGTGACACACTTCCTGCTGCCAGTTGGTGGCGCTATAACTTTGACTCACAATAGTCACATCCATGTGATCGGCCTCTTACAACGAACACACTGCTGAAGTTTCATCAAGATCTGTTAATTTATGCAGAAGTTATAACACACTTCCTGTCTCACTTTTCTCGCCATAAATTTGTTTCCTCGCCACGGCCAAACCGTTCGAGATATCAAAAATCCGCTGGCAATTTTTCATCCTCAATGTCTTGACTTCATGCTGACTGAGATTCGTGGCGATTAAATGATTTCTCTAGGAGGAGTATTTCAAATTCCATTGTATACGTTTTCCAAACAACCCTAAATAGCCGACTTCCTGTTGGGCTGAGGTAAAAAGTAAGAGCATGAAGTATATATGAAACGATGAGATCTATATGTGTACCGACTTTCATATTATTACATGCAAGTGTGTTTGATTTATGGACCATGGTTTCGGACCCCGTTCCAGGGGGCGCTGCTGAAACCCCCTGCCACGCCCGGGTACCATCTTCAGCCCAGCCCTGATGGCCGCAGGTTCTGACCCGTGTGCAAAGTTTCAAGAGTTTTAGAGCATGTTAAGGCCCCCAAAAGTGCCCGAATAGTCGATAAAATAATAATAATAATAATAATAATAATAATAATAATAATAATAATAATAATAATCCTAAGCAAAACAATAGGGCCTTCGCCTTTTCAGGCTTGGGCCCTAATAATAATAATAATAATAATAATAATAATAATTAAAGCTGCAAGCAGCGATGACGGGCCCAAGCCGGTGGCACCGCAACCCTGGTGCCTTTAGTTACCGGGCTCATTTCCACTTGGTGGCTTTCGGAAAACAAAGGATGATGGACACAGCAACAACTCAAAAATATAGCTGCAAGCAGCAATGCGATTCCTCCTCAAAATGGCAAATCATTTAAAATTGATCAATAGAGGGTTGGGGTTAAACCCTCCCAATGAAAAAATCCAAAAAACATGTCTTTCTGTCTGAATCCTAAACTAAACATTTTCAGTGTACAGGAAAATACATCATGCCGGACCTTATGGATCCTGTAGGGTTTTTTGTTTACAATGAGAAATGAGGTATGTTCACCAGGTTTCAGAAAACTAAATAAATGGGGTGGAAATACAATCACTTTAAAAAAATGACATTTGGGCATGGCATGTAGCGCCCCCTAAGGGCGAATGTGAGCCATTCTTGGTTTGTAGGTTCCTGTTGGCCTGTAGTATTAATGTACCAAATTAGAAAGTATTTGACAAAAAAATGTGCAATTTGGGAATGGCCTTTAGCGCCCCCTAAGGGCGAATGTGAGACATTCTTGGTTTGTGGATTTCTGTTGGCCTGTAGTGTCAATATACCAAATTAGAAAATTTTTGACCATAAAATGGGAATTTTGGGCATAGCCTGTAGCGCCCCCTAATGGCGAATATGGGCAATTCTTTGTTTGTGGGTTCCTGTTGGCCTGTAGTATCAATGTACCAAATTAGAACATTTTTGACCAGCAAATGGGAATTTAGGGCGTGGCCTGTAGCGCCCCATAAGGGCGAATGTGGGCCACTCTTGGTTTGTGAATTCCTGTTGGCCTGTAGTATCAATATACAACATTAGAACATTTTTGACCAGAAAATGGGAATTTTGGGCATGGCCTGTAGCGCCCCCTAAGGGCGAATGTGGGATATTCTTTACGCAGTACTTCAGAGTGATGTCATCTTGAAGTATATATATATAGGTCTATTTCTAACCCACACCTATAATATCACTTCTGAAGGCATGGATTTAACCACTGGAGTGGTATGGATTACTTTTATGCTGCATTTATTTGATTTTTGGAGCTTCTGAGTTCTGATCACCATTCAAGTCATTGAAAGGTCCAACAGGGTTGAGATAATCTTCTAAAAAGCTTAATTTGTGTTCACTAGAAGAAAGAAAACAATACACATCTGGGATGCAATGAGGGTGAGTATACGATGAGAGAAATTTATTTTTGGGGTGAAAACCATTTGTAGGCCTACTTTTTATTTACTTGGAAAATTGTTACTGTCTCTTTAAGAGGATTTTAAACGCATTTCATTCAAGGCACAGTCTGTGCGGCTTGTTTTAGTGAGTTTAATCTTTTGAGAACTGTGAAGTCTCATTATTTTCGTGCTGTTACATCTGTATTCATTTCAGAGATTACTTGATTGAGATTGTGAAACTACATACAACCGACAAACCTCCATGAAGATGCGAGTAAAAATGAGATGCCTCGCGCTGTCAGACACAACGCTGATAATCATTCTCGGAAGTGTTGATACTAGATTTCGATTCGCGATTTCTTCATCAACTGTTTATGTTCACTTGGGACAAAACAGACAATATATCATGTAATTTGACATTTTGTAGTATGAAATTGTCCGTTCAAACGCAAGAAGAAGCGAATGCGATCTCTCATCGGGGCTCGTGCGTTAGACGCGACGCATCTCGCGGTTTCACACAAAACTGCTCACAAACATTTATTTGAGTTATTTTGTCATTTTTTTCCAGAAATAACTAGCAATACTCCTACAAATAAATGCTTCGTAACTAAAACGTTTTGACTTTCTATAGAAAATATAGACAACACACGTTCTTACCTTGCAAAAATCGCCTCAGTATTTAATTTGAAGCAGTAAATCCAACACTGGAGTAAATCTCTCGTGATATCACCTTTCCATTGAAATGAAGGAAGACGGTGATGACGATACAGTTATTATTCTTGCCCAGTAACCCCTTAACCAATCACATGTGCCTTTAGCTTGTATTGTCATGAGTATCTGGGCAGATTTCAGAAATAAAATCGGTGATCGGACGACGATGACACTGAGACAGGAACCATGGGAATAATTGTTCCCAAATTTGAACGCTCTGGCTGTAAATGGTTAAAGGTTGTTAAAAATTGTATCCTCCACTCAGTTGATGTATATATTGAGTGGGGACACATTGTTTGCCTTTTTTCTGGGATTCGACTGCAAAAGAGCTCAAGCAACTGTTGAACTCAGTCCCTGCCCATTCTGGACTCAGACCTGTTGTAAATCATTGAACAATGAGGCTTGGATGCCATCTATTGGACATTTCTTGTAATTGCCACTCAGAGAATGAACAGACAGTGGATTAAACTTTAGTTTTTTAGGCTTTAGTTCTTTGTTGTATTCACCTGCTACGGCGTGTGTAACATTTTTCTGTCAACTCTGCATACAGGTGAAACTCGAAAAATTTGAATATCGTGCAAAAGTTAATGTAACCCATACTATGTTGAACACAAGAGGGCAGTATAGCCCTATGTATTACTTCACAAGCCCCCCTCCCTTCCTACTCCTCACACACAAAGTCTTAGAGAGTGACTTGCAAAATTCTGACATTTTCTCCACATTCAAACCAAAATATCTGACTTTCTGTTGGTCGGAGCTAATGACTGTAAATTAGAAAGTTGTCCGGCTTGAGGAGAACTATATCAATACCAATTTTTGTACCTGTAGATGAAACTAACCCCCCACTTTTTTGTCAAAAGGTGGCGCTACTGAGCCCCTCACCACACCCATTTCTGAAACTTTGCACATGTCTACTGGCTAATAAATGTGACGTCTCTGTCGAGTTTCATGCAATTTCAAGTATGTTAAGAGTCTCAAAAGCATCAATAAAGAAAAGTAAAGTTTGAAGTGTTGCCACGGCAACAGTATCTAAGATATCAATAATCCTTTCACAGGTCTAAATCTGCCGTGTGTTTACATTATACACGTAAAGTTTGAAGCAAATCGGGTAAAAACAAGAGGGTGATTTCAAAGCATTTTGAAAGTGACACACTTCCTGCTGCCAGTTGGTGGCGCTATAACTTTGACTCACAATAGTCACATCCATGTGATCGGCCTCTTACAACGAACACACTGCTGAAGTTTCATCAAGATCTGTTAATTTATGCAGAAGTTATAACACACTTCCTGTCTCACTTTTCTCGCCATAAATTTGTTTCCTCGCCACGGCCAAACCGTTCGAGATATCAAAAATCCGCTGGCAATTTTTCATCCTCAATGTCTTGACTTCATGCTGACTGAGATTCGTGGCGATTAAATGATTTCTCTAGGAGGAGTATTTCAAATTCCATTGTATACGTTTTCCAAACAACCCTAAATAGCCGACTTCCTGTTGGGCTGAGGTAAAAAGTAAGAGCATGAAGTATATATGAAACTATGAGATCTATATGTGTACCGACTTTCATATTATTACATGCAAGTGTGTTTGATTTATGGACCAAGGTTTCGGACCCCGTTCCAGGGGGCGCTGCTGAGCCCCCCTGCCACGCCCGGGTACCATCTTCAGCCCAGCCCTGATGGCCGCAGGTTCTGACCCGTGTGCAAAGTTTCAAGAGTTTTAGAGCATGTTAAGGCCCCCAAAAGTGCCCGAATAGTCGATAAAATAATAATAATAATAATAATAATAATAATTAAAGCTGCAAGCAGCGATGACGGGCCCAAGCCGGTGGCACCGCAACCCTGGTGCCTTTAGTTACCGGGCTCATTTCCACTTGGTGGCTTTCGGAAAACAAAGGATGATGGACACAGCAACAACTCAAAAATATAGCTGCAAGCAGCAATGCGATTCCTCCTCAAAATGGCAAATCATTTAAAATTGATCAATAGAGGGTTGGGGTTAAACCCTCCCAATGAAAAAATCCAAAAAACATGTCTTTCTGTCTGAATCCTAAACTAAACATTTTCAGTGTACAGGAAAATCCATCATGCTGGACCTTATGGATCCTGTAGGGTTTTTTGTTTACAATGAGAAATGAGGTATGTTCACCAGGTTTCAGAAAAACTAAATAAATGGGGTGGAAATACAATCACTTTGAAAAATTGACATTTGGGCATGGCCTGTAGCGCCCCCTAAGGGCGAATGTGAGCCATTCTTGGTTTGTAGGTTCCTGTTGGCCTGTAGTATTAATGTACCAAATTAGAAAGTATTTGACAAAAAAATGTGCAATTTGGGAATGTCCTTTAGCGCCCCCTAAGGGCAAATGTGAGACATTCTTGGTTTGTGGATTTCTGTTGGCCTGTAGTGTCAATAGACCAAATTAGAAAATTTTTGACCAGCAAATGGGAATTTAGGGCATAGCCTGTAGCGCCCCCTAATGGCGAATATGGGCAATTCTTTGTTTGTGGGTTCCTGTTGGCCTGTAGTATCAATGTACCAAATTAGAACATTTTTGACCAGCAAATGGGAATTTAGGGCGTGGCCTGTAGCGCCCCCTAAGGGCTAATGTGGGCCATTCTTGGTTTGTGGATTACTGTTGGCCTGTAGGATCAATATACAAAATTAGAACATTTTTGCCCAGAAAATGGGAATTTTGGGCATGGCCTGTAGCGCCCCCTAAGGGCGAATGTGGGATATTCTTTACGCAGTACTTCAGAGTGATGTCATCTTGAAGTATATATATATAGGTCTATTTCTAACCCACACCTATAATATCACTTCTGAAGGCATGGATTAAACCAATGGAGTGGTATGGATTACTTTTATGCTGCATTTATGTGATTTTTGTAGCTTCTGAGTTCTGATCACCATTCAAGTCATTGAAAGGTCCAACAGGGTTGAGATAATCTTCTAGAAAGCTTAATTTGTGTTCACTAGAAGAAAGAAAATAATACACATCTGGGATGGAATGAGGGTGAGTATACGATGAGAGAAATTTATTTTTGGGGTAAAAACCATTTGTAGGCCTACTTTTTATTTACTTGGAAAATTGTTACTGTCTCTTTAAGAGGATTTTAAACGCATTTCATTCAAGGCACAGTCTGTGCGGCTTGTTTTACTGAGTTTAATCTTTTGAGAACTGTGAAGTCTCATTATTTTCGTGCTGTTACATCTGTATTCATTTCAGAGATTAATTGATTGAGATTGTGAAACTACATACAACCGACAAACCTCCATAAAGATGCGAGTAAAAATGAGATGCCTCGCGCTGTCAGACACAACGCTGATAATCATTCTCGGAAGTGTTGATACTAGATTTAGATTCGCGATAACTTCATCAACTGTTTATGTTCACTTTGAGACAAAACAGACAATATATCATGTAATTTGACATTTTGTTTATGAAATTGTCCGTTCAAACGCAAGAAGAAGCGAATGCGATCTCTCATCGGGGCTCGTGCGTTAGACGCGACGCATCTCGCGGTTTCACACAAAACTGCTCACAAACATTTATTTGAGTTGTTTCGTCATTTTTTTTCCAGAAATAACTAGCAATACTCCTACAAATAAATGCTTCGTAACTAAAACGTTTTGACTTTCTATAGAAAATATAGACAACACACGTTCTTACCTTGCAAAAATCGCCTCAGTATTTAATTTGAAGCAGTAAATCCAACACTGGAGTAAATCTCTCGTGATATCACCTTCCCATTCAAATGAAGGAAGACGGTGATGACGATACAGTTCTTATTCTTGCCCAGTAACCCCTTAACCAATCACATGTGCCTTTAGCTTGTATTGTCATGAGTATCTGGGCAGATTTCAGAAATAAAATCGGTGATCGGACGACGATGACACTGAGACAGGAACCATGGGAATAATTGTTCCCAAATTTGAACGCTCTGGCTGTAAATGGTTAAAGGTTGTTAAAAATTGTATCCGCCACTCAGTTGATGTATATATTGAGTGGGGACACATTGTTTGCCTTTTTTCTGGGATTCGACTGCAAAAGAGCTCAAGCAACTGTTGAACTCAGTCCCTGCCCATTCTGGACTCAGACCTGTTGTAAATCATTGAACAATGAGGCTTGGATGCCATCTATTGGACATTTCTTGTAATTGCCACTCAGAGAATGAACAGACAGTGGATTAAACTTTAGTTTTTTAGGCTTTAGTTCTTGTATTCACCTGCTACAGCATGTTTAAAATTTTTCTGTCAACTCTGCATACAGGTGAAACTCGAAAAATTAGAATATCGTGCAAAAGTTAATGGAACCCATACTATGTTGAACACAAGAGGGCAGTATAGCCCTATGTATTACATCACAAGACCCCCTCCCTTCCTACTCCTCACACACAAAGTCTTAGAGAGTGACTTGCAAAATTCTGACATTTTCTCCACATTCAAACCAAAATATCTGACTTTCTGTTGGTCGGAGCTAATGACTGTAAATTAGAAAGTTGTCCGGCTTGAGGAGAACTATATCAATACCAATTTTTGTACCTGTAGATGAAACTAACCCCCCACTTTTTTGTCAAAAGGTGGCGCTACTGAGCCCCTCACCACACCCATTTCTGAAACTTTGCACATGTCTACTGGCTAATAAATGTGACGTCTCTGTCGAGTTTCATGCAATTTCAAGTATGTTAAGAGTCTCAAAAGCATCAATAAAGAAAAGTAAAGTTTGAAGCGTTGCCACGGCAACAGTATCTAAGATATCAATAATCCTTTCACAGGTCTAAATCGGCCGTGTGTTTACATTATACATGTAAAGTTTGAAGCAAATCGGGTAAAAACAAGAGGGTGATTTCAAAGCATTTTGAAAGTGACACACTTCCTGCTGCCAGTTGGTGGCGCTATAACTTTGACTCACAATAGTCACATCCATGTGATCGGCCTCTTACAACGAACACACTGCTGAAGTTTCATCAAGATCTGTTAATTTATGCAGAAGTTATAACACACTTCCTGTCTCACTTTTCTCGCCATAAATTTGTTTCCTCGCCACGGCCAAACCGTTCGAGATATCAAAAATCCGCTGGCAATTTTTCATCCTCAATGTCTTGACTTCATGCTGACTGAGATTCGTGGCGATTAAATGATTTCTCTAGGAGGAGTATTTCAAATTCCATTGTATACGTTTTCCAAACAACCCTAAATAGCCGACTTCCTGTTGGGCTGAGGTAAAAAGTAAGAGCATGAAGTATATATGAAACGATGAGATCTATATGTGTACCGACTTTCATATTATTACATGCAAGTGTGTTTGATTTATGGACCAAGGTTTCGGACCCCGTTCCAGGGGGCGCTGCTGAGCCCCCCTGCCACGCCCGGGTACCATCTTCAGCCCAGCTCTGATGGCCGCAGGTTCTGACCCGTGTGCAAAGTTTCAAGAGTTTTAGAGCATGTTAAGGCCCCCAAAAGTGCCCGAATAGTCGATAAAATAATAATAATAATAATAATAATAATAATAATAATAATCCTAAGGAAAACAATAGGGCCTTCGCCTTTTCAAGGCTTGGGCCCTAATAATAATAATCCTAAGGAAAACAATAGGGCCTTCGCCTTTTCAGGCTTGGGCCCTAATAATTAAAGCTGCAAGCAGCGATGACGGGCCCAAGCCGGTGGCACCGCAACCCTGGTGCCTTTAGTTACCGGGCTCATTTCCACTTGGTGGCTTTCGGAAAACAAAGGATGATGGACACAGCAACAACTCAAAAATATAGCTGCAAGCAGCAATGCGATTCCTCCTCAAAATGGCAAATCATTTAAAATTGATCAATAGAGGGTTGGGGTTAAACCCTCCCAATGAAAAAATCCAAAAAACATGTCTTTCTGTCTGAATCCTAAACTAAACATTTTCAGTGTACAGGAAAATCCATCATGCCGGACCTTATGGATCCTGTAGGGTTTTTTGTTTACAATGAGAAATGAGGTATGTTCACCAGGTTTCAGAAAACTAAATAAATGGGGTGGAAATACAATCACTTTAAAAAAATGACATTTGGGCATGGCATGTAGCGCCCCCTAAGGGCGAATGTGAGCCATTCTTGGTTTGTAGGTTCCTGTTGGCCTGTAGTATTAATGTACCAAATTAGAAAGTATTTGACAAAAAAATGTGCAATTTGGGAATGGCCTTTAGCGCCCCCTAAGGGCGAATGTGAGACATTCTTGGTTTGTGGATTTCTGTTGGCCTGTAGTGTCAATATACCAAATTAGAAAATTTTTGACCATAAAATGGGAATTTTGGGCATAGCCTGTAGCGCCCCCTAATGGCGAATATGGGCAATTCTTTGTTTGTGGGTTCCTGTTGGCCTGTAGTATCAATGTACAAAATTAGAACATTTTGACCAGCAAATGGGAATTTAGGGCGTGGCCTGTAGCGCCCCATAAGGGCGAATGTGGGCCACTCTTGGTTTGTGAATTCCTGTTGGCCTGTAGTATCAATATACAACA
The DNA here is from genome assembly GCA_032164185.1 of Moxostoma hubbsi. Classification (NCBI taxonomy): domain Eukaryota; kingdom Metazoa; phylum Chordata; class Actinopteri; order Cypriniformes; family Catostomidae; genus Moxostoma; species Moxostoma hubbsi. The sequence goes on along the minus strand of JAVLUX010000011.1, from coordinate 43,938,722 downwards.
TTAGAACATTTTTGACCAGAAAATGGGAATTTTGGGCATGGCCTGTAGCGCCCCCTAAGGGCGAATGTGGGATATTCTTTACGCAGTACTTCAGAGTGATGTCATCTTTAAGTATATATATATAGGTCTATTTCTAACCCACACCTATAATATCACTTCTGAAGGCATGGATTTAACCACTGGAGTGGTATGGATTACTTTTATGCTGCATTTATTTGATTTTTGTAGCTTCTGAGTTCTGATCACCATTCAAGTCATTGAAAGGTCCAACAGGGTTGAGATAATCTTCTAAAAAGCTTAATTTGTGTTCACTAGAAGAAAGAAAACAATACACATCTGGGATGCAATGAGGGTGAGTATACGATGAGAGAAATTTATTTTTGGGGTGAAAACCATTTGTAGGCCTACTTTTTATTTACTTGGAAAATTGTTACTGTCTCTTTAAGAGGATTTTAAACGCATTTCATTCAAGGCACACTCTGTGCGGCTTGTTTTAGTGAGTTTAATCTTTTGAGAACTGTGAAGTCTCATTATTTTCGTGCTGTTACATCTGTATTCATTTCAGAGATTACTTGATTGAGATTGTGAAACTACATACAACCGACAAACCTCCATGAAGATGCGAGTAAAAATGAGATGCGCTGTCAGGCACAACGCTGATAATCATTCTCGGAAGTGTTGATACTAGATTTCGATTCGCGATTTCTTCATCAACTGTTTATGTTCACTTGGGACAAAACAGACAATATATCATGTAATTTGACATTTTGTAGTATGAAATTGTCCGTTCAAACGCAAGAAGAAGCGAATGCGATCTCTCATCGGGGCTCGTGCGTTAGACGCGACGCATCTCGCGGTTTCACACAAAACTGCTCACAAACATTTATTTGAGTTATTTTGTCATTTTTTTCCAGAAATAACTAGCAATACTCCTACAAATAAATGCTTCGTAACTAAAACGTTTTGACTTTCTATAGAAAATATAGACAACACACGTTCTTACCTTGCAAAAATCGCCTCAGTATTTAATTTGAAGCAGTAAATCCAACACTGGAGTAAATCTCTCGTGATATCACCTTTCCATTGAAATGAAGGAAGACGGTGATGACGATACAGTTATTATTCTTGCCCAGTAACCCCTTAACCAATCACATGTGCCTTTAGCTTGTATTGTCATGAGTATCTGGGCAGACTTCAGAAATAAAATCGGTGATCGGACGACGATGACACTGAGACAGGAACCATGGGAATAATTGTTCCCAAATTTGAACGCTCTGGCTGTAAATGGTTAAAGGTTGTTAAAAATTGTATCCTCCACTCAGTTGATGTATATATTGAGTGGGGACACATTGTTTGCCTTTTTTCTGGGATTCGACTGCAAAAGAGCTCAAGCAACTGTTGAACTCAGTCCCTGCCCATTCTGGACTCAGACCTGTTGTAAATCATTGAACAATGAGGCTTGGATTCCATCTATTGGACATTTCTTGTAATTGCCACTCAGAGAATGAACAGACAGTGGATTAAACTTTAGTTTTTTAGGCTTTAGTTCTTTGTTGTATTCACCTGCTACGGCGTGTGTAACATTTTTCTGTCAACTCTGCATACAGGTGAAACTCGAAAAATTAGAATATCGTGCAAAAGTTAATGTAACCCATACTATGTTGAACACAAGAGGGCAGTATAGCCCTATGTATTACTTCACAAGCCCCCCTCCCTTCCTACTCCTCACACACAAAGTCTTAGAGAGTGACTTGCAAAATTCTGACATTTTCTCCACATTCAAACCAAAATATCTGACTTTCTGTTGGTCGGAGCTAATGACTGTAAATTAGAAAGTTGTCCGGCTTGAGGAGAACTATATCAATACCAATTTTTGTACCTGTAGATGAAACTAACCCCCCACTTTTTTGTCAAAAGGTGGCGCTACTGAGCCCCTCACCACACCCATTTCTGAAACTTTGCACATGTCTACTGGCTAATAAATGTGACGTCTCTGTCGAGTTTCATGCAATTTCAAGTATGTTAAGAGTCTCAAAAGCATCAATAAAGAAAAGTAAAGTTTGAAGTGTTGCCACGGCAACAGTATCTAAGATATCAATAATCCTTTCACAGGTCTAAATCTGCCGTGTGTTTACATTATACACGTAAAGTTTGAAGCAAATCGGGTAAAAACAAGAGGGTGATTTCAAAGCATTTTGAAAGTGACACACTTCCTGCTGCCAGTTGGTGGCGCTATAACTTTGACTCACAATAGTCACATCCATGTGATCGGCCTCTTACAACGAACACACTGCTGAAGTTTCATCAAGATCTGTTAATTTATGCAGAAGTTATAACACACTTCCTGTCTCACTTTTCTCGCCATAAATTTGTTTCCTCGCCACGGCCAAACCGTTCGAGATATCAAAAATCCGCTGGCAATTTTTCATCCTCAATGTCTTGACTTCATGCTGACTGAGATTCGTGGCGATTAAATGATTTCTCTAGGAGGAGTATTTCAAATTCCATTGTATACGTTTTCCAAACAACCCTAAATAGCCGACTTCCTGTTGGGCTGAGGTAAAAAGTAAGAGCATGAAGTATATATGAAACGATGAGATCTATATGTGTACCGACTTTCATATTATTACATGCAAGTGTGTTTGATTTATGGACCAAGGTTTCGGACCCCGTTCCAGGGGGCGCTGCTGAGCCCCCCTGCCACGCCCGGGTACCATCTTCAGCCCAGCCCTGATGGCCGCAGGTTCTGACCCGTGTGCAAAGTTTCAAGAGTTTTAGAGCATGTTAAGGCCCCCAAAAGTGCCCGAATAGTCGATAAAATAATAATAATAATAATAATAATAATAATTAAAGCTGCAAGCAGCGATGACGGGCCCAAGCCGGTGGCACCGCAACCCTGGTGCCTTTAGTTACCGGGCTCATTTCCACTTGGTGGCTTTCGGAAAACAAAGGATGATGGACACAGCAACAACTCAAAAATATAGCTGCAAGCAGCAATGCGATTCCTCCTCAAAATGGCAAATCATTTAAAATTGATCAATAGAGGGTTGGGGTTAAACCCTCCCAATGAAAAAATCCAAAAAACATGTCTTTCTGTCTGAATCCTAAACTAAACATTTTCAGTGTACAGGAAAATCCATCATGCTGGACCTTATGGATCCTGGAGGGTTTTTTGTTTACAATGAGAAATGAGGTATGTTCACCAGGTTTCAGAAAAACTAAATAAATGGGGTGGAAATACAATCACTTTGAAAAATTGACATTTGGGCATGGCCTGTAGCGCCCCCTAAGGGCGAATGTGAGCCATTCTTGGTTTGTAGGTTCCTGTTGGCCTGTAGTATTAATGTACCAAATTAGAAAGTATTTGACAAAAAAATGTGCAATTTGGGAATGTCCTTTAGCGCCCCCTAAGGGCAAATGTGAGACATTCTTGGTTTGTGGATTTCTGTTGGCCTGTAGTGTCAATAGACCAAATTAGAAAATTTTTGACCAGCAAATGGGAATTTAGGGCATAGCCTGTAGCGCCCCCTAATGGCGAATATGGGCAATTCTTTGTTTGTGGGTTCCTGTTGGCCTGTAGTATCAATGTACCAAATTAGAACATTTTTGACCAGCAAATGGGAATTTAGGGCGTGGCCTGTAGCGCCCCCTAAGGGCTAATGTGGGCCATTCTTGGTTTGTGGATTACTGTTGGCCTGTAGGATCAATATACAAAATTAGAACATTTTTGCCCAGAAAATGGGAATTTTGGGCATGGCCTGTAGCGCCCCCTAAGGGCGAATGTGGGATATTCTTTACGCAGTACTTCAGAGTGATGTCATCTTGAAGTATATATATATAGGTCTATTTCTAACCCACACCTATAATATCACTTCTGAAGGCATGGATTAAACCAATGGAGTGGTATGGATTACTTTTATGCTGCATTTATGTGATTTTTGTAGCTTCTGAGTTCTGATCACCATTCAAGTCATTGAAAGGTCCAACAGGGTTGAGATAATCTTCTAGAAAGCTTAATTTGTGTTCACTAGAAGAAAGAAAATAATACACATCTGGGATGGAATGAGGGTGAGTATACGATGAGAGAAATTTATTTTTGGGGTAAAAACCATTTGTAGGCCTACTTTTTATTTACTTGGAAAATTGTTACTGTCTCTTTAAGAGGATTTTAAACGCATTTCATTCAAGGCACAGTCTGTGCGGCTTGTTTTACTGAGTTTAATCTTTTGAGAACTGTGAAGTCTCATTATTTTCGTGCTGTTACATCTGTATTCATTTCAGAGATTAATTGATTGAGATTGTGAAACTACATACAACCGACAAACCTCCATAAAGATGCGAGTAAAAATGAGATGCCTCGCGCTGTCAGACACAACGCTGATAATCATTCTCGGAAGTGTTGATACTAGATTTAGATTCGCGATAACTTCATCAACTGTTTATGTTCACTTTGAGACAAAACAGACAATATATCATGTAATTTGACATTTTGTTTATGAAATTGTCCGTTCAAACGCAAGAAGAAGCGAATGCGATCTCTCATCGGGGCTCGTGCGTTAGACGCGACGCATCTCGCGGTTTCACACAAAACTGCTCACAAACATTTATTTGAGTTGTTTCGTCATTTTTTTTCCAGAAATAACTAGCAATACTCCTACAAATAAATGCTTCGTAACTAAAACGTTTTGACTTTCTATAGAAAATATAGACAACACGTTCTTACCTTGCAAAAATCGCCTCAGTATTTAATTTGAAGCAGTAAATCCAACACTGGAGTAAATCTCTCGTGATATCACCTTCCCATTCAAATGAAGGAAGACGGTGATGACGATACAGTTCTTATTCTTGCCCAGTAACCCCTTAACCAATCACATGTGCCTTTAGCTTGTATTGTCATGAGTATCTGGGCAGATTTCAGAAATAAAATCGGTGATCGGACGACGATGACACTGAGACAGGAACCATGGGAATAATTGTTCCCAAATTTGAACGCTCTGGCTGTAAATGGTTAAAGGTTGTTAAAAATTGTATCCGCCACTCAGTTGATGTATATATTGAGTGGGGACACATTGTTTGCCTTTTTTCTGGGATTCGACTGCAAAAGAGCTCAAGCAACTGTTGAACTCAGTCCCTGCCCATTCTGGACTCAGACCTGTTGTAAATCATTGAACAATGAGGCTTGGATGCCATCTATTGGACATTTCTTGTAATTGCCACTCAGAGAATGAACAGACAGTGGATTAAACTTTAGTTTTTTAGGCTTTAGTTCTTGTATTCACCTGCTACAGCATGTTTAAAATTTTTCTGTCAACTCTGCATACAGGTGAAACTCGAAAAATTAGAATATCGTGCAAAAGTTAATGGAACCCATACTATGTTGAACACAAGAGGGCAGTATAGCCCTATGTATTACATCACAAGACCCCCTCCCTTCCTACTCCTCACACACAAAGTCTTAGAGAGTGACTTGCAAAATTCTGACATTTTCTCCACATTCAAACCAAAATATCTGACTTTCTGTTGGTCGGAGCTAATGACTGTAAATTAGAAAGTTGTCCGGCTTGAGGAGAACTATATCAATACCAATTTTTGTACCTGTAGATGAAACTAACCCCCCACTTTTTTGTCAAAAGGTGGCGCTACTGAGCCCCTCACCACACCCATTTCTGAAACTTTGCACATGTCTACTGGCTAATAAATGTGACGTCTCTGTCGAGTTTCATGCAATTTCAAGTATGTTAAGAGTCTCAAAAGCATCAATAAAGAAAAGTAAAGTTTGAAGCGTTGCCACGGCAACAGTATCTAAGATATCAATAATCCTTTCACAGGTCTAAATCGGCCGTGTGTTTACATTATACATGTAAAGTTTGAAGCAAATCGGGTAAAAACAAGAGGGTGATTTCAAAGCATTTTGAAAGTGACACACTTCCTGCTGCCAGTTGGTGGCGCTATAACTTTGACTCACAATAGTCACATCCATGTGATCGGCCTCTTACAACGAACACACTGCTGAAGTTTCATCAAGATCTGTTAATTTATGCAGAAGTTATAACACACTTCCTGTCTCACTTTTCTCGCCATAAATTTGTTTCCTCGCCACGGCCAAACCGTTCGAGATATCAAAAATCCGCTGGCAATTTTTCATCCTCAATGTCTTGACTTCATGCTGACTGAGATTCGTGGCGATTAAATGATTTCTCTAGGAGGAGTATTTCAAATTCCATTGTATACGTTTTCCAAACAACCCTAAATAGCCGACTTCCTGTTGGGCTGAGGTAAAAAGTAAGAGCATGAAGTATATATGAAACGATGAGATCTATATGTGTACCGACTTTCATATTATTACATGCAAGTGTGTTTGATTTATGGACCAAGGTTTCGGACCCCGTTCCAGGGGGCGCTGCTGAGCCCCCCTGCCACGCCCGGGTACCATCTTCAGCCCAGCTCTGATGGCCGCAGGTTCTGACCCGTGTGCAAAGTTTCAAGAGTTTTAGAGCATGTTAAGGCCCCCAAAAGTGCCCGAATAGTCGATAAAATAATAATAATAATAATAATAATAATAATAATAATAATCCTAAGGAAAACAATAGGGCCTTCGCCTTTTCAAGGCTTGGGCCCTAATAATAATAATCCTAAGGAAAACAATAGGGCCTTCGCCTTTTCAGGCTTGGGCCCTAATAATTAAAGCTGCAAGCAGCGATGACGGGCCCAAGCCGGTGGCACCGCAACCCTGGTGCCTTTAGTTACCGGGCTCATTTCCACTTGGTGGCTTTCGGAAAACAAAGGATGATGGACACAGCAACAACTCAAAAATATAGCTGCAAGCAGCAATGCGATTCCTCCTCAAAATGGCAAATCATTTAAAATTGATCAATAGAGGGTTGGGGTTAAACCCTCCCAATGAAAAAATCCAAAAAACATGTCTTTCTGTCTGAATCCTAAACTAAACATTTTCAGTGTACAGGAAAATCCATCATGCCGGACCTTATGGATCCTGTAGGGTTTTTTGTTTACAATGAGAAATGAGGTATGTTCACCAGGTTTCAGAAAACTAAATAAATGGGGTGGAAATACAATCACTTTAAAAAAATGACATTTGGGCATGGCATGTAGCGCCCCCTAAGGGCGAATGTGAGCCATTCTTGGTTTGTAGGTTCCTGTTGGCCTGTAGTATTAATGTACCAAATTAGAAAGTATTTGACAAAAAAATGTGCAATTTGGGAATGGCCTTTAGCGCCCCCTAAGGGCGAATGTGAGACATTCTTGGTTTGTGGATTTCTGTTGGCCTGTAGTGTCAATATACCAAATTAGAAAATTTTTGACCATAAAATGGGAATTTTGGGCATAGCCTGTAGCGCCCCCTAATGGCGAATATGGGCAATTCTTTGTTTGTGGGTTCCTGTTGGCCTGTAGTATCAATGTACAAAATTAGAACATTTTGACCAGCAAATGGGAATTTAGGGCGTGGCCTGTAGCGCCCCATAAGGGCGAATGTGGGCCACTCTTGGTTTGTGAATTCCTGTTGGCCTGTAGTATCAATATACAACATTAGAACATTTTTGACCAGAAAATGGGAATTTTGGGCATGGCCTGTAGCGCCCCCTAAGGGCGAATGTGGGATATTCTTTACGCAGTACTTCAGAGTGATGTCATCTTTAAGTATATATATATAGGTCTATTTCTAACCCACACCTATAATATCACTTCTGAAGGCATGGATTTAACCACTGGAGTGGTATGGATTACTTTTATGCTGCATTTATTTGATTTTTGTAGCTTCTGAGTTCTGATCACCATTCAAGTCATTGAAAGGTCCAACAGGGTTGAGATAATCTTCTAAAAAGCTTAATTTGTGTTCACTAGAAGAAAGAAAACAATACACATCTGGGATGCAATGAGGGTGAGTATACGATGAGAGAAATTTATTTTTGGGGTGAAAACCATTTGTAGGCCTACTTTTTATTTACTTGGAAAATTGTTACTGTCTCTTTAAGAGGATTTTAAACGCATTTCATTCAAGGCACACTCTGTGCGGCTTGTTTTAGTGAGTTTAATCTTTTGAGAACTGTGAAGTCTCATTATTTTCGTGCTGTTACATCTGTATTCATTTCAGAGATTACTTGATTGAGATTGTGAAACTACATACAACCGACAAACCTCCATGAAGATGCGAGTAAAAATGAGATGCGCTGTCAGGCACAACGCTGATAATCATTCTCGGAAGTGTTGATACTAGATTTCGATTCGCGATTTCTTCATCAACTGTTTATGTTCACTTGGGACAAAACAGACAATATATCATGTAATTTGACATTTTGTAGTATGAAATTGTCCGTTCAAACGCAAGAAGAAGCGAATGCGATCTCTCATCGGGGCTCGTGCGTTAGACGCGACGCATCTCGCGGTTTCACACAAAACTGCTCACAAACATTTATTTGAGTTATTTTGTCATTTTTTTCCAGAAATAACTAGCAATACTCCTACAAATAAATGCTTCGTAACTAAAACGTTTTGACTTTCTATAGAAAATATAGACAACACACGTTCTTACCTTGCAAAAATCGCCTCAGTATTTAATTTGAAGCAGTAAATCCAACACTGGAGTAAATCTCTCGTGATATCACCTTTCCATTGAAATGAAGGAAGACGGTGATGACGATACAGTTATTATTCTTGCCCAGTAACCCCTTAACCAATCACATGTGCCTTTAGCTTGTATTGTCATGAGTATCTGGGCAGACTTCAGAAATAAAATCGGTGATCGGACGACGATGACACTGAGACAGGAACCATGGGAATAATTGTTCCCAAATTTGAACGCTCTGGCTGTAAATGGTTAAAGGTTGTTAAAAATTGTATCCTCCACTCAGTTGATGTATATATTGAGTGGGGACACATTGTTTGCCTTTTTTCTGGGATTCGACTGCAAAAGAGCTCAAGCAACTGTTGAACTCAGTCCCTGCCCATTCTGGACTCAGACCTGTTGTAAATCATTGAACAATGAGGCTTGGATGCCATCTATTGGACATTTCTTGTAATTGCCACTCAGAGAATGAACAGACAGTGGATTAAACTTTAGTTTTTTAGGCTTTAGTTCTTTGTTGTATTCACCTGCTACGGCGTGTGTAACATTTTTCTGTCAACTCTGCATACAGGTGAAACTCGAAAAATTAGAATATCGTGCAAAAGTTAATGTAACCCATACTATGTTGAACACAAGAGGGCAGTATAGCCCTATGTATTACTTCACAAGCCCCCCTCCCTTCCTACTCCTCACACACAAAGTCTTAGAGAGTGACTTGCAAAATTCTGACATTTTCTCCACATTCAAACCAAAATATCTGACTTTCTGTTGGTCGGAGCTAATGACTGTAAATTAGAAAGTTGTCCGGCTTGAGGAGAACTATATCAATACCAATTTTTGTACCTGTAGATGAAACTAACCCCCCACTTTTTTGTCAAAAGGTGGCGCTACTGAGCCCCTCACCACACCCATTTCTGAAACTTTGCACATGTCTACTGGCTAATAAATGTGACGTCTCTGTCGAGTTTCATGCAATTTCAAGTATGTTAAGAGTCTCAAAAGCATCAATAAAGAAAAGTAAAGTTTGAAGTGTTGCCACGGCAACAGTATCTAAGATATCAATAATCCTTTCACAGGTCTAAATCTGCCGTGTGTTTACATTATACACGTAAAGTTTGAAGCAAATCGGGTAAAAACAAGAGGGTGATTTCAAAGCATTTTGAAAGTGACACACTTCCTGCTGCCAGTTGGTGGCGCTATAACTTTGACTCACAATAGTCACATCCATGTGATCGGCCTCTTACAACGAACACACTGCTGAAGTTTCATCAAGATCTGTTAATTTATGCAGAAGTTATAACACACTTCCTGTCTCACTTTTCTCGCCATAAATTTGTTTCCTCGCCACGGCCAAACCGTTCGAGATATCAAAAATCCGCTGGCAATTTTTCATCCTCAATGTCTTGACTTCATGCTGACTGAGATTCGTGGCGATTAAATGATTTCTCTAGGAGGAGTATTTCAAATTCCATTGTATACGTTTTCCAAACAACCCTAAATAGCCGACTTCCTGTTGGGCTGAGGTAAAAAGTAAGAGCATGAAGTATATATGAAACGATGAGATCTATATGTGTACCGACTTTCATATTATTACATGCAAGTGTGTTTGATTTATGGACCAAGGTTTCGGACCCCGTTCCAGGGGGCGCTGCTGAGCCCCCCTGCCACGCCCGGGTACCATCTTCAGCCCAGCCCTGATGGCCGCAGGTTCTGACCCGTGTGCAAAGTTTCAAGAGTTTTAGAGCATGTTAAGGCCCCCAAAAGTGCCCGAATAGTCGATAAAATAATAATAATAATAATAATAATAATAATAATAATAATAATAATAATAATAATCCTAAGGAAAACAATAGGGCCTTCGCCTTTTCAGGCTTGGGCCCTAATAATAATAATAATAATAATCCTAAGGAAAACAATAGGGCCTTCGCCTTTTCAGGCTTGGGCCCTAATAATAATAATAATAATTAAAGCTGCAAGCAGCGATGACGGGCCCAAGCCGGTGGCACCGCAACCCTGGTGCCTTTAGTTACCGGGCTCATTTCCACTTGGTGGCTTTCGGAAAACAAAGGATGATGGACACAGCAACAACTCAAAAATATAGCTGCAAGCAGCAATGCGATTCCTCCTCAAAATGGCAAATCATTTAAAATTGATCAATAGAGGGTTGGGGTTAAACCCTCCCAATGAAAAAATCCAAAAAACATGTCTTTCTGTCTGAATCCTAAACTAAACATTTTCAGTGTACAGGAAAATCCATCATGCTGGACCTTATGGATCCTGGAGGGTTTTTTGTTTACAATGAGAAATGAGGTATGTTCACCAGGTTTCAGAAAAACTAAATAAATGGGGTGGAAATACAATCACTTTGAAAAATTGACATTTGGGCATGGCCTGTAGCGCCCCCTAAGGGCGAATGTGAGCCATTCTTGGTTTGTAGGTTCCTGTTGGCCTGTAGTATTAATGTACCAAATTAGAAAGTATTTGACAAAAAAATGTGCAATTTGGGAATGTCCTTTAGCGCCCCCTAAGGGCAAATGTGAGACATTCTTGGTTTGTGGATTTCTGTTGGCCTGTAGTGTCAATAGACCAAATTAGAAAATTTTTGACCAGCAAATGGGAATTTAGGGCATAGCCTGTAGCGCCCCCTAATGGCGAATATGGGCAATTCTTTGTTTGTGGGTTCCTGTTGGCCTGTAGTATCAATGTACCAAATTAGAACATTTTTGACCAGCAAATGGGAATTTAGGGCGTGGCCTGTAGCGCCCCCTAAGGGCTAATGTGGGCCATTCTTGGTTTGTGGATTACTGTTGGCCTGTAGGATCAATATACAAAATTAGAACATTTTTGCCCAGAAAATGGGAATTTTGGGCATGGCCTGTAGCGCCCCCTAAGGGCGAATGTGGGATATTCTTTACGCAGTACTTCAGAGTGATGTCATCTTGAAGTATATATATATAGGTCTATTTCTAACCCACACCTATAATATCACTTCTGAAGGCATGGATTAAACCAATGGAGTGGTATGGATTACTTTTATGCTGCATTTATGTGATTTTTGTAGCTTCTGAGTTCTGATCACCATTCAAGTCATTGAAAGGTCCAACAGGGTTGAGATAATCTTCTAGAAAGCTTAATTTGTGTTCACTAGAAGAAAGAAAATAATACACATCTGGGATGGAATGAGGGTGAGTATACGATGAGAGAAATTTATTTTTGGGGTAAAAACCATTTGTAGGCCTACTTTTTATTTACTTGGAAAATTGTTACTGTCTCTTTAAGAGGATTTTAAACGCATTTCATTCAAGGCACAGTCTGTGCGGCTTGTTTTACTGAGTTTAATCTTTTGAGAACTGTGAAGTCTCATTATTTTCGTGCTGTTACATCTGTATTCATTTCAGAGATTAATTGATTGAGATTGTGAAACTACATACAACCGACAAACCTCCATAAAGATGCGAGTAAAAATGAGATGCCTCGCGCTGTCAGACACAACGCTGATAATCATTCTCGGAAGTGTTGATACTAGATTTAGATTCGCGATAACTTCATCAACTGTTTATGTTCACTTTGAGACAAAACAGACAATATATCATGTAATTTGACATTTTGTTTATGAAATTGTCCGTTCAAACGCAAGAAGAAGCGAATGCGATCTCTCATCGGGGCTCGTGCGTTAGACGCGACGCATCTCGCGGTTTCACACAAAACTGCTCACAAACATTTATTTGAGTTGTTTCGTCATTTTTTTTCCAGAAATAACTAGCAATACTCCTACAAATAAATGCTTCGTAACTAAAACGTTTTGACTTTCTATAGAAAATATAGACAACACGTTCTTACCTTGCAAAAATCGCCTCAGTATTTAATTTGAAGCAGTAAATCCAACACTGGAGTAAATCTCTCGTGATATCACCTTCCCATTCAAATGAAGGAAGACGGTGATGACGATACAGTTCTTATTCTTGCCCAGTAACCCCTTAACCAATCACATGTGCCTTTAGCTTGTATTGTCATGAGTATCTGGGCAGATTTCAGAAATAAAATCGGTGATCGGACGACGATGACACTGAGACAGGAACCATGGGAATAATTGTTCCCAAATTTGAACGCTCTGGCTGTAAATGGTTAAAGGTTGTTAAAAATTGTATCCGCCACTCAGTTGATGTATATATTGAGTGGGGACACATTGTTTGCCTTTTTTCTGGGATTCGACTGCAAAAGAGCTCAAGCAACTGTTGAACTCAGTCCCTGCCCATTCTGGACTCAGACCTGTTGTAAATCATTGAACAATGAGGCTTGGATGCCATCTATTGGACATTTCTTGTAATTGCCACTCAGAGAATGAACAGACAGTGGATTAAACTTTAGTTTTTTAGGCTTTAGTTCTTGTATTCACCTGCTACAGCATGTTTAAAATTTTTCTGTCAACTCTGCATACAGGTGAAACTCGAAAAATTAGAATATCGTGCAAAAGTTAATGGAACCCATACTATGTTGAACACAAGAGGGCAGTATAGCCCTATGTATTACATCACAAGACCCCCTCCCTTCCTACTCCTCACACACAAAGTCTTAGAGAGTGACTTGCAAAATTCTGACATTTTCTCCACATTCAAACCAAAATATCTGACTTTCTGTTGGTCGGAGCTAATGACTGTAAATTAGAAAGTTGTCCGGCTTGAGGAGAACTATATCAATACCAATTTTTGTACCTGTAGATGAAACTAACCCCCCACTTTTTTGTCAAAAGGTGGCGCTACTGAGCCCCTCACCACACCCATTTCTGAAACTTTGCACATGTCTACTGGCTAATAAATGTGACGTCTCTGTCGAGTTTCATGCAATTTCAAGTATGTTAAGAGTCTCAAAAGCATCAATAAAGAAAAGTAAAGTTTGAAGCGTTGCCACGGCAACAGTATCTAAGATATCAATAATCCTTTCACAGGTCTAAATCGGCCGTGTGTTTACATTATACATGTAAAGTTTGAAGCAAATCGGGTAAAAACAAGAGGGTGATTTCAAAGCATTTTGAAAGTGACACACTTCCTGCTGCCAGTTGGTGGCGCTATAACTTTGACTCACAATAGTCACATCCATGTGATCGGCCTCTTACAACGAACACACTGCTGAAGTTTCATCAAGATCTGTTAATTTATGCAGAAGTTATAACACACTTCCTGTCTCACTTTTCTCGCCATAAATTTGTTTCCTCGCCACGGCCAAACCGTTCGAGATATCAAAAATCCGCTGGCAATTTTTCATCCTCAATGTCTTGACTTCATGCTGACTGAGATTCGTGGCGATTAAATGATTTCTCTAGGAGGAGTATTTCAAATTCCATTGTATACGTTTTCCAAACAACCCTAAATAGCCGACTTCCTGTTGGGCTGAGGTAAAAAGTAAGAGCATGAAGTATATATGAAACGATGAGATCTATATGTGTACCGACTTTCATATTATTACATGCAAGTGTGTTTGATTTATGGACCAAGGTTTCGGACCCCGTTCCAGGGGGCGCTGCTGAGCCCCCCTGCCACGCCCGGGTACCATCTTCAGCCCAGCTCTGATGGCCGCAGGTTCTGACCCGTGTGCAAAGTTTCAAGAGTTTTAGAGCATGTTAAGGCCCCCAAAAGTGCCCGAATAGTCGATAAAATAATAATAATAATAATAATAATAATAATAATAATAATAATAATAATAATAATAATAATCCTAAGGAAAACAATAGGGCCTTCGCCTTTTCAAGGCTTGGGCCCTAATAATAATAATAATCCTAAGGAAAACAATAGGGCCTTCGCCTTTTCAGGCTTGGGCCCTAATTATAGTATTTCTGAAAAAATAAAAACTAGCTGAAACACATCTTGAAACGTTAACTACATCTGCCGCTGTTGATATAAAATGAGGTCTAATAGATTCTACCTTTAGATTATTTCATATAAAACTATCACATTTTGTCAAAATATATTTTTACTCATGTAAAATCCTGAAACAAATTTGTAAAGGTGATGGTGTGTAGTTATTTTTTTGCGCATAGCACAGTTGCTCTTTTCCTGCTCAGTGCTGTTTGGCATGTCATGGATGCTTAATGTTTGAGAGGTTCCACTTGACTTCCTCTTTAACGCTTTAAACTAGAAAAGTCTCACTATTGAAATTGGTCACATCAGTTTTGAGGTCTGCGTGCCGCAATATCGAGGGAAGCCTGGTTGTTGCACGCACGTGCCAGAGAGATGCGCAGATCGTTAGCACGAGCTGGTTCCGTTACACTCGTGCAAAAGTGCAGATGAGAAGCCTTTAGCTCAGGGGTGGGCAACTATTTTGGTAAAGGGGCCACATCAGGCTTTATGTAGTGCATAGGTGGCCACACTGTATTACTTTGAGATACAATGTTCTGCATTGATTTGTTTTTGTATCTTTTAAACTCAGAAATAGTTGTGTACTCAATTTTCTGAATTGTGTCTGTGACTAGTGAGACTATTCTGCTATTGCCTAAAGTATTATATTGCTCTACAAAGTTAGATACTTTTCTATCAGGCATTAAGAAACTGAATAAAGGCTGAGCTTATACATTTATTTTACCATCTCTACTTCCCTGTTCATTTATTATTCAATTTAACAATCTCTACATCAGGGGTCTGTTTTAATAAAAAAAAAAAAAAAAAAGAAATTTATAGAACTTTTAATGTTTGGGCAAAGCGGGCGAGTTTACTTATTTTTTTCTAAAACATTATCCGTTTAAATGCTAAACGGGTCATGATGCGGGTCTCCTCGATGGTTTGACTTTCAGCACACAACTGAAATAACACAGGCTTTATGAATATGATAAATGATTACTGCAAGAGTTAGATTAACATACAGGTGCGAAGGGACTTTCTAAATTGCACAAATAAAAAAAATACATTTATATATTCGTCTCTGGCTTGCTTTTGCTCGCATGTCAATGATTTCCCCTCCATGCGTCAATGATGCCGAGATCTACTTTTATATTGAATTTAATCACTGAGAAGGTTTACCAGCAAAATTAGTAGCACCAAACATCACAAGCAGCCTCAATAATGGACACAGAGTAGCCGTATAACACTTTTCCTTGAGCAGTGCACTACAGATCCCTAAATTTGTTCAAAGGGGAAAGCGAGAGACAGAAAAAGAGCACATGCCTGCATGGTTGCCAGATTGCACAAAATAAGTATAACATTAGGTAGAATATTTCCAATTTGTGCAAGTATAAATCTCAAACTGGGGGTGTTGCATAACTTATCTGGGAACCATGAGCATGCTACATGCTTAGGTCCCAATGCATGTTAACTGAAATATCCAATGAAAAAAAAAAAAAAAAAGCTTTTACAGTAAACGGGCCACATTAAACAATAATGGGCCGTAAATTGCCAATGTCTGCTTTAGCTGTGTGCGAGATTATCATTATATCTGCCTCGGCAGTCCTAAATAGTCGAAATAGTCACGGTCCTGTCATACGAAACCCCAGACTGACAGAGTGACAGGCATAACTGTCAACACTCCCATTTTTCCCGGGAGTCTCCCGTATTTCACACCCATCTCCCGCCCCCCTCCCGTTTTGTTATTTCTCCCGGGAAAATCTTGTACTTTGTATGGCCCAAACCTCGTAATATGAATAATCACATCAATATATTATTCCAAGGTTGTCCAATTGCCAGATCTGGCATCTCACACAATCGACACATCATAAAAATTTCAACCCATTTGTGACCTCAACTTGGCAACCTTCAACCCAGTTGTGCAGGTAGTAGACGCAGGTGGTGCATTACTGGTAGATGGGAGGAGAAGACTCAGGTTGTGCTCCGGAAATTTTTTTTTTTTAAATATACATGTATATTTAACAACAGCAAGACAGAAGAATTTAATTTCATATCTCGAAAACATATCGACAATGCCCATGCATTTTGCATTGTGTATCACACTGATTTTAATATCGGACACGGTGGGGAAAATGACATTACTCAGTACATTAAATGAAAACGGCACAATTTGTATTTAGTCTGCCTCTGCCATTTTCTTAATGCAAAATATATATACCCTTTTTTATCTTTATTTTCAAATCATCAGTATAATTAGCAACTAAAATATTTTACAAAATCATTTTGGCGAGTAGGAAGTTTACGATAAAAATAAATACATTAAATAATAATAAAAAATAAAAACTACGCGAGTTGTCTTCCAATGGCGTTAGAGAGCGGAACCACGTGGGTAAACAGGAAGTAGTTCATGGCATTTGGCGGGTTGAGCGGTAGAGACGCACAGAAATGGCGGGTGAGTGTGAAACCCCTCTTTTAGAGCGGCGCTGTGTCATTACTCCCTTGCTCATGAAGAATGTGTGCGTGTATGATGTTATAGTTTCAGTTGTGCTGGGTGTGGAAGTCTGAGGGCAGATAGTTTGGAGAAACACTGAGTTGTAGCTGTGGCTAAATGCTAACCACCATAGATAGGTGCAGCTGCACACTTGTTTGTTTACACAATTCTGTGTTTATCTGTTGTGTTATTGGCACTAACACACGCTCGCGAATAGTATCTTACAAGCAAAGCATCATATCAGGTTAAAGCGACGAAAGGCAGCTGCAAGCAATCTCACTGTACGCAGTCAGTCATTAGTCTACCTGTGTTGAGTGAACTGTCACAGTGAAACGCATGAGATAAAGATGACATTACAGAACATGAATATGATAGATAGTGTGATTCAAAAGTCTGAGTCCACAATTAAAATCTGGGATTTCATTTCATTTAAACCTGAGCTGGAAAAAGACATTATGTGTTGGATTTACTTAAAATTAGGGCTTTCAATAGATTAAATACAAATTAAATTAATTACATGATGTCCCGATTTAATCGCATATACAAATACTTGCTGTGAAAGCCCCTCATATAACAATAATTCAATAGATAATGATGAAATAATTATACATAGTTATCTTTAAATATTTGAAAATTGTGTGCATGTATATATATATATATATATATATATATATATATATAATAAAAAATATTCAGATAATTAAAATGCATTACATTCCTGTAGCTGAAGAGTTCATCATTGTTACGACATACAAAAAGCAGCTTTAGAATACAATGTATTGTTTACTACCATATTATTGAACATAATCCAATAAGTGGCATACAGTTCACAGCAATCCATTTCACAAGTGAATTTGTCAAACAGTTGGAGATTTATTATGAGGGCTTGTTTAAGGACCTGTCAATTTACACCTGCGTCAGACAGATGCTTGTGTAGCATCTCGGGTGTGTTGCATCATTAACATAACATTTTTAGTTCACTGTGTCAAGTTAAATATAGTTTAATATTAGAACACATCTTGAGATCCCATAGTTTGAATTTGCGCTCCAAGTGTTTTGAACGCAAGAACGTAACGCATGTTTGTGTTGTTCTGCTGGTCAAGCGTGTTTTTCTTCACTATATAAACTGCACATTGCCACACAGCTGAAGTTTCACTTACTGCTGGGGTAAACAGGTGGTACTACATGCTTGCATTTCTCAGGAATCTAACATATTACGTTCCGGGGATGTGCGATTAATAGTGTTAATTTAAAAAAAAAAATTAATCGCACTGAATTAACGCGTTAAATCGACAGCCTTACTTAAAATATATGTAGCATTATTGCATCACGCTTTTAACACTGGCAGACAAAAGTTTGGAATAAAGGTACTTTAATTCACCAAAGTGGTATTCAACTGATCACAATGTATAGTCAAGACATTAATAATGTGAAAAATTGCTATTACAATTTGAAAAAAGTAATTTTTGATCAAATCTAGACAGGCGCTATTTCCAGCAGCCATCAGTCCAACACCTGATCCTTGAGTAATCATGCTACATTGATCATTTGATACTAGAAAATCACTTGCCATTATATCAAACACTACTGAAAGCTGTTTGGTTCATTAAATGCAGCTTAACATTGTCTTGTTTGTTTTTGTGTTGCCACAGTATGTAATAGACTGGCATGTCTTAAGATCAATATTAGGTCAAAAAAGAAACAGCTTTAGAAACTCATCATCAGTCAATCATTGTTTTGATGAATGAAGGCCATAAAATACTTGAAATTCTCAAAAAACTGAAGATTTCATACAAAGGTGTACACTACAGTCTCCAAAGACAAAGAACAACTGGCTCTAACAAGAACAGAAAGAGATGTTGAAGGACAGATGTACAACTAAACAAGAGGATAAGTACATCAGAGTCTCTAGTTTGAGAAATAGATGCCTCACATGTCCTCAGCACCCGCTCAACACCAGTTTCATATTAAGATTAAGATTCAACTTTATTGTCATTGTGCAGAGTACAGGTACAGAGCCAATGAAATGCAGTCTTTCGCATATCCCAACTAATCGGTCAGCCATGAAACGGCTGTGGTATCTTGAAGTGGCTTGAACCCCCAACCTTTCGGTCAGTAGTCCAGAGCCTTAACCGCTGAGCCACTGGCACATATACAACAGTAAAGAGAAGACTCAGGGCTGCATTATGGGAAGAATTGCAAAGAAAAAGACACTTTTGAAACAGAAAAACAAAAAGAAAAGGTTAGAGTGGTCAAAGAAACAGACATTGGACAACAGATAATTGGAAAAGAGTGTTATGGATCTTAACCCCATTGAGCTTTTGTGGGATCAGCTAGACTGTAAGGTGCGTGAGAAGTGCCCGACAAGACAGTCACATCTATGTCAAGTAGTTTAAGAGGTTCTGAAAATTGTTTTCAAATTGTACTAGTAATTCTTCATGTTACTAATGTCCTGACTATACACTGTGATCAGTTGAATGCCACTTTGGTGAATAAAAGTACCAATTTCTTTCCATAAGAGCAAAATCTGTACATTATTCCAAACATTTTGCCCCCAGTATTAGTAAATTTATCTTTTGCTAATTTTTTGTTGCATTACTAGAAAATCTTTGTTAGACATACAAGAATGTATCAGTTCATTCAACGTATGTTATACAGGACCTGAAACGATGCGTGGTATATCGGTATTGTACACAATTTTAATCATTCTTGCACATTCCTAATGTGGGAGATTCCTGCACCCATCTGTAAAATGTCATATGTTTTAGTATCTCCCCCCAACAAAGTGCGTAAATCAACCCCATTTTCAGAAATACATTTCAGACCCTGACACTAGTGAAAACCACATTACATATATCATAAATTAACATTTTTAATAGATGTTATTCAGTTATTGCTATCAGTTAGTGTCAGGAATAGATGAGATCATTTTAGTGTGTCATGTAAACCTGATCTCAGACCTGTAATCAAGCTGTAATCGTTAATTTACCTGAGCTCATTCTCTGATTCCTGTTTGTTTCGAGAGCGTAACCTTGGGTAGCTGATGACAGATATTACAGTTTGACCTTTTTATTGCTGTTGGTATGAGTGGCATGTGAGGTCTTACAAACTCTCTTTCTTTCCTACAGCAATGAATGACATGGAGAAGAAACTTGCTGAGTTTAAATGTGACACCAATGAAGCTATCTGTTTGAAATTAGGTAAATGAATACCCAGCATTATACATAAAGTGGTAGACATGGCAAGTTTTGTATTCACAATTTGACTACATTGTGAATTTCTGTTATTTTAGTCAACTTCATTATTTGTGCCATTGTGTTTTGTATTAGAGCTTTATCTGTATGTAAGTTTAAGTGTTTTGTTTGATGCAGTGCGCTTCCCAGAGGACATAGATGATGAAAGCACAACCTTTCACCCTGAGTACAGTCATCAGCTGTATGGAGATGAGTATGTATCATCCAGCATTGCATATTGTGCGCAGAATAGATTTAATCTTTCCCCTTTTGATGCTAAGACTTTGTTTTTAGATGTGCTGTGTATTATATACTGTTGTTCCTTGGCACCACTACTCTAACACGTTTGTCAATTTGTTGTGTTTTGTACAGTGAAGTGGCGTTTGGCTACAAAGGTCTTCAGATCCAGCTGTACTACAGCGCAGGGAACCTGAGCACTCTGTTCAAAGTCAAATACAGTGCAAAGGTCACAGAGAAATTTGACTGTGTGAAGGTACAGCTTCCCAAACACTCCTTTGTTATGCAAGTCAACCACACTAACTGTGGTCCTGTTTCCAAGCGCAAGTGGTCAAGCGAGACACATAACCACGTGCATTCAGATTTAGTGCAATATCTTAATACCAGGTGTAAACTGGGTGGTCTGTGTTTTCAGGCACAGGTTTTTGTAATTCCATTTCAATTCAATCCACAAATTCTGAACATACAGTTTATATGATGCATGCAAAGAGCGGTGTTTACTGTCACCATTACCATTGCAGCAAGAAGCTTGTGAGTCCTGTCAGGGAAAGTGTCCACTTGTTAAAGGAGTCAGTGCGTAAATATGATTGTTTGCCTCTAAATATGTGCCACAAAAGCATTCTTATGTCATTAACTTTAAGACAAGAATTAGAAGCAGTGTCTGAAAAAATTTGCCTCAAGCTCATTCCTGCTGCAATAAATATGACATCTCTACATGAGATGAAAGATAGGTGGAAGAAAGTTGTCCTGCACTGAACTAAGCATGTACACAAGGTATTTTTGAATCCTGTTGCGCAAGTTTTACTTGGCAATTATTCTTCAGTTTAACAGATCACTTAAGATCTGTACCACCTTTTTCAATCAGAAATGTCATGTTGAGTCGTATTATTTATTGTACATGTTATCTTCCATGCAGAGGTCAGCCAGTATATATATAAATATATGACCCCTTTGGCCAATTGGTTTCTTGAGGGCACTGAGAATCGAAGTGACTGAGACAAGTAAATAACCAGCCACAGTTAATTTTGTTGTTGGTTGCCATTGTGTTACTACAATAATAGACCGGTGTGCAACACTGCGTCATTTAAACGGTCCGCATATCAGAGCCGCGGCAGATGCGTTTCAGCTCCATAATGTTAAAGTGCTCGCCTGTTTCATTCTCCCTCTCTCTCCTCAACAGTTCCCTGTAACTTTTAACTGTCTTGTCTAATGAGAAAAAGGCAATATCAATAAAATGAATATAATACACCGTCTGCAAATATGCACATATCTCATTTAAACAGATGTTATAAACCAACATAACGCAACTTAAGCATCCTGTGGAGCGCTCATAAATCTTACTCTGAAGCACGTATTTTAACAGTCTCTTATCTTCAGTTTCCTGTCACTTTAAACTTTCTTTTCTAATGATAAAATGCAAATATCATTCAATCTCTTTTACATACCATTTGAAAATATGCAGATATCTTGTTTAAACAGATGTAATAAACCAACCTCACACAACTTAAGCAGATCCAGCATCCTGTGGAGCGCTCATTAATCTTCCTTTTGAAACACGTATTCTAACAGTCCTCCCTAACAGATCCCTGTCACTTTTCTAATGATAAAGGGCAAATATCAATAAAACTTATTTTACATACCATCTGCAAATATGCACATATCTCGTTCAAACAGATGTAAATCACGAACCTCACGTCTGTCGAGCATTCATCTAATATCTCCCTCTGAAGTGTGTATTCTATCAGCCAGAATCAAAATCTTCAGGATCAAAAGTTCCTCTGATTCACAAATCATGATGGTCAGTCCGTGACTATCCAATCAGGTGATCCAGGACATTTAAACTGTCAGGAGATTGCTGCTTGCACTGGATCCGCACAAGCGCGTGAGAGCAACTTCACAGTAAAAGTGCTGTAAGTAAATGTCATATTCACTATGCACTGTATGTACAAGTGGTTTGATTTGGTATTTTTGGAGAAAATGCTTTTGCTAACTTGGACATGCCATCTAAGGTTGCTTGGACTACTGTCTGTACTGTTATTTCCTTCTTCCTAATATATTAACAGTTTCTTCATGTGCAAATAAATTACTAAAATTTGATGACTAAACAGAAATCAGAAGAAACTGCTAACTACCATTACAAATACAATAGTATTTTTTTACATTCTTTTTTACAAAGTTAAAGTTTTTTGTGAAATTTAGCAAATATAGTGCTAAATTAGAGTTATAAATTTATTTATTTTTTTTAGCAATTTTATGTTATTTAATATATTAAATTGTGTTATATATCTGCATTTTTTCGGCCTATCAGCCACCCTGCTCTCTGTATATCGGCCTTCAAAAAACCCATGTTGGTTGATCACTAACACAGAGTTTAAATATTTAGGGGGTCAAGCACTTTTTTAGGAACACCAGTACACTAGGGCTGGGCGATATTTAAAAATAGTTTTAGTGCTAATTGCCTTTAAAAATATTGCGATATACGGTTATATCGTCAACCCCCTGTTGAAGGTCGGTGAATATTTTTGCTTTATTGATTTTGCTTTTAAAAAAATATATTTTATTGAAACATGAAAAACAGAAACCAAAGACATTTCTAAATTGTAATTGCACTTTAAACTAAATGAAAAAAGCAATAAAATAATGGTGATCAAAAAATCTTATTTAACCACCTTATTTATACATTTACCATCTCCAACGGCTTCATTTGCTATCACGCAAGCGTCCATCAATGACACCAGGTGGAAAATTACAAATAGCCTACATATTAAGAACTAAAGACAATTATAAATGTAAATATAATAATAATCATAATAATAAATAGCTGCCAAATGTGCCAATATCTGCCAAACGAAATTGAGTGTCGAACAGCCCTTTTGGGGATGAGTGGACTACCCAAAAGGATAGGGACAGGCTTGGCCTAGTCGTGCCTCTTTCCTTCTTTTTTCTTTATCTCCGCTGAAAAAGAGAGAATTTGCTAACCGACCGGGACGCCAGTGTCCACGTCCGGGGAGTGTCACTCCCAAGGGGAAGACATCACGGAGACCAAACCCCACCCAGAGAGGGGGAGGGATATTAAGTGGAAATGCGTCACATGGTCTTGCCAAATCTGGTCGGAAGTATGTCATGTGGAGAATCCCATGGTAGGTCCTGCCCAATGGGGGAGGAAGCTTTAAGAGCATGGAGACAGGGGCAGAGGGGTCTCTGTCCAAGGAAGACGCACTTTGCCAACAGGGAAACGTTTTTCAGCGGAATGTACATTGCAAGGGGTTGCCTATGGGGAACCAGCACATGTGGAGCACCTGTTCCACTACGGGGCGTAGTTAGCACAAGTACTGGGCTGGCAGTGAGTTTCTCCGTGAACTCATCTGCCGCGGGGCTAGGAGTCAAGTCAAGTCAAGTCAATTTTATTTGTATAGCGCCTTTCACAACACACATCGTTTCAAAGCAGCTTTACAGAAGATCAGCATTAACAGACGATAAAACTGTAATGTCTATAAAGTCGATGAATCATCATTGTGTAATTAGATAAAATACGATTCTTTATCGTGTTTAAAAATAATTAAATAATAATTGGATTAATAACCCTAGTGAGCAAGCTGAAGGCGACTGTGGCAAGGAACACAAAACTCCATAAGATGTTGATTAATGGAGAAAAATAACCTTGGGAGAAACCAGTCTCACTGTGGGGGCCAGTTCCCCTCTGGCTTACATCATGAATATAATGCAAATATTACTTATGTATAGTTAAACTCATTGTTTAAAATTATTAAACTTATTACGTGTTAAGGGTCAGTGTTTAAACATTGATCGTGTTTGAACTGCAAGATTAATGACCAATGTCTTTGAAGTCCATCCTTGATTAATTGCAGAAGTTCACATAGATGTAATTGTCCTTGTTAATTGACTGATGAAGGCTTTTGTTGGCAATAGTTAGTCTATGCATTCCATTTCAAGATCATAGTCCATCAATAGACCGAGGTGGAGCAGGTTGGAGTCAAAATCAGTTCATCCTCTGAAGTCCATTGTAATAGAGTGAAGTGATGTTTGGCTGGCACCGGCTGCATTTAGTCATCATCATTCAGTGACATGTAGCAGTGGAGTCCAACACGAAGCAGGAATGGTGCTGGATCCAGCCGGTTCTGGTGACCTCAGGATAGGAGTCCCGAGGATGAGACATGGAAACAAATAAAATAATATTAGCATAGATGCCATTGATCATGATCTCTAACTCTACAATAAATTTAAAGTTTCTGGTTCCGGCAGACCCAACTAAAGCAGCCTAATTGTGATTTGGAGGATAAATTAGGTGTATGCCTGGCTAAATAGATGAGTCTTTAGTCTAGACTTAAACTGAGAGAGTGTGTCTGCATCTCAAACAGTGTTAGGGAGAATATTCCATAGTTTAGGAGCCAAATATGAAAAGGATCTTCCTCCTTTTGTGGATTTTGATATTCTAGAAACTATTAACAGGTCAGAATTTTGTGATCTTAATGAACGTGTTGGAATATAGCGTGGTAGAAGATCACTTAAGTACTGCGGAGCAAGACCATTCAAAGCTTTGTACGTAATTAACAGAATTTTAAAGTTAATACGGAATTTAACAGGTAGCCAATGTAACGACGGTAAAATGGGGCTAATATGATCATATTTCTTGGTTCTTGTCAGCACTCTGGCTGCTGCATTTTGAACCAATTGAAGTTTATTTATTGATCTTGCTGGACATCCTCCCAGTAATGCATCACAATAATCTAGTCTTGAGGTCATGAACGCATGAATTCATTTTTCGGCATCAGCAACAGAGAGCATGCCTTAACTTAGCAATATTTCTTAGGTGGTCTTAGGTTTTGTCTGTGTCGTATCACGTTTTGGCAATACAGATAATGCTGCCAAAATAAAATGATTTAATACTAAATTGTGGGTTAAAGGTGAAAGTGCCTTGTATTTCTTTGATTTAATCACTTTCATCTTTGCTTCTTTAAAAGAAAGATATATATTACTGAACCTGCAGAGTTGCGTTCACGATACATGCCAACCTTGTGGAAATGAATCATATTAAACTCGCAGCACCTCCCGAGATGATTGGAGATCATTTGCAGCATTCTCATAGATTACATTATTCTTGCAAACAGTTTTTCAGATGAATGAAACAGAAAAAAAGGGTGAAAACTCTTCACTCGTGCTTGTTCTATGAGAAAGTCTTGCGCTGCATGCCTACATGCGTTTTTACCACAAGACAGGCTCATGCTGCACGACTCTGAACAAACAGCGAATCAGACACAAGCACTGACTGCTTTTCTTTTGTCTGCTATTAAAAATATAATAAAGTATGTTTCTTAAAGTGCCTGTCTTTGTGTCTGGCATTTCTTGTCAGACGTCTTACAGGTCGCCCGCCTGTTGCTGGTAGATGAGCAAAATTACTCGTGCATGAAATAGGCCTACATTCGGATGAGGAGCTTGTGAACTGGATTCTGCCTCCTCGCATTTGGTGGGTGGCGGTTGTGTGTTAAACAACCTGGCTACTGTTTAATATATTTGGTGATTTTCCAGATCCATGGTTTTGCTATTTCACAAAATTGTCAATTGTCGCAGTCGGCATCAGGATCTTTGTTAGACATCGTTGATATCATATAACATCATCCTATCGCTCAGCCCTACTGTTCACCTACTATTCATGTGTTTATCTAATCACCCAATCGTGTGGCAGCAGTGCAATGCATAAAATAATGTAGATATGGTCAGGAGGTTAATTCAATTCAACTCAATTTTATTTGTTGAGCACTTACAAAAACCGTCTTAATGATTACTTAAAGAGGTCTTATATTTGGGGGCAGAAAGATGGGAATCGTGATATGACCCAATGCGATTCATTTAATTAAATAAATGCACGCGCTGCATCTTTCTGAATGAAAACGTGGCTCTGTTGTATTTTGTTCAAGCACACAGGGGCTTGTGAGTGGTTTCAGTTTTTGCCATTCAGTTCACAATCATTAAGCATAACAGAGATGTATGACAAGCTAAACTAAAGATCAGCTGTTGATGATGATGATTTAATGGTGATGAAATATAACAATGTTTACTTTTAATTGTTTATATTGTAATATGATGTAGATTATTGTAGGAGTGCACATTTTATTTCCAGAATCTGTTTGAATGAGCAGCTGGAAGCAGTGAAGCGCAAACATTTCAAAATAAGAGTCCCCGGTGTATTTCAGCTTTTAAAAGTAAAAGTTCCGCACTTTGAATCAAATATTTGTTATTTATTTATTAAAAATAAATAACTAAAATTTCTATATTGGTCAACCTTTAATGTGTGTTTATTAATATAATGGCACTGTACATAAACCAATTTTAATGCATGTTGAATGTGTGCCCTTGCCTGTTTAAGAAAGAGTCTGTGATACATGAATTATTTGGGATTTTGTTGGTTTGTTTAGGTATGGGAATACGGAATTAATATTATTTGTTCAGGCCAATAAAAGCTATTATCTGCATATTCCTGCAGCTCAATTTGTATAGCATTCATATATTGGTGCTAGCAACAGCATGTTAATGGATTTATTCCCAGGGAACACGCATACTGATAAAATGTATACATTAGATGTGCTGTAAGTTGCTCCATGTAAATTCATGTATTCATTTAAGACTTATTTTACACATCAGTATAAACTGTGTGCCCATATGAAATTACCATGAGACTAATATATGTTGTGCCGTCACTATCTGCTTTTATGTCTCTCTCCTTTGAGCCTAGTGTGTAATTACAGACACTAAATGTACTTAAGATATGTGTTATTTATTGTAGCGCTGTGTAAAAGAATAGCT
Source organism: Moxostoma hubbsi (assembly GCA_032164185.1). Taxonomy (NCBI): domain Eukaryota; kingdom Metazoa; phylum Chordata; class Actinopteri; order Cypriniformes; family Catostomidae; genus Moxostoma; species Moxostoma hubbsi. Next base: position 43,911,524 of record JAVLUX010000011.1, on the reverse strand, counting down.
GATTTTATTATTTCTTCCACAGGACTCAACCGTTGCTCATATTGAGTTCCTTTTCATCCTTTTTTTTTCTCATAGAGAAAGATGTCTTTGATTAGAAAGGGTTTTTTGTTTTGCAGTGTAATTGGATTCAATGCTATTGTTGAACCCCATCTTATATAGAAGATGTATTCTGAAAATTAATCTCAAGTCTCTGAAGAGTCTCGAAACCTTAAGCGCCTTTAGTTAATATGGGAACTCTGCAATACAGCGCTTTTATTCGTGTGATTGAGCAATTTGCAGGAGAACAACGAAACTGTCTATTTTTACAATTTTCTTGCTGTTCCCTTCTTGTCTTCAGTGGTACAATAGTGAGTGTTACTGAGCTGCAGGTGCACCGCTCGCCTTCTGATATTAGCTGATGTCTGAATGAGCAGGAATTAGCAGTGTGTTGCATTAGCCTTTTGTTGTGTGTTTTGTGGCTGTCGTGAATGAGTCCTGCAACACAAGCGGAGCCCATCATGCGGCCAAAGGGCCCTGCTTAGTGACTTAATGCAAAGTGTTCTCATGTCAGCCCTGCTGGAAATGGATACAATGCAAACACGGGTGCGCATTCTGCTGGGTAAAAAATCCCAAAGTGGGCGGGGGAGGGGGGCGGTGCTATTGTCCGTCCGGGAACCTGTGAATGGAGAGGGCAAACTCGTTTGATTAAGTTCGCTCGCCAGCCTCAGAACACTGGGGCCTATTATATGTGTCCGGGGCTTTTTTGTTAAGTTGAGATCAATTCATTAAATTTTATTGCTCGGTGAGAAGCTGGGACACATTATTGTGGGGGGAACTTCATCTGATATTCATGGTTTAAAATAAGTGGTAAATGTATTCAATTAAGTGGTCTTTCAGAGGAGGTGCAGGAAAGGGGGGGTGGAAACCCCTCATCTGACATTGCTAATTGCCTAATTGGTCTCCTTTTTGTGCCACAAAAATATGTATTTTTTTTCCTTTAATACTTTTTTATGCTATGCCAATCAAGGCTGAAGTATAGTTTAATGACAGAACAATTGGGAATTACTCTGTTAGGGCTCTTTTGTGATTATACAGTATGGAAGGCTGAGCTCCAGGGGAATAGACGCATAACTCATAAATGTGTCACTTCTGTTTATATGATTAAATTCAGCTGCTCGCTCTGTATACTAGACACAGCTGAGTTAACAACTCGCACGCACTCTCTCTCTCTCTCTGCGGGAGTTTAGGATATGCTTTAGATTTTAGAGCAACGTGTGGCATATCTATAGAAATGCACAGATTTTGTACTTGTCTTTCCCTTTAAAGGGATAGTTCAACCAAAAATGTAATTCTGTTACCATTCACTCACCTTCATGTCATTTCAAATACAAATCAGTGTTGTGGAGCTGATTACTAACTTAATTTTTCAGTAGCGTGACAGTAGTTCAGCTATTTATTTTTACAATAGTGCAGCTTTTCCAGTAATGAACCACATTTTCAAACAAGTAGTGGTTCCCAAACTGGATGCCGCTAGGGGTGCTGTAAAATTTCTGCTCAGTAACATTTTTTAATAGCCACCAGTTAAAAGTACCAGCAGTATAGAGTACTGACTCAGTTTCATAACCGTGCACTGTTTGTTTACAGCCAGAAGCTTTGTAAACGCTCCCATGCGCTTATGTGCATGTGCTCTCTATAGAGCGCTCGTTTCTCGTGGTGAATGCAGCTGCACGCGTGAGCATTTAAATGCACTCCTTGACGCAGATCTTAACACATCTTAACGTGATATATAATCACACAGAAAATTTAAGTTGTTTTATTTTTCATTGAATTACTTTAGTTTTTGTGTCACAATTTTTAATTGCTCTTGAATAATTACTTTTAAATACTTGAAGCAATGTTTAGGAGAAACACTTGATGACTAGATTATTTCAATTACATTTGTTAATATTTTTATCAATGTTAAACTTTTAAAATAAAGGAGTGTTTTCAATCTCATATTTGTTTGTTTATTTATTTATTTATTTATTCAGTGGTTGGGGTGCCATGTGGGACAAAATATAAATTATAAAGGGGTGCCGCAGTTTAAAAAGTTTGAAAACCACTGCTGTAGAGTCACAAAACATTTCATTTGCCACAGTATATTGTGAACGCAGCAATGGAGCCGAGGGAGTAATCGAACACACTGAATCGTCAAATCGGTTCTTTAAGACAGTGCCTTGCAGTGTTGCTAGGCAAAAAAGTGTTTAAAAGTGTAGCTTGACTTGTAACTCATTTGTGTGTAGATTGTAGCTTCTGGAGATACAGTTTCAAAACTGCTTCCCCTACACTGACCCATATGACTTTCTTTTGTCCTTTGAAAACAAAAGCAGAAATATAGAAGAGTATTCACACTGCTCTTTTTCATACAACGAGAGCATAGTAACCAGGAGCAGTCAAGCTCCAGAAAGAACAAAAAAAATTGCATTAGTCAATGCATCTCTTGCACTATAACACAAGTCTTCTGAAGCCATATAATATCTTTAACCGTGGAACAGAAATAGATTTATAGTCTTATTCACTTTAGCTCTCAAATCTGATGTACGTACGCAAGTAAACTTGGCTTGTCAAGACACGTCACAGCAGTTTTATTGTCACTGATAGCAAATGTCATTGGTTCTCGCATATCTCATAACTGAACGTGACACTTTAGGTATGACTGTGTTTAAGTAAATAAAATTTTACATTTATGGCAGAGGGGAGGATAATGAGTGAATAACTGAAATGTTTGTCTTTACCTCACATAAAGCTATCATATATCTTTAGAAGACTTTGAATGTAGTGCATGTAGTCGAATGAACCACTTGTTTGGGTGAACTGTTAATTTAAACACCACATTATTTTACATGCAACCTTAATTCCAGAATAGTTGGGACAGTATGCAAAGTGCCAATAAAAACAAAAAGGAGTGATTTGTAAATTATATTCACCCTGTGCTGTATTGAAAGCACTACAACAACACATTATTTGAGGTTTTACCTTGTGAATTTAATTATTTATTGAAATATACAGTACACTCATTTCAAATCAGATGATTGCAACACATTCCAAAAAAGTTGGGACAGTTGAGTATATACCACTGTTTAACCACCATTTCTTCTAAAAAAAAAAAAAAACTTAAGCATTTGGGTGCTGAAGAAACATGTTTAAGTTTAGCAAGCATGGTTTTTCCCCCATTCATCCTTTATGCAGAACTTCAACTGTGCAATTGTACTTGGCCTTCATTGCCGTATTTTGCGCTTCATAATATGCCACACATTGACAGGTCAGGACTGCAGGCAGGCCAATCTAGCACCTGCACTCTCTGTTTACGCAGCCATGCGCTTGTAATTTGGACAGATTGTGGTGTGGCATTGTCCTGCTGGATAAAATACAGATAAATTACCAGAAAATCTGGCATCTAGATGGCAGCATGTGTTTCTTAAATTTGTTTACATATCTTTCTGCATTAATGGTGCCCTCACAGATGTGAAAGTTACCTATGCCATGGGCACTGACACACCATGACAGACACTGGCTTTTGAACCTGATGCTAAAAACAGCGTGAATAGTCCTTTTACTCTTTGGTCCGCTGAACACGATTGCAGTTTTTTTTTTCCCCCAAAAACTATTTGAAATGTAGACTTATCAGATCACAAAGCACGATTCCACTGTTCTACTTTCCATCTTCAATGAGATTGAGCCCAGAGAAGTCTGCAGTGCTTCTGGACAGTGTTGATGTTTGGCTTCTCCTTTTTACAGTAAAGTCTACTTTTTGGTCTTACCCTTTACGCACTGAGATTTGACTGGATTCCTTGAATCGTTTAGCTAAATTGTGAAGTGCCCAAAATCCTTACAGTTTGTCTTTTGAGGAACATTGTTCTCAAAGCGCTGAATTATTTGCGGACTAATTTGTTGGCAAATTGACGAGCCTCAACCCTTCCTTGCTCTTGTTGCACTGGGCCATTTTTTGGAGGCTCCTTATAACACGATTGCTTCACCTGTTTAACATCACCTTGTTATTTCAACTCGCCAGATTGTTCTTAGTCCTAAATTACCCCTCTCTCAACTTTTTTGCAATGTATGGCAGGCATCAATTTCTGAAATGAACGTATATCTTCAAAAAGCGTTGATTTAGGTAAAAAAAGAAACACTGTTTTTGTTTGAATACAAGTCAAAGTACATTTACAAATCTTTTTGTTTGCATTTTGCATACTGTCCCAACTTTTGGGTTGTACATGCCTTGTCAATTTTAGTGTAAAGCAGGTTTTTCCAAGGTTTTTCATTTTTGCCTGTTGCTTTCTCTCTATAGTTTTAATCCTAATACCAAATTGCCCCTCCATACTGTTGTCTCTTAGAAGTATTGTTAGTTCCCATTTAAACTGCTTTCTCTCTGTATGTTTTTCTTTAGCCAGATGATGTGGAGGGTAAAATCAGAGAGATAATTCCTGCTGGTTTCTGCTGTAACACAGATGACTTTGTCTCTCTTCTGGAGAAAGAGGCCAACTTCAAACCCTTCGGCAGCCTGCAGCATACTTATAAAGTTCACAACGAAGAGGCAGGAGAGGATCTCACCTACCAGATACACAAGGTACTGGAAGACCTCCGCTTCCTACAGCACCCAGAAGCCATCTCGATTTAACTTCATTGCTCGCAGTCTTTTACTTTTCCACATTGTCTGTTAAGTAACAGTGCACTACTAACCTAAAATGATAAAAGACTCACGCTTCCGTGTGCATCTTGGGCGGGCATGAGTGAAGGCCACAAGGCTGCATCAAGACAATCCACATTAAGTGTGCCATTTGGGACAGGGCCAGAGTTTTCAATTCAAAACAAACACTCATATTTTAGTCAATGTAGCATGTTAGGCACTGTGAAAGACAACATGAAACAGCTTTTGCAAAGCATCCATGCATGCAGCCCTCGAAAGAAACTCAACTGTCTTTATTTTGCGATATACAGTCTTACTTATCTCACTGTTTTCAGACTGTATTTATACTTTTTATCTGAGGTAAATTGTATTTACAAAAAAATGTATTTCGTTGTGGATTCAGTAGTGGTGCTGTAGATTGTGCAGATCCTTTTGATTTATTTGGTCTTGACTCATTTCAGGTGGATATCTCGTGTCCAGGGTTCAGAGAGTATCATGAGCGCATGCAGACGTTCCTTATGTGGTTTATTGAGACGGCCAGTTTCATTGATGTGGACGACGATCGCTGGGATTTCTTCCTTGTGTAAGTGTCAAAACGTAATTCCAGATCACTTCTTATTTACATTTCATCGTATTAAAGGCCTGTTGCTGGTTCAATACTAGCCAAAGACCTCCAATGTAAGTTATTAAATATAAACACGATTTTTGTTTGTTTTTTGACATTTTTGTCGTTAGCACTTGTATTGAAATAATTAAACATGCTCTCAGATATTTCTTGATCTTAGTTTATTTACATTATTATCCTCCTGAGACCCCTGTGTGACTGCTGTGTGCATTTTCCATTTCCTTTTTTATTTTTAACTAGTAGCACCCAATAAACAAGCAAAAAAATAAATGACTTATTTAGTAATAACAAATAGTTTTCCTAAAATTTTTTGGGAAATGTTAAATAATACCAATCTGTAGAAAGTTAGATTGTTTTTTATCAAATTGTTTATTATGCTTCCAAGAGTGTTGATTATTCATGTTTTTAGACGTTAGACATTACAGCTGATTTTCTATAAAGCTGAATAAATCATTCTTATTCAAAGTAATGGCCAGTATCATCAAATCAATGTCAACTGCATTGTAATAAAATTTTGCATTCTAAAATTCTGAATCTATGTACTGATTATCATTGTCCCATATCTGCCAGTCATCGAGTGGTCCAAACATCATCTGCAGCCTGAAACTGAACTTTTGCTCAGATTTTAGTAACGAATGTTCTTCGCTGTATAGACAGCTATAGGATGCTCCCTTGCTACCTATTTAGTAAAAATAACAATTCGTATTAAAATGAAGTGAAATGACCTACAGATGTGTTAAAGTTGAAAATTATTCAAAATAACTAACAAGTTTTTCAAACTTTTAAGGGAATGCATTCCCATTTTCCACATATGTGGACATCAAATTAATGGATTATTTAAAGCGCCATATCAAACGAAACTACTCTTGACAACCAAAAACATTTTTCAAAACGCTCGTAGGTCACGGAAATTGATGGCATGCTGTTGTGTCACGTGATGTGGTGCGGCTGAAGTTTAACCCTTAAATGACAGTGTAGAGTCTTGTGAACAGTATTCAGGTGGTTTTAAATTATGCGTTGCATATAGTGAAGCCAAAATCAACATCCAAAAATGTGGATGTGTGGACGCACAAGGTAATAGACATTTAAGGTATTAGAGGCACTTTAGTAGGATTTTCTGTAAAGATGTTTTAAAACGATGTGCATTGTGAAAAGCGCTCTACAAATGTATTTTCAAAGACATAAGCTTTTAAACCATTGCAACTTGTGGTAAAGTGTGTATCTTTTGTTGATAAATTTTGCAAGCCAAAAATACAAATCAAGTGCTTGTACAAAGCCAGCGAGTGCAGATAAGAACGTTGTGTCAAGATCACAATAACAGTAACTTTCTTAACAATCATTTACACACACACACAAACGTCCAAACGGGCCCAGTGACATCTCTTCTGCCTTTGTAAGGCCTCTGGGGCCAATTATCAGACCGCTTAAATTATACTTTTTTCCTGCATTGAGGCAAATTGTTGATCTGGCAAGAGTTTCTCTTGTGTTGTTTGTCTCGCTTTCTGTTCTCTTGTGTTTCTTTCTTTCTTCAGTCTGGCCAAAAGGCTGAATTGAATGTCGTTGTCTTTTGAAACGCTGAATGAAGTCTCCAGCGGTAGTGAAGGGGACTCTGCCTATGTTTTCTTTGCTTTGGCACCTATTAAAACAGACAATAGGTAAATGGACTGGAGTGATGTGAAGAGGCTAGATGCCTGCCTGCCTCTCTGCTCTCTGCTCTAAGTTGCAGTGCACCAATTAAGTGCATAATGCATTCAGCGTATGCAGCAGGTGCAGTGGTGGCCACTGGCCCTCCGCAGCGTGCTCGCACTGACAACGGGCCACGGGGGGGTCCGGTGCATGGGAGCGTGCCTACGATTGACCTGCCAGTCTTTGTCATCTTTCTCTCTCTCTATCTCTTTCTTTTCTGTAGATTTGAGAAGTACAACAAGGATGGAGAGACCCTCTACGCAACCGTTGGCTACATGACAGTGTATAATTACTACGTGTACCCAGACAAAACCAGACCACGTGTCAGGTAATTACTAAGGAAGCACGTGCCCACTACCTGCTTTATCCTACTAAAGAAAATTACACGTCTCTTCCTCTCTTGTCCCTAAATCTCCTAAATTACTGTCTCGTGTCACTTGTGTGCCAGCCCCTCTCTTGGTATTATAAGTACCATACATTCAGCATCACACGCCGAAAAGGCAGTTTTTGAAAATGTATCTAATGTATTGATTGGCACAACGTGGGAACATTTCATTAAGTTGGCCACTGAATGAACAGACATAAACTTTCTGAGACAGATGATATCATTGGATACTGTATTTGAGCATATTTTTGGCAGCTAAAATGAGGTTGATCTAGAGCAGTGTTTCCCAACCTTTTTTCTGCCACGGGACACTTTTTACAATTAAACGAATTCCATGCCATGTTTAGAATGTTTGGGCCGTTTAAAACTATTTTAAACTGGTTTAATCATCGACACATTTGGGCTTTCATAGAGGTTTTAAACATATAATCAGTGCAGAATTTGTTACCCAGCCCGTGCTTCTTGCAGCTCTGTTTACGATGATCTTAGTGTTCGAGACCGGTCCACGTGTAAATGCACGTCCCTGCGCTGACAGATCCTGTTTCCTTCCGTGTTTGGAACATTTGCCATTTGATATTTCTCATACAGAACAAAAAACTACAGAGCACAATCAAAGAGTCAGCCAACTTTGTAGTCACACCAATACAACCTCTTGCAACGTTTAATCGCACTGTTATGAAAAATTAGTCTCAGTCCTGTGTCCTGATTTATTTTGTGGACACACCAGACAATCTTTCACGGCACACTAGTGTGCAGCGCCACAGTGGTTGGGAAACACTGATCAAGAAAGTGTGTTGGTCTAAAGCAGTGGTCCTCCATTGGTCGTCACGGCCACAAAATGAGTCGCAGATGGCAGGGAATAAACAATGCTAAATGCAAATAATGAAATCAGGGTTGCCACTCTCATGAAATGCCTGGAAACATTAGGGAATTTGTACATTTTCTTTTACAATACAATTTAAAATCCGATTTTATATTGTAGTGAACATACATTTTTGTAGTTATGCTTTACTGTTCAATATTTCATTGGCTAGATATAGCTCATAAGCCGTATTGATGTCAGATTTGTAAGCGAATCATTCTTTTGAGTCTTTTCAACAAACAAATCTGAATGAATAATTGGCAAATCTGTCTGAATTTATGAAGTTATTCTTTAAAAATCTGTATCCAATTATCAGAAATTCCTTAGAAAATTCATTGAAAATAATGGAAATTGATTGGTTAAAAGGTTTGTGGGAACTCTGAACTGTGTGGTAACACTTTACAATAATATTCCATTTGTTAACACATAAGGTAACAACATTAGTTAACATGAACTAACAAATGAACAATACCTAAGATTAATAAATGCTTAATCAGTAATGTTAATTTCAATCTAGTAGTGCATTTTTTAAATAAAAAGTTGTATTAGTTAACATTGGTTTATGCACTATGAACTAACATAGAACAATTGTATTTTTATTAACTTTAACAAAGATTAAGAAATGCTGAATATTTTGTGTTTGTTCATGATACCTAATGCCTTAACTAATGTTAACGAATGGAAACATATTGTATAGAGTTACCAATTGTGCATACTAAGGATTAAAAAATAAATGATTAACTTTGAAAGGGAATAACCCTTTATCTTGGAAAACTTGGACATATCTGTAAATTTTTAAATTGGTGTTTTGAAAGATATTTCTATAATGAATATATATATATATATATATATATATATATATATATATATATATAGAATGTTTCTTGTTTTGATCTGCTCTAAAAAAAAAAAAATTATGAGCTAGATATTGTTATTGTGTTAAGTAAAAAAAACAAGCCATGTTCATGTTTTGACAGTGGAATGTTATTTTGAGTTGTTTTTGTTTTCTCTAATTAATTGGCCAAAACTGTTCACATACATGATTGATTGGCAAATCTGAATCAAAATGTTTTTTAAATCTATATCCAGTATTCAAACGGAAATTCAAAGGTCAAAAAAGGTGAAACCCTGTACTGCTACTGTATATCTTTGGTTGTTGGCGTCAATGGCCAAAGGTGCAATCAAACTTGATAGTATTTTGGTGCAAATCACTTGACAATACTTGTACAATACTTGACAAGTTTTGTTTTGTTCCATGTATTAGGCTGGTAAATCACACTTCTGCTGAATTGTTATTGACTGAATTGTCAATTTTCCTATTCGGCATATTTCATGTTAATAAATATGAATTCCAGTGTCATGTTTTTAATGTGATTCTTGCAACATTTTCTTAACTTTTGTATAATTAATTTTGTCATGTGTTGGGTCCTGAAGCACTGGTCTATAGTGTCAGTTTCATTAGATGCTGTAAAGTCAGTAGTGCAGTGTGTGTCTGATGGGTGCTGGAGGTGTAACGCTGCTCAGTGTTTGCTGAACCATTGCTTAAAAGCTCAAGAGCTCTAAGCTTAAATTGGTATTGTGGTTAAGCCTTGTGCTTGGGGTTACTAAAGCTTTTGTGTGCGTGTGTGTGTGTGCAGTCAGATGCTGATCTTACCACCATTCCAGGGAGAAGGTCACGGGGCTCAGCTCTTAGAGACAGTCCACCGATACTACTGCAGTTCACCTAAAGTACAGGACATCACAGGTATGAGTGTCCAACGTAAGACTTGTCATTTATGAGTCCTTATTTAGGCTGTTTATTTGTATTTCTTGTTTGTCTTAATTTGAGTTTTTCTCCAATTAGCGGTGTTTGCTAAAGCAAGCGTCACTATGACTTTGGCTTATAAGTGAGCTATGGGGTTGCTCTGGTGTTGGGAGGTGAAAGGATGTGATGTTAATTGCAGGCAGTTTGCTGTTGAAATGTGCTGGCCACATGCTGCCATTCACTCACCCCCTCAACAAAGACACAATTATTCACAGACAGACAGACAGAGAGAGAGAGAGACACCTCACTCTTTCCACTTACAACTTTCCCATGTCTATCTCTCTCTGTGTAGATGCATATATGTCTTTTCCCCTCTCTTTTTTCATCTCTTCGAAAGTTGCCTTTGTTTCCTCTGCTATCTAACAACACGCTTTACCAAAGTAAACATGCATTCAGCTGATATTTAACCACTGATTTATTCAATATAAAAGTTTTAAATGGATAATTTGCTCTCATTTACTCACCCTCCAGGGATCCAGACTATAATCTGTGAACAGTGGCACCAGTGCCACCAAGTTATTCAGATGGTGGCAAAAACGCGTAATTTGGTAGCACCGGTGAACAACTAATTAGTTTATGTCCATAATTGGAAAAAAAAGTGATACAATGTAATAAAACTGATATATTGTATTGTGCAGCACAAATAACTGTAATTGTCAAAATTGCATTTTTTTGTCAATATGAAATGCAATTTCAACAGTCAAACATTGATTTAGATTTGGGAAGCAAATATAAACTTACTGATATTTAGGACAGTAACATCTGTAAAAATATCTGTGAAAACCTATAAACTCCTAATTTATATAGAGCTAAATTGAAATATGATATTGTAACATTGTGTGTTGGAACTCCAACTGATAAAGTACAGTTAAACAATCCAGTTACTTTTTCCTACAGTCATAGAGTATTAGGTTTTATACAGAAGGAAAATTGATCAGGCGATCTAGATCAAGCTATCTTTATTCATTATAAAAATGTCATAGTTGTATAGCACAAATAGTTCTTCTGAATTACCTATAGCTTTAACAGTGGTATTTGTAATAAGACCAAGGTAACTACAGGTTGAACCATGCATGCAAGCACCTCACTACCATTGCATTTTGCTAAGAAAATAAACATACTTAGAAATACAAAATAAACCTGACCAGTACCCGAGACCTTGCCCTACCCAGCCTGAATGATACTGTCAGATTTTAAGCCTGAACAAACCTGAAATTTTCATTTCTGAATTTCTTCATACAGAGAATGGCCAGACTGGTTTGTACTGACAGAAAGTCTATGGTAACTCGAATAAACCCTCTATACTATTACAGTGAGCAGAATATCATCTCAGAATGCACAACATGTCGAACCTTGAAGTGGATGGGCTACAACAGCAGAAGACCACGTTGGGTCGTCTGGTGGTGGTGTAGTGGGCTAAAGCACTAAACTGTTAAACAGAATGTTGCTGGTTTGATCCCCACAGCCACCACCATTGTGTCCTTGTGGAAGGCACTTAACTCCAGGTTGCTCCTGGGGGATTGTCCCTGTAATAAGTGCACTGTAAGTCGCTTTGGATAAAAGCGTCTGCCAAATGCATAAATGTAAATGAATGGTCTGCGATTAAACCCACAAGCCTTATTTTTCATGAAGCAAAACCTTGGATATTTTGTTTCATCATTTTATCACTCCACAGAAATAGAATTAGTGTTTATCTCCTCCTCTGTGAAACTGCGTGTCATCAACACTGCATGCATGAACCAGTAACATTTGCCATTACCTTGCTGTTAAATTAATGTGAAGCTGGAGCACTTTGCATTTACTATCAAAGTTTATTTTTTTGGTTTATATTTTCACGGGAGTTTGATGTGAGCTTCTTCTGATGGCACTCACTTTAGATAACATTTTTTGCAAAACAATCATGGAATCACTGTATGAAAGACGAGAGAGTTCTCTAGCAAGTCTGAAAAGGAAAAATTATCTTTGATTTTTTTAGACATTTGATGCAAAAAAATACACCGACATCCACGCTACCAATTGTACTGGTGTTGGTAACTGCTGCAGTTCCTGACATGGGATACAATGCTCATTTTTATTGGTGAAGGCATTTAATTGCAGGGCTTAGAAAATAATTTGACACAGTCACCGTAAAAAATATAATCTTGCTTTGTCATTGCGAAAATGTCCCTACTACCACTGTGAAATGCTCTCTGTTTTATATGGATTGTTGGTGGCGTAGTGGTCTAAAGCTGTAATAAGTGGTGAGAAATGGTTGCAAAAATGTACATTTGGTTTGAAAGGAACTTAGAATTACTATAAAAGTATCATAAAAGCAGTCTATATGATTCACATGCTCCACTCCAACAGACCGAAATGTGTAGTTTACTGACATTGTTGCCTTCAGTTCTCATCTCTGCTCATCACAATCATGAGACTTGAGAACCAATGGTATCTGGTCACATTGACTTCACTTGCCAAGTTTCGAATATGACAGAATTTTCATTTTTGGGGTAAACGATTCCTTTAGTGAAGGTTGAATTGTTCTTGTCTGATCTCTGGTATCTGCATCTTTGAAATACTGTGTTTTAACATTCTTGAATACATCTTACAAGACTATCAGCATTTTACTGTTTGTATCTGTCTGCAGCGGAAAATCCGTCTGAGAACTTCGTGAAGCTGAGGGATTTCGTGCTGGTGAAGCTGTGTTTGACTCTGCCTTCATTCTCTGTTGAGAAACTCTCTCAGGGCTTCAGTGACGAGATGGTGTCTGAGGCTAGAGACAAACTCAAGATCAACAAGGTAACATCTCCTGCAGCTTTACTTGCTGAATTAATTATTATTTTTGGGGTCTTAATGATCTGAAGTTCTTTTATTCAGGCATTACATTTTCAAAGACTGTGCCTGTAGGCAAGTTTCGTGCTGCTCCTTTTATCTTAACTTGCGAGTGTGAGAGTGTTTAGATATTGAAATAGTCGCAACAGTCGTGTTCTGGAAGTAAAAATGTCTTTCATTTTTCCATAGACAAATGTATTTTTTATGATGACTTTTAAAGACAGACATACTGTGAGCTTGGAAGTTGTTAATCAATGGTATATGCTTCTGTTGAAGCCACCAGTCCACATTATTTCTACTTATTTATTTTTTTAAATTGTGTTTAATAGTGGAATTTCTAGTGAAAACGACACTACCCATGATCCTGTGTGAAAACAATGTGATTCTACCTTTTATGTCAAAAAGGCCATAATATAATCTATTCATTTACAAATTCACAAACTGAATAAGTAGATTGGATTAGAATTTATTGCCTTTTACCCATACAATTAAATCAGCATTAACTGATGTTTAATGTGGTAACACAAATGCATCGAACATTGTTAAAAATGTAAGAAATATCTTTCAAATACATTTTAGATGGTAAAACAAAGCCAGTGAAATGTATGATTAACTCTTCTCAGAGTCTGAGCATTTATATACAGACATAATGGCTTTGCCCTGATGGCTTTTCATGATCTTGAATTGCAGTTATAGGTAGGACTGGGTATTCGTTTGCACTGAGGGCTGCTGGCCATTAGTAGGTAGTGAGTGGGGGTGGGCCTAACAGTGACCCACTGTGGCAATGCCCTCTTTCTGGCGACTCTGGCCACTCTAGTTATAACCCAGCATCCCCTTTCATGGCCCACAATCCCCTCTGCCTGTGTTGTTAGTTAGTGATTAACTCAGGGTGGTGCCTGTGACATGGCCAGGCAAAATGCTCAGCTCTCCTTACTACCATAGTGGGAAATGCGTTGGGTATGGATGAACCCTCGGAGTCATGGTTACAGGAGAAGTCATGGTTACAGACTTTTGGACCTTCAAACAGCACAAGAATCCCAGGCCAAGATGCTTTTAACCCAAAGAAAATGGGCAGGGATAAACATTCAGCCTGTAAATGCTTCAGCTAATACTTTAATAGTTGTGCTGCAGTGTTTCTTACACCACTCCTAAATCTGCAGCGCCATAATTTTTACTGAGGTGTAACTTGTGAATTTTATCAGAAGAGAGAAAGAATAATACTAAGAATAAAAATAATACATTGACAATAAATAGTCAACACAACTTTCTACAGGGATGTGATTCTTCTGGATTAATCTGGATTTCCGACCTAAAAATGTGACCCGCATGAATTGTGTTAATCCGTAAAAAAAAATAAAAAATGGAATATGGTAGTATTTAATTTGGGGCTTAATATATTATCGACAGTGCTTCTGCGTCACGCACACACTTGATTCTTGCCGTCAGGACTTCGTTCAAGTAACATTTATTTTAATTCATCAAGATAAATAAAATAGTTAGATATAAAACAGGTTTGATCCGTTGGCACAGTTGCTGACAGATTCAAAATTGCTAGCTGCAATTCCAGCATTACTCAAGTGATATTTGCAGTGAAATCGTTAAATGTATCTTCACATATAAACTGCTCATTGCCAATAATATCTAACCATTTGTATGTTCAATTATAATACCCTGCAGATACAGTGCAGACATTTGAAAATGTTCAGTCTAGACAAATTTTTCCCCAGTTTAGATCCAAAAATAAACTTGGGTTACGGATGTAATGAAAATGGACATGAGTTTTTGGGAGACCACTCTGTAAAAATCCAGAAATAACACTAGCCATACGATGGTGAGGGGTTGGCACTCCTAAGAACATATAATATAAAATTTGTATTCATTGGCATTCCATTAACATCACATTACTGTGGAAAAATCAGCATGACTTTTGTAAAAGCAGCACAGGAACAGTACATGGGGAAATCTCTTTCAATTCTGCAAATGTTGACCTCTGAATCATTGGTATATGACATGATATCCGCACCATCATGGAGTGAATTAAAATTGAAATTACCTTGCATGCTATTTCTTCATTTAACAGCCTGCATTTACTGACAGAGCTGCACCATTCACCAACACGCTGGTGCTGCACATGCATACTATATATTTACTTATTAAACAGCCTTTTGTGATTCACAGAGCTATCACACGTCTTCAAGTGGCTTTGAATAAAATGCACAAGTCATATGAACAACTTTAATTATGTTTTTATGGTTATTTTATGTAATTTTTGGAGCTTGACAGTAACGAACATGACTAACACACAGTATCAGATTTGGGTCGGACTGATACCTGATCCGTCTAAAACTTCAGTATCGGAATGATCGGTGCATCCTTACCCTGAGCGTTTTGGAAGAAACTGTATCATAGGAACCACAAAAAAAAATCCCTTTCCTCTCATACATCATACCATGGAAAAGATACATTGATGATGTCTTTTTACTCTGGAAAGGCCCAGTCACCACTCTTCATGATTACTTTTTAAACACTAACTTTGGTGGACCTAAATTCTCTTTAACATATAGTGCTAAATTAGTTTCCTTGACATATTTGTTAAGAAAAGAGGAACTAGTCTGTCTTCATCCCTCTATACTGAATCAACCAATAGAAACACTCTTCTACATGGCCAAAGCTTTCACCCTGGCCTTATATACTGTACCACTTACGTCCCTAAAATCACTGACAAAAGCAAGGTAGTCAAAAAATATGTGTGGTCGATTTTTAAAAGAATCATTTAAAGATCCACCTCTTATCATCTACAAAAGAGCAGGAAACATTAGGGACAAAGTAGTTAGAACTCTTTTCCCAATGGAACCTGTAACTAACGAACCCTTACAGGATAATTTCCTTTTGGAAACTTTAAATGTGGAAAATGTATTAATTGCCAGTATACAAGAAACATTAAGTTCTTAATCATCCAGTATACAAAGATAATATTAATATCAAATTTTTGTAAAACAAAAAATGTAATATACATAATTCAGTGCCCAGTGGAAACATCTCGCTGCCTAAAAGACCGTATCACTGAACACGGAAGTTCAATTTAGAAGGACTGACCTTGGCAAGCCCTTGGCAAGACACTTTAAAGAATAACCATCCCATGTCCTCCTTTTTGTTTTTTGGTATTGAACATATAGAATCCCCAGCAAGAGGAGGCAACATTGATCAGCTCTGTAAAAAGAGAGAGGCTTTTTGGATTTAAAGAGTCTTTTCCCAGAAGGGATGAATGAAAAATTTGTTTTAATAGAATTCTTATAAATTTTTTAATTCTTTTAAATTCCTAATTTTATCAACTCTTCGTTTATAATTATTTTATGCATATTACAATTGTTCATATAGTTTTCAAAATGTGTGGTTATGTTTTTATGTATTTTTATTATATTTATATTAGTATTTTATTTTATGTATATTCACAAGACAAGAAGATACCATTGGTTTAAAGTTAATCAAATGTTTCCCTCTCACTGTGATATAATTGGAATTTAGTATACCATGTGATTTCATTCTAGCCCGTTGATTGGTTGTTTGTTATTTTGTACTCTGCCTGTTTGTATTTGAAAAATCCTTTTATCCACATGTATTGTTTTAGCTCTGATGAAAGCCTAGATGCTGAAATGCATTAGCAAAATATTTGAATTATTCTCCACTCCTCAAGTACTGCTGGATTTGCTTTTCAGTTTTACATGCTTTAACATGTTTTAGTAGTGTTAAAAATGCAAATGTAAGGAAATCAGTTTAACTACTGGTGGCTCTTTGTTTATATGACAATGTGTTGTTAAAGATGTATATATTTGTTTTTGTTTTTTCCAAAAGTAATTTTGTTGTAATTATTGAAAAAAAAAAAAACATTCTTCCATTTTTGTTTTGCAAAGACAAAATACTATAGGAAACACTGTTCTGACTATAGAGCCTTGGCTGTTCACTGTTACAACACTGTTTTTCCTCCACTTGACAGTTTAGCATATGGAAATATGACTGGCAATGCTCAATTTACACACTTCATAGCAGATTTCACAAAAACATATTTGTTTGCATAATTTGTTATACTCAGGAAGTCTTTGAAGTAGAGAAATACTTTATTGCTTATATAAAAAGCAACAGAGGCAGAATAAAAGATTTTTCTGTTGTTTGATTAGTCAGAGACCCCTAATGATGTCAACAACCAGAGACAATTGTAACTCGCACCTCAGCTTTAAAAACCATACTGTAAATGAACATGTTTAAAGTAGTGCATTACAATTAAAGCCAGGCAGATGAGCGGCACTGTGAATAAATGAGGTACGACACATTTACTGTGATTCTGTAATAAGTAGAATGCCTCCAACAGTGTCTATAGACTTTAGGTTTAAAATATCCCATAATATGAATAAAAAAAAATAAAAAAAAAGCTTTTATAACAGTGTCCCTTTTGTCCACTGTGTCTTTTTCAGAAACATGCACGACGTGTCTATGAAATTCTGCGTCTCAGAAACACAGACATGAGCGATGAAGAGAAAGCCAGAGAATTTCGCTTGGAGGTCAAGAAAAGACTCTATGGACCCTACAGAGTAAGTGTGTGTGTGCGTGCGTGTACTTTTGGGGACAAATTTTCCCCCAGAAGTTAGCTAAATCTGACAAAACATGTTTTTGTGGACATTTGGGGATGTCCCTATTTGAAAAATATGACTCAAATGTTGTTTTAATTAAAAAAATGCAAATAGTTAGGGTGTGGGTTAGGGTTAGTCTATAGTACTTCTAATTAGCTATATAAAAACAATAGAAATCCAAGGTGTCTCCATTTAGGTGTCTCCATTTAGGTCCATCCCTGTCTGTAGATGTTGACAAACTGCTTTGAAGCTTCAAAATGTCTGCAGTCTGACTGTACACTGAGTACATTAGTTATTAGGCATAACTGCTGCAACTCCCATGCAATGATTTATCAGTCATAAAGCACAGAGAAAGCAACCTGAACTCCATGTGCTGAACATGGATTCCAGGAAATAACAAAACGATTGAAGTCTTGCCAAAACAAACCTCAATGTTTAGACGGCTGCGACTGCCAAAATTGGCCTGCTTGCATAACGTTCTCCAAACCGCAGTTCAAACTATAACATGTTAAATTAAGCATTTCTCCACTACAAAGCGAGCGGTTTTCTTCAGTACATTTCTTGGCCCAGTTACATTAGTATGCCAGACCTCAACAATACGGATGGCCCTGGGCCAGTGCTGCATTGTCTCTCAGTATGTCAGTATGTTACGTTCTGACTAATCTCATGATATTTCACACACACAACAGTCTCTAGAATTTACTCTGAATGGTGACAAAAAACATCCAGTTTTCAAAACAGGCAGTTCTGTGGATGGAAATGTCTTGTTGATGAGAGAGATCAACAGAGAATGGGCAGACTGGTGTGAACTTACAAAGTCTACAGTAACTCAGATAACCGCTCTGTACAATTGTGTTGAGAAGAATATCATGTCTGAATGCTATTCTGAGATGCAGATTGGTGTTGTTTTGGCAGCATGATGGGGACCTACACAATATTACGCAGGTGGTTTTAATGTTGTGGCTGATTGTGTATATGAACTGTTCAGCTGACCCTCAGGGTGAAAAGTAACATTTTTATGAACCGATAATCTGCTGTTTACTCATTATTTGTGTGAAAGTGTGTTATGATAATCAATGGTCTTATTAGTATTATTTTTTGATAGTTGAATGGTAAAATAAAATGCATCATTTATAGTCAGGCCAATGGAATGTTGGCAGTCTTGTACTCTTTTTCTTAAATGAACAAAAACAAAAGTTGCTCTGCTACTGTTTTGATATTCTGCAGTCTTTTTCTGAGATAATTTATTCATTGAGCGGTGTGAAGAGTTCTTGCCATTTCCTGTTTGATCCTCTCACGCAGCGTTAAGAGCGAGAGGGACCTGAGTCCTCGCTCTGGTTTTGTTCAAGGTTATATTGGCTCACACCGGGCGGCCGCCGCAGTCTCCACACCCACACCACAAGCTCCATTCACAACAAGTGTCATTATTACAGATTTGCATGTGATTTAAGCGGAGCCATTTATCAGGGAGAATACAAAACCCAGTCACCTGCACACAGACACTCTCTCTCTCTCTCTCTCTCTCTCTCTCTCTCTCTCTCTCTAATCGTCTCTGTCTTTATACACAGTGGTGTTGTATCTCATGATTGGAGTCAAGTCTCTGAACATCAGTGTAATGCCATTAAATTCTTTTGACCTTGTGAATAGTAATGCGTTATTTTCCTGCAGCTGGTGTACAAGTTATGGTTACAATTTGTAGCTGTATGTCACAGTATTTTAATGTCTTAAGAAGTTAACCTAATATGAAATCTGAACACTTTTTTGTTTCATCTGCACTGATTGTGGAAGAAGATCTGCAGAATGGGTCTAAATATAGAAAATTGTGTTATAATTGAGCTGAGTGCTGTATTCGTATTAGAGGCTGAATGGTAGAGGTCAACCAAAATTAGGAATGTACCACTATAATATAACCGATAGTGGATTTTGCCGATGCTGATAACTAAGGTGGTGGAAAAGACTGATAACCGGTTAATCAGCCGATGGTTGTATTTGTTTTTTTTTTTAGCGATTTATAGAATGATCAAAGACTTGTTAGTCTTTCTTTACTATGACTACTACAAGAGTCCAAAATTAATCAAATCCCAAAAGCAGTTTTTGTGCAACCAAAATTCCAATTATAACCAGAAAATTAAGATTTGGTGCATAACATGAGGCTTTTAACTATAAACAAGCCTAAAATACACCAGGGACTTTTATTATGAAAATGACAGACTTGGATCCTTTACAGTGCTCTATATGGAAGTATTTAACAAATTAAATACTTTTTATAGGCAATAATTTGAACAGATGAGGAATAAAAAAATTAGGAATAAAAAACTATCGGCATAGATATTTGCCGATAACCGACAGTTCCAAAAAGCAACTATCGGTACCAAATAATCGGTAAAACCGATATATCGGTCTGCATCTATAATTTTTCTCTCCCGATCCGATTCATATGCCTAAACTCCTTGTATCGGCCGATACCGATCCGAAAACAGTGTTGTTTTTCCTTTTATAATATCTATTCCTCACTGTGTGGAACTGATTGGGGATACTTTTTTTATGAAAAGAAACAAAAATATCTTATTGCATCTTCGATTATTATTAAATAGAGAAAACAAAAAACATGTGTAGCCTATAGAGCGGTACCCGCCCACTTTTTCAGCCATTTTAATTTTGGAGGTATTTTTCCCAGTCATTTCTTTCAAAGACTTTTCATAAAATCTTTCATAAAAGCATTTTAAGTGATGAACCAAACCAACCAGCTCTCAACATCAGACTTTGATTTGAATCAAAATATTATTTGAAAATCAGACAAAGAGACTGTGTACTTAACATCTTTTTAGCGTCTTTCTGAACTACTGTCCTATGAAGCTTTGAAAATGATCCAATTTGAATAAAAACTATGGAAATCTTTACTAGTGGTTTTAGAAACAATAAAAATGTTTTGTTATGCAAAATATTCTGATATGTACAAACATATAGTATATTTAGTTTATGGGTGAAGGGAGACAGATTCGACTGCATCA
Organism: Moxostoma hubbsi; assembly: GCA_032164185.1. NCBI lineage: Eukaryota > Metazoa > Chordata > Actinopteri > Cypriniformes > Catostomidae > Moxostoma > Moxostoma hubbsi. The sequence goes on along the minus strand of JAVLUX010000011.1, from coordinate 43,891,070 downwards.
TTCACAGTGCTTCATGGGTGTGGGTGGTCACTGCTGGGCTCATTTCATGGGCTTTGATGGCCACTGTTCTCTGATTGGTGCGTCTTTCTCTGCTGGATCGTAGGTAATGTAGTTGTTCACCAGGAATTCCGCTATTAATCACTAGATGATTAGATGATGAAGTTGAAATAATGCAGACTAATGGCATACAACAGAAGCATATTCATTATATCAGTGTTTCCCAAACTGGGGTATGCGTACCCATTTGTGTGTACCCATGGGTTTTCCCATTGTTGCATGATGTTTTTTTAGTAAATGAGCTCAACCTTGCTAAATTGTCAAATGTGACATAAAAAAGCACCTTGAGCTGACCACGCAATTGCACAAAGTCAGCCGGCAACACCATTCCTGCAATGATGCGCAATTCCAGTTGTTTTACAAAGATTATTGTTAATTCCACATATTTTCAGAATACATTGTGTGAATGTTATCTATGCGTTAGAGAAGGGGTACGCAAAAGGATTAAGGCGTTAATCCTGCACACACAAGCATGCACAGATTTAAAGACTGTAACTCTTTAACTCAAATGTAACGGTACCTAGTGTTGCAGTTTGTTGTTACTGCGCGTTGCTCATACAGCTGAAGTTTCACTTACTGCCCTCTGGAGTAAACAGGTGGTACTACAAGCTTGCATTTCTCAGGAATCTTCCTTATTACAATCCGGGGGCATTGCGATTAATTGCGTTAATGTTTTTAACGCGTTATTTTGAATCAAATTAATCGCACTGAATTAACGTGTTAAATAGACAGCCCTAATATTAATATAAACATCTTAATCGATTTACAGCCCTAATACATATACACTCACCTAAAGGATTATTAGGAACACCTGTTCAATTTCTCATTAATGCAATTATCTAATCAACCAATCACATGGCAGTTGCTTCAATGCATTTAGGGGTGTGGTCCTGGTCAAGACAATCTCCTGAACTCCAAACTGAATGTCAGAATGGGAAAGAAAGGTGATTTAAGCAATTTTGAGCGTGGCATGGTTGTTGGTGCCAGACGGGCCGGTCTGAGTATTTCACAATCTGCTCAGTTACTGGGATTTTCACGCACAACCATTTCTAGGGTTTGCAAAGAATGGTGTGAAAAGGGAAAAACATCCAGTATGCGGCAGTCCTGTGGGCGAAAATGCCTTGTTGATGCTAGAGGTCAGAGGAGAATGGGCCGACTGATTCAAGCTGATAGAAGAGCAACTTTGACTGAAATAACCACTCGTTACAACCGAGGTATGCAGCAAATCATTTGTGAAGCCACAACACGCACAACCTTGAGGCGTATGGGCTACAACAGCAGAAGACCCCACCGGGTACCACTCATCTCCACTACAAATAGGAAAAAAAGGCTACAATTTGCAAGAGCTCACTAAAATTGGACAGTTGAAGACTGGAAAAATGTTGCCTGGTCTGATGAGTCTTGATTTCTGTTGAGACATTCAGATGGTAGAGTCAGAATTTGGCGTAAACGGAATGAGAACATGGATCCATCATGCCTTGTTACCACTGTGCAGGCTGGTGGTGGTGGTGTAATGGTGTGGGGGATGTTTTCTTGGCACACTTTAGGCCCCTTAGTGCCAATTGGGCATCGTTTAAATGCCACGGCCTACCTGAGCATTGTTTCTGACCATGGCCACCATGTACCCATCCTCTGATGGCTACTTCCAGCAGGATAATGCACCATGTCACTAAGCTCGAATCATTTCAAATTGGTTTCTTGAACATGACAATGAGTTCACTGTACTAAAATGGCCCCCACAGTCACCAGATCTCAACCCAATAGAGCATCTTTGGGATGTGGTGGAACGGGAGCTTCGTGCCTTGGATGTGCATCCCACAAATCTCCATCAACTGCAAGATGCTATCCTATCAATATGGGCCAACATTTCTAAAGAATGCTTTCAGCACCTTGTTGAATCAATGCCACTTAGAATTAAGGCAGTTCTGAAGGCGAAAGGGGGACAAACACAGTATTAGTATGGTGTTCCTAATAATCCTTTAGGTGAGTGTGTATATATATATATATATATATATATATATATATATATATATATATACACACACACACACATACACAATCAGTTGGAGTATTTAATAATAGCCTATCAGTGTGTTTCGATAGTGAACCAATATTGTTTTCCTTGAGCTTTGAAGAGATTTTTTTTTTTATAAGGTTCTAAAGAAAGAAACTGAAAAATATTGATACTCATCTAAACTATAGAACCGTTTATTTAATCTTGGATGTTCCATGTTTTGTTCATGGCTCATACCGAATGTAAAAGTTTATGTTATGTGACTCCTGATTTTTTAAAACAGCTGTTAAATAAAAAAAACTGAAAGGGAAAAAAAATTTGTAAAAAAAAAAAAAAAAAGAAATTTGTTTTTTTTTTTATTTAATTTTAAAGAAACTAAAAAAAAGGACATTTGAGTACAAGATGCATTGTTATTCATTTTATAATGAAATCGTTACCCATTGAATCATAATTGAATCGTGAGGCCAGTGAAGATTTACACCTCTAGTCTTCAACTCTTTAACATAATTAACATGCTGCAATAGTGAAAACAATGACATTAAAAGACGCTGTCTCTTCTGACTTGAGTTAAGCTCATGAATCCTCTGTGAGTAACCTGAACAGCGCAGCTCCTCAACTTTGCCATGATCACGTCACTCAGGTACTAGTATACATTAAATTGGAAGATGATAAACACGGTGAAGTGCTGTGTTAAGCCAAAGAAACAAGTTGATTGGTTAACATTTCCGGCCAAACGCATCGAAGTTAGTTTAATTTATTTATAAAAACTTACGATGATTTGGTGATAGCGATAACTAAGGAGTTGGAATCCGATAACCGATTAATTGTTTCTTTTTTATTTTTATTGCTATATTGAATCTGTTAAAACAGTGTAAGTCTTTCGTTACTGTGAAGAGGGGCACAAACAATCCTGAGCATGGTGAAAAACGGTTCCAGTAGCATTTCCACTCTAGCATGGTTCTTTCTATGGTTACAAACCTTTCTTGCCACGGTTGGCCAACCATGCTCAACTGTGCTAGTTGTATGACATTAGTGTGGCCGCTCACAATTGTCAATTTGCCAAAGTCAAGTTAACTCATTTGTTTCTTGTTATCTGGCCAAGTTCGCTATTTTTTCGCTAAGTTAATAAAAGTTTATACAAATTTGAGTATGTTTAATATGTCTTCTTGATTTTATTGTGATGGCTTAGTAGTACAGCTAATATAGTACATTATTCATCTACACATCTTTTGTGTCATTGGGGTACATTATGCTATCTAGCTCATTAAAACTCATAATATTTCAGTATATTACTCATAATATTTTGTCAATCATTATCCTTTTTAACTAGTCTGGGAACGTTTACCTTTCGGTGCGTTCATGTCCTCATCATATGATATTTTACCTCTCTCCTTTTTCTCTTTGCTTTCCTTTTTGCGATATGGGCCGTGTCTTTCCTGTGCGGTGTTAGAACATGCATTTAGATGCACTCATTGTGTTGTAAAGAGCAGTGTGGACATTCTGCCAAATATCTCCTTTATTTTAATGAAAACAGTCAAGCATGAGGGTCTGTAAATGATGAATGAACTATGAGGTGAACTATCCCTTTGATAAGTGAATCTGTGAAAGTGGACGTGTAGAACTTTCCAATTCTGCTGAGCTGTCAACGAAATTCTGTGCAGGCCTAGTCGTTCCTGAAAAAGTACTTTTTATCTTTTCGCCGTATTTCATGACTTTATTAGCCTTTTATTGTCGCCGTGTGTGTCTTGTTTTTTATAGAGATTGTGATACGATAACTTGGTATGTAGCAGATAATGTTAGTAATATGAGATGCAGCTGTGCTTTGGTACTGAAGCTCCAGTGTCATTAATGTTCTGGATCAGAAGCGCTCTCATCATGACACTGTGCAGAACAGCAAATGGTGACGGCACTGAAACCACAAACACACCAGACAAAAGAGCCAGAGGCATAGACTGAGGGAAAAACATGAGACTGAAGAGGAAGTAAAGCAGGATCTGTAGACCATATGCATCTCTCTCATGTGTTTTCTGGAAGGTCTCTTTTACTTTGAATGTTTCACAGATTTCTCCTGGCTTTTCTTAATGTGTGGGTGCACGTGTTTGTGTGTGCAGGTAGGGCTTTAGTGTGTATCCAAATCCAGCCTCCTGTCTCTATATGAGCAGTGCATTCTTAGCCAGTTGAAGAACATTGTGAGTGATCCTTCTGGAAGAAGATACGGAGTGTCACATTGTAAATTTAAATAGATTTAAGAACTCATTTGTGCCTGTATCAGTGCAAATTTTTAATAGCAGTTCACATTGATTGAAAGTCTATTTACTGTGTGTTTGTGCTGTACTATGGGTATTTTACATGTTCAGTGACATGTAGCAACATGAAGTCCACACCAAATTTCCCCTCGGAGACAATAAATTATACTTTAAAGTATACTTTGAAATCCTTTTTTTTTTTTTTTTTTTGTGAGACCGTAAGAGCCACTGTTTGTTGTTGTTTTGAATGGAATACTGGCTTACTACATACTAAGTACTGCACAGTGTGCACTCTTTGCTGACTACTATGTTTTAAAAATACTAAGTGAAGCTGTAGGCATTTTTACAAACAGTAGTTATCTATTTGGAAATTAAAGGGGTTAACTTTTAATAATCTGTTGTATAGTGTAGAGGTCTGCACTGGCATTAAAGCCTGTCCCCAAGACCATCCGGAACCATCGAATTTGAAGCCTGAACACAACCCATATTTATTTTATTTTTTCTCTAAGCAATTGCATTTGTTGAGGAAGCTACTTTGAAACTGTAGCTTCCCAAGCTTCAAGCTACTCAAAACTTAAAATAGTTAAAATACAGTCAAGATACTCTTTTAAAACGTAGTTTTACGAGCAAGTAGCAAGTATATCTGCACAGACACTGAAGCAAATGAACAGGTGATCTTGTGTTGGGCGCTAGTCAGAACATTTACATTAAAAACATTTAAAAAACAGAGCAGATGCACAGAAAAACATATTTCGTGTGAACAACCCCTTACTTGTCTGGTCCAGTTATGTTGAAATCTAGAAAATGTTATTTATTAAAGAAATGTAGCATATATATATATATATATATATATATATATATATATATATATATATATATATATATATATATATATATATATATATATATATATATATATATATATAGCTCAAAATAACTAAAATATATATATTCATATTTAAAGTTTTCATTAATTACAAACTTGGATCGGGTAGCAGACTAGTATAGAGCAGGTCATTATATATACATAAAAGTTGCATACCTACACAGTTATGCATACTATATACTGCAGGTGTAGAGAAAATTGTTTGTTACTATGTTAGTCGGAACATAGCCTGTCTTTTGAATTTATGACTTGTGAATCTTTGTTCAGTGCCAAAGCCTCTCAGCAACCTTACAGACTCAATTTCTGTTCTCTTTTATTTCTACTCTCTCTTGGCTTTGTTTTTATACTCTGTGGATTTTAGCTGTGATGTAATGGGTTTTGTCCTGGGGTTTTTGGATGGGATTGGGTGTCTCCTGCATTGTACTGACAGCTGTGTATTTTCTCCCTACACTTTTGCCATGTGTGTAGAAAAATCAGCGTGAGCTGACGAAGATGAGGAAATGTTTAAAGCCAGAGGAGTTGGCATCCCACATCAGCCAGATCGACACGACACTGCAACACGAGGAGCTGGAGAAAAGCTTCCAGGATGTGCTGGCGGAATATCACCGAGTCCTGGAACGGCTGGCTCAGGTGTAAACAAACAAACACGCAAATGGGGAGAGTTCTGCAACGTCCAAATACTGGCCGAGACATCGACACACACACACACACACACACACACACACACACACACACACACAATGTTTGGTTCCCTTGTATCCAGTGTTTATAAGGGTTTAAACATGGTACAGCTGCATTTCTTACGTGTGTTACAGAGATGATGGGCAATTACGTAATCAGAGATGAATGTGTCAGTCTACCGTGGAGCAGACCTCTGAATATTTTTGAGTTGATAGTGTCATTGTTTCTTCCATCAAATGTTTTCCTGAAAATGTAAAAATGTAGATTTTGAAGTACATCCTTTGAAAAATAAATAAATGTTTTGTATATTGCTCAGATGTGTTGTCTGGTATCTCTTTGGCGATGTTTCCAGAATTAAAAAAAAAAAAAGGATCCTGATTTTGAGGACTTTAAGAAATGGTGAAGCCCTGCAGTGTTTGATATGTAAAACTTAAGAATTTGTATTTTCAGTGTTATTTTTATGTCATTCATAATTAGTCCTCAGTCTGGTGACACTGTCTAGAGCTGGGGATTCCCATTTGATTCTGATTCACAAGCTTTCAATTCCAATTTCGATAGGATTTTTATTTCAGTGAAATTGTCCATTGTGCTTGCAAAAGAAAGAGATTCTCTCAGCTAATTCTGTTAACTATACAGGGATCTTTGAATTTGGACATTGCAGAATATAAATTAAAAAATGGACAGCACCCCCCAAATAATGCAGTTTATTGGCTTTATTTAAAAGATATACAATTGCTTTACATTTATGCATTTGTTAGAGGCTTTTATCCAAATCGACTTGCATTCAGCACAAGTCAAGTGTATTCAAATGTATTGATTTTTATCAGATTGTGTGTTCTCTGGTAATCAAACCCATGACCCTGGTGTTGCTAGCAGCATGCTCTACCAGATGGCCTTCAGGAGCTATAGAAGTATCGATATTGAGATCAATTCAAGATCATGATTAATTGGGTTTATTTACACTGTTCTTCTCTTAACAGACCATATATCCTAAGGGAATCTTAATCTTTTGAGATGTGAGCTGCAGTAGTGTAGGAAGGAACATTTGGGTGGGCCAAGAGAAATTATCAAAAATAATAATGAGATAAGTAAAATTATATAAAAATGTAAAGTTTTTTTTATTCATTTAATTTTACCTTTTTTATTTTGTACTTTTTTAATGTTTAGCCTATTGTTTCCATCCAGGGTGTATATAGGACATTTAGCTAATAAAAGTATTTTAAGAATATTTAAAGATTGACCAACAGTATTCATGTTTGAGGACATTCATATATGTTTTATTTTACATGCGTAACGTAGAAAAGGCCTCCTACTTTGTGGCTGAGAAGATATTTAACATTTTATGGGGCTTTCCTAAAGATTTTTGAACATTTAAAAACAGAATTGGCATTTTAACCATAGAATGGACCAATTTTAGTCATTTTTCTCCAAACCAAATTTGCTGCCATGTATTTGGACAGATGAAAATGATGGTAATGGGAATTGTTGCTCTATCTCTGTTATGGTTTCGTGTCATCACAACTGTACTCTTAATAAACTGGGGGAGAGGTGATGCTTCTGCGATAGTGAGGCAAGACATTAATTTAGTATCTTATGTCAACTCTGTCTGATTTGAATGAACCGGTTAGAAGATATTTAATACCTAAAGCCTAATGAATAAAATTCCTAGAAATCTATTCACATATATTTGTTTTAGACAGGGAAATAAATGCATGCATGATACGGGATGCCTGTCAACTGAACGTGCATCTCATCAGTGCATCTGGTATTTAAAGTGTTGCTTTGTTATAATGAAAGCAATCTAGTTGTGTTTTTGGTGCTGCTGTTGATTTGAAAGTTTTGATGCTGATATTATTCAGCCCATGGTTTAAGGCAAGCAAGCTTTTGGCTGTTGGTGGAAAAGAATGATTGTGTGGCCTGAATGCCCATGGCTTCACCACTGTTGATCTTATTTTACTGACACTTTCTCACCAGTCCAAAAAGAGCATTTATTATAACTAATCTGCAAAAATGAACGGATCTTCTGTAACTTTCTGACAACAAGCAGATGAATACATTTAACACATAACTGGACACATTTACATGTCAACTGCACCTGTTCCATTTTCAGAAACTTTGCCCACCAAGTTACTGTGAAGGAAGAAGTAGGATAAATGCTATTTATTTTGTAAATACCAGAAAATGCAATTATTCTAGTTCAGAGGTCACAAATTAGCAGATCATAGTCAGGTGTTGTGCCGAAATCTGATGCTGCATTCCATTCAACTTGGAAAGTCAGATTTTCCAACATCCTAGTAGGAAACTGGAAAACTTGTGTGGAAATTTTCAAGTCCGATTTCTCAGATGCAAGTGTGTGACGTCACACAAACATGTCGGCACCCAGGGAGATATACAAAATAAGTGATAAACATTCACTTAAATAATATTGATAAATGAGTCAACGTTCTTGCATTACATGATATTAAAACATGTTTTTAACAAAAGTTAGCAGGTGTTCAAAACATGGTAATGTATACTCTCTTTAGATAATCGTACACCTGTAGCACAAGTGCTAGTGTTGCAGCTTGTTTATGAATTGGGTTGTTAGGAGACATCTCTGGTGACAGTCAAACACCTGCAAAGCTAACGGTAGCATTGCAGTTTTGTTTCCTTACACTTCATCTTCCGAGCATCTGGCAATGGAATGAAGATATTTAAGTAGATATATCCCACATCCGGGTTGAATGGAATGCGGCATAAATCCCCACCAGATTCTCATTCCCTGTTATCTGATTGGTTTGAATGGGAACTGGCGATTACACTTGTCAAGAGCAGTAAACATGAATGTTTTATTCTGCAACACTAAAGCATCATATGCTGAAATGTGTCAATAATAGGCATAGGCTGGGTTTCCTGACAGCAATTTAAGCTTTTACGATCATCTTAACAAAAGTCACTCATTATTTTACGATGGAGTTTAGCTGTTTATAAAGTTGAATTTAAGTCAAGTGGTTTTTATTGTTGTTTCAACCATATACAGTTAGTACAGTACACAGTGAAACGAGACAACCTTCCTCCAGGACCATGGTGCTACATAAAACAACATAGGACAAACACAGAACCACATGAGACTACACAGACTAAATAACATACCTATATAAAGTGCACGCGCAAACGTGTGCAAAAAGTACGGGACAGTACAATAAATTACTAACAATGAACAGGACAATAGACACAGTAAGAGACAGTGCAGTGCCGATCAGTATACAGTAGTGCAAAAAAATGACAGTTTCTAAAAATGCCAAATGTAAATATAACATAGTATGATATAGTGTTCTATGCACATAGCAGTTATTGAGGTAGCAGACAGGTATAAAGTGACAATAATTAAAGTGCAACTCAGGACATGTGTGTGTGTGTGTGTGTGTGTGTGTGTGTGTGTGTGTGTGTGAAACCAGTCTCTGAGTATTGAGGAGTCTGATGGCTTGGGGGAAGAAGCTGTTACACAGTCTGGCTGTGAGGGCCCGAATGCTTCGGTACCTCTTGCCAGACGGCAGGAGGGTGAAGAGTTTGTGTGAGGGGTGTGTGGGGTCATCCACAATGCTGGTGGCTTTGCGGATGCAGCGTTTGGTGTAAATGTCTTTGATGGAGGGAAGAGAGACCCCGATGATCTTCTCAGCTGTCCTCACTGTCCTCTGCAGGGCTTTGAAGTCCGAAACAGTGCAAGTCCCAAACCAGGCAGTGATGCAGCTGCTCAGGATGCTCTCAATAGTCCCTCTATAGAATGTAGTGAGGATGGGGGGGTGGGAGATGTGCTTTCCTCAGCCTTCGAAGAAAGTAGAGAAACTGCTGGGCTTTCTTGATAATAGAGCTGGTGTTGAGGGACCAGGTGAGGTTCTCCACCAGGTGAACACCAAGGAATTTGGTGCTCTTGACGACCTCCACAGAGGAGCCGTCGTTGTTCATTGGAGAGCGTTCACCTTTTGCTCTCCTAAAGTCAACAACCATCTCTTTTGTTTTGTCCACATTCAGGGACAGGTTGTTGGCTCTACACCAGTCCTTCGTAAGTGCTTCGTTACGGGAGCTGTCCAGTCCAAAGGTGCTGATCACTTTGCACTGTATGTTCAGGTGTTTGTCTTCTCAAAATAAAAATAAAGTGGAAATACTGCGAAATAAATGTGGAATTTAAGTTGGCAAACATATAAAACAAACTTAGAAGTTGTGTGTAATCTTGTGGAGGGGCCAAAATGTATTAGCTAACTATTACATCATTTAAAGAAATAATGATGACTTTAGTAAGATGGAGTTTCAGATATATTGATGTTCAATCATAGAGATTAATGAACGTGGCACAATAAATGCATGTATAACGTTAATGGACGTGATGTGAATCATAAGGGGCTCTCATATAACCTTAAGTTTTGTTCCTTTGGCAGAAAACAGAACAAATGCACACAGAACAGGATTCAAATTGCAGCCATATGTATTGAACTACACTCATAGACCTATCTAAAAATGAATAGATCATCTGGTTAGAGTTCAATGTGTGCTTGGAGCATTACTGCCATTGTACAGCATACAATTTGTTACTGCCTTGTAAAATGACTATAGGAGAGCCGATTTGAAACACCCATTGGAGGAAGAAAGAAGAGGAGGAAGAGAGAGAAAGATAATCTCTCATTGCACACTCAGTGTGTCTCCTTTTGTTAACCAAATTGTAATTATTTATTAGGCATATTTATTTAAGTTTTAAACTGTGCGGTCACATTACTCACGTATGACCTTTTTAAAACAATGTATTTCTATTGCCATTACAATTATGTTTATCAAAGGAGGCTAATACAATGTTATACTGTATTACATGTCTTGTAATTTAGATCACACTGCATGCGCAGACTGCTGAGACACTGGCTATGTCATAGCGATTTTTTCAAACCTTTTTATTAGAGATGCACCGATTGCAATTTTCTTGGCCGATTCAATTTTTTCCAAGTGTGACCTGCCGATACCGATTTTTTTCCGATTCCAATTTTCTTTCTAAGAACTATTGACCGCATATACAAACAAAATCTACCTTTCTTCAATGCAAAATTTTATTTTTGCATTGAAGAATATATAAACATTAAAATTTCCCCCAAATAAAGTTACAGAATCTTCTCTGACTTCTGATATATAAAGTGCTCTGTGACTGGAAAGAGGTAGAAATAAAAATTAACTGCAAATGAGTTGCTTTATATAACAAAACAGATGTCATTTTCCACTATTTTTATAAATAGATCTTTTTCTATTTTTTTACTCGTCTAACAAAACAATTCCAAATATTACAAGCCTATGAACAAAACTGAAGTGTCCAATATGCTCAACATTGACATTAAGCGACGTTAGATACCAAATATCAGAGGTAAAACTGATTGCTGCTTCAAGATCGGCTTGTAACCACACCTGTCGTCACTCACCCCCGTTTTTCCCGGAAAGTACCACCTACTCTGTATCGAGGAACTTTTTTAGCTTCTTTTTTAAAAGCGGTATTTTCAGCTGGGTGAGGGTGTTTTAAGTGTCTAATTAGGTTTGTTGTTCCGAACGTTATCGTGGTGGTTCCCCCATGGTTTACTTTAGCCTTACAAATATTACAAAATGCAAACTTTATGTATTTTTCACTCACAGTGAAGATCTTCCACGCCAATGTCATGTTTCCATGCGGCTGTGACGTTATTGCCTGCACTGCAGGCAACAAAACGGACTGGCTTGGAATCGGAAAGACGTGAGACTGACCGGCCGGTCACCGGGCCGGGCATGCGGAAAACAGGCTGATTCTGTCCCTGGCCAGTTGATCGGTGCATCTCTACTTTTTATCCTATTTGAAATAGTTTACAATGGCTTTCCGGGGGCCTAGGTAGCTCAGCAAATAAAGACACTGTCTACCACACCTGGAGTCGGAAGTTCAAATCTAGGACAGAGTGACTCCAGTCAGGCTTCCTAAGCAACCGGTTGGCCCGGTTGCTAGGGTGACTCCAGTTAGGCTTCCTAAGCAACCAATTGGCCCAGTGGGTAGAGGCACGTTGGTTTAACATCCTCGTGGTCGCCATAATGTGGATCTCACTGTTGGTAGGGCGTGTGTTGAGTTGTGGATGGGTACTGTGGAGAATAGTCTCCATGGCAATGCACTCAACAAGCCACGTGATCAGCTCCGTGGATTGAGGGTCTCAGACATGGAGGCAACTGAGATTCGTCCTCCGCCACCCGGATTGAGGCGAGTCACTACGCCACCACAAGGATTTATAGTGAATTGGGCATTTCAAATTGGGGAGAAAAAAAATTTATCAAAGTATATTAATATAATTTATTAAATTTCCCATTGTTTTTGATAAACTGTGAAAGATGGCAGAAAGATACATTTAAGTTGCACTTAATGAATTTAAGAGCAGTTCAAAACTCTCATTAATTTACAAACGCACGGAAACCTTAGAGATTAAGTCCTACTTAAGTGCTACTAATATCCTACTTGAGCTTCGGGAAACCAGCCTATACTCTTAAATTAATTCCATTTATTAAAAAAATTAATAAATTATTGTTTGCAAATGAGAGGAAGGCTGATTGGTCTAGCGGTTGCGTGTTTGTTACCATACGACTGGATCTAGGTTTGATTCCCTTGTAAACATCTGCAAATTTAATTAAACTGATGTAATTATTTCCTTTACTTTCCAAAGGTTCTGTGCATGACAATGTCGTATATTTATGATTACCCATGACACTGCCAAAAGAAGATCTTTCAGAAGTGCAATTTTGTTCAAGCTACTGTATGATTTCAGTAGACATGAAAAATAGTGCATAAGTTGTATCATCTACTTTTATGGTGTTTAAATCAATTTGAGAGCTTGTATGCTTTCATTGAAAGGAAAAGAGCAGCTCAGAAATTCTGAAAAAAACATCTATCACGTTTCAAGAAGGAAAGTCAACATGATGACTAGCAAATAATGACAGTACTTTTCTATTTTTATTTTTGGGTGAACAACACTGAAATAGTGTTGAGTTACCAAGTGCTGTAATGGTAATTCAGTCCTTAAGCAACATTGAGTCACATTTGATTCACAAGGCTGATTTGATGTGAGAGATCATTGCAGAGACATCACAGATGTAATAACCATTTACTGAATTGGGTATTCTATACTCTAATATGCAACAACATATGAAAGAGACATTTCTTCTGCCACACCTGGTCTAAGCAGCATCATGCTTATGAGGGTCACAACAAACATCCACTGTCAAAATCATCAACCCTAACAATGGAAATCCTTTTCACAGTGCGCCACATCCTCCAGCCACATGAATTATTCCTCTCTATTTGGATGTTAATGAGAGGCCTTGATATGAACTCAAGCCAGAGGAACATGAGAGGATCCAATTAATAACTGACATGGTCAAGAGTTCTGGGCTTATCTTCTCACATCTGAAGAGGATGATGAATGAAAATTAACCTCCAGACCTTAATCTTTTAACTGCATGGAGTAAAAGGCAAGGGATGGTAATTAATCCATGGAATCAGCGTAATGGTCATTAGTGAAGCACTCAGTGCTAAATACAATCAGAAGATGCATTAGCTGCAAGAGGGAGGGAGCACATTTTACAGCACTTTTCTGCTTGTACATTGATGTAATTTGAAATGAGTGAATGAGAGTTTTTTTCTCTCCCCTTTTTCTCCCCAAACTGGAATGCCCAATTCCCAATGTGCTTTAGGTCCTCGTGGTGGCATAGTGACTCGCCTCAATCTAGGTGGCAGAGGACGAATCTCAGTTGCCTCCACATCTAAGATGGTCAATCCTGCATCTTATCATGTGGCTTGTTGAGCGTTACCACAAAGATATAGCGCGTGTGGAGGCTCACGCTATTCTCTGCGGCATCCACACACAACTCACCACGTGCCCCACCGTGAGAAAACCACATTATAGAGACCACGAGGAGGTTACCCCAAGTGACTGTACCCTCCCTAGCAACTGGGCCAATTCGATTGAATAGGAGACCTTTCTGGAGTCACTCAACGCGCCCAGGATTTGAACTCGCTACTCCAGGGGTGGTAGTCAGCGTCTTTACTCACTGAGCTACCCAGGCCCCAGAGGTTCACTCTTGGTCAATCCATGCATCTTATCACGTGGCTTGTTGAGCGTTACCACAAAGATATAGCGGGTGTAGAGGCTCACGCTATTCTCCGCGGCATCCACGCACAACTCACCACGTGCCCCACCGAGAGCAAACCACATTATAGAGACCACGAGGAGGTTACCCCATGTGACTCTACCCTCCCTAGCAACCGGGCCAATTCGATTGAATAGGAGACCTTTCTGGAGTCACTCAACGCACCCTGGATTTGAACTCGCTACTCCAGGGGTGGCAGTCAGCGTCTTTACTCACTGAGCTACACAGGCCCCAGAGGTCCACTCTTCAGATAATCTTACCAGAGCACCTGGGAGCTCCAGAGACTCAAGAGATAAGAAAAAGTTTATTTCTACACTGTAAATACAACAAGATCTCATTAGTCTTCATATGTATTCAAGTGTGGTTTGATGCCATCACCTTTATTTAATGCAGTTAACATTTTACATTTTCATTCTGTTTTGTTTGATGTCTGTTGACGTATTTAACTTGGTTAACATTCTTTTTTTCTTTTGCACTGTAAATATTTTATTCATAGGAACAAATTTCTAGACTATTTGCCCAGATTTGAGGTCTTGTATGTTGAACTATCTCATATCCTACAGTCTCTTAAACTCATTAATATTGGCAAGAATGTCACATTTCTAAAATATTATAACCTTATTTTTTCTTCTAAGACATTCTGAATGTTATTCTGAGATGCGGGTTTGTGCTGTTTTTGCAGCACAAGGGGACCTACACAATATTAGGCAGGTGGTTTTAATGTTGTGGCTGATGAAATGTAATAATTGTAAAAAAAATGAGTTCTTGATATCAACAATATAATTACAACTAGTATATATTCACATTTTTGATATCAGTTATTTTGTTTACAATAGTGGCAATGTTGATTTCTAATATTTGTAATATTATTGTAACTAGTAAGAATGTCTTTTGAATGTCAGTCTGAAATACCAAATCTAGTATGTTGAAATACATTTATTGAGATAAAAAAAAAAGCATTTTCACAAGTTGCAATTTAATTGTTGAAATCAGGAATGGATATTTTTATTAATAACAATGCAATTATTGATATAAATGTAGCCGGTGGGTTGTGAATAAACCACATGGGATACAAAAATATATTTTCGGGGGTTTTATTCTGATGGCTGTTTTATAAAAAAAAAAATTATAAAAAAACAACAACAACAGTGGTCGATGGGGTTTGTATTAAAAAAGAATAAGGAAAATACCAAAATTAAATATGGTAATCAAATACAAATATGAAATATGGTTCAATGAAATACGGTAGAGGCTAATGTCAAAAGAAAATACAAACAGAACATTAGCTTAGCCATATGCTTCACCATAAATCATCTTAATACATGCTTATATAATTCACAGCATTTTATACAGTCAAATACTTGTTTAAATCACATACTAAAATACTCACAGTATTTTATGAATTTAACACATGCTAATTTAACCAGGCTTGAAGTTTTGCTTTAAACAGTTTAAAGCAAATGAATTCACATATAACACATATTACTCTTATTTGGAAAACACTCTGACTATAAATGATTAAATAAGATATGATTAATACTAAATCCTACACCCAGTTCTTGCACGTGTGCATAAACGTGGTCAAACTCCACACATGCAATCCATATGAATCCTTCAAAAATAACCCATAACAAACACTCCATTTTAATGGCAGCGTGAATGACATCATTGTGGAATTCTTCTATTTGAAAGTTACAGGTATAAAACATTATTGCATTTACTAGTTGAAATTCCACTTTTGATATCAAGAAGGTGTATCCACCTTTTTCCTGGGAAACTAATGTGTGGTGAGACTTCCGCCAGAATGTGTTCCATATAGCATTCAATAGGTCTGGCTGCAGTCATAGACCCTCTTTACAGCTGCTAATGAGATGGAAATTTCTCATTCTTACACATTCTTCTTGTCCAAATAATTCAATTTGAATTATTCTTGATATCTGAAACTGCATTTTCACTAATTCCACAATGACCTGTCATTCACTCCTTTTCAAAACAAAATGACAGATATCTAGAATGAATTTAATTTAAATTCTAATGTCACATATCAGCAATTTTATATTCATTAGTTAAAAATAATATTTTTCATTAAATGTTTACAAGTGCAAATATCAATTCCAAATATCAACTATTCTGCAACTAGTAAAAATGCTCATTTTCGATATCTGTCATTTGGTTTCCACTAGTATCTATGTTCATTTCATATATATATATATATATATATATATATATATATATATATATATATATATATATATATATAATGTGATAGTAATTAGTAAGAAAGCCTTTTATATATCTTTAATTACTTTTCACTGTATTGATATTATGAAATCTATTTCCAAATATCTGAAATTAACATGTCAAAAATGATAATTTTTACTAGTTGTAATTCAGTTTTTGATATCAGAAAATGATATACGTTCTAGTTACAATATTGATTTGAAACATATGTAATCTGATTGTAACTAGTAAGAAAGTCTTAATGAAACCGGCTCATCTGCAACCAATTGAGCAATTTAAATGAGAGAATAAAGATCAAAGGACCTATCAGCTTACACCATGTGCGTTGATTGGCTTAACTGATTACATGTCAAAGGGCCTATCAGCTTGGGCCATGTAGAGTTTCATGACTGAACATAAAATCATTCTTCCTTCAACAATAACTATCTTAACCAACTTGCACCAGTAACAGATTGCCCTAAAGCCAATCACAGTCATCTTAGCTTGGGCTATTTTTATAAATGTCTTCTTAAGCAGGGCTGTAATTTGGATCAACAGAAAATTCTTAGTTCAGTCAAAGAAAGTTCTTATTTACCTGGTCTTCTTATTTAAAACCACAGCCGTTTTGTTCTGCCAGTCTGTCATATTTCATGTGTGTGTTCTAAAACATACAACTAGAGCTCTTATATTAACAGTAAACAACGCTCACAGGTGAAATGTCTTAAAGGAGCTGACTTTGTGTGTGTATGTGTGTTTTGGGGAAAATAACTGTATTTGTGGAGGCATCACTCTGAGAGCTGTGTAAACTGCAATATGTGCAATATGTGCTTGTATTGCTGGGTTTCCCTGGCTGCAGTCACTCAAACCGCCAAGAGCCTAATGCAGAGGGAATTCTGTTTAGCGAACACACACTACAGACATAGCCTTTTGTGTTTTATTCCAGAGAATCCATCATCATCATCGTCACAGAATCGTAGTCAGTCAGTCATCTTGAGTTCAGTGCTGGCTGTAGAGAAGGTTTGATGACAGGAATCTGACTGTCTGTGCCTCTTTTTTGCGAAAAGCAGGATTTCGCTTTTGCATTCCTAGCTTACTTGAACTGAGAGGCCTGTAAATGTTGTCCCTCATTAGGAACGTTTGCCAGAATTTGATTGGAAATGTTCATAATGAGTGCAGAATTATTTCAAATCATCCCAAAGTTTGTAAAAATCAACAAAAAACATTTAAAGTAATGCACTTAGAATGGAAGCCAAGCAGGCAAACGTCTAGCGTCACAGATCAATGTTTAGAACTGTTTTCAGTATATCTAAAACACAAAGGTGCAGTGTTTAATTCCTGCATCACCAGTCTCACCAAACAGAATTTAAAATATAATGACTGTTTCGATAGTACCAGTGTTTAAACTTAAAAGGGGAATGGACCCATGACTGGCTTACTTATAGTTGACTCTGCATATTAAAATGATAGTTCACCCCAAAATGAAAATTCTTTCATCTTTTACTCACTCTCAGATCATGCCAGATGCGTACGACTTTCTTTCTTCTGCAGAACACTTTTTTTGAAGAATATTTCAGCGCTGTAGATCCATACAATGTGAATGGTGGCCGGAACTCTCAAGCTCCAAAAATCACGTAAAGCAATCCAGCGGTTAAATCCGCTTAAGTCTTCAGAAGTGATATAATAGGTGTGGGTAAAAAACAGATAGTACTACAGTACTTTTTTTTACTATAAATGTGCACTTTCACTTCCACACTCTTCTTCATTTACTTTTTGGGGATTCGCATTCTTTGTGCATATCGCCACCTAATGGACAGGAAGGCGAATTTATACAAAAAAAAAAGGACTTAAAAATGTATGTTTCTCACATACATCTATCATATTGCTTCTGAAGACATGGATTAAACCGCTGGAGTTTTATGGATTACTTGCATTCTGTCTTTATGTACTTCTTTGGGGCTTCGAAGTTTTTGTCACATTCACTTGCATTGTGAGGACCAAACAGAGCTGAAATATTCTTCTAAAAATCTTTCTTTGTGTTCTCCAGAAGAAAGTCATACACTTCTGGGATGGCATGAAAATGAGTAATTGAGAGAATTTGTCATTTTTGGGTGAATTGTCTATTACATGTTAGTATGAGACTGTTGTAATAGGCTAAATTCTGAATAACATTCTACTATGCTACTCTTACAATTGTTTAATTACATATATATACCTGGTGGGCTGCAAATAACCACACTGGACACAAAAAATACATTTTTGGGGTTTCCTTTTGATGGCTGTTTATTAAAAAGACATTGATCGATGGGGCCGTATTGAAAAAAAGAGGATATATATATTTAAACGGTGTTGTCAGTACTTATTTTAAGAATGAAAAAATTAGCTTACAATCCAGGAGTTTTCTGACAATTTGTAAATGTGACTCAAAAAGAACAATGTCCCAAATGAGAGCAAAAATGATTCAC
Organism: Moxostoma hubbsi; assembly: GCA_032164185.1. NCBI lineage: Eukaryota > Metazoa > Chordata > Actinopteri > Cypriniformes > Catostomidae > Moxostoma > Moxostoma hubbsi. The sequence goes on along the minus strand of JAVLUX010000011.1, from coordinate 43,872,335 downwards.
TGGATTTCAGGACAATGAAAAATCAGTAGAAAGAAATACGGAGCTGAAATAAAACAAATGAAATATGGTTATGAAATACGGTAGAGGCTAAAGAATATTAGTTTACCCAAATGCTTGAGCACATATCACCCCAAAGCATGACTATTTCATTCACAGCATTTTATACATTCAAGTAAAACATTCACAGTAATGTAATTATTATTAACCAGGCTTTAAGGACATATTAACATTTAAAACAATAAAATTCTCATTACACGTTTTCACTAAACTGGAAAACACTCTGGCTATAAATCATTAAAGTGAGATATGATTAATACTAAATTTACACACCCAGTTCTTGCATGTGCACAAACGTGGTCAAACTCCACACATGCAATCCATAATGAATCCTTCAAAAATAACCCATAACAAACACTCCATTTTAAAATACAACTCTTCTGAACACATATTTAATGCAATTTATAAGCAGCTTGAGTAAAATTGTATATTTACCAAAGAATTCTCGTACGATGAACAATGGGAGTCCGGGAGCTCTCTTGGATAACGTCTGTTTTCACATCTCTAAACGGCCCCTATGAGGAGTTTTTAAAGGGGCCATGTCCAATTTTTGGCTATAATTAAATTCCAAGAAATTTCTCCACTTGGCTACATATAGATATGACAGAAATAGAAAAAGTATTACAGTATGGTAGTATGCATTTCCGAAATCTGAATCCATATACTTATTCATAAGATTTGTCTGTGCAAAGTCACATCTGATCTTTCCAGACTGATCTCATAGAAATTATGTGACTGTGGCATCATTTTTGCTAAATTATGTTATGCAGTTCCTTAAATGTATTGCAGCAGTTCCGAGGTGAAATGACCACTGTGTGGTGCTAAAAGCAAGTTAAATGGTTTTTATGGTTAATGCTCTATCAAGTTTTGAATCACTTAAACCTCCCTACCTTTAAACCTTCAACCTAAACTGATAGTGTCAGAAAATAAAATTTGAGATTAAAAACAATTGCTAAATCAACGTCATATTGTTGTGCTTTAAATTCATTATAAGAATCTTTAAACTTGATACATGACCAGCTAAAAAAGTCAACATGTTACTTTCACTTAGTATCTGCCTGAGGAAACTAGTTGATGACATTTAAGACATCAAAATTACAATTTATGCAACTTTACAGCTCAAAGAATAAACATTCCTCACTTAACAAGTCATGTTAGTGCTTTAACAAATATTTGAGCTTCACATTGAGCTTTCAACCCCCTTGGAACGCTTGCCTGCTAAGCTTCCATTGTAAGTGTGTTACTGTAAACTTGTTTTCGGGAGATGTGTGATTTTTACTGTATATGTTGACTACTGGGATATTCCAGTGACACACAACAGTGTTTCCCACTGTAATAATGATGGACTAGAACTTTCATTCTGGAGTTTTTAATCTCCAGTTACCCTTGTTGGCACGACAACTCTGCACCTCTGTTAGGTGGCGCCTCCGTATCCCTGGCCTGAGACAGCACAGAGTGATTGGAACTCATCCCAGCCATCCACAGCAGCCCTTACAAACCTGATATCTCTCCTTCGGAATCCTGGCGTCTCAGTTGCAGAATTCCCTGGGGATGGGAGAGATGGACTCTCGGTATCCCCCCATCCTTATCCTCTCCCTGTGCGTCCTCTCATGCCTAACGGACAGCGGTCCTCCTCAAACATACTTTTCCAGACATCTCTTTTTTTTCTCCTTAAATGAGACCTTCTTTAGATATCCTTTGACATGCTAAAGAACCTGAGTGCTTAGGTGTGTGTGTGTGTGTGTGTGTGTGTGTGTGTGTGTGTGTGTGTGTAACAGAGATCTTTAGGGACTTGTGGCAAAGCGTCATGCAATGTAAACACAGAAGCACACTTCACTATACCTGATACAGGATCAGTTTAGATTTAAACACCTGATGCTGTTTATTAAAGTTGTAAATCAAATGTCACAGTATTTTTCAAAGTATTTAAATTTGAATGAATTTTCTTACAATTGAAGTAAGTCAGTATGTCTTTCATATTGATATTATCTTTATGTAAATATGTTTATTGGTGGTGTTTGCAGAAATAAGTTCATAATTGACGTTTAAACACCCCAATCATCCAGCACTGTTTATGTTATGGACATAACAAACATGGTGCAAGAGAGCTCCCGGTTTTGTTCATTGGTTGGTAATTCTTTGGGATGTATTGCATGTGTGGACAGGGACATGCACAGACATTTTGGGGGGCAGGGGCCCAAGTGGAAAAAAAATTGATAAATTATTTATTATAATTTTTTATTTTTTTTGTCAAATGTATGCAAATTAGCACATTTTAATTAGTTAACGCCTAATTTGCATATCAATGTGGCTATTGCGATGACGTTATTAGACATACATTTTACTGTATTCACCTGTAGTGTCTCCATTAAGTACAGTACATTAGCCAGTATGGCCATGATATATTGCCTTAGCTAAACTTATTACATTAGCCAGTTGCTCATGAGTCATGCATGTTAGCAAGACACAAGTTAACTATATTTTGCTTTTGTCTAATTAGCTGTAAAGTCGAGGCACTGGTAGCTTAGTCTTGTGTTCATCACCGCTTACCTCCACACAAGCCATGAAACCTAAAACTGGATAAGAGCTGGGAGGGGCTGCTGTGTGTCTGATGTGCCAATGTGTGCTGCACTGCTGTGTGGAGATGCGGACGGAGAGAGAGAGAGAGAGAGAGACACGGAACTCCTCATTTCCCGACCTCATATTTAGATTTTTATTCAATAAATATACTTATTTTGACTGGGAAGCTGTGTGCAAACACCAATATATAAAAAAGCACCCCAGTAAAAAGTACACTTTCTCTCGAGGAAGAAAAAGTGCAGGTGCTCAAGAACCCTTTGATGTCTATGTGTCACATGCCTGTGTGTGTAGTTTGACCATGTTTGTGCACAGGTACAGGACCTCGCCTCTACCATTACTGTATTTCATGTTTTTTGTACTTCATTGTACCTTATTTCTTTCTACTCAGTTTCATTGTGCTGAAATGTTCTGAATCGTGTTTTCTCTCATTCGGGACATTGTTCTTTTTGAGTCACATTTACAAATTGTCATAAAAGTCCTGATCCAATTTTTCAAATATACACAAAGGCAGTTTTGTGTTTTCTTTATTTATTAATTTTGGTAACACTTTACAACAAGGTTACATTTGTTTACATTACAAAATACATTAGTTACATGAATAAACAATGAACAATATATTTGTTACAGTATTATTCATCTTTATTAATGTTAGTTAATTAAAATAAAATTATTCATTGTTAGTTCATGTTAGTTCATGGTTAATGTTAACTAATACAACTTTTTATTTTAAAAATAAATATGTATATATTTTAATTAACATTAAGTTTAATAAATGCTTAATAAGTATTGTTCATTGTTAGTTCATGTTAACTAATGTTGTTTACTAATGTTAACCAATGGAACCTCATTGTAAAGTGTTACTTTTTTAAAATACAATACAGCCCCATCGATTCTTTCTTCTGCTGAACACAAATGAAAATTTTATAAGAATATCTCAGCTCTGTAGGCCCATACAATACAAGTGAATGGGTGCCAAAAATGTTACGCTCCAAAAAAAGCACATAGAGGCAGCATAAAAGTAATCCATACGACTCCAGTGTTTTAATCCACATCTTCAGAAGTGAAATGATAGGTTTGGCTGAGAAACAGATCAATATTGAAGTCCTTTTTCCACTTGAAATTCTTCTACATGGTCAGTATGGGGCAATATGCATGAAGAATTTACCATAAACTCAAGAAGGAGAACGTGAAAGTGACTTGTTTCTCATCCACACCAATCATATCACTTCTGAAGACATTGACTTATTCACTGGAGTCTTATGGATTACATTTATGCTGATTTATGTGATTTTTGGAGCTTCAGAATTTTGGCACCCATTCACTTGCATTGTATGGACCAAAAGAGCTGAAATATTCTTCTACAAAATGTTAATTTGTGTTCAGCAGAAGAAAGAAAGTCATACAGTTGGGATGACGTGAGATTGAGTAAATAATGAGAGAATTTTCATTTTTGGCTGATCTATCCCTTTAAGGGGCAAACATACATAAGGGTCAGAAAGGTTTGTTACTAAAGACTTTTTTCTTTTTTCAGTGTGGAACATATATGTGTCCCACAGTAATATTTTTTTTTTCCTAATGTTTAGTGGCATAGCTGATATAAAGTACTAAATCTGAATGTGAGAATGATTACAGTTGCTTGCTTAGTCAATATACACATGATCTGTTTTGAAACATATTCATACAGCACTAAGTCTGTAAGAAAGCACTTGTTAACTTACATCTGGTTATAATGATTGACGCTGATCGAACAGTTCCAGAGCTCTGTTTGTTATTTTTTGTCACTTTGATGTATGTCGGTAGGGGTGAGACTATAAACAGCCCCATCCTGAGTCCTGGCTTGATAATGCTCAGGTTTCCAATGTTAAAGTCCCTTCCTGGCAATACATTTAAACTTTTTTGTCATCCCCATCTGATGAGCTCGTTTGTTAAATGTGTTTCGCTCGTTCACTTGTTTAACATTTTGTTTTTTTAATTGACTTGAACAAATGCTAATGGACAGATGTCATCAGGCGGAACGAGCCATGGTGAGTGACCTTGACTCTTGGCAACTCAGGGCTTTTGTTTCTCCTTCACAGAAAGTGAACATGTCACACTTTCTTAGTTCAGACAGTCTGAAAGTGGGAAAGAGCAATTTCTGTACAAGCTCCTCAGGAGGGGGCTGCTGTCTCACCACACAGTGCACAATTCAAACTGCAAAAGCAACATGCTGAAACAAAGCCAGTTTCCCTTTTACACCAATTAAGTGACCAGGGCTTAATAAAATCATAGCTAAGATTCGCTAACCATGCAGAAAACATACTTTTGCATAATTCTTAAACCAGTGACTTTCTTTTGGAAAATAAAAAGAAACATTTTAAGGAAACTGGAATTGCTTGGAGAGATTGTTTGTAACAAAGGAATAAATCAGGTCTCAGAGAGGAGACATTAATCTCCTGAATCTAACGAATGGCGGGTGCAGAGGACGTCTGGCGTGCTGCAATTAAAAGAGTGCTGGAGTCTGTGTGGTCAGATCAGGAGCTGGTGGCAAACACAGATGAGGGGTTAGACAGTAGGGTTTGTGTGGTCAACTAAAGATTTAGAGAGAGAGAGATAGAAAGATCGAGATAGCATCAGGACATGCAGACAGGATGTCTATGTTATTGTCAGTTGATGGATTCATTCAGATACTGAGTCCTCTGCTAATTCAGTTTAAACCATCAACATATCTGAAATAAACTTAAAGGGCTCTGCATGTCATCATTCACTGATAGTGACATTGAAGAAGAATTACTAAATTATGGCTATTTGCAAACAGGTTTCCCAAACACTCCCAATGTTGCGATAACAGACTGTTCATCATCACATTCCCTTTCTGGCAAGTCAGTTCACTCAGCTGCCATTCTGGTAACACATCTGGGTGGCTATTTCCAGTCATGCAAAATTAGCAAAATGACACAACATGGTTCCTTAAACATATTGCGGCAGTTCTGAGGTGAAATGTTCACTGTGTGCTGCTAAAAGAGTTAAATGTTCTCCCAAACAGATGATGTTTTTAGTTAATGCTCTATTCAGTTTTAAATCAGCAAAACCAACAACCCTACCTTAAACCTAAACCTAACCGATAGTTTCATATAAAGCAAATGTGAGATTAAAAACACAATTGTTGAAGCAACCACGTCATTTTGTGGTGCTTCTATGACACTCACGTGTCGACTTGCGTGCTCTTCAAGACTCGTACCCTGGTCCTTTACATTGGAAGTGCAACGCTTTATCAGTTGAGCAATTTGAACACACTTGTAAATGTAGTTGATTATGTAATGCAAATGTTAAAACGTATCACCTTACAAGTCATTCGCTATAGTTAAAATTGTTTGTGTCATAAAATAGCATTGTTTGAGGAATAGGGCAAAAAGTTATGTTTTATCAACTGATAATCTGCTGTTTTAATTGTGATTTGTACGAAAGTGAATAAAAGTAATTTTTGTTGTAGCGCTTCTGGTGTTCATTTCACCAGGTAACTGCTTCAAAATCTGCAACTAGGCAAGTAAAAATAATTTTTATTTGATAGTATCGTGATTCTGCACAGCTCGTATCTTACTGAATGGGGAAGATCAAAATCTACAAATCAGTTGGTCGACGTCATGTCACAATAACATATTTCAATTTAAGAATGAATTATGACAACAATAATACCATAAATTGTGCTTCGTCGGCTCAATTTGCGTTAATTACACAATTTCATGCTAGTCTAGCCAATGAGCATGAACATTCTAGTATAAACAAGCAAACAATTGTCACCGCAATTGTCAGATAGTACTTCCATTCCTACAGCCACCATATTGACCATTGTGATGCCTCTTATCAAAAAAGCAATTCGCTTTTTTAACTTTATAGCAGTAGTGGTTTTAGCTTGTTTGGCACCCTTGTCGAAACCCGCCACCTCGTGCCGCCCCCCACAAGATGCTGCCCTGCCTAAATCCACCACTGCTTTAGGACGTGACTGTAGTCATTTAGTGTTGCGATTTCTCAGATTCAGCAAGTGGTCCCCTTCCTCTGCTTTATAATATCTATGGCGCTTGCATCAAAGATGAGTCATCAATATTTTTGAACCCAAATACTGTACATTTTAAATGTGTATATCTGCTAAACGTTACTCTACTTTTAGGTGTACACTAGCATATAGATAGCCTCAAAGCTAACAGACATGGAATTAAAGCCACAAAATGGCCATTTTATTTCAGGAAGTCTTTGAGCTGACAAAATGTAGAAGTGTTTAGTCATAAAGCAGTGGGTGCTGTGCTTGAGTTATTTATTATCTTAATTATCATATCATAATTCCTGATGTGTAGTGTAATGTTACTCTGCTTTCAGTTTTGGTTTGTTAGTGATTTAAAGCCATTCCAGCTTCTATGGTTATTTTCAAGGAAGAGTGTGTTCTGAAGAGCTGCTGTCTAAGGTCAGATCTCACAGTGCAGTTTTTTTAGGTAGCTGCTAATCTAGCATCAATCTTAATATTTCTCTGTCACCTTTAGTCATTTTGTGGCAGAGAGTCATGCTGCTCAGCTTGTAATCTATTCAGATGTCCTGACTAAAGACAAATGACAGATCTGTCTCGTCTCCTTCAGGGGCCAGGGGGTCATGACCCCTGTTGCAGATTTCAGAGGAACAAATCTGTGTTTTTGTATTTGTTTACTGTAGTAAACACTATAAAGCACCTAATATTTTTCATGAATAAGTGAGTGAGACAGTTGGTATTATTTCGTTCAGGCAGTATTCTGCTACGTTGTTGTCACTTGACCTCGTCTTATTAAATTGATTTAATTTAGCAAGTATCTTGGAAATGATAGCGATAATTTGCATTTGGAATAAAATTTTGTGCACAGAGTGCCTTAACTTTATGCAGTCCAAATAAAATGAGACATTAAACACTTTAGTCATGTGCTTTGTAGTAGACAGAGTCTTTGTGTACTTTATACTGTACATGTCAAATGTAATTTAAGTGGAATATAGGCCATGAGCCTAAAGAAAATATATCATCAAATTTAAAATTGATTATAAATCAAATGGAGTATTGGGACTTCCTGTACCAAGCTTTCCTTGTTGAATTTCCATCAAAATCTTCAGTCACTTGATGAAAATTATTTCATATATGTCAGGGTTAATGTCTTAATTGGACTGTACTGTACCATACTTTTCTTTTTTTTTACTATTGTTTCTTAGTGTGTTTCAATGTGCTTGTGTTTATCAGGACATCAGCAGATTTACAATACATTCCAGTATAGAATGAGTTAGATTTATTATTATTATTATTATTATTATTCTTGGGTGTGTTTCATATAAGAAGAATCAAAGTTATTATTATTATTATTTGCTAATTTAAATTAAATCTAATTGTATAACTTCCACTTCATAAGCTTGATTTGACACTTCAAATATCTTATGGATGTTTATAAAAAGACATTGTTTTGTTTTTGTTTTTTTACTTTAAGCATACATGATATATATATATATACTGTATATATACATACCTCATATATATGACAGGTGTTCTAGTTTTGCACAAATGTGCAGAGTTTTCTTGTATACCTGCATTAATTGCTGATCAATAAAGGTTTTTCAATGGCCAATGGCCACTGGCTAGCTGATAAAATGCTGATATGTATGTAATATAGGCAAATATGATTAAATACAACAATTGAAATTTGCACTAATTATATGCTTAAAAATAAACATTTTTAAGCAATATGTACTGAGGAACTAAACCTCCTAACTAGTGGGCAGAGTAAGCCAAAGACAATCTCAAAATGACAAAATATCAGTCTATCACTTGACTGGGAATATGGGATATTGTACCAGAATATATAGCATTACAAATTATTAATTTGTTTTTTGGGGGGGTTCTAGATTTTCATAACCTTCAGATGTTTCTGAAAACCAATAATCACACCGTGGCACTATTTTCTGTTGTTTTTAATTTGCTATTTTTATATTGAATTGATTATATGTTTCCCTATTTTAAATTAATTTGTCAAAACGTTGTTCATCTGGAATTTTTGTTAGTTATTCAGTGAGAAGTTTTGGGGTTTTAGCCAGTGTGATCTTACTCAGGGAACAGGAATGTTGCCAATGTGGCGAGGAGACACACTGAAGTATTCCAGATGCAGAGAGTTAATTAGCCTTGAGTATTCCCATGATGTCGAGTGTGTGAGAAACCAGAGGAGTGTGTGTCTGTGATTGTACACCACTGCACCTCAGCCTTCTGGACCTGCCTTACAAACTCCCACAGCAAACACCTCTGCGCAATTTGCTGTACAAGCCAACAGGGAGTTATTTCAGAGAGCGAGAATCTGTCATCCTATAATAGGGTTATTCTAGAAACATGGTGTTGATGGTTTGTAAAAGAAAAAGTAAAACGGATGCCATGGGAACCTGTTTTCTCAGGGTGTGTTTGTTTATGTGTGTGTCTGTTCTGTGGAGGTTTCATGTTGGAGGGCTTTTTAATTGATATTTATCAGACTTTTTTTTTACTTGTTGCATTTAAAATATCTTTCTTTCATTCTCTCTCTCCACTTCTGTCTTTCTCAACCTCCCTCTCTGCTCGAACCCATCTCCACTGGCCATTTCTTGTTGGCTTTGTACTGTAATTACACATTTGTATGCTCTCACCTACACACCTCTGCCTCTCTCCCTGCTGGGCTTTTGTGTTCTCCACAAATAATACAGTGTGAACAGAACTTTATTTTCACGCTATAGAAGACACCATCCAGTGCTGTTTCTTTATGTAGACTGATCCAGCCTGCTCTTTCTGTTAGGTTTAGGCTTAGAATCACATACTATGCATACTGTGTTTAAAGTGTTTAGTATGTATAATGTGTACAGTATGCAGTGCAATGCACTCACCCATCCATTTCCAGTGTGATGAATTGATCTGACTGCAAAGTTAAGACATTTTTGCACTTTACATTTTACAAATGTGTAACAAGTGAAATGTAAGGATTAAAAAAATTAACAGTTACAACTATTAATATCTGATTGGATAAGCTGCCTTTGAAGCATTTGAAATTGCCAAGGACACACCTGTAACCGCACATTCTCTATAAATTATTGAAACACTTTATGTTAATGTTCCATTTGTTAACGGATTATTAAGGGATTGATTAATGACAAGTCATTGGCAAATTGGTTCAAAGAGAAATCCAAAACTCCTCTATGATGTGGCCAGCAGGATGAAAAGTGACCTAACCCGGTACAGGGAAACTAGGGCTCGCAGGGGAGCGCCTGTTGGCCGTAATTTGACCCATGGGGCACAGATGGGCTTAGCCTGAAAAAACAAAGTGTGGCACCTCCTTGTAGCCCCACCACCTGCAAGGAGAGAAATAGGAGACCAGTGTGATGCCCAATGGGTAGCAGGTGAAGGCAGGGGCCTGTGCGGACTCGAGTGTGAGGTTGAGAGATAGCAGCTAGATACTGTATAGTTGGAATCACCTCTACTCACTGTTCTGGCTCTGGTACTGAACTCCTGGACAGGGTGAAAAGCATTGAGTGTATGTGAGTATACTCAAACGCCCCCGTCTTGGCACTACGATCTTGGAGTTTATTGCAGTAGATGAGAGGGTTGCCTCATTGTGATTTTCTGTTGCAAAAAAAAGAAAAGCTCTTACTGTGGTCTGTGCTTATGCACCGAACCATAGTCCAGAGTCTTTGGCATTTTTGGAGACCTTAGGGGCCCTGGAGGGGGTGCCAGCTGTGGTCTCCATAGTTCTGCTGGGCGTTACACATTCTGGCAACGATGGAGATACCTGGAGGGGAGTCATTGGGAGGAACGGCGTGCCTGATCTGAACCAAAGTTGTGTTCTGTTATTGTACTTCTGTGCTAGTCATGGATTGGCCATAACAAACACCATGTTTGAACATAAGGTTGTTCATAAGTATACTTGGAACCAGAGCACCTTAGGCCAAAGGTCGATGATTGACTTTATTGTAATATCGTCAGGCATGCGGCCGTATGTTATGGACACTAGGATGAAGAGGAGCTGAGCTGTCAACCAATCAACACCTGGTGGTGAGTTGGATCAGATGTCGTGGGAAACTGCCAGATAGACCTGGCGAATCCAAATGAATTGTGAAGGTGAACCCCTGTCCATAAGATTTTTAATCACCACATTCGTAGTAGCGTCTCCCACATCCCGGAGGAGGCTAGAGACATGGAATCTGAGTGGACCCTGTTTAAGGCCTCCATCGCAGAGGTGGCTGCTGTGAGCTGTGGTTGGAAGGTTGTTGGTGCCTGTCGGGGTGGAAATCCTAGAATCTGCTGGTGGACACCTGTGGTGAAGGAAGCCATCAGGCTGAAGAAGGAGGCTTTTCGGGATTGGTTTGCCCGCGGAACTCTGGACTCAGTTGTTGCAGGTACCGGAAGGCCAGAAGGACTACAGGGGCAGCGGTTGTGTAAGCGAAAATCTGCGTGTGGGAGGAATTTGGGGAGACCATAGAGATGGACTTTTGGTCAGAAATTCTGCCAAACCGTAAGATGGCTTAGGCATTGTCCAGGCCGTTGATAGTGGGAGTTTGCTCATCGCCGGTCCACTAGCGGATTCGTGTCGGTGTCACGCTTTGCCTCCTCTAGGCGTGTACATGACACGCGCGCGTCTAGTTGCAATACCGGCAGGGGGCAATCGTTTCCTCAACGCCAACAACTCTCCGCGCACCAAAGAGTAAGCGATACCGTTGTCGTGTTGTATGTTCGTACGGGCAGGATGATGGCCAATTTCGCTGCTTACTTTCACTTTGTGACTATGTGACAATAAAGGGTTACCACACATACTAGTTCAGGACATGTTTGTTCATTATAGTGCTGCTTTCATGAACAAATCCATGTGGGCTGTCGAGTATCTTATGCTGATGTAAATAAATATATATATATATATTTAAAAAATGTATTTATATACAAAAATATATATCCTGCTAACCGGAACTGGAGAACGCGATATATCGCTTACTCTTTGGTGCGCGGAGAGTTGTTGGCGTTGAGGAAATGATTGCCCCCTGCCGGTATTCTACCTAGACGCGCGCGTGTCATGTACACGCCTAGAGGAGGCAAAGCGTGACACCGACACGCATCCGCTAGTGGACCGGCGTGTCTATTTCACGCCTTGGCGTGATACCGGATTGTTATATGTGTTTTGTGGACTTGAAGAAGAAATACGACTGTGTTCCCCTTGGATGTCCTGCAGGAGTATGGGGTACAGGGGCTGCCAATGCATGCCATTTGGTCTCTATATAACTGTTGCAAGAGCTGTATCTACATTGCGAATACAAATGGCCGAAATGAGCTTTCTTTGTAGGGTGTTGGGTCTCACCCTAAGGGATAAGGTGCGGAGCTCTGACATCCGAGAGGAACTCTGAGTAGAACCACTGCCCCTCCGAGTTGAAAGGAGCCAATTGTGATGTTTCAGGCATCTGATTAGGATGCCTCCTGGACACCTTCCTGTGAGGTGTTCCGGGCATGTCCAACTGGAAGGAGGCCTAAGGGAAGACCCTGAATACGCTGGAGGGATTATATCTCTCGGCTGGCCTGGGAATGCCAAGGGATCCCCCTGGATGAGCTGGAAGATGTGCCGGGGAAAAAGACGTATGGTCGTATTTTGCTTGGTCTGCTGCCACTGTGACCCTGTCCCGGATAAGCGGTCGAAGATGGTTGAAGAAATGCATTACAAGTTATTGATATGCAGTTATAACAACATGCATAAAAAGGGTGACTTTCATGTCAAACTTGTCAAATAGTGAGCTATTTTACCTTATATGTAATAAATGCGTAATAACACTTATTAGACATTAGTAAATTATGAAAATCTACCTTTAATATAAAATGAACACATTTGAAGTGTTTATTAAGGGGTTGAGAACATAAGTAACCTATGTACACAAAGTCCCAAATTGTGTAGTGGTCATCAGGCTTTATTATATATTTGCTTTGAATGAGCATGAAGAGCTAAGTGTTTTTGCAGAGGACTTTAGGTCACTAAGACTAGTTAAAATCATTCTTAATCTTTTGACATCAATGTGACATGAAAAGTGACAATACAAGTGAGTCAAGACATTACAGTCATGAATATAAACACAAAATTAATAATCCCTCCTTTTAATCTAATTTTAACAGTAAGGTTTCACCATAAATCATGAATTGGTGCATTTTATGTTTTTTTATTTTATTTTATTAAAATAAGTATGAATATGTGTATTTATTAATCTTTTATGACATGTGTTTTATAGTGCTCACTGACAAGCTGTTTATTTTGGTGTACATAGCTTCTGCTTGAAAGGGATTAACACATCAACAACGAGATTTCAAACTGGATTTCACACCGATTAAGAATGTTAAAGGTGGTTAAAGTTGACAAGATGATGAAAGCGAAAGGGTGATGAAAGGTGAAAAACCTTTAACAGAAACAAAGGTATATTCTTTACATTAAGTGATTAACAAACAGAATTTCTGTTTGCAATACTGGCATGCGTTTAGGCTTAATATAGGGCAGTGGTGGCTCAGCGGTTAAGGCTCTGGATTACTGACCAGAAGGTTGGGGGTTCAAGCCCCAGCACCGCCAAGACACCACTGTGTGGCCCTTGAGCAAGGCCCTTGATCCTATCTGCTCCAGGGGCGCCGAATCATGGCTGACCCTGCACTCTGACCCCAGCATAGCTGGGATATGTGAAAAATAAATAATTTCACTGTATGTATGCAGAAATGTATGTATAATGTGTGACAATTGGGCAATTAAATTAAATTAAATATAAAGCAATCTATGAAATTTGTAATTTAACTGTAAAAGTGTATCAATGCATTTATACTTAAGAACCAGAATAAATTACATTCAGACTTTTTAACACTCAGCAACAACTTCTCATCATTAGCCTAGTTTCCATCCACCTTTTGCGCTATTTTTTTATTGACAAAGTGAAAATGCAAAAAAAAAAAAAAAAAAAAAAAAAATTGCGACATTTGCTGCCTTCTGCCCATTTCCATTCAAATGGCTTTTTATTGATAAAAATAGTGTGTGTGATGACGTCATGCCTAAAAAAAACACTCTGTCACATAAGTTTTGGTTTAGCGCAAAAGAAATTTGCCCTGAAGCTGTTTCCATTCAGAAATGTGTGTTTATCGCTAATTCGCCTCCCAGATGTCCCTAATTTTTTCCTCTGAAGTTTGGGTAAAATGGGGAAATTATTGAGACAATTCATTGAAATTAGCCAGCTTACTGCCATTTTAATTAACATATAAAAGCAATCAGAAGAGGAGGAATTGCAATCAAAAGGGAGCAGTTACCCTTCTGACTGGACTGTAATATTGGTCCTGATGTTGCGCATATCGCCGGTTGGCACCGGTTCCGACCTGAAAGCGGATTGTCATAGCCCTGTTCAAGCTGGCAACCTTCCGGCAAAAGTAGTGGGGGAAACTTTCTGTCTCATTATAAGGATCTTCAATCGATGTGTATATGAGGTGTGCACAACTATTAAAGAAAAAGTGTTATGCGGTGTTATATCAGGGTTTACATATGATACATTGATGATATTCAATATTTTGAACCATCATCTAATCAAAAGCATCGCCATCATAACTACATTATTTCCCGCATATTTCTCCAGCAAATATTTATTTTAACGACCAACTGAACTTGATTATCATCTAAAATGTATTTTAGCTTCATAATGCAAGTTTACATTTTCTGAAGCAGTAAATGTGATCCGAGGTAAAGATGGATAGATTTAAGGTATTTAAATGTTTTAAAATGTTCAAAAGCTGATTTTCTGAAAGTGAACTCCGCAGTGGACAAATAGTTCTGATAGTTCACAGTCTTGAAAAAAGTGCAGAACATTCTGAGAACGTCATTCAGCTGACTTTATTCATTTACAGAACAGGGTAAGGCTAATTTAAGTTTGAGAAAAGACAAGGCATATATAGGTCTAATATATATATATATATATATATATATATATATATATATATATATATATATATATTGCTTGGTAATTTATTTGATTTAATACAGAGGTTTTGCCAGCATTTTTTCAAAAGTAAAACTACACAATAATTTTATAGAATTGGGCTGTAAGTGTTCCAATAAAAAAGCACTGATGCTTTTCTCCTAGTATTATCTGTTTATTTTTATTTTAAAACATCGTTGTGCACAGAAATGATGTGTTTTGTGGGCTAATTCTATGAATGCCATCTATTTTTTTTGAATGGTGTGGAAAAGAAACTTTAATAAATAAACGGATGGATACTGTGATTAAATGAATCGCAAACAGTGGCCACTTATTTGTTCAATGCACACAAGATATTTGTGTTGGCAGTCTTGGAAGTGTCCCATTTGCAGATCGGCTCTATATGCCCTAAAGATCAATCCATAATCACATACAATCAATACTGTTGTCATGATTAACACAGGCTAACGATTGGGGCAAACTCTGTCATGTGACACTACATTTATGCAATAATGCCAATTTTATCTATAAAAAGTGTTTCCAAGCCAGTTTTTAGTGACATTTGATGTAGCGACAAAGAGTTTATGTGATTGAGTTAAACGGAAAAATATTATGTCGACATTTGTGACATTTTAGTGATAATGTGCGTTTCCATCTGCTTTATTTTGATGTGCTAAAACTTTTTTCGCAAAGAATCCTTGGATGGAAACATAATTATTGACATTTGCAATACTGTTCACCAATAAACAATTATCATTTATTTTTTTATGCAAATACAACAAATAATCAGCGCTTGAAACAATAAGCCATTAAATAGTTAATGTATCAAACATAAACAGCTACGCTAGGTCTCATGGACAGTAGGTCTTGTCATTTCGATGTCTGTAAACATCCTTTAGAATTAACTAAACTAACTACAAACTATCAAGATAGTTCAAGTCCTCACCGGCTGCCACTCCGGAAACTGATGATGTATTCACATTAGCACACTTTTTTTGTGGCGAAAGCCGAAGTTTCATGAAAAAGCTTTCATGTCACTGTGACGCACACACTGGTCAGATGGATTTCTTTTCTCATCCTTTTTCCGGTGCTGCTTCACGGAGCATGCGGATTGGTTGAGAACTCAGCTTTGCTTTGTATCAGTTCATTAATAGTTCAGCTTTGCTTGAATTTGGCTTCTTAAAATCGATTAATTATTTATTTTAGATTTTGATTAATTAATTGACCAGGATTGTTCCAGTTTGCCTTGTTACTCACTAATTGGAAAGGAATGCATGAAAGTCGGCCTTTACATAAACATACCCAAATTTAACTAAACTTGCACTATGTAAGTTGTGTTGATGAGGTATTGCCATGGGAACTAGGTTACCTTAGCAAGGTATCCTAGCAACAGTGCAACCAGAACTACAGAGATGTGATGTGTATGCTTATCCATCAAATGCCATGAATTTGGCACTCTACATTATTTACTGTAAGTGTTCTTTGCGCCTTGTGCCAAGAACAACATTTGTTTTTCTTTAAAATGCTGATCGCTGTTTTACGCTCATAACAGTGCTGAACTTTTGAGGTTGACGAGGTCAATATTAGTTTAAACATAATGAAATACAGATGAAAACTGTAACAGAAACATAGTACTGTTGGAATTATGTGATCAAAAAGAGGATGATGATGTCACTTCACCAAGATTAAACCATACTTTTAAAGAAGGGAAATATCAATGTGCACCAAGATCAAAAGGAAAATCGACATGATGCTTCCAAAAGTTCAAGTACTCTGAATTAACCCTTTTCAAATGAATTTCTTACAAGCGGCATCCTCTGGCAGACATTTTTGCATCAATTCATGCATGAACACATTTCCCTCGAGTCAGTAGTGTAGTAGTGTCTGAAGAGGTGGGCATACTGTACATTTATGAAGGACACCCATAAAAATAAATAAATAAATAATTATATATATATATATAAAACATGCATGCGGTCTCTAAAATTCATATTATTTACATTTATATATATTACATGTGTAAAATGTGTATTGGTGATGAATGGGACATTCTAATTGACTCATATTCTGAAGAAAAACAAACATTTAAACAGAAAATGTGTGGATTTTGTTATTATTGTTTACATACTAAAAAAAAGTTCAGTATGATGTTAATTCTATCAGTTCCTGAGAATGCCCCATCTTGCCATCTATAAAAGTAATGTGATTTTTATAGAGGCTATTATATTTGTTGCAGAATTATGGAAATGTTTAAGAGCTGTCAAACGATTCAAATGCAAACCAAATTATATGCATACACTATATCAATGTTTGCTTGGAAAAAACTAAAAAAATACTATATAATAATAGTAATTCAAAGACCATACTGTTTTGTGGCACTTGAGTAAAGCATTGATTAAACAATATAAAAAGTGGCTTTAGGAGTCAATATATTTTTTGTTTAATTTCCTTTGCAGTGAACATTTTCCAATTGAGTTTGTCAATCTGTCTGATGTAGAACTTTAAGGGCTGTTCACACAATGTGTTCTTGTGTTCCATGTGCTCTTTTTTGGTTGGTTTATGTACACATGTGTCAGACCAACATGTTTGGAGTGTCTCACAGTGGTTGCGTCATGTTTCACTGGTTTTCATTGTCCCTGGCCATAAATGGCAAGTGCAAGATGCTATGCTTAATGAAATGTTGTTTGAAACTTTTAAAATCGTGTCTCGAGACCCCTGCATGTCAAATTGTTCACTATACAAATGCACGTTACCTGTAGAGCTGGAGTTGCTCTGACTGCCCACTGCTGACTGCGACTCGCAAAAACATGGTGATTTTTCCAGCTTGAATTGGCAGTTTATCTACAGCCAGAGGGCATGATTAATAAAAAAAAAATTATGTGTTAATAAATCACTGAATTAGCACATTTCATCGACAGCCTTTGTAGTTATATATTTTAATTCTCTGAAACCTCTGAATTTATTAAGAATGGTGCATTGCACCTTACTGAAAAAAATGTCTTTGGTGAGTGACTCATATCTTAGAAGGTGTCATTGGCTCTTTGCTCTGTGAAAACAGGAAGGACAACACAGAACAGGAAGTGATCTGAAACCCAATGTTCCGGTGGCCTGTGTTAGTCTCTTTCTCTCTCACTCTCTTTCTCTCCAGGCTCTGGCTCCTGTCCAGATTTTGCTATTCTGATGGCAGGTCAAGTCAGGGCTGACCTGCTCTCTGTTGGCTGAATGTTGTTATTATTGGTGTGCTATGCCCTCAGGGCAGCCTGTCGTCCCAGGGAAGGGAGGAAACACAGAGGGCTGCTAGATCTCAGTATTGGCTCGCAGCTGTGCAGGTCTGGTGGTCTGTTAAGACCACCACTCTCCTCTGTTCGCCACTCTCGAGGGAGACTTGCTCCAGCTGAATCAAAGGGGAAACAGTCTAATCCTTAAAACCTCGTTCTTCTTTCGGCTCAAAGCAAATTCACCAAATGTTGTTAGTTTGTCCAAATAAGAATGATCATTATTGGCAAAATTTTTTGTTGTACTTTCCACAAATGTTCTTTGTGGGAGGTTTTCTCATATTTATATTAGTTTTGGTTTTTGTTTTTTGTCAAAAAACTAAAAACTGACAGCTGTGGTTGCCAGAAATTCACTATTACACCCTGTCTACAACAGATGTGAGCGATGTCGTGCCATGTCGCAACGGCTTGGCGTGTTCAGTGAAGACAGCATCACTGATTATATTGTGAGCGATTTTCTTTTTGTTCGTCACTGCAACACTCGTGTCTGATGTAGACAGGGTGTTATAGCAAGAACCAATGTTGGGTGTAATCTGATTACAAAGCAATTAGTTACTACAGTATAATCCAAATGTTAAATTTATTCACTAATACATTTTAAATTTATATAATCAAATTACAGTTACTGACTTTCAATAAAATTAATTACTTTTAAGTACGGTTCTTGGGTTACGCATATTTCTAAAATACACATGTACAGTTCAATTGATTTCAAATATGAATTCAGGTTCATATGTACCTCTGTTTTTGATTCTGTGACAGATAAAGAGAGTGTGACAATGATCAAGGAGGAAATATAGATCTTACTTCAAATTCGTTAAGTAGAAAAACAAAAATGTTTTGGTGAAAAATGTTTTAGAAAGTCACTTAATTTGTAATTCGAGTAACTTTCCCAACAGTGGTGGCAACGTTTCAGGCTTTACGAGATGTCACGAGAAACATACCTATTTAAATACAATTTTATCAAATCTGTTGGTTCTTAATTACAAAAAACATACAAACAAACAAAAAAAAAAAACATTATTTAACAAAATGTTATTACATTTAAATATTTTAATAATATTTCATTATTTTAATATTTTAAATATATTTTGCATTATTTTAAAACAATTGAAATGTTAAAGTGCATGTATTATTTTGTTAAATACAATATAGCTTTTCTCCATAAATTATAAGGTAATTACATAATTTTTACAGAATTAAATTAATAATTGTTCCTATAACTAATATGGTAGAGCATGGTGCTATCAACGCCAAAGTCATGAATTTATTTCCCTGGGTACACACATACTAATATACAGTGTATATATATATATATATATATATATATATATATATATATATATATATATATATATATATATAAACAATAACAAAGATTAATAAATTCTGTCAAGAAAATGCTCATTGTTAGTATTTTATTGTAACTAATGTTAATGAATACAAACTTTTACCAATAAAACGTATACCTTGAATGCATTGTCAGTCACATTAGATTAAAGTGTCTGCCAAATGCATAAAATGTAAATGTAATGTATTTTTTACCTCCAAAAAGAGTCCTCTTGTTAAATCTAATATAATTTTTCACTGTAGAAGAGAAGGTAATTTAGGTTTTCTGTTGCATTCTTCACAATCCTTTTCTGTTAAATTTACACTTTACAGTTAAATAAAACAGACAGACAACTTAAAAACTAACTTTAAATGCTGCAGGTTTATGCACGCCAGAAAACCCACACAACCATGTTTCCCCTCACGTCAGCCAGGTGTTGGAATGATGGTTTTAAAGGCTGTTTGGGTGTTTAGATGCCCTCATTTTGGTTAATTTGTACATGCACTGAAACACCTGCAAGTTATGTGTTTTTGTCAACACAAGCACAGTCAGAGGAGCTCTGTTGCTGAACTTATTTGAGGTCCTATATTGACCAAATGACATGAGTCCTTCAGTTGATGTATTTTACCACATCATTTGCATGTTTTTCATCCGTTTCATCCACTTCTGCTAAGACTCTGATGTTCAATATGCTAAAAGCAAGCAAACATGTCTGTCTGAGGTCTTTTGAGTTCCCATGATTTTATTTAGTTTCAAAGCTTCTCTATCGTCCGATCTTGATGTGTTCTATTCCTGGCAGGGTGGGAAGGCATTCTGCACTGTGTAAATAGGCTTGCAAATTGTGCATGGCCTTTGGCTGAGTCTGTAATTGCATGCGTCTTGAAGTATTTTGCTTGGCTGGCTGGTGGGTCAGCCCTTGAACCAGCTCTGCTCCACTCGGCTTCAAACACCTCAAAACTCTTCATCATCTTGGTTTGGTCCAGCAAGGCCTTCAATGATTTTGTCAGTGACATAATACCTGTCTGTTAGAAGGAAAGTGTCTGTCCTAACAACTTGATCTTCACAGCATATAGACAGATATCTGAGAGATAAGCTCCAATAATGCTTTGCACATGGCATTGAATAATGTCAATAGAGATTTTTCCAAAATAGTTTGATGGCAGTGAGAATACAGAGGGGAAGTTACTATGTTATGAATTGTTCTCATCAGTGCACACAAACTTTGATTGTTTCAGCTCAGCTATTTTTACTGCAGTGGGTGCCAGTCTTAATCCCAGAGTCTGGGTAATTGAACATGACCGGACCTGAGCTAGGCCATTTCACATGAGCGGAATTCCAACACTAATGTTTGGTTTTGTATTTTGAAATACAGTATGGGAATTTTGTTTGTTTAGATCTTTTTCCATATGATCCCACATTTTTGATGCTAATAGTTGGCTATTTTGTTCATTGAATGACATGTCAATATTTATTTATTTTTTTATTAATTTTTTTTTATCTGGAAGTTATTAAAAAAATACATTAGAAATGCAATTTAAAAAAGACAATTACTTAAACACGCCTCTGCTATGATGAACATGTTTACAATGTCTGAGTTCAAAGTCAGAAATTGACTTTTCTTGGGCTTAAAGTAAAAAATGTCTAAGTAGTGTAACCATCCGGGGACAGTTACAAATTATAATAAAAAATAAAAGTTATTAAGAGCTAAAATTCTTCAAAAGTGAAATGTTGGCACAAGTAGTTTGGAATAATCTTTTTCTCATTATTATTATTATTATTATTAGAAAAAAATAAGGTGTCAATTTATTTGAAAATAATATTATTTAAAAAACAATTGTTCACCAAACAAAAGTTAGGTGGTGTAACTTTTTATTTTACAACATTTAGGTAGCCATTCTTTTGTCATGCGACCAAAAAAAAAAAAAAAAACAACAACAAAAAAGTATAACCAAAGACCCCTTTAGACCCTTGTGAGTGAAGTTTTTTTTTATTTAATTTTTTTAAAGCAAGACACATTTTGTCCTGGTCGAATGAAGCAACCCAAAGAAAACTTCATAATCATGACTCAAAAAATAAATTAAAAATCATGATATTTGTAAAATAAATTAATTAATAAATTAGTTTAAAAATGATTGTTTGATTTTTGTAATTTTTATTAATGATTTTATACATTGCATGGACTCAAGGTGCAAGGAACATATTTGAATACCTTTCACCTGATGGTTACACCACTTGATATTTTTTAAGGTCATTAAATCATTGTTATTTATTTACGTACAAGTCTCTTCCTTTAATTCTGCTAACTTGACACATGACATGTGTTTTAAACTATAAGTTAACTAGAACTCAGTCCAAGATGGTGCAGAGAATGGCAGTCATGTTGCAAGCTCTAACACAACTTTTTTATTTTTTAACAAAAGTTTTTATTGTTCTTAATTCATGTTATTTTTGTGTTAGATGTCGTCGGTCTTATTGTTTATGACAGACAAACTATTCTGGACATTGACTTTTCATTAACACATTGGAAAACAAGCTTTGTGTTCCACAATGCCGATGATGCTCTGTTTACAAACAAAGCAGCAGAGACCTTTGTTTGGAAAATGTGCCCGCAACAACGAAAGCGCAGCTAAAAAAGGGGAAGAAGAGCCGGCATCCTTGTCAGTGTCAGAGGCCGCACCAACCAACCTCCACTACCCAGCATTCTAGTGGCAAATGTCCAGTCTCTGGACTACAAGCTCTGCGAACTTAGGGCACAAATCTCCTACCAACAAGAGATGCGAGTCTGCTGCATTATCTGCCTCAAAGAGACTTGGCGGTCTACTGAGGTCCCAGACTCAGCAATCAAGCCTACAGGGTTCTCTGTGCATCGCGTGGACAGAACTAAAGATATCTCAGGGAAAAGCAGAGGAGGGGGCATTTGTTTTAAGATAAAAAATTCATGGTGTGATCGAAGGAACATACACTCTATCACGTCTTTCTGCTCCCCTGATCTGAAATACCTCATGCTACTGTGCCGACTACTCTGGTTACCGAGGGAATTCACGGCGGTCATCACCACAGACATGTACATTCCTCCACAAGACGACACAGAGCAAGCACTAAGTGAACAGTATGTAATTATATGTGAGCAGGAAAACACACACCCTGAGGCCACGTTCATTGTTACAGTGGACTTTCACAAATCCAAGATCACTGTTACTCTCCCTTCTGAAATGCTTTCAAATCCCTCCTTCCCCCACCACTCAGCACATCGGACCACTTTTCCATTCTCCTTCTGCCCGCTTGTAGGCAGAAACTGAAACAGGAAACTCCCACCCTCAGAATGATCCAGTGCTGGTCGGACCAATCAGATTCTATGCTACAGGACAGGTTTTATAACGTGGACTGGGAGATGTTCCGGTCCACCTCTGATTATGACATCGAAGTCTATGCTGACCAAAACAATATGTATCTACCCTAACCAGAAACCATGGATTAATAACGATGTTCGCATGGCACTTAATGCACGGACCTCTGCTTTTAATTCCGGGAACACTGAGGAATATAAAAATGTCAGTTATACACTCCGCAAAACAATCAAAGTAGCCAAACAACAATACAAAAACAAAGTGGAAGCACACATCAACACCACCGACACGAGAAGTACTGTATGTGGCAGGGAATTAACAAAATCATAGACTTCAAAGCATCTAATCACTCTGCTGTGAATAACACCGCCTCTATTCCGGACTAGCTAAACATATTTAATGCTGGTTTTGTGGAAAACAATATCTCCTCCATGGAGAGAACTCGCGTGCCCAACACAGCAGAGGTTAGTTCACTTACTGTCTCTGTTGCGGATGCAACCCGATCTCTCAAATTGGTGAATATTCGCAAAGCTGCAGGTCCAGACGGCATTCCGGGCCCCAGTCTCTTTAGCTGCTGCCTATCTGTCAGAAAGCTGGTGATCCACTAACAGGTTGGGGTAGGCACGGAGAGCTGGGTCAGTTTGGTTGACAGAAGATCAGGCATGATGGTATTGAAAGCTGAATTGAAGTCCACTAATAGGATCCTTGCATAAGTCCCAGGTCTATAGATGTGTTACAGGATATAATGCAGCCCCATATTGACAGCATCATCCACAGACCTGTTTTCTCAGTAAGAAAACTGAAGATGATCCAGCAGGGGTCCAGTGATGTCCTTCAGGTAGGCCAAAACCAGTCTCACAAATTATTTCATGACCACAGACTTGAGAGTGACAGGTCTGTAGTCATTAAGTCCTGTGATTTGGGTTTTTTTGGGGACCGGAATGATGGTGGAGCGCTTGAAGCAACATGGATCTCCACACTGCTCCAGTGATCTATTGAAGATCTGTGTGAAGATGGGGACCAATTAGTCTGCACAGATTTTCAGACAGGCAGGTGAAACACCATCTGGGCCTGAAGCTTTCTTAGTCCTTTGCTTCCAAAAGACCCAGCACACATCCTCCTTACTGATCATAAGCGCAGATTGAATAGCAGGAGGGGGGTTCTAGAAGGAGTTGGTGTGTATGAAGATCAGAGTGTGGGAGGTATGTTAGATGGGTCTTTTCAAACCTGCAGTAAAACACATTAGGTTCATCAGCCATTAGCTGACTCTCTACAGAGCGAGGGGGAGGTGTCTTGTACTTAGTGATACTTTTCAGGCCTTTCCACACAGATATAGGATCGTTGGCTGAAAATATTTTTTTCAGCTTTTCAGAGTAGCTTCTTTTAGCCTTTCTGATTTCCTTAGTCAATGTATTCCTAGCTTAGTTCTAAAAAAAATTCCCCACTTCTGTAAGTATCCTCTTTAGCATGACAAAGCTATCTGAGTTTTCCAATAAACCATGGTTTATTGTTATTGAATGATAAAAATGTCCTAGGGATGCAAATATCCTCACAGAAACTAATATATGATGTCACAGTATCTGTGAGCTCGTCCAGGTCTGTGGCTTTAGCCTTAAAAACACTCCAATCAGTGCAGTCAAAGCAGGCATGTAGTTCCAGCTCTGCTTCATTGGTCCATCTCTTTACAGTCCATACTACAGGATTAGATTATTTTAGTTTCTGCTTGTAGGTCGGAAGAAAATGGACCAGACAGTGATCAGAGAGATCTAAAGCTGCACGTGGGATAGAGCGATATGCATCCTTTACAGTGGCGTTGCAGTGATCCAGTATATTTCTGTCTCTCGTGAGCATATGATGCACTGCTTGTACTGTGGCAGTTCACAGTTTAGATTCGCTTTATTAAAATCTCCCAGAATAATAATAAGTGAGTCCAGGTGAATTTGCTCTGTGTCTGTAATGTGATCAGCCAGCTGTTGCAACGCTGCGTTTATGTACGCTTGTGGCAGGATATAAACACTCACCAGAATGAACGAGGAAAACTCCTGAGGTGAGTAGAAAGGCTTACAGTTGATGAAGAGCACTTCTAAATTAGGACAGCACATCTTCAACGCTGTTACATATGTATACCAACTTTCGTTGATGTAAAGGCATGTTCCACCGCCTCTTGTTTTCCCCGATGTTTCCAATATGCAATCTGCTCTGAACAGCTGGAAGCCTGGCAGATGAAACATGTATTCCCGGATGGCTTCATTCAGCCAGGTTTCTGTGAAACACAGAGCAGTGGAGTTAGAAAAGTCCTTATTTGTTTGCAGAAGCAGTTCTTCCGTTTTGTTGACAAAAGAGCAGACATTTGCCAGATGAATACTCAGCAGCAGAGTCCTAAAGCTGCTTGACAAAACTTCACAAGCACGCTTGTGGAGCTCTGCTACCTCCAACTAAGATGTCTAATAAAACGTCCAAACAATCAAACACTGGGAACAAATGATCAGGTATGCTCTGATGAATATTTAGTTCTTCCCTGGTGAAACTGATTGGGAAAGAGTGACAAAAAAAACATGACAAACAAACAAAAGTATCAAAAACGCTAGCAAGCTCCACACTGAAGCAGCCATCAGCAGCGCCATCTTCAAACTCAATTTCTACTATCTACTATCCAGCACAGGTTGTTCTCTGTGTTCATAAATATCTTCACACTGTTTTACTGTGTGTGAAACCGCTCCAAATGATTCAGTGAGAGAGCACTCAGAATGAATTGTACTGAATCTCAAATTGATTCATACCATTTTGCAAGCCTGTTTGCCCAATTCACTGAAAAGAACCAAATCAAAGGAATTATTCATTCACAAATTGGGCATTGTTAGTTCTTTTAATCAGCCAACATATATACAGGACACACTTTATGACTAATAAAATATTCTGAAAGTAAATGTTTCTCAGGTCAGTTGGAGCGCTCATGGAATGCACAGTACATGAAGCCATACAGCTGCATGTGACACTGTAAAAGAGGACGTTACTAATAACACTTTTAGTTGTGTATTTTATATCAGTATCGGATTAATATTCAGAAGTAATCTTCCCAACAATGTTTATTCTATGAAAATATTTCCCTCTGCCGTAGAGTTCAAATCTCATTCAGTAAAATTATTTTGATAATGCTGTTAATAACGACATCAAATCTGGTGTGCTGCGTGTTGAATTGCCATATTTGAACTGAACACAAGTGCAAATGAGATTTAAGAGAAGAGTTAATGATAATTTTTAATTGAATTTGTCCTTTAAATGAGAGTTATTACACACTCCCAAAACATTTTTTAAATAGCATTTGAATAACTTGGTATTGATTTGGTCCAAGAACAGCTAACTGGCAATTTCTGTATTTCTTCTTAGACATTGGTCTACAGAATGAGGAAGCATACAGCTAGATTGAAGTGGGACATGGCCCTTGTCAGCAGCGTTGCAACAGCTGCACAATCAAGGATTCAGTCTTTCCTCCACCTGGACGGAAGAGGTTCATCATGTTTTACTGGTTATTGATGAGCTGGTTTTGTGTGCAGCAATAATGGAGAGACCTGATTGGCTGAGGCGGTGGGCCGCACAGGTGCTGGTAATCACTGAGGTTTTAAAAGACACACTCTGCACTGTATTTAGGACTAAACACACACACATCAGATCTAGACATACACATGCACTCATCAGTTGGTCTGCAAACACACACATTATATGTTCTACTAATCAGTGAAGATGCACAGAAAGATTTACTTTATTGCTTCTACCAAATGCAGAGGAAATCTGACCTCTTGACCCCAGAATACCTTTATCTTTAATTCTTTTTTGCTCAGCTGCTGCTCCTTCATAGCTCAAGATACTTAGCCCATATACTGTAATGCCACTCATTACAATTGTGACCAAAACATTTAGACAATTTGAAGGGTCTAAAAAGAGATGTTATGTTTTATTCAGCATTGTGAACTATAAATGAAAGTGCATACTGTCTTGATTTCAAGGGAACATTTTTTACATGAGTGGTGCAAATAGTCATGTGACAAAAGCTATTTAATTCTGCTGTTGGGTCTAAAATTGACTGTGGTTTCCACCAGTTACATTTGTGGTTACTGGGTGATGAATAAGGTGTTTTGGTGGTTGCGTGTTCGGTGGTGTTCTTGGTGATTGTTAGGTGATGGCTAAGCTGTTCGTAGCGGTTTCTAGGCAGTTACTAATGTGTTCTTTGTGGTTGCTAGGCAGTGGCTAACCTGTTATTGGTGGTTTCTAGGTAGGTGGTTAAGGTTTTTTGGCGGTTGCTCAGGCAGCCAGTCAGTGGCTGAGGTGTACTTGGTGGTTGCTTGGCATTTGTTAAGGTGTTCTTGGTGGTTTCTAGGTCAATGACTAAGGTTTTGATGATGGTTGATAGGTGATGGCTAAGGTGTTTTGGGGGTTGCTAGGTCGGTTGCCGAGGTTTACTTGGTGGTTGCTAGGTGATGGCTAAGGTGTTATTGGTGGATGCTTTGTGATCGCTATGGTTTTGTTGGTAGTTTCTATGTGACGGCTAAGGTTTTGGTGGTTTCTAGGTTGGTGGCTGAGGTGTTTTTGATGGTTGACAGATTGGTGGCTGGTGTTTTCTTGTTGATTGCTAAGTGAGGGTTAAGGTGTTTTGGTGTTTGCTAGGTGGTCAATAACCTGTTCTTGGATGTTCTCAGCCATTACTAAGGTGTTTTTGTTGGTTGTTTGCTAGGCCGGGGGTTAAGGTTTCCTTTCTGGTTGCTAAGATATGGCTAAGGTGTTTTTGTGGTTACTTGGTGGTGACTGAGGTGTTCTTGGAGGTTGCCAAGCAGTTACCAAGATGATTTAAATGGTTGATAAGCAGTGGGTAAGGATTACTTGGTGGCTGCTAGATGATGGCTAAGGTGTTCTTGGCGGTAGTTAGATGGCGGCTAAAGTGTTCAAAGTGGTAGCTAGGCAGTTGGTAAGGTGTTCTTGGTAACTGCTAGGCATTTACTAAACTAAATCAAGTGGTTACTAAGCAGTTGGTAATGTTTTCTTGTTGGTTACTTGGTGATGGCTAAGGTGTTCTTGGAGGTAATTAGGTAGTTACCAAGTTTTTTTAGGTGTTTGCTAAACGGTGGCTAAGGTGTCCTTTGTGGTAGCTAGGCAGTTGGTAAGGTGTTCTTGATGGTAGCTAGGCAGGTGGTGAAGGCTTCCTTGGTCGTTGCTCTGTGATGCATAAGGTGTTCTTGGTGGTTGCTAAGCAGTGACTCAGGTGTTCTTGGTGGTAACTAGACAGTTGGTAAGGTGTTCTTGCTGGTTGCTAGGTATTTACTATGTGGATTTATGTAGTTATTAGGCAGTTGTTAAGGTTTTCTTGGCAATTTCTTGGTGATGGCTAAGGTGTTCTTGGTGGTTGCTAAGTGATGGATAAGGTGTGCTTGGCAGTTACTAAGGCGTTCTTTGTGGGAGCTAGGCAGTTGTTAAGGTGCTCTTGATGGTAGCTAGGTGGTGGCTAGAGTGTTCTAAGTGGTAGCTAGACAGTTGATATGGTGTTCTTTGTGGTTGCTAGTTGTTTACTAAATGGTTTCAGGTGGTTACTAGGCAGTTGGTAAGGTTTTCTTGTTGGTTACTTGGTGATGGCTAAGCTGTTTTGGTGATTGCTATGTTATGGCTAAGGTGTTCTTGGTGGTTGCTAAGCAGTTTCTAAGTTGTTCTTTGTAGTAGCTAGGCAGTTGGTAAGGTGTACTTGATGGTAGCTAGGTGGTGGCTAAATTGTAAGTGGGAATTAGACAGTTGAAAAGGTGTTCTTGGTGGTTTCTAGGTCGGTGGGCGAGGTGTTCTTGGTGGTTGCTAGGTAGTTGACAAGGTCTTTTTATAATTGCTAGGTTGGTGGCTGATGTGTTCTTGGTTGTTGCTGAGCATTTACAAAGGTGTTTCTGGTGGTTACTCGGCAGTTGGTAAGGTGTTCTTGGTGGGTGCTAGGTTGGTGGCTGAGGTGTTCTTGGTGGTCGCTAGGCATTTACAAAAGGTGTTTTTGATGGTTACTAGGTTGTTGGTAAAGGTGTTCTTGGTGGTTGCTTGGTCGGTGGCTAAAGTTTTCTTGGTGGTTGCTAGGTGATTGCTAAGGTGTTTTGGTGGTTGCTAGGTGGTGACTAGCCTGTTCTTGGTGGGTTCTACGCCATTACTAAGGTGTTATTGGTGGTTGCTAGGCTGGTGGTTAAGGTTTACTTTGTGGTTGTTAGGTTATGTCTATGATGTTTTGGTGGTTGTTAAGCAGTGGCTAAGGTGTTCTTTGTGTTAGCTAGGCAGTTGGTATGGTGTACTTGGTGGTTGCTAGGCATCTTATAAATTGTTTCAGGTGGTTACTAGACAGTTGGCAAGGTGTTATTGTTGGTTACTTGGTGATTGCTATGGTGTTTTGGTGGTTGCTAGGTCGGTGGCCGAGGAGTTCTTTGTGGTCGCTAGGTATTTACAACGGTGTTTTTGGGGGTTACTATGTAGTTGATAAGGTGTTCTTGGTGATTGCTAGGTGATGGCTAAGCTGTTTTGGGTGGTTTCTAGGCCATTCCTAAAGTGTTCTTGGTGGGTGGATGGTGTTTAAGGTTTCCTTGGTAGTTGCTAGGTCATTGGCTAAGTTTTTTTTTTTGGAAGTTTCTATGTGACGTTTGCTAGGTTGGTGGCTAAGGTTGCTAGGTATTTACAAAGGTGTTTTTTGTGGTTAATAGGAACCTGATAAGATGTTCATTGTGGTTGCTAGGTCTGTGGCTAATGTTTTATTGGTGGTTGCTAGATGAGGTCTAAGGTGCTTTGGTGTTTGCTAGGTGGTGACTAAGCTGTTCTTGGTGGTTTCTAGGCAGTTACCAAGGTGTTCTTGGTGATTGCTAGGTCGGTGGTTAAGGTTTTCTTGGTGGTTGCTAGGTTATGGCTGAGTTGTTTTGGTGGTTGCCGAAGTATTGGTGCTTACTAGGCAGTTGGTAATGTCTTTTTTTTGGTTGCTAGGTCAGTGGTTAAGGTGTTCTTAGTGGTTGCTAGGTGACAGTTATGGTGTTTTGGTGGTTGCTATGTTGGTGGCTGAGATGTTCTTTGTGGTTGCTAGGCAGTTGGTATAGTCATATTTGTGGTTGTTTGGTCAGTGGCTAAGATTTTGTTGGTGATAGCTAGGTGACGGTTAAGGTGTTTTGGTGGTTGCTAGGTTGGTGGCTGAGGTGTTCTCGGTGGTTCCTAGGCGTGTTTTTGGTGGCTACTGTGTAGTTGGTAAGGTGTTCTTGGTGGTTGCTAGGTCAGTGTCTAATGTTTTCTTGGTGGTTACTAGATAATGCTACGGTATTTTGGTGGTTGCTAGGCAGTGACTAACTTGTTCTTGGTGGATTCTAGGCCATTATTAAGGTGTTCTTGGTGGTTGCTAGGCCAGTGGTTAAGGTTTCCTTGGTGGTTGCTAGGCTATGGCTAAGATCTTTTGGTGGTGACTAAGCAGTTACCAAGGTGTTCTTTGTGGTAGCTAGGCAGTTGGTAAGGTGTTTTTGTTGATTGGGTAGACAGACAGACAGACAGACAGATAGATTGATACACTGGCAGCCAAAAGTTTGGAATAATGTACAGATTTTGCTGTTTTGGAAGGAAATTGGTTCTTTAATTCACCAAAGTGGCATTCAACTGATCACAAAGTATAGTCAGGACATTACTGATGTAAAAAAACAGCACCATCACTATTTGAAATAAGTCATTTTTGATCAAATCTAGACAGGGCCCATTTGCAGCAGCCATCACTCAAACACCTTATCCTTGAGTAATCATGCTACATTGGTAATTTGGTACTAGAAAATCTCTTGCCATTATATCAAACACTGCTGAAAGATATTTGGATCATTAATTGAAGCTTAACGTTGTCTTTGTGTTTGTTTTTGAGTTGTCACAGTATGCGATAGACTGGCATGTCTTAATGTCAATATTAGGTCAAAAATGGCAAAAGAGAAATAGCTTTTTTAGAGACTCCTCAATCAATCATTGATCAATCAAAAAACTGAAGATTTCCTACAAAGGTGTACACTACAGTCTCCAAAGACAAAGGACATCTGGCTCTAACAAGGACAGAAAGAGATGTGGAAGACCATATGTACAACTAAACAAGAGGATAAGTACATCAGAGTCTCTAGTTTGAGAAATAGACACCTCACATGTCCTCATTGAATTCTACCCCGTCAACACCAGTCCCATGTACAACAGTAAAAAGAAGACTCAGGGATGCAGGAATTGCAAAGAAAAAAAATTGAAACAGAAAAACAAAAAGAAAAGGTTAGAATGGGCAAAAAAAAAAAACACAGACGTTGAACAACAGATAATTGGAAAATAGTGTTATGGAACTTAACCCGATTGAGCTGTTGTGGGATCAGCTAGACTGTAAGGTGTGTGAGAAGTGCTACAGGAAGCATTGGGTGAAATGTCACCTGATTATCTGGACAAATTGACAGCTAGAATGCCAAAGATCTGCAAAGCTGTCATTTTTGATGAGAACTCTTTGAAGTGATCAGTTGAATGCCACTTTGGTGAATAAAAGTACCAATTTCTTTTCATAAGAGCAAAATCTGTACATTATTCCAAACTTTTGGCCAACAGTGTAGATCTTTCCTAAACGTGTGTGATTTGAACAATGGTCTCTAGGGCCTTAAAATGTGACAATGTGTGTGTGTGTGTGTGTGTGTGTGTGTGTTTGTGTGTATGTGTGTGCGCGTGAGTGAGTGTGTGTGTGTGTGTGTGTGTGTGTGTGTGTCTGTGTGTGTGTGCATAAAAGAGCCATGATAACTGCAGGATTTGCCAGTGAACAAGAAGACAGAAGATCGTGTGAGTGACATATAAAGTGTGTGTGTTCAGGTATCTGGCTGTGAATGAAGGCCGTTGAGGAGTGCTGTGTGAATTGTGTGTATGAGAGAGAGAGAAAGAAAGAGAGCTCTTTATTGGAGGTCCTGCTGAGTCTTGTGGAGGAATATGCTTGTGTGTATGAGTGATTTTATATTCAGCAGTCCTCTGATGGCTTTTGAAATGTATGTTAGTGTGTTTTCGGACTCATGCTGTTCTCTACTGGGAGCTGTCTGTGTGGACGAGCATTCCCCACTGAGCGTACTGTGTTGAGAGCGGCTGTAGTGCTGTTCTCTGATTGGTGGGTGATGAAGATGATGAGGAGACGGACATTGTTGAACCCCACTACGCAGCTCTGCAGAGATCCATGGGGCCCTCTGGGCTCTCTGCTCAGAGCCTGATTGGCCATGAGATCACAGGCTCCCCTGTACATACTTGCATACACATCAGAGGGCATCTGTACCCACAAACCCCTGTTGATTACTGGAAAAGTGATACAGCATTTCCAGCTGCGGAGTGTCTTATCTTGTCAGTGAAACACACATAACTACCTCCACATCAGCGAGCATCTTTATATGATGTGGTTTAAATGTTGTGACCTTGTTCAATGCTTTCTCATTGTCCAGAAATGCTTTAATCACTTTCAGGTCTAATGAATCACATATTACAAAGTGCAGAAATTTTAAAGTAGGCTGTGGCTCTACTCTACTCACATACTCTGCTCCAGTCTGTGCTTTGCTTGACTTAGGGCCTTGCCAAATAGCCGAATCACAGTCATTCTGAAATTCAGTACTGCAACCTGCTTGCTCGTGTGATTATGGCTTAAATATTCCTCTGTACACATTGATAACAAATTTTAACCTAACAATTTGATGTTGAAAAAAATATTGTTCTTTATGTTAAATTAGCTCAGGCAAAATAAATAGCTTTTTTTTTTTTTTTTTACATACAAAGAGACTGATTAAAAGAAAGAGACAGTGAAGTGTGTGTGTGTCAGGGGATTCCCAGGTTTTTGGACTCTGAAATTTCACTGCAATCTCTATCCTCAAAATGTGTGTGTGTGTCTGCACGGACACAATGGTTGTCGTCACATAGTCTGGGCTAGTAATGTGCTGAGAGAGATGGGAAAAAAGAGATTGTACATGAATATGAGAGGTTGACTCTTACAATACTCTCATTTAGAGTGCCGAGCCTTCCAGGCTCACAGGCCGTCAGCCCCTCTGTCTCCAAGCCTCAGGACCAGGAACGGATCTCCACCCTGGGGACAGAAAGATTGCTGATGTGCCCTCTCCACACATGAATCACACGCTCACACTGAATCTTTCAATCCTCCAAAGAGATGCTCGGGGCTAAATGAGTTATGCCACATCTATTTAGTAGGTTGTCTAAATGTTAAAGGAATGTTCCGGGTTCAATACAAGTTAAGCTCATTTGACAGCATTTGTGCCATAAAGTTGATTGCCACAAAAATATATTTCTCCTTTTCATAAAAAAATTGCAAAAATCTGGTTTACAGTGAGGCACTTATGCTACGTTCCATTCAACTCCTACTGGGAAAAGTCGTAATTTTAACTTGGAAAGTCGTTCAGAAAATTTTAACTCAGATTTCGCCAAGATGCAGGTGATTGACGTCACACAATCATGTCAGCACCCAGCAAGATATACAAAATAAGTATTCAAAATAACTGCCAGCAGGTCATGCCCACCTTTCTGGATCTGGAAGGGGACAAGGGGAGGGAAACAATACATAACAATAATATTTAAAAAGAGAGTGAAAGGCCAACATGGAGCGATCGTGGGAGAGAGAGAGAGAGAGAGAGAGAGAGAGAGAGAGAAAGAAAAAAAAACTAATTTTACTCGCTGGTTCATTGATACGCCGTAGCTTGGTCCTCAGCCACTGCTCCACCCTCTAGTGGATGACAGCTGTGCCTCCCTGGGCAAATTGGAGGCAGTCCTCCAGCCACTGGCGGACAGAACACCCCGCCACATTGTTGGTGGATGGAAGGGGTCTCCCCTGCCCCTGGCAGTGGTTCTCCTGCTCCAGGCGGTCAGCCAGGAGCCCCTTTCCGCTTACTGTCGGCGGTCCTCTAGACCCCTCTGCGTTTTAGTGGCTGGTAAGTTTCTCCTCAGTCTCTGGCAGCAGCCCTGACTGCTCCAGGTGGTCAGCTAGGAGCCCCTCCTTCCCTCTTAGGCGGCCAGGCTCCTTTGACCACTGGCGGATGGCCGTGGCTTCTCCGATTTTGGTGGACAGTAGTGGGGAGGACTCTACTACAGCGCATTCCTCCTCTTTTCTGGGTTTTGGCACCAGTTTAACAAGGATAAAATGGAGAGGAGGAGGCAAGAACCGGCTTAACAACATAAATAATAATTTATTGATTAACTTAAACAAAAAGACCAACACAAACACATGCTGGGCAGCTGCCCATATTCTCTCTCCCGTATCTGCCGCATCCAGTCGCCTTTATCCCTGTCAAGCGCGATCAGCCTGATTAGGGGCCAGGTGTGCAGCATCATGGCCCCGCCCTCCACCCTGCCACAATGGTAAATTATAATCTCTTTTGATATTCATACACCTGCAGCACAAATGCAAGCATTGCAAATTGTTTATGAATTGGGTTGTGTGGCACGGTGGAGGGCGGGACCGGTGCGTGATTACGCACGCCCGGTCCCGTATCAGGCTAATTGAGCCGTCAAGAGGGATAAAGGCCACTCGCAGACGGCGATCGAGAGAGAGAGCTTAATCAGCAGACATGTCTGTTGTCCTATGTGTTTGTTTTAAGTTCTTCATTAAAATATTATTTATGTTGACAAGCCGGTTTCTCGCCTCTTCCTTGCCCGTAACCTTGAACGTCTTTACATTGGTGCCGCAACCCGGGAAGGAAGAGGGATACGCCGTAGCGGAGTTCTCGCCACTTCTCAATGGAGCAGCCGCGGCCATCTGCCGGGAGACGGAGGAGCCCAGCCACCTGGATGCGGAGGAATGGCCGCCGACCGCGAGGGGAGGAGGGGCTCCTGGCCGACCGCCTGGAGCGGTTAGGGCCGCTGCCAGGGGCGGGGGAGTCCCCTAGTAGCCGCTGGAACGCGGCGGGGTTGGAGACTGCCGACCGCGTGCGGGGAGGGGCTCGCCGTCGACCGCCTGGAGCGGGAGAACCGCTGCCAGAGGCGGGGGGAGGCCCCTTCGACACCCCGGGAACGCGGCGGGGCGTTCCGTCCGCCAGGGGCTGAGGACTGCCTCCGATCTACCCGGAGAGGCGCGGCTGTCGTCCTGTAGAGGGTGGAGAAGTGGCTGAGGAACGAGCTACGGCATATCAGAGAACCGGCGAGTACGTTTTTTTTTTTTTTTCCTTTCCTTTAATCTCTCTCTCCTCTCTCTCTCGATACCGCTCTGCGCTGGCCTTTTCCCTCTTTTTTTAAATTATGGTGTTTGTGGGAGGGGAGGTACTGCCCAGTGCAGGAACCCTCCCCCCCATTTTTAATTGTTGGTTTTTTTGTTTCCCTCCCCTTGCCCCCGCGCGGGAGGCGCCCCCCCAGGGGATGTACGTCAGGCCGGGGGTCCCCAGCCTGAAAGAACGGGGGAGGAATGTGGCACGGTGGAGGGCGGGACCGGCGCGTGATTACGCACACCCGGTCCCGTATCAGGCTAATTGAGCCGTCAAGAGGGATAAAGGCCACTCGCAGACGGCGATCGAGAGAGAGAGCTTAATCAGCAGACATGTCTGTTGTCCTATGTGTTTGTTTTAAGTTCTTCATTAAATTATTATTTATGTTGACAAGCCGGTTTCTCGCCTCTTCCTTGCCCATGAAAATGATCTTCTTTACAGGTTGCTAGGAGACATCTTTGGTAACAGTGAAACACCTGCTGTGCTAACGGGAGTGTTGCAGTTTTGTTTCCTTAAATGTCAACTTCCGAGCATCTGCAATGGAATGCATTTATGGTTCCAGATCAGAGATATCAAGTAGGAAAATCCCACATCCGATTTGAATGGAACAAAGCATTACAACTGAGGTAAATGGGGGCTAATGTTTTATGTTAAAATACTAACTTTTTCAAAGTATAGCCACAAGACGTAAACAATGTGTGTTAACATGAATATAGTGTTATAAAATCACTGTGACGAGGAGAGGGATAAGGCCGGGCTGGATGCGGCAGTTCGAGAGAGAGAGAGCCACATGCAGCTGCCTTGTGTTTTTATGTTTGTGTCTTTTTAGTTTTCATTCAACATTATTTTGACTGTTCAGTAAGTTCCCGCTGCCTCCTTGCCCATTATAACCTTGATACATTGGTGCTGAAACCTGGGAAGGAGGAGGGATGCCCTGTTGTGGAGTCCTCGCCACTGTCGTCTGCCCAAAGGAGCAGCCGCGGCCATCCGCGGGGGGACGGAGGAGTCACTGTTGGCCGCTTGGAAGTGGAGAACCGCTGTCAGGGGCGGAGGGGCTCGGAACTGGCTGTCATAATGCAGAGGCATTCCATCCACCAGGGGAGGATAGGCTGTTGTCTGCTAGAAGGTGGAGGAGGCGACAGCATGTCTGGAAACCAGTGAGCATTTTTTTTCTATCTCTCCTCTCTCTCACTGTCACTCTGCCTTGCCCTTTCCCTCTCCTTTTTTCTGTCCCCCTTGTCTTGGCGATGCCCCCCCCCTGGAAAGGAAGGGGGGAGAATGTACGTCATGCCGGGCAGGGTTTCCTGGACTGAGGCAAAGAAGGATGGAGTGTGACGAGTAGGAAGGCAGGGCTGGGCCATGAGTGTATGGAGAGCATGGTCGGCCCCCAATCGGGCTAATCTGCTGAGGAGAGGGATAAGGCTGGGCTGTATGTGGCAATTCGAGAGAGAGAGAGCCACACGCAGCTGCCATGTGTGTTTATGTTTGTGTTTTTAAGTTTTCATTGAACATTATTTTGACTGTTCAGCCAGTTCCCGCCTCCTCCTTGCCTATTTTAACCTTGTTACAATCACTTATTACCCTTTTCTGTGTAAAGTTATAGGCAATTTTACAACTTCGTTGCCATGATGATGTAATGTCAATAAACCCAAAATTACTGTAAAAATTACAATTTAATGAAATTTACAGCTCACATAATACCTGAATTTTAACAGAATAATTAATAAAAATGCTTTTATAAAATTATATGTTTCAGATTTCTGCCTTTAAACCCTCCAAAAATTGTCTCCATTTACTTTCATTGGTTCCTCACTGTAACCTCGCTTTTTAAATTAAGTGCTTAAACTAAGTGCTAAAGCAGGGCTATCCTCTCTGAGCATTAACAGGCACTTGACTGTAAGATTATGGGTACACTGCATGTAGTTCACAACATCCAGCAGTTCTAAAAACGTTTTTACTGCAACTTTTTAAATATATAGTTTCAGACAGTCAGTAAAAGACCTCCCAAAGACTGGGATATTAAGGAGACAAAACTTCTTGCAGAAGGTTTTACCATGCTGATCTTTATTCAGTGTTAAGCACAACAAGCTATAATCACACAAAAATTGCTCTCCAAGAAGTGGAGTGTGCTTAATGCATGGTGCGAAATAAGCCGGCACCACACTAGCTGACTCCAAACAACTTGATTTTGGACAAGGGAGTCACACACGCAGACTGTTTTGCTGAGATCTTGCTCTCTTCAGTCTGATTCATGACACATTTGCAGATACGAAATAGTGTCACATCTACTCCTGAATTGATCTCCCACAATATGAGTGCGCACTCATCTGAATTCTGACTTCCACTTCCTGGCACATATCTCATTCACTTCTCATCATAGTTTGTATATAAGAACCTTTTTGCTCACTGCTACATGTGAAGTCTTGTACATCTCCCAAGGTTGCATTTCTGAGTGTTTACTATTGTTTTGGATATTCTGTGTTTTTGTAGCTGGCGTGCATGTGTCTGTCGCTATGACTTGGGTACACCTCTGCACTGTGTTGTGTTGTGTGATGTTGAATTGGAAAAGAGTTCCAAATTAGTTGGAAAATGCGGATATTAATTGTTGGATATAATCAAATTTGTATAATCAAGCCTGCTCCTTGCTCAGATCAGACCTCCCACAGACTGAAGCAAGTTCACAATATACAGACAATCTCATTTACAATAATAAAGAATATAAAGTAAAGACTAATAATATAACTAATATAACATAAGATGCAATATTGCCATACATGCAGAAAATGTCTATATAGAAGACTTCAATAATGCAGTCAATGGTCAGTGAATATGAGTATGTAATACATCACACACTTATTCAAATTAAACTCATACAATGCACCTCTTCAATCACTCACATTTCCAGCATTTGATATATATAACCAATTAGAAATAGAACACACATGACCAAAAAATCCCAAAACACATCAAAATGCATAACCATACCTGCATGTGTTGGAAAATGTGGCTATTACTCGTTGTTTATAATCAAAGTTGTATAATCAAGCCTGCTCCTGCCAAACATTCGAAAACAGAAGAGAAATTAGCAGTCGCACTTCACAGGCCAACTTTTACGCTAACATACAACTGCATTCACTCAGTTAAAATTCCACTTTTGCAGATAAAATGAATTTAAAGTTAAGGTAACATACTCATACATACTCATTTACATATCTTAACGAAACAGATAAATTATATAGAGATTATTTCCCTTTTAACACATATTGGAACAGGAGTGAACAAAATGCATACCTTGCTCCGATCAGACCTCCCACAGACTGAAGAGCATGAAACACAGCAATAACGTCACAACTGCAACGAATGCAGAACTCATAAAGAATAAAAATACATATTTTTCTTTCCTTTTCTCACACATTTATATTAATTTCTAGTAGAAAAATATGAGGATTTTGTGTGAATGAAAAATAAAACACGTTATAATAAATACCCGTTATATTTTGACCCTTGCCCCTGTTCCTGGGGTTGCTATTGCCTCTCATTTTTGTATTACTGTTTTGCCTGATTTGTTATCAACCTCAGCCTGCCTTACAATCTTGTTTTATCTTTGCCCTTAATAAACTCGATGCTGCACATGGATCCTATTGAGAAATCTGTTTCAGCTGGGTCACACATACCAACTCAATGCAACTATCTTGCTGATTCCTTGTCACATCGAGCTTGCCACAATTACAACAGGAGTACAGCATGAGCGTTAACAGTTGCAATCGAGTGAGTTTGGGCATTTTCAGACAATGATGCAAATTCTAAATGGTTCGGTTCACATTCACAAGGTTATATTTTAAAATGGGACAAAACTGTACATTTTCAGTTGTGGTTATTTTTAGCTGTCGTTACTTTTGCATTTTTTCTGCATTGAAAAGTACATGTTCTCTCAGTCACAGAGCTCTCTCTCTCCCTCTCATGCCTTCACACACATACTTGCACATACACATAGAAAGAGTGAAGCCACGTTTTTATCCACGTTTTTTTTTTTTAAATTAGCTGACGCCATCCTACCTGTACCTGTTCTGCTGCTATCCAAAAGAGAGAAGCAATTGATCTATATTGAAAATAGCCACAAAATTGCTATATCTGTGGTCTCAGATCGAGTGCAATTGCCGTGTTCAAATATGCCTATATGAACTGAACCAAGGGAGAAAACACACTTGATTCCAAAACAGCTTAGGATGTGATTCATTAAGGCACTTAGGATGTTGGATAAATTGGCAGGGGAGGATTCCGGACAGACCTGGTAAATCTAAAAGGATTGTGAGGGTAAACTGGGAATGTTTTGATGAGACTTCCATCTAGAAAATCTTCAGCTAACACCTCTGGAGGAGCCTCTCCAAAATCTAGGACCTTCACTGTGGAAGCAGCTGCCTAGAGCTGTGGCACTAAGGTCAAGTCAAATAATTTGTATTTGTATAACGCTTTTCACAACACACATTGTTTCAAAGCAGCTTTACAGAAAATTAAACTGTAATATCTATAATGTCTTTGAGTCATCATTGTGTAGTTTGGTTAAAATATGACTCTAAATTGTGTATAAAAATACATAAGTAAATAAGTAATTAAGAATTGTATTAAGAATCCCAGTGAGCAAGCCGAAGGCGACTGTGGCAAGGAACACAAAACTCCATAAGATGTTGGTTAATGGGGAAAAATAACCTTGGAAGAAACCAAGCTCACTGTGGGGGCCTTTTCCCCTCTGGCAAAACAGCACAAATAATTTCCAATATTAGTTTTTTGTGTGTAGTACAAGTCAGTAAATTAAGTTTTAAGGGCCATTGTTTAAACAAAGATTTTGTAAATATTGTAAGAGTAACGACTAATATCTTTAAGGTCCATCCTGGATTAAATCCAGAAGTTCACATAGATGCATTGTCCTTCATTAGCTGGCTGATCAAGGCTTTCATTGGCAATTAATTGATAGTCTATTTATTCCTTTCAAGAGTGTAGTCCATCAATAGACCAAGGTGACACAGGCAAAGTTCCATCGCAGTTCAACCGGCAGGTCATTTCGCTGAGGTTTGGCGAGGTCCATTCTAAGTCCAAGGTTCAGGTAGTGGCATATAATGGCCATGTCTTACGGTTTGAATTGTTATTAGTTCATCCTCTGAAGTCCATCATAGTAGATTGAAGTGATGTCACTCAGTGGTAGCAATGGAGTCCAACACCAAGCAGGAACGGAGCTGGATCTGGTTGGCTCTGGTAACCTTGGGATAGAAGCTGGATTCAGCCAGCTCTGGTAACCTCAGGATTGAGATGGGGAAGCAAATAGAAAACAGTTAGTGTGGTGCAAAAATATAATCTAAGCAAGGAACAACACTTCTACTGTCTACAACTAATAAGTGCTATCAAAGCTATCAAAATTGGAAACAACATACAACAAGCACCCCTGTTTATTGAAAGTATCAAAAAAATGTGTGGATCATCGAAACTACTAACCAAACTATGCACTCTATTATCATCAATGGACTCAACAATCTCACAGTTCTAGCACATCTGGCACAGTACCAGTGAGACAATGGGAGAAAGAATGCAATATTACCACAGACAATATCTGTGACGAGGAAGAGTGTGGGGCCGGGCCATGAGGACACAAGGCCAGCCCTGGATCAGGCTAATCAGCTGGGAGGGGGATAAAGACAAGAGGCACTAGTTAGAGAGAGAGAGACACATGCGGCCACATTGCATGTGTGTCTGCGTTTGTTTATGTTTGTTTTATGTTGTTAATGCACTGTTGCACAGTCCTCGCTGCTTCAATCCAGCAATGGAGCAGCCTCTGCCGTCTGCCTGGGGACGGAGGGGTCGCTGCCGGCCGCTGAGAGCCGGAGGAACTGCTGCAATTTGCTGAAGAAGGGGAGGAGTGGTTCCATCTGCCAGGGGTCGGAGAATTCGCCGCCATCCGCCAGGGGAGGCGCGAGCAGTTGAGGACTGGGCAACAGCATGTCTGGGAGCTGGCGAGCAAGTTATTATCTCTCTCCTCTCTCTCTCTCTGTTGCTCGGCCTCGCTCTTTTCCTCTCCCCTTTCCCTCCACTCGTCTCTCCTAGGGCTCCAAAAGGCAGGGAAGAAGGGAGAGGAGGGGAGCGCGTCATGCCAGGGGTTTGCCCAGCCTGAGTCGGGCGATGGAGGAGTGTGATGAGGAGGAAGGCTGTGTCCTCGTCGCCTGGCTCTGGATTCGGCTAATCAGCCTGGATGGGGATAAAGATGTGCCGGAGATGCCAGTTCAAGAGAGAGACGAACACGGCCACGTTGCATGTCTGTCTGCCAGTATTCTGAATACAGTAAATTTTTTGTATTGCCACTACTGGGTGTTTATAAAGCAGTGGACCCAATAAAAGTATCTCCAAACCGATAACTTTCCAAGATCTTAAAAAGGTTGTCCCATTCCACCCTGTCGAATGCCTTCTCAGCATCGAGCGAGATTGTGGGACTGGGATCTGATCATTCGCTACTGACCACGTGATATCAATTAAATGTCTAATAACATCAGAAGAGATATGACCACAGATTAAGCCCACTTGACGAGTTTAAGTGATGTAATTACTTTTTGGTTTTAGCCAAATATTTTA
Organism: Moxostoma hubbsi; assembly: GCA_032164185.1. NCBI lineage: Eukaryota > Metazoa > Chordata > Actinopteri > Cypriniformes > Catostomidae > Moxostoma > Moxostoma hubbsi. Next base: position 43,830,958 of record JAVLUX010000011.1, on the reverse strand, counting down.
ACGTCCAGCTAGATCAGGGAAATTTGATGGTAACTTTTACAATAATTTGGGTCTTTATCTTTTTTAAGGCATATGAATTTTAAGGCAATATCTTTAGTCTAGATCTAAACACAGAGAGTGTGTCTGAGTCCTGAACAGTGTTAAGAAGACTATTTCATGGAGCCAAATAGGAAAATTATCTTCCTCCTTTTGTGGATTTTTTATATTCTTGGAACTATTAACAGGTCAATATCTTGAACCATAATGAATGTGATGGAATATAGAATGGTAGAAGATCACTGTGTACTGCAGAATGTATTGCGGAAAGTACTGTAGAGCTAGACCATTCAAAGCTTTTAAAATGAACAGGTAAATGTACAGCCAATGTAACGATGATAAAATGGGGCTAATATGATCATATTTATTGGTTCTAGTCAGCACTCTGGCTTCTGCATTTTTAACCAATTGAAGTTTATTTATTTTTTGAAGAGGTGGAAGAATGCTGTTCTGAAAATTGTATTTTCAAAGGACAAATTGGTATAAAATCTAACACCTACTTTTTTCGCTGTAGAAGAAGATGTAACAGTACATCCATTGAGAGTCAAATTATATTTAAACAGTTTATTTTTGTCAGGTATGTTTTTGGCCCAATAATTAGTACCTCTTTTGTCAGAATTGAGTAGGAGGAAATTTCTTGCCATCCAATATTTTATTTTGTTGATACACTGCTAATTTGGAGAATTGTGAAATGTTGTTGGTTTCGAAGAAATATAAAGTTGGGTATCGTCAGCTTAACAGTGGAAACTTATTCCATGGTTCCTGGTAATATCTCCTAGGAGAAGCATATATAAGGAGAAAAACAGAGGCCCTAAAACTGATCCCTGTGGCACTCCATAAATTTGTTTGATTTGACAATTCCTCGTTTACACAAACAAAGTGGTATCAGTCTGCTAAATAGGATCTAAACCATGCTAATACATCTCCACAAATACCAACATCATTCTCAAGCCTATCCAAGAGAATGTTGTGATCTATGGTGTTGAATGCAGCACTACACTGTCAGACAAAATTGGCAAAAAATGTACAAGATCTGGGTCAGTACCTTCAAAGGTATACACACTATACTCTTTATTTCTTAACTGCAATGTATTTGTAACTTATCTGTCCCTAAAAGTTACATATTAGTTCCTTAAGCTGTAAAGAAGGTAAAGAGTGTGTACATTTAAGGGAACTGCCCTAGTAATGAGATGTTGTACCCATAAAGGTACAGATATGGCAATTTTTTTGACATTTAAGATCTAAAAGCACTAGAAGAGAAATGCATCCATGATCAGAAAATAAAGTAATTTGTAACTCTGATAAGAGCAGTTTCTGTACTGTAGTGGGGCCTAAATCTTGACTGAAATTGTTCATATATACAATTTCTCTGTAGAAATTAACATAGTTGGTGGAACGTTTTCTAGTATTTTTTACATAAATGCAAGATTTTAAATTGGTCTATAACACGAGTCAAATACAATAATGACAAACCGTGGTTCACACAAGAATTGAGGAAATTGCATCAAGATAAAGAACAGGCATAAAAATGTTTTTTTTAAAAAGACCTCTTTAAAAGGCCAAGTACAAGTTGGGCAAGAGAATTAGAGCAGCCAAGAAAAGGTACTCTGAAAAACCGACAAACCAGTTATTGGCCAACAACCTACCATCAGTCTGGAAAGGCCTGAAAGAAATCACAAGTTGCAAAAAGGAACCCACACACACACACACACACACACACACACAATCACCAATGACTATCTGTGAACATGATTTAAGAAGACTCCCTGAAACACCGTGTAGACCAACTAGCTCCACACTTCACTGACTGTTTTAAAAACTCAGTAGTTGTCCCAGTACCCAAAAAGCAAATTATCTCATGCCTAAATTACTACAGACCAGTTTCTTTGAATTCAGTGGTCACAAAGAACTTTGAGAGACTTGTGTTTAATACAAACACGGACCCCTGGCTGGACCCCTTGCAGTTTGCTTACAGAGCCAATAGGTCAGCAGAGGATGCAGTGAACATGAGCCTGCACTACATCTTATAACATCTGGATAATACTGGATTGTATGTTAGGATTTTGTTTGTGGACTTCAGTTCTGATTTTAATACAGTCGTTCCCAACATTTTACAAACCAAGCTGGCCCAGCAGGCTATGCCAAACTCCATCTGTCTCTGGATCACTGACTTCCTGACATATAGGAAGCAGTGTGTGAAACTAACACACCTCATACTGACTGACTTTCAGCACTGGGGCACCACAGGGCTGTGTACTCTCTCCACTGGTCTACTCTTTATATACCAACAACTGCACTTCTAAGTCATCCAATAATATTTTTTTTTTTTTAGAAATGGTGAGTGAGGTGTTTGTGTGTGGTAGTTCGGGGAACAGACACAGTCTCTATATGATATCTGGGTGATACAGTCTCTATGTGTTGTAGTTTATGTGACCTGTGTGACGTCTTAAGGCAGCTTGCAGACTGATGGTTAAGCCATTCTGTCTCCTCCCTAACCTGGTCCCAGGTAGTCAAATACTATCACTATTAGGACTATGAGCCAAATTAATAAAGAGGAGAGTGGCACCTTCCCTGGAGGGATGGAGTTCATCTCTCATCAGCAGGTCAGCTCTACCCCAAAAACTTTTCCAATTGTATATAAATCATATGCTAAGTATTGTTGCTGCCGGTTGTGGTGGCAACTCAAGAACCCATTGGTGGACAAGTCCTGGCAAAGCAGAAGGAATGCAGCCTTGATAGTTGTGGAAGTGAAAACCCTGGTGTGGGAGGCCATGGAGAAGGACTTTTGGTCTGCCTCAAATAAGTTCTGGCAAACCATCAGATGACTCAGGTGGGGGTGACAGGGCTTTTGCAGACAGTTGTTAGTCAGGATGGGAACTGCTGACCTGGTGAGGCAGTGCAAGGAATGCTGAGGAATGTTTGAACCCGATTGATACACACTCTCCGGAGGAGGCAAAGATGGGGGACTCGAGGAGTCATTGCCAATTTCCCTGGTAGAGGTCACTGAGGTGGCTCATAAGTGGCAAGATGCCAGGGAATAATGAAATTTACTCACCATCTCAATTATGAGATTTTGAAGGCCCTGGATGTTGTTGGTTAAACCTGAAGAAAGCTTATGCTCGTGTCCTGCAAGGTATGCAGTGGGTGATTTGTGATATTCAGTCTGTTTTGCCTGTTTGTATATCTGCTGCGAGAGCTGTGTCCGTATTCTCACCATTAAATCAAGCTTATTTCCTGTTGTGGACTCAGCCAACAATTTCCTTTCTCGCTTATCCTGTGTGTGATAGTCAAGGGACAGAGTTTTCCAAGTTGGGCGGCCTCATGATTGCGTACCTGCTTCTGCAGAAGATGTCCTGTTATTAAGAAAATTGAAAACACTGTGCACAATGTGACACTACCAAAAATTTGTTCTGTTTATGTGAGCATCCCGAATAGCCCGATCAGCCCAACACAGCAACACTGGGGTGGGGCAAATGAAAGGCAGATGTGGGGAGTGTTTGGGAAGCCTGTTGGGAAATTTATGTTTATAATTGTGACACGGTAACCTAGGAATTAAATACTTTAGCTTAAACAATGTTAGATTCCTGTTTGCATGTACACAGTACTTACACACATTTTATAAAGTAAGTGTAATGTTTAACACCAGATCAGGTGGATCCATGTCTATATCATGCAGTGTTTTGTAAAATGATGCCTGCCTTGTTCACTGGCTGACCCATTATAAGTCTTATTGTGATGCTTTTGTTTCCACAATGACCCTTTGTAACAAAGACAGACTCTGATGTAGTTAGGTATACATGGAAGCTGTTCACTCTGATAAGTTAGAGCAACACATTCTCTGAGACGGCAGCACTGACTATCACATGCACATATTGCCGAATCCATTTGCTCAAATAGTGAGGTAATTGTACTACCATTAGCATATCAATATCAGTAGCACACATCCCTTGTCTGGAGAGAGGACACAGCACACCTCACCTGGGCTTGGCCCTTAATGAAGTCTATTTAATGGAACCCCATTCATGACACACTCAGGTTATTAACGTGACACTTCTCCACAGAGATCTGCATCTTTAGATTGTAGAGATTCTATGGGAATTAATTAATTAATTTTTCTATAATTCTTTATACTCTTTCTGCTAAAACAATTTTTTCAGTTGTTTGCAATGGGAGCGCAGTGAATTTAATAAAAAAGGCAGCAGCGTGAAGTTTTCATGTCCGTACGAGATGACATTCCCAGACTACCACAATATTAATATGAAAAATAATGCTTGGAGGAACATTATGTGCTTAAGCCTTCCCTTCATCCAGAGTAAGGGCCAGAGCAAGTACTCTACCTTGTGCTGATATTTTTACATTCTGTACTTGTGAAATTAGGTATTTGCAACACATTACTTCCACAGCTATTCCGTGTCATAGCAACCAAAGCATCTCATCTGAAAAAACTCTGTGCTTCCAAAGTGCTCTCAAGTGCTCCCAGCTGGACATTTTCAGAAGACCGCCAGGCATTTTTAGCAAAAAAACTATTTGGTGGACACACAGCCTTAGGCCAGAAAAATATTTTATGCAAGCATGTGAAAATAGATGAATACCTGGCCAAAGCAATGTGTTCACGTTGAACACACCTAATATGCACTCTTGCATTGCTGTCATGGTAACAAACCTTTGTACTCAAGAGGGCTATAGAGTTACCTTTAAATGCTTGTGACAGTTGAATCTGTATTGATTCAGGTAGCTACAAACATAATATCTAACATTCTCAGCCAGATTCATTGTTGCTGTGACAGTAGTTTTAAATAGACAACTGATCAGTTTATGCTAATTCCAAATATAGCATCCCTTGTGGCAATGCTGAGATTGCAACACACACTTCTTTTGTTTTATGAAGTTCACTCTGATACATTTTGGAATGCATGCATAACATAAGAGATTACATACTAGGAAAGAGCCATTTTCAGCCCTTATTCACTAACCACTTGCAATAAAGTTGAGCTAGGCTAAATCTGTGCTGTTAAGTTATTAAGTAAATTAAGTAATTGCCATTCTATACAGCACAAACATTCCCCCTTTCTATGTAAATTAATTTATAATTTGTAATCCTTTTTTCATAATATTGCACTATTACCGTCCACAGAAATCAGACGTGAGTGGAATTTTGTTGAAAAGCAATCATGGCAGCTGTATCTCACCATATGAATATCAAATGATGGAGAAGAGCATTATGACAATGCATATCTATGGAATTTGTATTCAAGCACACTTTTGTCATTTTAAAGAATTAATTTAGGTGTCTGGATTGCAGTGGTGGTGTGATGTCATACAGTTCAGCCTGATCTCACAATGAAATCGGTAGTGTTGTGTTCACCTTAGTCAAGTCCGAGTCAAGTCTTTAAACAATCGAGTTTGAGCTGAGTCCAAGTCCAAAAGGGGCAGATTTAGACTCAAGACCGAGTCCATAGCAGGCTGAGTCTAATCAAGTCAAGAGTCTGAACGAATCTGTTCATGAATCTGAATTAAAATTGTAACTATAAACTCAACATCAATATTTTAAGCTTATTTTAAACTTCACAACTAAGAAAAATAGAAAAACACCTCTGCTGCCTTTCATATATATATATATATATATATATATATATATATATATTACAACAATTATTATTGTTTTGAATGTTAATTTAGTAATTAGCACTCACTGAGAAGTTACATCTCACGATTTTCCAAAAACATTGGAAAAGCCCACTGATAATATTAGGGCCATGTCGTCACGGACATGATTTTCTAGTTCATTTGCAGGAAACCGCTCAATGCAGGGCAGTTCTGTGTGCTGTTCTTGTATCTAAATCCCTGATACATCCGTGTGCATCTTGCAGCAGCTGCCGCAGAAGATATAAAAAATAATAATAATTGATATTTGCTTGAGCAAATTTATTTAAAATACTGCCTCCAGTGGCCAAAGCTGTATGTATTGTGAGCTCTATTTATATCCAGAAGCTAGTTTTTAAGCAAGTGCTTTTCAGCTGTACAGGATGTAATACAGTGACGAGCAATGCATATTTTATGGACTCCATCCTCCAACCCAAACCTAAACCTAACAATTGAACCATTGAAATGTTAGGGGGAAAAGTGCAGCCTCCAAATCATACTTCACACCAATTAAGTGAATGTGATTACTTCCCGGTTTCAAAGTGCATACAAACCCGGGTCTCTCCCACTGCTGATGCAACGTACTGCCGGTCGAGCAATGTGGTAAGGTAGACACACTGAAATAGATGCAAAAATGTATGGTGGGAAATGCCACATGTCAGAGAGTCGGCATACTGTTGCCGATCTTAGGGTAAAGGAACTTTTTAGAAACAGCATGCCGACCACCTGTATGATCATGTTGTACAGTTAAGCCTGCAAGAATATTTCAAAAGTCATAACTGTCAATTGTTGCCCTTGATATTATGATCGTGATTGTCTATTAATAGTTACATTAAATACTTTTTGGCCTATTTGTTAAGCTTCATTCCATATTCTTTATGTAGGCTACACATCAAAAACAAGCTGAGAACTGTTAAACTGAATTACTTTATTGCTGTATTATTATCAGTAAATCAACTTTACATTGGCCTGTTTAGTGGCAAAACAAAAATAAACTGTTATTCCATTTTTTATAAACTGTACACAGAATTTGAGCAACTTAGAAATAGAATTCTTCCATTATAATCAGTAAAACTCACTGCAAGTTTACAAGGTTTAAGCCAGGGTTTAAAATTAACACCAGCCAGAACCGGGTACTTTTTGCACAGTGGTGGTTAGTTTTGCTTGTCTGCCTGCCACTGTGGCAGGCAACCTGTACATTTCAAAATAACGCAGCATAACGGTCAGAGAAATCTTTCAATTCTGTGTGATATGTTTCATTCTATTCTCCTCTCTTCTCTTCCATTCAGGTTGGCATGACAAACAGATGAAACCGATGGCATTATTCTATGATGCGACAATCAGACACAATAACCCACCAGTTCCCTCTGCTCAGGTCAGGCTATACAAAATCAATCTGAACTAACCAAAACAATGCAATGTCACTGTACACCTGGCAGGTATTGAGGTATTTGTGTATCGCACTGGGATCTCACTACTCCACCCTAATCCCCCCCCCCCCCCATCCCTTTACCCACCTATTCAGAGTAGTCAAACCCTGAGGACAAACAGGCAAAACTGTAATGATCCTCTGGGTCTTGGCTTAGATAAAGCTCTGTTAAGCAAAGCTGAAGGGAAGACACTGAAGTCTGTGTTCACCTGATATACAGGTCTCCATTTGGAGACCTCACTTGACATGAGATAGGGAGGTCTTGTATAGAGATTGTACAACACTGAAAAAACATCATTGATGCTCATCTCACTAATGAAAGAGACAAATTTCATGCGGGATGTTGTAATGAATGGTGTGAGATGGGAAAGTGTGGTTTCATATTACGGTAATGATTAAAGGTATTTGTAAGAAAGTTCTTAGTTTTCATAGAAAATGAGGAAGCGGGAGATGGCGAGATCCAACTCAAAAGGGGCTTTCACAGACTCAGAAATCACACTTTTCAGTGTACACACTCAATAATGGTATTCAGCACTACAGAAATATTGCTTGCTGGAACACTCTGCTCCGTGCTGCTCTCTCTCCCTCACTCCGCCTCTGGCTCACTCTTAAAAACCCGTCACCACTCTAACTGAAATGACAAACAGCTGTTAAACAATCATTGCCAGGTGATGATCCTTACCATTCTCATCTCCTGATCTCACTCTCCATTCAAAAACCATTGCTCAGCCACGCCCCCACTACTACATACCCTCATCGCCCGACTCAGCCATCTGCACCCACGGTTTGTGGACCACCTCAAACTTAAAAGGCTGAAGAGCCAGAGACCAACAGGTGATCCACGCGTTGATATCCTTCATGCGTTACAGCCACTGGAGTGGACCGTAGTCCGAACAGAGGGTGAAAGCCCATCCCAAGAGGTAGTACCAAAGGGTGAGGACAGCCCACTTGATGGCCAGACTCTCCTTAGCAATGGTGCTCTACCTCACCTCTATTGCCAAATGCTTAAGGCTGATGTACAGCACCACCCCGGATGCTGCATATGCCGCTGCCGATCATTACTGTATATAATGATATCATCCAGATAGGCAGCGGCATATGCAGAGTGTGGTCTGAGGACTCTGTCCATAAGGCACTGAAACAGAGCCGGGGCCCCAAACAAACCAAATGGAAGGGTCACAAATTGGTGCAAGCCAAATGGTGTTGGAGAAGGCAGTTTTCTCACAGGACATTGGTGTTAAGGGGATCTGATGATAACTCTTTGTTAAATCAAGTTTCGAATAAAAGCAAGCTGCGCTCAACCGATTGAGCAGTTCGTCAATACGAGGCATTGGATATGCATCAAATTTAGACACCGCACTGACTTTCTACAATCCACACAGAACCAGACCAAGCCATCGCTCTTCGGAACCAGCACCACCGGGCTGGCCCAATCACTGTGGGATTCTCCTATTACCCCCATATCGAGCATGGCCTGTAATTCTTCTCTAACCAATTTTTTTTTGTGCTCGGGTAATCGGTAGGGATGACTGCGCACCACTACCCCTTTGGTTGTTTCGATATGGTGTTTTATGAGGTTTGTATGACTGCAAAGGGGCAAAAACAAAATCCATGTCTGAAAATGGCTTTTAAGTTCACATTCAGCCTGCACTCCTCCCTCTCCAGTACAACTGCCAACAAAGCCACAGGAACCACTTCCCTCCATGTTTTTAAGAGGTTAAAGTGGTAAATTTGCCATGCTCCAACCCTATCTGTTTGTTTAACCTCATAATAGGTTTCCCCAACTCGCCGTGTGACCTTAAAGTGCCCTTGCCACTGTAAGGGTGGCCACCCAAAGGCCCAAGGGTGGTATCCAATGGCATGGCTGAAGGTCTCCAGCACGTTCTGTCTCATCGTGTGCATTAAGTTTATTAAGTTATTTCATACCGATTAAATAACTATATTATTAGTTTAAATATTCCCATTTATTTTATCTGACTATAACATTTTCCAAGGATATATTAATGTTTCAATCTTAATTATAATTATAATTATACATTTTTTTTTACATTTGATAATCTTATTTAACTTTATTTTATATTGTACTCGTTCATTCGGATTCCTATGTCGCTTAGAGAGCCTCGTGCCGGTCTGGTATGCGGATCTCATGATTAGAAACTCACCAGTCTTGGTCATTAGACAGAGGTTGTTGACTAATACTATTTAGATGGCTGCTTATTCTTGCTCATTTATCTACAAGTATTTTGTTTAGTCCCCTTAGATAGTAGACACTTAATTAGAGTAACATTATTTCTACTCAGAGGTCATGACTGCCAATATTACCTAAGTTAAAAATAGCTTTATATAATCATGCCATAATTTCCTATGTCCACTTAGCTAGAAAGATATTACAATGACCAGAGGTTTAGACTTTACCCTATTTAGGTTGGTCGATCAACTTCATGTTGTCCTAAACGGAAATTCCATATTGAGCCTGTACACTCTAGGTACACTTGAACTATTTCTAATTTGTTAGGCAGAACTCTAAGGTATCAGTCGGTGTGCCCCATGCTCCACTCAGAACTGAGCTTTAGTCCGCTACTAACCTGGTCGCAGATTTGCTGAAACATGGACCCAGAAACACAAAGCGATGCCCATGTGTTGTCTGCTCTAATGGCCCAATGAGGTCCATACCAATTCTTTCCAAGGGGACCTCGATCAATGGAAGTGGGCACAAAGGCGTTCTTGGGATGGCATAACTGGTTTGTATCTTCCTTTGACTGAGCGTCCTGCGTCACTTGATACAACCAGTCATTGATAATAGAAAAGTTCAGAAATGTGAGTGCAATGTCTGGCTGAAGGCGATGACCATCAATCAATATCACTTGGTTGAAGGCATACCTAAGAGTCTCATCTCGCATCTGCTCAAGAGGGAAATTGCCGTTGGGAAATCCTCTAAGGTCTGGGGAAGCCAAGTCTTCCCCCTCCCTTGCATCATCCTGAAGATGAGCAGACGTTGATGGCCCCAGCTCCACCTCCCCAGCCAGCACATCATAAATTCTAAACTTAGAAGCTCTTTTACAGGACTCATCCGCACAAATTTCCCTTAATAGAGTGGAAAACACTGACCAAATCATGGCCAAAATTAGCGGATGGTGCAAACAAACCACAGCCTGGACACTATGCTTTTCTCCCAAAATGTAATCGTCACTACAGGATAATCGTGGATATCCCCATACACACATCTTTCCTTCACCTTGTGACTAGCACCCAAAGCCGCATCTTGAACCAGGCATTGATGGATGGAGGTTTGACTGCAACTCGATTCCACCAAGGCCTGGTATGTACCCCACTTAATACTCATAAGTATGCGGTACGTCCAGCTCAATTGGGGGAGGCCTGCGGTGTGCAGGGGACCGAACCAACGTGCCCACCTCCATCAGTGGGCACTGGTCCCAGAAATACCTGAGCTTACCGCAGCCTCTACAGACTGGCCCAGGCTCCAGGACCACGCCAGTGACATTGGGTTCACCATCTTGGGAGTGAGAGCGGAGAGTGGCAGGGGAAACTAGTGGGTAGTGCAATCCCTGGATTCAAGGAGCCAGTATGGGAGGGGCCCCTTCTCCTTTCTGGGGAGGAGGAACAGGATTGAAAGCACGGGGAGGAGGGGAGACAAGGGAATGATATTCCCGTTGTGTTGCTCAGCCAGAAAAATCCTCCATCAGGTATCCTGCAACTGTTGGGCGAAGGCAATAGTCATAGTGCTGAAGTGCTGGTGCTGCTGCTCAGGAGTCCGGCTGACCCATTGCAGGATGGCTTTTCTCAAGTCAGCGTACACCAGGAGGTTCTCTGCTGGTAACAGCTGCGCTGCAAGTTGGGCTTCCACAGACAGCAGTGGAATTAATCAGACCGCCCACTGGGTGCTCGGCCATCCACATGCCCCTGCTATCCACTCAAAGAGCTCCAAGAAGTCCTCCAGATCTTCGAGGGGGCACATCTTGACTAGTAGAACCTGAGGCTTGGCTGTCACAGGGTCTGGGATCAAGGGATCTGCCGACCCTCTGCTTGGGCCTGGAGGAGCGCAATGAATCACTGTTCCTGCTCAGTGCTCAACTCGAGGAGTGCCTGATGTTGTGTCTAGTGGATGCTGGGGAGGGTTTTGACCATGTCTCCCAGAGGTGAGGGATCCATGGCAGCATTCTTCCTCCCTAAATTCTGGGTTTCAGCACCAGTGTAACAAAGTTCTTAGTTTTCATGGAAAAAGAAGAAGCGGGAAATTGTGAGATCCAACCAGATCAAAAGGGGCTTTATTTCCAACACTTTCTCAGACTTAAAAATCGAAATTTTCAGTGTATACACTCAATTATTCTTTTCAGCACAACAGAAATATTGCACGCTGGAACTCCATGCAGCTCCTAGCTCTCCCTCACTGGCGTCTGGCTCGCTCTTAAAAGACCATCTCCACTCTCACTGCAATGACATACAGCTGTTAGACAATCACTGCCAGGTGATGATCCTTACCGTTCTCATCTCCTGATCTCGCTCTCCATTCGCAAACCATCGCTCAACCACTACCACAGTATTGTTTCTCCAAGCTCCTAAAGTCACACGGTCCTTTATGCCGATTCACTTCAGAGATGTTTGACAGCTGGATGGTCCCAGATTTACACCAACTCTATATATTTGCACAAAGACACCTATGAGAGTGTATGACTTTATTAATTTGTCTTCACAGTTAATTGATTACCTTTCCACTTAAAAGATTAATTTAATCCAAAGCAATTTACAGCACACTTACGATTGAGACAATTCTCTTAGAACTGCTCAAAGTCATATTGGTGAAAGAGCTGGAATTTCATTCAGTTCCAAAGTCAGTCCAGTGTCCTTTTAGTGCTATATGTGTCTCCATTTTGCTTTCAGGTCCTCCGGGTAAGTTCTGGCCTATGAGCTCGCAAATCGTAATTGGTTGGAATAAAATGGACACACTGGTCAATTTCACTTGTTTTCTCTTGCTTGTTTTAATTCCCAACAAAGACAGGATGCTTTTTTATCACTTATGTAACAAATAAGAGCAAAGTTTTATTGCTATTCTTCATCAAAAGCACAAAATGCTTATAAACTAAACTGTACAGTCACATTTGACCTATACCAAATTGTTGACTCTTTCATTCACACACCCCTAACTAGGAGAGTAAAGGCTCTGTAGTGATCGCCTACTTCCATGACACACTGTGAATGACACAATCGAGTTGCTCTCTCTGCACTCTTAAATTACTTATACTGTATATTTGCAATATATGAATATATTTAGATTTTAATTCAATTTAATCTGCATTACTACTCAGATAATTAACAGGACTGAATTAATGTTTTCTTTCTAATTTCAACCAATTTGCATGTTATAAGACATTATAATAATAATAATAATAATAATAATAATAATAATGATACATCTATCAGGAAGACTTGCAGACTTGAGTGAAATTTAAGATGGCATTTATTTGATGAATATAAAACAGAAAATTAATGTCTCTCTTTGGCGTAGGCCCCATCTGGCGGTTTGAAGAAGTTCGAACGTTGTATCCTGCCAGAGATAGGAGGCAGGGGCGAGGAGCCTACCCCCTGAGCAGGTTGCGACTCAACTTGTGGTGGTGGGGTGGTGGTGGTTGCCGTGTTAGCACACTAAACCTGCAATGTAATAGATTGTGAGCAGACTAATAAAGCAGCCATTGCTTTACATGTGATTGGCTGGTAATTACCCAGCTAATGGTGCGATGATGTACAGCTGCTAGTCTTCCCGCTAAATCTACTCTGGCTTACATTTACCAAATAGTTCTACCCAAAATAAAATAACTTTTGGTATTATTAAATTATCTAAATCTCGGCATCCTGCTGTTCACACAATACTTGACTGTTTTAAAGCTGATCAAGTGAGACTTTAGTTCCACATGTATTTTGTGTAAAAGAGAAAAAGGAAACCAGTGCTACTGAAATTAATCTGCTGCTTGTGCTGTTAACAACTGAGTTTTCTGTTTTCCTTTTGCTGACTGAGGCTTTATGCAAAATTTTCAGATCAGCAGATCAAGACGTGTCCCGAAGGACAATTAAACAGAAATTTACCCAAATTGAGGCTAATTTTATGTTGTCTGCTATTTTTCAGTCTGTTTATCTTTTGCTCTTTCTCAGAAACTCCTTTCTTTTTAATCACTCACAATGATATTGTGTACCTCTGTAGCTGCAGTTTTCCTCTTTGGGAGGGAGATGTTATCAATGTCAGAGAGAGTATTTGTGGTATAATAGTACATGGGTCTCCAGTCCATTTAAAGGTGGATTATTGTACAATGGGGTCTATAATAAAGGTAACACTTTACATTAATGATCCCTTTGTTATGGGTTGATGGAGGGGTTCATAATGATTAATAAGTTATTAACAAATGCATTACTAATCATTGAGATATAGTTATAACAACATGAATGAATAGGGTAACTTTTATACAATACTTTTATACAATACTTATAGTGAAATTAAAAGAAGGTATTATGTCATTTTGTGTTTATATTCATGACTGTAGTGTCTTGACTCACTCCTGTTGTCACTTTCCTAATCACTTTGATGCCAAAAGAATGATTTTAACTTGTCCTAGTAACATAAAGTTCTCTCATCATGCCTATTCATAGCATGTATCATTTAATCAAGCCTAAACTTGTATAGGTTACTTATGTTGAATACGTACTATTAAGCATTTATAACATTTAAGCTGAAATGACTCATATTGATATTTGGCAAGTATTGCAAGAAAGTCACACTTTTTATGGACATTGTTATAACCACATGCCAATGATTTTTACTCCATTTGTAAATTAATTATTAGTCAGTAATGAACCCCTTTTTAAACCCTTAACAAAGGAAAAATGAATATGAAGTGTTAAATAAATAATATTTAATTAAATACAGAATTGTGTGTGCAGAACCTGATGATTCATGATTTGAGAATGATCCAAAGGGCATCTTGTTTTCCACTGAGGTCTCATTGAGGACATTTGGAGCCCGCAGATTTTTATTTGTTCTGATGGGCCTTGTTTTTAGTTTTTTAGTTTAGTTTTTTGTATGACCAGTATTATAGCCGCAAGGAAAACTGCAGACTGAGAAAGAGGAATGTGTGCTGTTTGCTCAAGCAGCTGATTAGTAACGTCCCTCTCATTTCATTTTACCCCTCACATTATTCTGTCCTTCCTTCCCCCTGTTTGTCAACTCCCACTGACCCAAGGTATGGTCCCGCTATCCCAAGAGTAGCACTAGTGTCATGGACAGAGAGACAGTGGCTGGGCCAAAAGGGTGGCATGGGATGGCAACTGCCACCCTATAAATGAGCTTTGCAATCCCACTTGCAACCCCAACCAGGACCCCTTTCATGATTTCCCCTTGATGCCTGGCAGGACCGGCACCACACACTCTGCATGAACATACTGGATGCCACCTCTTACTCAACTCTTGCCACCCCTTTGCCACCCCAGAAAAAAAAATCCTGGACATGCCCCCGCTGAGAGAAGTAGGAATGGAGGGAGAGAGGACATGTGAGCACTGTGCTGAGGAGTGTTAATAGATATTGATCTGCTGTGTTTTTAATGTGCAGCTTGGGCCGACTGCCACAGGAAGACAGGGGGTGGTAGAAATGCTCACGAATGAGACTAACACTTTATGAACGTAATAGAAATCTCACTGCCCTGTGTTTTTTGTGCCGCATCCCTCCCCTCTCTTCCATCTCTCTATCTCAGGCTGTAGATTGATCTTCCTCTTCCTACTGTTTCGGTCTCTGTCATTACCCGCTCTGTCATTAGAGTGGAGTCAGCAGCCAGGCTGCCCTGCCCGCATCACTCCACACAGACAGCTCGACTCATCCCTCACACTGCTCCTACATTTATAACAGCAGCTGTCTCACACACACACACACACACACACATACAGACCAGTGGTTCTTGAACCCTCTCTTCTGCTCCAGTGGTTTATGGTTTTACCAACACGTTGACAGGCCTTTGCTCTTTAAGACACTGATTAACTAAATTAAACATATATTGTTGGCATATCAAAAAAACATAATGAACTACACATTTGCACTTGTAATATGTTTTTTGATGTTGGCAACTCCATAAACATACTTCATATGTGTCCATTTATCATTAAGGTACATTTTCATAGGTTAGTAATACGTGTTCAACCCAGTGTCTAAATAATAATGCAAACAGCATATTTTCTATATTTTATTGATTATTTTCAAATACAGATCAGTGGTATATTTAATTGATTAGAATCTAAATGTTAAGTTGCAGAGATTTAGGCCTATACATTTTTTAAGCTTCTGCTCAAATGATATGATTTGAACTCCCATTAAATTAACCATTTTGTTATTGCTATATATATATATATATATATATATATATATATATATATATATATATACAGAGTTGGGGAGTAACAGAATACTTTTTTTTTAAAATACAAAATATAAATAATTGTATTCCACATATAAATAATGCGATCCAAAGTGCATTTGAACAGCGGTGAGACACTTTTCTTATGATGTGTTACATTCATACGAGCAGACAGAAGTAAAATTTAAGTAAGTTTGAAGTAAGTTTGGAGCAGAAGAAATTGAAATAAACCTTGTGTAAATTGTCAGCTTTATGCTAAGCTAAAATGCTATTTCTAGTCATTTTACATGCACATGTTATCAGGCACGATCATATTTTTATATCAAGAAAATTCACATTGGATCTTAATAATTTTTTTTCTAGTAAGACCTTTGATATTAGGACAAAAATCATATTCTTAATAATAATATTTGTATTGTTTTCCTTTAAAAATATCTAAAAATCTTCAGAACAAGATCAATTTGATTTATCTTGTTGTAGAAACATCACTGGATAAGATAAATATTTGAAATTAGTTTTGTAGACAATAATATAATTGTTCCACCGTATGAATTTATTTAATTAAAAACTACAATTTTATTAAAACAGAAAGTTTTGAAATTGATGACTTTGACCAAATAATAAAGAAAAGCAGCCACTAAGTGCCCAACATAGATGGGAACTCCTTCAACACTGTTTAAAAATCATCAGTTCATCAAGAGTTCATGTCTGCAAATTCTAGCAAGTGTGAATACTTTGAAGATGCTGAAATATAAAACAGTTTTGATTTATTTTGGATTTTGTTTAGTCACAACATAATTCCCATAATTCCATTTATCTTAGTCCATAGTTTTACTTTACTATTATTTTAAAATGTAAAAAATGTTTATTTATAACAAAGAATGAGTAAGTGTTTCAAAATGTTTGACCGGTAGTGTATACATATTTATATCACATTGTTTTTTCATGTTGTGTCTTCTTTTTTCATGCTTATTAAGCTATTTATTAAGCTATGTTTTAGCATCTGACAGATGCAATGCAAATTATGTTATTACTTCATTTTAAATTATCATAATTATCGTAATTGCTGTTTTTGTCTTTATTGGTGGCTTTAGTGACTGAGGGACAGTGGTGTCTGTCTGTTTGCTTCTTTTAGATAAAGATGTTAAATGTGTCAGATAGCACACTCATTTGGTCGGAGCAATTACCATAATGACATGACAACTGTTCAGCCATTACTGTTCCAGGTAATCACAGTAGGTGTGTATTTCCATGAAAGATAGCCATGTGTTGATGTGCAAGAGAATAGGAGAGGTAAAAAATGGTCAATTATCTCATCCTGTTTTTAAAACTGTTTGCATGTTCCAACCGAATTGACATGATCACGCAGGAAGTAGACATGTTTCTGCTGAATGTTCCAGTACCCTGATTGTCCCCCCACTTCTGCCAAGTTACTGACAAGCAGCTTTTCTCATCAGACATTTTTGCCTCAGTTCGAATTTTTCTTCTCCTGTGGTGCGACCAGGGCTGGGAATTAGGTTGGGGGGGTTGCTGACTCAGGGGAACTGAGTTTGGGGAGTGAATTTCAAGGGGGGACTGAGTTCCGGTTCAAAGTGGTTAATTTCTTTAAGGGAATGATGGGGGGGGGGGGGGGGTCGTGCAGGAGGCTCATGCTATTCACTGCGGTATCCACAGACAACTCACCACGCGCCCCACTGAGAATGAGAACCATGACATAGGGACCATGAGGCAGGTAACCCACATGACTCATCCCACCCTTGTAACCGGGCCAATTAGTTGCTAAGGAAGCCTGAATGGAGTCACTCAGTACAACCTGAATTCAAACTCACAACTCCAGGCCCCCTTATGAGGATTTCGAAAGCAATTCGAGTTCCGCACAGAACGTTTTAAATGATTGTCGATTTTCAGAGCACCCTGTATGCAGATTACACATTTTGTCTTTCATTTTGGCAGAACACACCTAGATGAGATTCTGTTACTGGAAAGATGTTTGTTTTGTGCAACACATAATTCATGAATGTTATTAATTGATCTTTTATATGCCCGTCTTGACACAAGTATGCATATAATTTAGAGGAGACATGAAATGTAAACAAGTGCAATGATGTTATTGATTATAAAGTTATTTATATTTGAAAATTCTTATATAATCTGTAAATCCCACCTGACTCCCCAACTAGAGTCCCCCAGTGGATGGCATAATGCATCAGCAGTATAGGTTAGCCAGGTTAGCCCCTTATCAGTAGCTAGCACAATTGGGAGGTTCCAAAAACTATATTTTTAGTCTACTGACTTTTAAGTTTATGGTTGGGGGTTGTTCTGAAAAATTCTTAGAAGATTCACATTTTCTGCTACTGAGATTGAGGTATGGGTAGGGTTGGGTTTAGGGGTTAGAGATAGGTTTTAGGGGAAGGGTTGGGTTAGGGTTAAGGTTGATAGTGTAAATTGTTATAAAGAAACGCCAATGTCATTAAATGCAGGTACTTTAACTGTAACTAAAATGCAACTACATGTATGTAAATAATAAGTGCATTGTATGAAATGCTTAGTAGTTAAAGACACCTATTTTAAAATGGAACCAAAACACTTACCGTGTCGTCAATTGGGGGAAGTACTTAGAATTTCTGTTAACACAGATGGAGTTTAGCAAAAGAAATCTCAACCTACTATTTCCAAATTCACTGTCTGAATGCAGTCTCAGAGATTCAGCTATGACACTGATGAAACTGTTTGGCACCAATCAAATCATCCATCAAATGATTTGGATCTCAATGGTTGATCTCCCAGTGGCCTAGTCTGCTGATATTTCTCCAAATGTCTGTGGACTCCCTCGGGGGGGGTGAGACCACTACATGTGGGAGCAGTTTAGTGATGGAGAGCTGGAGAGAGATGAAAAGTGGAAGTAAGGAGATCCCTTGTTTCAATGGCATTTGAGGATGCCATTTGTGTGGAAACAATCCAGCTGCTGGCCAGTGGTGGAAAATTTACACATCTGATGCCATACGATAGTCCACGAGTCACTTTATTTGTTGAAATATGAGGGTCCAAAAGAATTGAGAATGTTTCGATCTATGAATATTTCCACTTGTAAATATTTGAATGCTTACTCTCCACTTTGCCCCTATAAAAAGGCAAATTTTATTGAAGACCTATTAAGATGGAACCTCAGGTTATGAATTTGAATTTCTCATTATATACATGTATCCTTTGTGGAATTTTCCTCAAAGAAAGAGAGGGGGAGAAATTATAGTCTGAGCTATTTTCTTCGAGGAGAATCTTGAATCTCCTTTAGCATTGTGAGGAAATGTTTAATCTGTCTCCCGCTGGGAAACCGAAGCCTAATGCAGTGTCTCAGTGCCTCTGCTGTCTGCAGGAAGAATGACGGAGACATTTTAATGCATTTCAGAGTTCTTCTCGAGGTACGAGATGATGGACGGAGAAACCTTATATTTGCGAACACCCAGGGTTTAATGCACTCAGCGGCGCTTGCTGCCTTGTCTTGAAGCCAACAAAACATTTTCCATGGAATAAAAGAAAAAGCAAAGCACAAAATTATTCTCCCTGCCTTCTATCAAGATCCTGCATTCAGCAGTGCATCTGAGGGTGCGTCAGTCCGCCTGCCTCTCTCAGAGAGGTAATTATCCTTTTTCCTGTCACAGGGCTCCAAATTATTTCTAACCACTGGGGAGCTTTTTTAGGGGCTCAGCTTTGTCAATAGGAAGTCGAAAGAGCTTTAATTTTCAGACAGCTGCACACGTACTTTCATCTCAGTGTTATTCTCCTAGCGGTCATCCATCCATCCGTCTTTGTTTGTGACATGGCATCATGTATGTGTAGGGCCTGTCTGCATTAGCATATTTATTTATAGACTTTCACTTTTCTTACAGTCATTTTTGTGCAACAATTTTCACACTCGACATTGTCTGCGTGTAATTTCCCTTTCAGTGTCTCTCTGTTTTCTCCTCTCTTTACTTCCCTTTCAGAAAGAGCCATGAATGGATGGAAATTATCACAATTACTCACATAATTGAGCCGTCTTTGTGGCAAGTGCAGCTCGAGGAGCCCTTTTTCCATCAGCCAGAATGGTTTCATTATAGGGGTTTTCATATTCCCTGACACAGGGCACGGAGGGGGGAGGCAGACGGAGAAGGGCTGAGGAGTGCTGGAGTGCGTGGAAAAGTCGCTGGGGGAGAAGGGTGGATCATTAAGGTCACAGTGGGGATAATTATCTTGACTATGGAAAGAGCATCCAGCACCTTTTTCTCGTCCCCACCACAAAAGCACCATCCCTGGCCTTTTGGCACAAAGAACTTGGAAATAAATGGAGCTTCCACCTACAACTTATTCAGAAAGAGAGATGGAGAGAGAGACTTGTATCAACATGACAATTTTCTATTATTATGAATAATGGCGGGCTGCCTTAGGAGATCAAGGGGAGAGGGGAACGTGTTCAGGTGCGCTGAAGTACTGACCTCTTCCCTGGCTTTGTTTGGGACATAACTCGGGAAAAAAATTTAAAACATTGGACGGAGCCCCCTCGGAAGGCCCGCTGCCTAATTATTCCATTAGAAAATTTGCATGTTTTCTGTCTTTATGGAGGCATTAATTGGAAAACATGAAGTACATTTGCAGCCATGTAATCAAACCTTTTTTCAACATGCAAAAGAGTGGAACCAAAATGAAGAGTACTTGGCTGGATTGATTTATTCCTGCTCCCAGCTGTTTAAAATCATCCACAGGCCTCGGCTCCACTGCATCCATATCCAAATGGTTCTGTTTTCCTTCGGTATGAGTTTCATTGATTTTAATTTACTGCTTAGTTTTGATGACTGCCTGTCTAGAGCCTTTAGCCACGAGACACAACAAGGAAAAATACCACAAGTGACAATTCAGCAGTCATTTGTTTTCCATCTTGTTGATGCATTAAGTAACCGTCTATTGGGACGGATTTTTCTATTTCTCCACTAGCACCACACTCAGGTAATTGGTTATTTTGGGAGGGCAATTTCGGGGCAGGTGGGGGGATGCTGGGCAGACTGTTCTGACCCCTGCTGCTGAAGTAATGATGGAGGTTGTTGGGTTGTCATAGTCCTGTCTCTCTCTCGCTGTGAGGTCTTCGCTCACCCTCACCTGCCCCGGTTCTGTGGCCCAGGTGAGTGATGGGTGTAGATTAGAAGGTAGCGGCAGATTCTGAGCTGATCCAATCCAATCGCCCACAAAACCGCTGCTGAAATGCAGCCGAATGTTTGGGTAATCACACGACACATACCTATACCCATCATTTGCCACTAGATTTCTTATTTTAAGGTAGGAACGGTATGTAATCTTTCACTAGATATGAAGCCTGCTTAGAAAACCTGAAGGTACATTTCAATTTTTATGTATTTTGGTAAACATTAACAATGATTAAAGGTTTGCCATAACAGTTATTTATTTTAATAATTAAAATACAGTTTTTGTTGTTTTTTCATTTGTTGCCTTGTCTCTAGATCCACAAAGTAACACATTTCTTTGAAATACTGCTTTACAAGCCTCAAGAAACAGGCTAACAGGTCTGCAAATAGTGCTCGTTTTAAGTGATTGTGTGTGTTTCTGTAGGTTTGAACCGCTGGCCAGTTCTGAAGACATTTTTTTCTCTGAAACTGAAAAAATCAACA
This sequence comes from Moxostoma hubbsi, assembly GCA_032164185.1. Classification (NCBI taxonomy): domain Eukaryota; kingdom Metazoa; phylum Chordata; class Actinopteri; order Cypriniformes; family Catostomidae; genus Moxostoma; species Moxostoma hubbsi. Next base: position 43,809,784 of record JAVLUX010000011.1, on the reverse strand, counting down.
ATGTAAATATTAATATTGGATTGAAAACAATTGAATAAAATCCATGTAAATGAGTAAAAGGTTCATAAATATAATTTTAATTGTGGAGATTAGATTTTGTGAAATTTCTATAGCCTCCACAGAATAAAACTAATAATACACTGTATATATAAAGAGAGAGAGAGAGAGAGAGAGAGAGAGAGAATTCTTATGCAGTTTGTAGAAGCACAGTGCATGCATAAATTATAGTTATGACCACATGCATACTAAGTAACAAAGCATAATTCATTCAAAGTTAGAAAGTGAGAAATAAACAGACAAAACAAACAAACAATTAAAGCAATTTGTTGTATTAAAAATACCTGAACGTCCATTCGAAGCACTGCAAAAAAACAAAAACTCTGTGCCTGTTTGCCTTCTTCAACCTGACGCTTGGCCCTTCCATACTGATTGACACAGTAATCTGTGGTTACATCTATGAGTGTCCTCTTGCTCTCTCATACATGTTGATCTGAGTCTCAACAAACACTCTCACAGTCTCTCTTTGTCCATTGGAATTCAGTGGAGCAGCAAATTGAAGGTGCTGCCTGCTTAAAACCCTCCAGAAAAAGCCCAGAAAACCACAGCTGTTTAATCATCAGGATTGATCAGATACTCTGAAATTGGATCATTACGTCTGATCAAGTTTGCTGCAATGTGTCTGCTCTTCGTAGTGCAGAACAGGGATGGATTGGTGTTAGCTGGCATTAGTGTCACTTTGTCAGTAAAAGGTAATTGGAAGTCTCAGGGTAAATGCACTTGGCTAAGAAGTCAATGTTAATGCTGTCCTAATAACTTTTTTAACTGCTCCACTTAAACTTGATTTGTATAGTCCAAATATGTGATGGAGGAAATCTAAAGTGCTTTCTCCCTTTCTGCTGTCTTTTTCACTGTGAATATGTGTGTGTTTAACTAATATGATAATGGGATAATATTCCATTTCATAAGTACTCTGTCTGTAATGTAATGTGAAATAGCCCTTCACCATAATGTAAGGTCTGTCAATAGGGAACATGTTCATGATGTTAGCACATGAAGTGTTGACTGAAATATAACAAATATATTTTGATACAGGATTTATGAAGTGCACTAAAACTTTACTTCAAAACCAGATACTAACTATAGTTTGTCAACACTGAATATTTCATAAAGTTAATGTGAATGGATTTAATTCACTGCATTGTCTTGGGGTGCTGATACATTCTACCTTGTCAACAGCTGCATGTGGATCTGAATTGACTGGAAATGCGCATAAAGGAATGTTCTGGGTTAAAAACCATTTAAACTCAGTGGAAAGCATTTGTGGCATAAGATTGGTTTCCACAAAAAATAATTTTGCCTCATTCCTCCTTTTCTTTAAAAAAAATACAAATAAAAATCGAGGTTACAGTGAGGCACTTACAATGGAAATCAATGTGGGCAATTTTTTGATGGTTTAAAGGCAGAAATGTGAAGCTTCTAATTTTATAAAAGCACTTACATTAATTCTTCTGTTAAAACTCTTGTATTATTTGTATTATATATATATAATGTTTTAAGGTCAATTTAGCGTTTGTGCGTTACGTCATCATGGCAACGAAGTTGTAAAATTGGATATAACTTTACACAGAAAAGGTTAATTAGTGAGTTTTTTCACACTAAAATCAAGATAACATGTATATTGTTTATATCTTGTAACTATACTTTTGAAACACCAAGTATTGTAACGTTTACAGATTGGCCCCATTTACTTCCATTGGAAGTGCATCACTGGAACCCAGATTCATGGGGGGGGGGTTCGTAAGAAAAGAAGGGACGAGTGGAAATGTATTTTTGTGGAAAATCAACATTATGCCACAAATGATGTCAATTGAGCTGAACTTGTATTGAAACCAAATTCCTTTAACACTGTTTAAATCACTGTGATATTAGCACATATTAGCCCTAAACACTGTGCTCGTCTGACACGAAAATAAATAGTAATGCCAGATTATATACCTATTTGTTATTTATTAAGTCCCTTATTACTTTAGATCCATGAAACTTGAATGTCAATGTTTTTTTTAAGTTCCTTTTTAACCGTTACCTCAATTTTTTAAATGATTAGGCAAAATCTGAGCAGATTTGGGGTCTGGTTCTCAGGAACACTTTATCAATGAGACATCTCATGGGTCACACTAACCAGAGAGCCAGTAAGGCAGCGTCATATTGAAACAATTAAAACTCCCAAAGAATCATGTGCCATCAATAACAGAAACTAATCAGGAACTTTGTCTTATATTTACTCAGGACACACATTCGGAAGTCCCCTTACAGTTCTGAATCAGACCATGTTGAAAGGACGGATGAGGCAATAAACTCAACTGTCTCCAGTTGAAGCATTTTGACATGTCAGCTGATGTCTGCATCTGAAGCAAACACACACACAGGAGTGGGCCTGGACTGGTGTGGTGCACTAAATCATGGCAGCATATAGCAGGTGTTTGACTCTTATTCTTGATGATCCTCTTCTCTGGACAGTGCTCCAACTCATCATCTCACATGCTGCTATATTTGAGTTGCATCTAAACAGAAAACTGCTGCGTTATCATTCAGGCACAGTGGGCAGCTGGACTGTGCTGTATAATTATTTTGGGACAGACCACATGACTATAAGACATACTCTATAGTGATGACAATTATTTCATTTATCACGGCCATCATTTTACTTTTGCCCTTTAATTAAAACTGTACTGATAAATTGGCTAGTAACTACACTGAAAAAAATTGTTAACGTTAAAAGGTGCTCCTTGAATTAACATCTAAATGAACTGGTTTTAGTCAAGTCAAAATATGATTTAACATTAGTGAATAAGGTTGAAATAGAACCTTAAGGCAACATGTACTATTTACCTTTAAACATTTAAAGAACTGTTATGGACTTTTCAGGACAATGGTTCTAAATAGCACATAGCACTAGTAGAACCCTCAGACCTTTTTGGTGATAATTACAGCATTTGATATTCTGTAAACGTCTAGTGCATGGATATTGAACCAAACAAAATAGCATACATTTAAGCATAAAGGGTTCTTAAGTTGTCACTAGAGAACTAGACAACCTTTTTTCTTTTCTTTTTTTCTGAAGACTTTTGACTGTTGTTTTGATGCATTGATAGTGCTCATTAATTGTATTGTTGCTTCTCCTGAAATGGAAAACATGAAGCACAATGCTCTTTGAATTTTGACCAAGTAAAAAAATATACAATCCGTTGTCTAATTAATTAATTAATTTAGCATATGTGTGTGATTATCAATAGTTGTTTCCTTATGAATTTTACAATGTTACATCATAGCCTACATATGTGATTCTCGTGATTTTTGTTTAATCGGAGATAATAAACATTAGTCACAACGGCAAAGACTGTGTAACATATTCTGTGTTCTGAACGAGTATAATTATCGGTTGTAATACTGTCATTATTTTCGCTATTGATGAAGAATCCCGAGTGTCATTTGAAATACAAATTGCTTTAAACTGAACCATTTTGAGGATGGTGGATATCTAACAGGTATTGTCAAATGTGGTCGGCACTCCAACTCATCTGAGCATCGTGTTGGTACCACTAACAGTTTATCCACAATGCTGGAGTTACAACGCTATTTTTATCTGTTCTATTTGGACGGAATGTATAGGTCATGTGGAGATTTTGAACATGAAGACGGAGACTTGGAAAACACAGCAGAAGAGAGAGAGGAAGAGTAAAAGAAATGAAAGGAGGATGTGAGGTGTGATCTGTTTCATCACCGGAGAGTCGCACGCAAACTGTATGAGCTGTTTCATTCTGCTTCTGTTGAAATAAGCATTGTATGTTTCTCATCACATCTTCATACATGGGCAACTTTAAGACGGGTAGATTTTCAGCATGCATTATTATTTTTACTTTTTTTTTTTTTTTGCTTCATTTTTGATTAAAATGGTGTGTCCTCGTAGTAAGTTTTTACGAACCATATGTTTGAATAAGCATCGAACAGGGAAATGCTCCAGTCAGTTAAAGTCACTTGTCATTTACATTTAATATGTTTACGTCACAATCGTCCTTTGAGTCAAACCGCTTCAGAATTAGCAAATTCTCCCATTTATTTATTTATTTATTTATTGAAAGGTTTGACAGATTTCAAAGGAGTAAAATTATTTACATATTGAAATCTGGGTGTGTTGAATGTGTATCTTCATAACCGCATCCCAGTAAGGAGATTGTTCTTATCATAAACCATTATCAAAAATATGTCGGCATGATCTTCAACTATACTGTATTTTTTTCTTATTTTAACCTGCGTTTCGAAATCATTAAATAATCTATAAAATAATCTGACAACACATATGAAGCTAGGTTTTATAATACATATATTGTTTAAGTAGGCTTTTATTAATGGCCCAGTAAGAGATAAATATACTTTTAAATGTATGCGTTGCTTTATTTAAAACTGAACTGTGATTTTATTCAGACATAATGTGAATGTCACCAGAATGTAAATGTCTACAGAGACGATAGATTGCCTTAACTGGTCCAGTTTGATGAATTTAAATATGAAATATTGTATTGAAATGTTCCCAGGCATTATTAGGCATATGTGGATGAATCAATCACGTTTAAGGCTTAACCAAATCTGTAAACTAAAAGAGCAACACGGTTGATATTGTTCTATAGCTGGTGGAATTGTACAATAATACAGTGTGAAACCAAAACAACATTTCTGAGCAACGATTCTGATGTGAAATGAATTCACCAAATCACAGGTATCACCTGTTATGAACACGGACCTGTCTCTGTGACCCTCGAGCGCGTGCGAGTGATGCGAATGTAAAACACTGCATGTTACTGAGTGTTAAATACACGGCTAATTATGCGTGTGAAAATTAAACAACAGTGTTATGTTAATTCAGCTGTGTCTTCGAGCACTCGAGACTAGCATTTTAATCAAATGAATCACCAAAGTAATTAATCTTTGCCTTTATTTAATCATATGTGTTTGGTGTTAAATTGTCTTTTCTCTAAGCCATGGACAATAGAAAAATATCATGAAAGTTTGTGGTTGTGGTTATTACATGTATATCAATAATTTTGCTTATGATCAATATAGCTTATTTGTTTGATGTAATAATAATAATAATAATAATAATAATAATAGTACAGAAATCTGATATGAGAGCATAAAATGATAGAATATATGTTTAAAGATATGTACATATTGATATGCATATTTGAGAAAATGTGTTGTGTTAAAAGTTTTTATGTATGTTGAAATATATTTTGCTTGTTTAAGTATGCGACTTTTTACATCAGTGAAAACTATATATATATATATATATATATATATATATATATATATATATATGTGTGTGTGTGTGTGTGTGTGTGTGTGTGTGTGTGTGTGTATATATATAATATATAGATGTGCTGAAATATTTTAGTTTCTGTGTTACTTTGTCAACGTGTGTGATAAATATATTGGTGGTGGCGTAGTGGGCTAAAGCACATCATTTGTAATCAGAAGGTTGCTGGTTTGATCCCCACCGCCTCCACCATTGTGTCCTTGAGCATGGCACTTAACTCCAGGTTGCTCTGGGGGGATTGTCCCTGTAATAAGTGCACTGTAAGTCGCTTTGGATAAAAGAGTCTGCCAAATGCGTAAATGCAAATACATTTGGTGGTTTGGCAGGAAAGTGTTTGAAAATGTTTTGTTGAAGCTTTTACTCCTAGCAGTGACCATCCACAAACGGCTCATGTGTTCACAGTCCATTCCCTAAATTTCTACATTAGCATTGCACAATGGAGTCACAGGTTGGTCTTATTTCTTGAGTTGATCAGGTCTCTCGGACCCGACCCTCGGATTGCCAATCCGCATCGTTCTTGGAGAGTGTGGACCAATCAGTGATCACCTTGGATACATATTCATGATTTCCCGATTCAAACCTTTGAGCGAGTTTGTGTGGATTCACTGATTCGTACCTAGACATTTCACCGAGACAAACTACATTTTCTTATGAATGGAAAGTGAAAAAATCAGTTTAGCTTAAATTGGGATCCATCCTTCACTCAGATCATACAAGAAAACAAAAAAGCAGGAGGAGAGTGAGAAAGAGATTGCGCCAGAAGACATGACCATGTCTACAATACCAGAGAGTCTAAACAGCCCAGTCTCAGGAAAGAACGTGTTCATGGAATTTGGGCCACCGAGTCAGCAAATATCTCCTTCGTCTATGAGCCACGGACACTATTCAATGCACTGTTTACACTCCTCCGGACACCCGCAGCACGACAGCGCATACAGCCCGGCTCCGTCCTTCCCCAGATCCCTGCCTTATCCATATGTCAACTCGGTCGGTAGCCATTCCTCCAGCCCGTACATCAGCACCATACAGACTTACCCAAACAACTCGGCTCTGGCGCAGACGAGGTTGGAGGATCCAGGTAAGAAATGCGGCATGTCTTTTGGTCTTTGCTGGTCGTTGCATTTGTCGGCGCGCTGTGAGAATGTCGGGCTGGAGTAGCCCAGATGTGCTGTTATTAGGCTTGGTAATTATTTATTGCGTAATGCTATAAACAATGTATGCAATTAAGGCTAATTATACCTAAAGTGATGTGAGCTGCACTGCATGAGTTGGCTGTGAGACACTTTCTTTTCTTTCTCTCAACCCATGCAGCACCAGAGTCAGAGAAAAACACCGTGGTGGAAGGCGGAGAGGTTCGTTTCAACGGGAAAGGCAAAAAGATCCGCAAACCTCGGACCATCTACTCCAGTCTCCAGCTACAGGCTCTGAACAGGAGGTTCCAGCAGACTCAGTATCTGGCTCTGCCCGAGAGAGCCGAGCTCGCCGCATCACTGGGGCTCACACAAACACAGGCATGTTTACTCAACTTGTATTAAGATCATTTGATATCTTTATACTATTCAAAATTGTTCTCGGATTTTCAGTTACTTTAAACTGTATTGCTAATCGACCACCACTGGAAGTCGATTTCAAAAGCGATAGCAAGTGCCGTGCTTATTATTCCACTATGGTGAACTACTTGTTGCCTAACAGTCTTTTATTAAAGGGCGATCTTTTTAAGGCAAGATTTTGAAACGTAATAGTTCATGATTCACGTTTATTTATTATGGCGTTTTTAGGATTTGAGGCTCAGGGTCTATAGGCCCTATCATTAATTGTTTAATGTTCCAAATGATCCCGTTACTGTTTTACTGCGCGAGACACCGCTCTAAATGATTCAGTCCGTACGGCAGATGTTCGAATGATTCCGAATGAATCGCGAACCGATTTAGATCGCTTTTGCGCTTGAGTATTTAATCGAAAAGAACCGATTCAACGACTTATTTATTTGCGTATTGGGCATCGCTGGAATTGCTTGAATAGGCCTTTAATCAAGGAGACAGAAAAAATATTTTTAGCTTGTCAAAAAGTGACTCATATAAAACAAAATGTAGGCTACATAAATCTAGATTCAGTTCCACGTAACAAAAAATCTAAATGATTCAGTCCGTACACGAGAGGTTCGAACGATTCCGAGTGAATCGCGAACCGATTTAGACCGTTTGTTCGTTTGATCAGTTAATTGAAAAGAACCGAATCGAGATGTTTTTGAGAATTTTGGCATCTCCAGAATATAGGCTATTCATAACTAGGTGACAGAAAATATTTTTAGATAGTCAAAATATATGCACAATAACCAACATTTAGGCTGCTTAAATTATGCTATAGTTCCACAAATAAGAAATAAACAAATAAATTCCAAACAAAAAAATAATTCTAGGCTACACTAAAATCAGACGGGGCTTGACGCCTAGACAAGCCAGTTAGTTTTTATTACAGAAGACGGAAACATAATGTTGGTGTGTTGGCTCACTTTGTTTGACGTGGGTTTCTTTTTCTAGGTGAAGATCTGGTTTCAGAATAAACGTTCCAAGTTTAAGAAACTGATGAAGCAAGGCGGAGGAACAATAGACACAAACGCCCTGGCAAACGGGCGCGGACTGTCCACCGGATCTTCATCCGTAGCGCCCGTCTGGAACGCCACAGCCACTGTCAAAACATCCACGCCGACCTCCTATATTCCCAGTTACACCTCATGGTATCCTACAGCGCACCAAGACACTATGCAGCAGCCACAACTCATGTGAAACGGGACTGCTAAAACAATCCCACTCCTTTATCAACCAATGGCCCAATTCAGGGACCCGACACAGGCCAGTCACTCTGCGGCCTTACATACCCTGCCCCTCCGCAGCCCAGATCAGATGTGATCAGAAGACACTCTTAAAAGCGGCCTATAAGGACTGAAAAAGTGTCTTCTGCACCAGAGAGGAAACATGGCTTTATTATTAAAGGGGTTGCCGGGAAATTGGGTCAAATCAAAGCTGCTACTCTCCCATTTTTGGTGAATTTTTATTATTTAAAAATACACGAAATTGTAAGCTTTTGTTGTTGTTGTTTGTTTGTTTGTTTGTTTGTTTGTTTGTTTGTTTTTGTTGTTTACATTTGTAATTTTCCCTGAGAAACTTGGAATTACCGGTCTGCCCCTACAGTGCTGGCTCTTATACGGGCAATGAGAGCATCACTGACATCGCACCAAACTACACATTTTCCAAAAGCTCACGCGTTACATTCGGCGCATGTTGTAGCTTCAGGCTTCGCCATGGCGCGGTGAATGTGTATTACCTGGGATAAATCACACCATGAACAAGAATGAACGTTTCATGAGTTTCTCCATTTTAACGGAAGCAAAGAATTCTTTTTTATTTAGGATGTATGGCTCTTTGTGTTTATTTAAATATAAGTTATTTAGAGTGTGTTTGTGTGTGTGTGCGTGCGTGCGTGCGTGCGTGCGTGCGTGCGTGCGTGTGTGTGTGGGTTTGTGTGTGTGTGGGTTTGGGTGTTTTACGAGGACGTTTTTTTAGGTTACAAACCGGTAATTACAAGGGTATTATTCTATAAATGTGGTTTATGAGGGCATTTCTAGTGTCCCCATAATGCAAATCACTTAAACACATATTAAACGATGTTTTATTGAAAATGCAAAAATGCAGAAAGTTTTTTAGTTTAGGGGTAGAGTTTGGGGATATAATCTATAGTTCATACAGTTTAACAATCATTATGTCTATATGGAGAGTCCTCATAATGATATTTAGAACAACATGTGTGTGTGTGTGTGTGTGTGTGTGTGTGTGTGTGTGTGTGTGTGTGTGCGTGTGTGTGTGTGTGCGTGTGTGTGTGTTGTATGTTTGTACGGTTACTTAAAATACATCTTCTTTAAATTATGCTGCACTATAAAGTAGGAACACGTTCCCCTGATCTGAACCCAATTTGTAATCCCGAGTGTATTTGGACTGTACAAAGAGGAGCACTGTGCAGATAAACGCATCTATCTTCACCGTTAGATGTGAAGGGTTGATGGCTCTAATGTACAGACATAGTCATTTCGTTGTGTGCTAAATAATTTGTGCAAAGGGAACTAAACATGATTGTGTTTATTAGTATTATTAATATTCATGTTTTTTTTTTTTCGTTTAAAAATAGATTTATAGCTTACCGGTTACATTAATTTATTGTTTTTGTTTCATGGAGTCTTGTGTAATGTGTTTACTCTGACAGTAAAAATCTGCTTATGAAAGTTACAAAATGTCATCGCAACATTTATTGCTTGGCCAGAATTTGGTGAATCTCAGATAACTGATGACACAGCTGAAAACCATCAAACAAAGACCACGTATCTTTTACAAAAAAAGTGACAATATCTCGAAAATAATTCTCAATGTTTAACAAACTACGTTTAAGTATGCAAAAATAATTTTATATCGATTTCTCTCCATACATTTTTTAAATAATAAAAAGCATTTCAATAAATTACATTAAATATAGTTTTTTTTATAAATTGTAAAGCCCGTATACACAGATAATGATAGGTCATTGATTTAAAAGCTCGTTGTACAGATACATCAACAACGGAGCACAACAATTTGCGAATATTTTCACATTTTGTTACAGAATTCTTGCCATTTTATGTCTATTTCTCTCTTTTGCGTTGAGCTGTATACCTTTTAAATGCAATCTGAATCACCGATTAATCTTGTGGTGGTTTCTGTAACATTGTAATTCCTCTGAAAATAAGGGCACTTGTTTCTTTTCACTTTCGTTTAGCTGCTATAAGCTCTTTTCTGCTCTTGTGTGGATGCCTTTGATGGCCGTGTGTTAAGTGAATAATCGGGCAGGTGCCGCTCATAGAGGGGCTGATGAAGTGAAGCAGGATGAAGAAAGGATGGGGGGGAGGGGGTCATGTTCAAAGTGCCTTTTGTTTGTGACTGATGGTTTTACTGCGCATTTTAAGAAAATTCTGATGCAGATAGATGCCGGCAAGCAATAATAATATGATATTTAATCAAATGTTTCGCAAAACACCTTTTTATTGGACCTTAATACACATTCTAACCTGTAACTTCTTGCTATAGTTTTGTTTATTATTATTGGTCTCATTAATCTATTAATTACTTTTTGCAACATTTAATTTTAGGCCTCGGGTCAAAATTCCATTCTGAGTTTTATATATGAGAGTTTTTTCCTGCTGGTTGGCTGATAATATGACATCAGCATTTACAGAATTCAAATATAGACTACAGCTGTATAATATAATTAGCCAGAATTTCGTAAATCTGACCGGCATCTGTTTGCTTGAATGTTGAGAGTTGTTCCGAAGGCAGTAAATGTCAGTGCTGGGGGTGAAACAATTATTGTGACAAATTGTGACACTCTTTATGTGTGGTCTTTAAAAAGTTGTCCGGTCGAAGCAGGAAATAACCCGCGCGCTCGATCGCAGTTCTCTTTTGCTCTTTCTGATTGTATTATTATCTTTACACATGTCACACTTATATGAATGTGAAAACAATGTAGGTTAATAATGTTAATTAAAATACCCTTTATGTAATTACAATATAACAAATCATTTAGCAAGCGTCATATGTATTGTTGTTATAATAAAAACCACAATAATAATAATAAGAAGAAGAAAATAATTATATTAAGAATTGTGCTTAGCGGGGCGCATATTAATTTGCCTTGTGTTATTGATGGACTATTTTATTGGTTTCACTTTCCAGAGTAAATTGAAATAGGCTGGATTTCCCGAAGCTCAAGTAGGATGTTAGTAGCACTTAAGTAGGACTTAATCTCTAAAGTGCGTTTCAAAAGCATCGTTATCTACATAAAAACGTTCGTAAATTATCGAGAGTTTTGAACCGCTCTTAAGTTCATTAAGTGCAATTTAAACGTATCTTTCTGCCACTTTCACAGTTTATGAAAGACAATGGGTCATTTAATAAATTGTATTAATATATTTTAATCATTGGAAAGCCATTGTAAACTATTTCAGGGGATAGAAAATCGCTATGAAATCAATATAAGCAGTCTCTGTGATTTGCGCATGCGATGTGATCTAAATTACAAGACACGTAATACAGTATAACGGTATTTTAGCCTTCTTTGATAAGCATAATTGTAATGGGAAATAAAAAGACATATGTGAGTAATGTGGTCATGCAGTTTAAAACTTAAATAAATATAAACATGCCTAATAAATAATTCAAATATGGTTAACCAACCCGTTCTCACTCCTGCGGCGTCAAATACTGCCGCTTGTGCAACAGCCCAGCATGCGCTTCAACATGTGGACGCCAAAAGCGCCCTCTGGCGAATGACGCGAAGGGAATCCGATTTTTATAGTCAAATTATATGTTGGGGTCGAATTTTCATTATGTTTGAAATCAACAACATGTATTATTTTTCAGTCTTTAATGTTTAATCCGTTATGTTATATACACATTCTGCTCTGCTGAAGTGATCTGGGCCTTTCCCAATAACGATCGAAATGCGGTTAAGAGCGTTTTCTCAAAACTGCACTTAACATGAACGTGCGAGGACGCGCTTTAAGTGCTACTGAAGATAGTCGCTGTCCGTGTGACAGTGCTGAAATATGACGGTATAGTGCTGCTCGTCATTGTAACTTCATTAGGCTATATTTGTGCATAACTTTACAACTTGTAATTTACCTTGCTTAAAAAATATGTTTTTTCATAAATATTCGACCTAATTAACTGCATATTTACATATTGTTTTTTACAATCATTTTGTGCAGAATTGTTTTTTTTCACAATCTGCTTCCATAATCAGGTGTACATTTGTAATATTTAGTTTTCTCGATATAAAAGCTTCTAGGATCAGTGAAGACAGTGGAGGCCTGTGTATGATCCTGCTAATCACAAGCATGCATTGAATATTATTCCGTGTTATTCTGGAGCGCAAAATAAGGAGACTTTGGAAGATGCGCTTTAGGGACATACACAAATAAAGCAGAGATCTGCTCTTTAATCCCAAACGTGATAACGGTGACAGTAATGCAGCATGTGCAATGAGAGCCTCAGAGTGGAAGAGGAGACGAGGATAAAAGCATCTGCCAAATGAATACATGTAAATGTAGGATGATAAGCAAAAATATAGTCCTACTGATGATATTCATGCACAGCAGCAAGTTAATGACTTTTTTCTTCTTTTTCTAATATTAATTTATAATTTTATAATTATTATAATTATTATTTGTTCAAATACAAAAAGAAAATACCTGATATTAAAGTCTCAGCATAAATTGGTATTTAAATTGTAAAAAGTGTAATTTCGCGTTTGTCCTGCAGGTGTCTGTGTCATCGCGATGCTCTTAGCCTGTGAACGATTAATCGACTCCAGAGCACTCCTTAATCTAAGAACATTTTCAAGTACTACTTCAATTACGATATGATACCATATGTACGTTTTTATTTAGTGGTCCCCGGCGTCCAGCGTACACATTCAACTCTCCACTCGTTCTAGTAACAATTTCAAAAATCGCCTCCACCAGGAGTCAGCAGGACATGAAACGCCATTGGCTCTGGCGTGTCTGGTGACTGATTATGACGAGCTGGAGTTCGGGTGGATGTTTTGAATGAGATGTGTGGCTCGTATTGGATGACTGCCTTCACAGAGGGGGTTGATTTTCAGCAATTAAAATCTTCGGGTTCACTCTGTTCCTCACACACTGATTATCAATGACTATTCTTTTATCTGCTTGTGATGTCTTTAGTATTGTTGAGAATTGATTAGCTTTAGGCATAATGGTGGGGTCGGGTGCTTAAAAATATCTAAAAATTTTATAAAAAATGTTAAACATGGAACCTCATCCATGATTAATATCGTTGATAATTGGTTAGGTTGGGTCTTGGGATCTAAAATAATCGACATGATCGTGTAATATAACCACACTAATATATTTATAAGTATAATAAAAAATATTGCGGTTAGACACGCTCTTGCACATGCGGCAGTATTTGACGCATCTGGAGTGAGAACGGAGGAGATTAGAGCAAGAGTGTGCAATGAGAGATCCTCTCTCTCTCTCTCTCTCTCTCTCTCTCTCTCTCTCTCTCTCTCTCTCTCTCTCTCTTCCTCCTCTTCTTTCTTCCTCCAATGGGTGTTTCAAATCGGCTCGCCTATAGTCATTTTACAAGGTAGTAACAAATTGTATGCTGTACAATGGCAGTAATGCTCCAAGCACACATTGAACTCTAACCAGATGATCTATTCATTTTTAGATAGGTCTATGAGTGTAGTTCAATACATATGGCTGCAATTTGAATCCTGTTCTGTGTGCATTTGTTCTGTTTTCTGCCAAAGGAACAAAACTTAAGGTTATATGAGAGCCCCTTATGATTCACATCACGTCCATTAACGTTATACATGCATTTATTGTGCCACGTTCATTAATCTCTATGATTGAACATCAATATATCTGAAACTCCATCTTACTAAAGTCATCATTATTTCTTTAAATGATGTAATAGTTAGCTAATACATTTTGGCCCCTCCACAAGATTACACACAACTTCTAAGTTTGTTTTATATGTTTGCCAACTTAAATTCCACATTTATTTCGCAGTATTTCCACTTTATTTTTATTTTGAGAAGACAAACACCTGAACATACAGTGCAAAGTGATCAGCACCTTTGGACTGGACAGCTCCCGTAAAGAAGCACTTAAGTTCAACTTTATAACGAGCGATACTCCATCGTAAAATAACGAGCGACGTAAAATGGCCGTGAAAGCTTAAATTGCAACCTTATCCGGCAAACCCAGTCATAATCTTCTTTTCTCTCCACGGCGTATTCTGGAAGAATTTCTCGCTGATTTCTGAGAAATATTTTATAAGTAACATACATCTTTATTTCAACAACAGGTTGAATTTATATGGCTGATATTAATCATTCGAATAATCACTAATCCAGCAAAGTATTACATCTAAACTATTTTTTCTTCTTCTTAAAATACCCAAACCATAACTCTTGGGAAGGAATAAAAGAAGAATCCGTGTTGTTCAGTCTCTTTCTCCGCCATGCAGTTGTGGAGCAGAGAGGGTCAGCGTTATTTCACTCTATTCTCCCCTTGATTACGCGCCGGGCCATCAAACCAGACATAATTACAGTCATTCCCTCCTTACTTATTCTAATGCAGCTTCCCATCTAAGGGATAATTATGAGCAATTTTTTCGCTCGTGGAATCTTTTGTTAACAAACGGGGTAAAAAAGAAAAGGAAAAAAGAGAGTGAAATAGGTGCGCAGCGGTAGTTATAAGTAAGGATGGCAAATTGCTTGCAGGTGTATACCGAGAGATTTGTCAATGGGAAGAGGGATCAAAATGAGCAAAAGCACAATGTCGGAGTGATGAAGGCAGAGGTGAAATTATAGAACAAGGGCTCCTTTATTTTCGACTGGATTCTATAGACAATTTATCTCGCAATTTCAGAGCGCTTTATTAATGAGTTAGACCATGTTGTTCCGATTCAAAGCAGCAAATGGTGCATATTCTGTTTTATATACAGAGCCGAGGGACCGACAGATATTAATGTTACGTGTTATGGATCATATTCTTTTAAGTTGATTTCAAAATCATGTTTTGTTTACAAAATGTTATCTGTAGATTGATGATCACATTATCGCAATACATTAGAGCTAATGTACACAATAATGTAAATTCCCCCATAAATGAGTAAATCAAGTGAATTATTCTTACCTTACCCTATTATAAAAGAGCACTATATTAGAAAATGCATATCACCTTTCTTGATAGCAGAACGTGAGTATCCAGTAGTCAAGGTATGATTCGGCTCTTTGGGTCCCAGAATGTGCCTTCTCTAGCCGGGCTCAGAGCTGACAGCCGCTCTCCGAGCAGGAATGAAAAATCCTGCTTTATTTCCCCTCTTTATAGCTGATAGAAAAAAATTGCTGATTATTAGAATAAATGTTTACCACTCATTATGCTGATGACATTGTGCACTCGAGATCTTGGTAATCTTTGGGAAAATTATGAGTAATTTCAAAAAATTTAAAGCAGCAGTTACCATGCAATTCAGGCTAATTTTGCGTAGGCTCCAAACGGATATAATTATCGCGGAGTCAAGATGTTATGCTAAAAACTATGCACTGATATTACCATTTATTATGTACATACAACTTTGACAATGTTGATGCTTGAAATAGCTGGAAATTGTCTTGCGCAAAAATTACAGTCCATATTAGGACATCTAAATTGCGATGAATTATATAGTAATTGCAGGCTTTCAGATCGGGGAGCCAGAATGCTCAACTGGAGCAATTGTGGATAAAATTACAGATCAGAGTATAAATTAGGAATGGAATATGGCATTTTTCAAGTTGTCTACAGGATTCCGGAAGTGTCTGAAACCACATCATGCATTTCTTTCAGAGAGAAAGGCATGCGGAACATGTGCCTGCAGACAGCTCCAATTCAACTTTACGTTCGTTTTGCATTTGTAAGGTGTGACACTTGTCCATGCTGAACCATCTGCGTTGAGAGACCCAATCCCTGTTAACAATTTTGTCCAATGTTCTTTCAATCTATTGCGAGCTGGCTGGCAAATATACAGAGACGGCAAAAATACAGGCTGATAGAGAAAGGTGCAAAAACAGTTGCTGGCCCGTTGTACATTTGAAATACGGTTTAATAATAGCATGGCCTGCTTTGCTCTACAATTGATGTGATGTTTCATTATTCTCGGTCATAATGTAAACCAGCTTGTCCCAAGGGACACTGTGTGTAAACTGTCCTCCATTAACATTTTGGGTTACTGAGAAGTGTCCTTCTATAGGCCTTTACCGAAAGGTACCCTATAGGAAGCCAACCACTATTGGTTAAACATGGCATTCCCTTTTCCTGTAGTTTTAGTGAACAGAGTAATCTTGGATCTTGTGGATCTCTGCGGGGCACATTTCAATATGTGTGCAGTCTTAGCTCGGAGCGACAGCTTGTAACATCTTGTAATGTGTCAGTCACTGACAGGATACATTCTCATTACATTTGGCTGCTTTATAGCTTTTGAACCCTCAGACATAGAGATTAAGATAGCATGGAAAGACACCTGATGCCATCTTTAGCTGTACTATTAATAAAGAACAACAACGGTTAAGCGGCGTATGGTGGTGGACACATTTCTGTTTTCATTTGAGAAACAACACGGGCTGTGACGCGTGTGACGCGTTTCAAACACAATCAGTGTTGCGTAAAAATGAAGTAAAAATATCTTTAAGGAAATTGGCTAAAAATGAATGATCATGAGACAGGCACTTTAGTTAGCAGATTTTAAATGTAGCCTAAGCATCAAAAATAGGTAGTGTAAACGACTTAACACATTATTACCACGCATTTGTTTTTATTCAGAATTGCATATTGATTCGTGAAACGTTCAGACAGGTTTGTGACCAATTTAAAATAATCGAATGAATCATAATAACTGCCCTGTACCTATGCGTTATACCTTTGCGACAAAGCACAGCATATATATATGGCCGCATCTATATATATATATATATATATATATATATATATATATATATATATATATATATATATATATATATATATATATAATGTAATACTATATATATAAATGAAGAGAGTACAACAAATGTATTCAAGTAGCCTATTTGTACTTTGTAAATAAATTGTTACTCGACACCTCTTAATTAAAATGACAAGGAGCTTGTAGTTTTGCTTCGGCAAGAGTTTTCATTAGATACAGCACATGTGGACTTGATGCATTTCTCAAATTCCTCTGTTGCGCATTTGGTATTTAATTTTTCCACAGCTAATAAGCTCTTCTTTATGTTTTCCTTTGTAATTTAGCGTGGAAAATGCATGTTGGATACCAGGCAGCCGATTCCCTACAAAGGTCTTGCATTGTACGTGGGCTGGTTGTGAGAAATGTTGTTTAGCTCGGGGCATTTGTGAGCCTGCATTTTTTTCTGCTATACTGACTTCATAAAAAGTCTGGATCGCAGAGCTGTGACTCCAGAGAGTCTGAATCCCGCTGAACGCCTTCATGCCGGGGCGTGTTTGCGGTTTGCGCGATCATTCCCTGCCCGAGGCTTTGTCTAGCGTCTCACTGAAGTCGGGCTCGTCGAGCCTGTCTTTAAGTTTTACATCTTGAAAAAAATTAAGGAACATGGCCAAAGTATCTTTCTTGAACCTTATATATACGATTTCGAATCCGAAAACACTGCATAAACTCTCTTGACCTGCTCGGTACGGACTGGGCTCGACACACCACGTTAGTCAACAAAAGGTGAATTTGCTGGTTTTGTGTGAGCCATTTACAAGACGTTGCATTGCGTCTCCTGCCAGACTTATTAAAGACTAGACTCAACTGGCGCCGAGACAAACAGAGGGAGGCGTGGATAGATCTGAGGCGGGGAAACCCCCATAAAACATTCCAACAGTGAAGTAAAAATAAAATGAAATCGTCCAGAAATGGCAACATGGGCAGTGAATTGACATGTAACATTTTATTTAAATAAGTTTGAATCTAGTGGCATGAACTGTCCATTCGGGGTTAATAAATAAATCAAACAAAGAAAACATCCTGATACACATGAACTTTTTACAATCAGTAGCTTGCGAGTGGTTTTCATTAGCGTTTTGTCTACAATATTTGAAAAACAATGAGAACCCTATATGATATCCTAGAAGGTCAAATGAATAAGAAGACGCGGTACAACACACAAGTACAGAGATGGAGACCATATTTTCAACTTTCTGTATGTACTAAATATAAAACAAACAAAATGTATGAAATCAAAGACGGGCACATACAACACATTTACGTGGAATAAGGACAATGATTCGTTTTTTTAAAGGCACCAGACAGCTTTACGTTGTGCTACATGTGCTCTGAACAGTATTATACACCCTGTTGCAATTTTCTCTCCAACAATGTCCACATGAGTTCTCTATAGGCTTTGGATAATAGTGGTTCACTCAAAAATTGGTTTATATCCATTTATGGACCATCCTAGAATGAAAAGAAATCAATACAAAAATAATTTAATCTGTTTGATACTTTAGTTTTTGCCTGCATGAAAACCAACAGAGTTGCGCGCAAAAACGCACTAGCAATGATCAACGTGGCAAGAGCGAGGACGTCTCACCAGTCAGATTGGAAAGCAGGCTTAAAAGTCATTTAATTTGTTTGTTAACAAAAAGAATTCCCCAGATTTTTTATCAGTCATTTGAGTCAAAATATGGTCCCAGAGCTGACAGTTTGTTGTGGTGATGTAGCTGTAGATGGGTCGCAGAGTTCGTGGATGAGTACCAGGGGTAGTTTGTCAGGAAGGAAGCGGTCGTTGTGTTCGGAGGGCTGTTGCTCTGGGGCAAGGCCGAGTTTACAGTGTTCATTCTCGGATTGTGAGTGAAGTCCCATGCCGGGTTGAGAGGCGGCGAGTGCTGAGGTGGAGACTCGCTGGAGACCACATGCTGCTCGTGTGGGATTTCTCCATTTTTCCACAACTTCTTGAACTTTGAACGACGATTCTGGAACCAGATTTTTACCTGAAAGAAAACGCAAATAATTTAATGTATGGTTCCACGAAGAACCTTTAAAATCCATGGAACCTTCACGTTGCGCAAAAAGGCTCTTTGTAGTGGAACAAGGTTCTTTATAATATAAAAAGGTTGTTCTAAAATCCTCTTTAGGGAACCAAAAATGGTTCTTCTATGGCATCACTTCAAGACGCTCTTTTCATAAGCGTTATATTTTCAACAAATATACAAGCAATCTAAAACATTAAAAAAAAAATTAAAATAAAAAACATTTGACTTGTATATATTTTTTAAGAACAAAAAATAATACTAATAATTGTTTTTATGTTTCACATTAAATTTCACATTTTGTAAGTCAACCACTCGAAACAATCTTAAAAATACACTTCATTTCTAAGATTTACGCATTACGCATAATTTCATTACAAATTTCCATGAAATTTAATTGAGCAATCTTAAACAAAATGTCATTAATAAAACTTAAGTAAATATTCTAAAAGGGTTGAGATATGCTATTAAACACAACAACAAAATATTATGCATTATTATCATTAATAATACTAATACTAATAATAATCATTTTGGGCTGCACATGTCTGCACCTAATTGTCATTTTTGTTATGAAAGCTCACCCAAATAAATGAAACAGTAATTAATTTGCAGTTATACTGTATTAGCAAAATGAACGCTAAAGCGCATTTGTAAACTGATATTTTTAAATGATATTTTAGTATTTGAAATGAATTTGTCAGTACCTGTGTTTGCGTGAGGCCCATAGATGCGGCCAGTTCGGCTCTCTCGGGCAGGGCCAGATACTGAGTCTTCTGAAACCTCCTCTGCAGGGCCGCCAGCTGGAAACTCGAATAAATAGTTCGAGGTTTTCTGACCTTCTTTGGCTTTCCATTAACCATTCGGATTTCAGGTTCACCTTCTTCTTTTTCTTTGAGAGAAAAAAAAAAAAACTTGTAACATGAAAACTATATAAAAAGTAACAGGTTACACAAAATACATACTATTATAATTAATAACAATAACATTGGAGATTGTTGCTCACGTGTTGTTCAGTATAATCAGTAAATACACGGTAACATTAACGTTATAATGTAGAAATGTTACAATTATGACTGTCCTAAAAGAGTCCTAATGTGACAAGATAGTAACACATTTACCAGCTTCCGCAGGAGTTGGTGAGGAGCAGGAGCCGTACGTGCTGTAGGGGCCAAAAGCGTTGCCAAAACCCAGCTCATATGACTTGGTGTTGTACTGGACGCTGTTCATGCTGTTGTTCTGGTACTGGTAAGAGCTGATCTGGTCGTATGGAGAGCCGGCGCACTGTCCGGCCTGCTGGTCATTATTATTATAGTAGCTGCTGTCGGTGGCGGTTGAGACCGGTAGAGTCGGCGATTCCTGGGATTTGTGCAGACTGTGGTAACTGCTGGAGGTAATCTGGTGTGAATGCATATCTGTACCGAGGCTGTCAAAAACTCCAGTCATGTTTTTCATAACGCAAAAAAAAAAAAAAAAAAAAAAAAAAAAAAAGGAAAAAAAAATCTTTAAAAATAAATTACAAAAAATATATATAAAAAAAATGCAAGTCCAACGAAAGAACAAACTTGTGAAAACTCTTCTAAAGCGCAAAAATGCATACGTTTTCTGATGAAGACTGCTTACCAGTTTGGAAGAAACCCAACGCAGACGCGACGCAGAGCAGAACTGAGATAGTCTGTCAGCAGAGATGCGGGAAGACGGACATTTATCGCGCGTCACAGGGGAGGATGAACTTGTGTGCGAGAAGCAGCCAATGAATGCGGGAAACATGTGCACGCTCGTGAAATGTGTGCGTCATTGCTTGGTGATTTACTGCCGCATCGTGGTACATGGGTACAACGGGGCTGAAGGCTCCATTGATTTTATTTTCTCCAAAAACACTGAATAGCAACAAAAACTATCACAGCACTTTCCTAAAAACCTGTGTGTAATTTAAATATATTTTAAAATTATGCAAATTTAAGTAATGAAAATCCCTGAAGTTATAACATTTATTTTGAGACAAAATACTTGCCATTTTCACTTTTGTTTAAGGTAAATAAATCACACGTTTTTAATAACTGTCCAGTAAGTGAAAGTAGGCCTATAATATTTGGGGTAAAAAGCCCCCCTGTTGCAGGGGCTAAAGGTCCCTATTAAACACATTGTTTTTTTAAGTGAGGTGAATAGATATATTCTGTCTTACATTGACTCATTCAATCATAATAGAGATTAGTTTGAGATGTAATAAAATGCCAAATGTGTTTGAAATGAACAAAACATGATGCACCCTTTAATAAGCATCATCTTAATTTGTCACTTAAAAAAGCATCTTGTTGTCTCAAAATGATTTGCATTAGTTAAGACAGATTGTGCCCTTCAACTATTGCCCGCTATCTACACAATATCACTTAAAACCCCCTATAGGGGCCTTTTACCCCAAGTGTGGTGTAATAGGCTCCTCAACACATTTATACAAAAAAAACTTCTGTTATTATTTCTTTTCACATAAATTATGTTGCTCCATCAATATTCAATAAAAATACATATTTTTTAACTTGATATATTTTATGATCATGAAAATAGCTAAATTACCTTAAGGGGTGCCTTTACCTCGTTGGATCCTACATGAAAACACAATGGTAACACTTCCAAACAAGCATAGTTTTTAAGCATATTTAAGTATATATTGTCAAATATTAGCTATTTCGATTGTTGATGACATTCATGCAAGTTTTAAACAACACGTAAACACTATAAATAAAAACACCCGAATGATTTTATTCAAGCCTCTGATGTTTTTTGTTCAGAAGTTTATGTGCGTGAAACTGAAGCGGTATTTATTAAAGGAATATTCCGGGTAAAATACAAACTAAGCTCAATCGATAGCATTTATGGTATAATGTTGATTTCCACAGACTTGAACCTAGTTTTCTTTTAAAAAAAGAAATAGAGGAAGAATACATTACAGTGTTTTGCTTCTGTCACACAACAGCTTCCTATCATGTTTACGCACTCTACTGATTGGTTAGGTTTAGATAAGGGGTTTGGGTAAAGGCAGAATTAATAAGTATGTCCTTTACGCCTTACTTCCGCATTAGACATCCGGGAATTTGCACGTGATGAAGTCCTACGAGTGTATGCAAACAAAATCGTGCAACATAACAGGAATTAGCCACCTCATCAATTAATTTACTATTCATGATATTAAATTCCTCAAATATTCCTTAAAACTCATATCATATTTGAGCTGTAAAGCTGTTTAATAGTCATTTTCAGTAGGGTTTTAGGGTTCACTTCGTTTGTAAGTTGTCTCACTATAACCCAGATTTTTGCTTTTTGTAAAGGAGTCAAAATTAATATTTGTGGTAATTCAACATTATCCCACAAACACTGTCGATGGAACGGAACTTGTATTTGACCCGGAATATTCCTTTATGGATGTGCATTGTTACATTGTTAATTTAAACACGGATTGTTGGCTGGCTAAAATGCTATGCTCGATTCGCAAATGAATCACTCATCTGAGTCGGTTCTTTCAATGAATTGAACAAACAGGGTGGCAAAACGGTCTGAATCGGAAATAATTCAAACACATACACTACAGACTGATTCATGAAAAACAGTAAAGTGAAATTAATTAAGAATATTATTCATACAGCCCCTTATGTTTTTAATTCCTAGAAACGCCCATTTACAATGCAATAATAGACTTCTGGTCGTATTATAATACCTTCAGTATCATGGTGTCCTGAGCTGCTGCGACATCTGTCGGTTGTAAAGATCACGTTTATCAGTCGTGCTCTTGACCTTGTTATAAAAGTAAAAGTATCATGTGAAGATCCTTTCATTTCAGACAAACTGAGAAAATGATTGAGAATAGCCAATATAAAAAGTTCTCTCTTTCACCCCTGCAAATAAGCACTGTGGACAATAAGGCCAGAACAACTCATATTTAGATATAACTTCAGTATGTACAGGAAGGATGATGATGCTTTGTCCCATATATTTTCATGGGAAATAAATTGATCATTTACCGATTTCCGGATAGCACACATACATCAGAGAGATGTCTTTTTGGTGTGTGTGTGTGTGTGTGTGTGTGTGTGCGTGTGTGTGTGTGTGTGTATTTATCACATAGTAAAACCCAAAATTTTTGACCTTAAATGTCCCCATGAGGAAAACAGTTTATAAATCATACAAAATTATGTTTTATTGAAAATGTAAAAATGCAGAAAGTTTTCTGAGAGGGTTAGGGGATAGAATATAAAGTTTGTACAGTATAAAAACCATTATGTCTATGGAAAGTCCCTATAAAATATGGAAACACAACGTGTGTGTGTGTGTGTTTACATCTGGAAAACATATTTTTTAACTTGTTTTCTCTTCTGCAATATGTCTATAAGATGTACAGTATGTCAATACGTCTCAGGTGTCAATATGACATTCAGCAGATGTCATAGAGATGTTTATGATTTATGTTGGTAAGTCTGGTCTTTTTAAAATGTTTAGCAGATGCTTATCCGAATAGTGTTTTCCTGATTAAAAGATCTTAAACACATTTCGGAGGTGTACCTGTGCTATCTGGGCTAGTTGTTACAACATAAACTTTAAAATTATGAAAAGGGGCCATTGTGCCCTACTTCTGAGCCCCCCAGGGTAAACCTGTCCAAGCTTAAGAAAATAAAATATTCTGTGCAATTATATATTTTTTAATATTGAATAAATGAATGCTCACAGACAAATCAAATAACAGAATCCCAGCGACTAATATATTCATATTTAGAAGTGATACTATGAATACTATGAATTCAGATTAAGTGGTTCCACTCAATTTACCTAAAGGTTATGAATAGTGAAGATGCTAGAAATGTACATTAAACATATGGAATTGTTAAACAATTACCCCATGAATTATAATAGATATGTATTCTAATAGGGGGCATCGTACCTTAAGGATCTATCTTCCACTTAAAAATAAAAACAATATATTTTTTATTCCACAAATCTAAATACATCACTTTGTCCACAAATCCCCCATTATCAAATATATATTTATATATATTGTAAAGGGATTAATGGAAAGGAGGAAGCGAGAACCGGGTTGACAATATAAATAATAGTTTAATGAAGAACTAAACAATAAGGCAAACACACACACACAAAGGTGTAGGACATCTGCACTTAAATCTCTCTCTCTGTCCCACTGCAGTCTCCAATCTCCAGCCTTTATCCCTCTCTGAGGTTTGATTAGCCTGATTTGGGGCCGGATGTGTAACACGAGTCGTGCATCATGACCCGGCCCCTGCCCTCTGTCCTGTCACATTCCTCTCTCGTTCTCTCAGGCCGGGGAGCCCCCGGCATAACGTACACACCTCCTTCCCTGGGGAGGGGCGCACCCTATCTGCTGGCAGGTCATCCCCGTCTACCTGGATGAGGGAGGGGACAAGGGGAGGGAAACAAAAAATATTTGGCATCCACACATCGTAACGGCGATTCTGCCAAATTAACAAAAACATTTAAAAAAAGAGAAGGAAAGGCCAACGCGTAGCGGCAGTGAGAGAGAGAGAGGAGAGAAAGAGAGGAAAAAAAACACTTACTCACCGGTTCTCAGATACGATTGGTCCTCGGCCACTCCTCCAACCTCCAACGGATGACAGCCGCGCCTCCTTGGACATATCTGAGGCAGTCTTCCTGCCCCGGGTGGACGGAATGCACCGGCGCGTTCTTGGGAAACAGAAGGGGTCTCCCCCGCCACTGGCAGCAGTTCTCCTGCTCCAGGCGGTCGGCCAGGAGCCCCTCCCCGCTTGCGGTCAGCGGTCTCATACCGGTGGTCTCATTTCAGCAGCTGGTAGGGGGTCTCCTCCGCCCCTGGCAGCGAGGCCCTGACCGCTCCAGGCGGTTGGTTAGGAGCCCCTTCTCCCTTCGCGGTCTGCGGCCGTTCGTCCGCTCTCAGGCGGCCGGGCTCCTCTGTCCTCTGGTGGGTGGACAAGACTGCTTGTTGGGGTGGATGGTAGTAGCGAGGACTTCGGCACATCCCTCCTCCTCCTCCTCCTCCTCCTTGGGTTTCCGTAAATCTCTCTCTCTCTCTGTCCCACTGCAGTCTCCAGTCAGCCTTTATCCCTCTCTGAGGCTTGATTAGCCTGATTAGGGGCCGGGTGTGTTGCATCACGACCCAACCCCTTCCTCTGCCCTGTCACATATATATACAGTATATATATAATGTCATATAGTTCCCATTTCCAATTCGATTAACTTCAAAATAGTTCTGATGAAATAAATCTCACAAATGTTGACGTTCCAATGAAGAAGTGCACAGCCATTCAAAAATGAGATTTAGTGCCATCTTTGGTCAAGAGAAAAAGTTAGGGTTGGGGGTTCAAGCAAAGCTGAAAGGGATTTAAAGGGATAGTTCACCCAAAAATGAAATGATCTGATCATTTACTCATCCTCATGCCATCTCAAACTCATATGACTTTCTTTCTTCTGCTGAATAAATACGCATATTTTTAGAAGAATATTTCATCTCTGTGGGACCTCATAATGCAAGTGAATGGATACTAAAATGTTGAAGCTCCAAAATCACAAAAAGACAGGATAAAAGTAATGAGTACGACTCCAGTGGTTAAATCCATGTCTTCTGAAGCAAAATTATAGGTGTAGGTGAGAAATAGAAGAATATATAAATATATATACACCTCCACTTTCACTTTGACACTCTTTTACTTTTGTTTTTGGCAATTTGCATCCTTTTTGCATATCACACCTACTGTACTGGGCAGGGAGTACAATTAAGGACTTACATTTTGATCTGTTTCTCACCTAGATCTATCATATCACTTCTGAAGTCACGGATTTAACCACTGTAGCCTTATTGAGTACTTCTGTTTCCTTTATATGATTTTTGGAGATTCAAGGTTCTGGTCACCATTCACTTGCATTATATGGACCTACAGAGCTGAGATATTAAAAAAAAAAAAATCTTCATTTGTCTTCAGCAGAAGAAAGTCATACACATCTGGGATGGCATGAGGGTGAGTAAATGATGACGGATATTACATTTTTGGCTGAACTATGGATTTAAATAACAATTAATTCCATGTATATAACTTAAGTAATTGTATAGGGATATTTTTGAGATTTCAGGGGCAATTATTTGTCTTGTTTTATAGCTTGTGTTTGAACCACACATGGTTAACTATGTTTGTTGTTCCAGGGGTCATTACAGTAAAAGGACAACAGCACCTCTACTCTACTGGCAGTGAACAGTATCATATTTAATGAGCTCAGACTGGCGGAAACTGGATTAAAAAAAATCCTATGTCTCATGAAAATGTATTCCAGTTTGCAACAGGGTTGAGAGGGTTACTTTTTAAACATATTCCACTAAAGATTACAAAATACATGCTGTAATCTGTAATTTGTAATGTATTCTGATAGTATAGGTCAGTAACGTATTCTAAATACTTTGGATTACTTCTTCAGCACTGGTCGATTTTTTTCACTTGTTTTGTCTATAAATTCTCTCAGTACAGTAAGACAAAATACACATGTTAAAAATACATTCTCTGAAAAACATGAATATCTTATGCAGTGTTGTTTCTAAAACAAGATCAATCAAACTGATCTTATTTGAAGGATTTTTAGATATTTTTACATTTTATTATCAAGAATATGATTTTTGTCCTAATATCAACGATCTTACTAGAAAGAAGAAATTATGATCCAACGTGAATTTTCTTGATAAAAAATATAATCGTGCGTGGTATCATGTGCATGTAAAATGGCTAGAAATAGCATTTTAGCTTAGCGTAAAGCTGCCAAATTACACAAGGTTTATTTCAATTTCTTCTGCTCCAAACTGACTTCAAACTTACTTAAATTTTACTTCTGTCTGCTCGTATGAATGTAACACATCATAAGAAAGTGTTTCACCGCTGCACTTTGGATCACATCATTTATATGTATAAATGATTTCCATCTGAAAGGACTAAATATTAAATGAAATGAATCCGCTGAATAACCTGTAGATGGCAGTATACCTCTCTTTACTGCTTTGCTCTGACCATCGTCAGCTGTGCCAGTGTTCAAAGTAATAAAGAAAATAGATATTTTAGCACACTTTTTAGTTTAGAGTTCTGAGAAATAACAATAGAATGAATCTCAAAGATTACACAGAGCATAGTAGTCCCTTTCCCAGTGTACAGATGTAGTCATCAAATACTCAGCTGCTATCAGCATCACAGCAGCTGAATTATAGTCGCATTCATTCAGATACTACGTTTATAGCAAATGTGTTACAATACTTGGCACGTGGGAAGTCTTTTCTTATCCCATGGGGCTAATTAAACATGTTTAATAGTTTGAAACTGTTTTCACAGGGTCACAGGAGTCCCCACTAACTGTTGATGGGACAAGAATCTTTGTGATTGTGGTGTCTGGGCTTGAGCTATGTTTAAGTAGTATAACGAGCAGCACAGTGACAACAAACCTTAAAAAAAGACTTGTATAATCCAGAGTGTAAATAATGTGTGAGCAAATGCTCAAACAGAGGCTTGTGAGGGGAGTCTTCTTATATTCCTTTTTCACATACAGATAAAGTGTTCAGCGTGAGATTTTACACACTTACCATTGTTTTTAACTGTTTATGACTTTACCCCTATACAAGAAAACCGTTTAAGGCGTTTACATGATTTTAAATTATGCTGCCTTGTTAAGCACAATCAGTGTAAGATGGTGCATGTACACTCTTTGTTGCCAGTGCCACCCTGTTCTACTTCAATAGGTATCAGATTTATAGTTGGTGTAAAAGCGTAATTGCTAACAAATCCACTTTTTTCATCATTGAACAAGATTTTTTCAATTACTGTTTTTAAAAACAGTCCATAATTCAACTAAAATGTTGTCACACACATAAGGGTTGTGTGAGATCGGTTCCACCAGGCAAAACAGGCCAGCTGAGTGTTAAATCAGATGCAAATAATGAGATGTGACAGGAGGCAGGTGGCAAAGCGGCTGATGTCAATTCTCTGTCGTTTTGCAATTCTGAGGGCACAGATATGGTTGAGTTAGAAGAGCACTATCATTTAAATCAAGATGTCATTATAAAATCTTTCATTCCTTGTCAGATTGTGGTCTTGCTTCTATTGTAATAGATTCTATTCTACTCAACTCACAAAACAGTGTCCATATTTCATCAAAATATACTTCCATTTGGAACCAAAAACCAGTTCTTGTTCTAAACCGCTTCCATTTTTCCTTTTGACTGTTCCCCTTGTTTCCATCTGGCTAGTAATAACCTGAATATAATGCCAATAATAGCTATCTATGTGTAGTACAAGTCTTGTTTTATGTACTGAGTACATGTTGGTGGCCAATGTTTAAAACTAAAGGATTTTGTACGAACTGTAAGATCAATGTCTGTGAAAGCCATCCTGTATTATGGAAGTTCACTTAGATGCAGTGTCATATTTTTTTGGCTGATGAAGCCTTTAGTTTACATTAATTTAGTATCCATGTATTCCATTTTAAGAGAGTGTAGTCCATCCTTTGACCAAGATGGTGCAGGTAGAGGTCAGTCCGGCTGGAAGCTAGTGGCAGTTAATTTCCGGTGAAGTATACTAAGTCCGAGTTTCAGGCAGTGGACAGTGAAGTATCCCTTATTGTATGGTTGTAGTTGGCAATAGTTCATCCTCTGTGAAGTCCATCGTAATAGATTGAAGTGATGCAGACTATGGTTGCATGTTAGACCAGTGCTACGATAGTATCACAATATTAAAGTTTCAAAATAATGCCGGTGCCACAGTTTTTTTAAACGGTAGTACCGTTAATATGGTAGTAGTGTAAGTTATGTTGTAAGTGTAGTAGTAAATATTATTTGAGCTGAAACCTTAATTTATATCAGACCTATAATGTAGTCATTTCGAGTGGCATCCCCTTCACGTAGTGCCCTTTAAGAGCGCAAGATGCTGTTTAGAATTTGCCCCTTACATGGTATTGTTTATATTTCATTGTGTGGTTTTCCCATGCTTCAAATACACACACGTCTGAATCCCAGTGTATTAATTTGGTGGTTGTGTCTCCTAATAGATAATATGGATGTAAATAAAACTTTGGAGAGTAAGAAGCTTTTTAAAAAACACAATTCACGTAACAAGATTCGGAATAATTTAGGGTTTGCCTTATGAGACTGGGAAAACCCATCTGCCCTGAACCTCTACAAAGATTTCAAGCCGAGGTGGGAAACCCCAGCAAACGTATTAAACACCTTTGAACACATCCCGCTGCTTCTGCAGTATACACAAGGGTTAGTCACTTCATTGAACCTAACTGCTTTATCTTTTTCAGATTTGCCATTTCTCAGAAAAACAATAGGTTGCTCGAACTTCGCAAAGTTTGCATTTAGGATTAGATGATGTACCTGGTTTGTGCGTAATCTGCACTCGAGCTGCTGTTTACCAGAAGAGAGAGGCTGAAGCGTTTGTAATAATTAAACAGTTGCTCAACACAGTCTTTTCAACATTACAATATCTTTATTTTTTTGTTGCAAACATTCAAATAATCACAGAAACAATGGAATAAAATTTTAAAGCTATTGTCATTTGAACTGGCTGTTTTTTGTTTTTTTACATCAAACTAAGAATGTAAAGGGTAACAAGTTTAACAAGTCCATTTGAGGCTTCTCCAGTTCATCAGTTGTTTTCACCACTTCTGGAGCAACAAGTGGAATGGCTAGTTACTAAGAGCCACTTTGACAAACTGTGTTAATAATTAACACTATAATGATGTGATATGATGATGTGATGATGTGATAGGGTGATAGTGTGATACTACTTGGTATCGAATCACCCAAAAGCACAAGCATGAAGCACAGACAAAACTTATTTGGACATTTTCTGAGTGTCAAACGTGGTGAAACGTAGTGGAACATGTTTTTCAATAATAATTTAATGTCCCAATACTGCCATGTAGTCTTATTGTATACTAAAAAGTATTTCCCAATACTAGTGAAAAGAGTTGGTTAATAAGGGATTACATGTAATCTGGATACCATAATAATATTGCAAAAATCAAGTACTTGCAATTACATTACATTTTACCTGTCTGGTTGGCACAGGCTGCAGTTAGTAGTCATTACCCAGCGACACATGGCGGTGGGAGTAGGGCATCAGATAGGACCAAATCTGGATCTGGCAGACTCTGGTAATAGTGGGATATGTATCCTGAGGTTGAGACAAGGAAACAAATAGAATAATATTAATGTAGATGCCAATATTAAAATGTTAAGAGCAAATGGAACAGAAATCATTAAATCCCTTCCAATCCTTATGCCTAGTCAACAAGTGCTCTTATTTTCAAACCCTCCACAATCAACACCCAACTTCAATTTTCACCCACTAAATAACCCGTTTTACTCTAAAATGTCAGATTAAGGAAGTAACACAGGTTGCGAATCTAGTTTTTGTTGACTTTAAAGTGTAAACTAATTGTTCTTTTTCAAAAGATTCTAGAATGTCTCTTCCTCTAATGTTGTCTTTATCTCTTACAATATGATTAATGATTCATTTGAGAAGACAGAAAGGACAGATCAGGATGGGAATGGACTAAAATGGCTGTGATTTCACATATTGTAGTCAAACCAACTACACCAGACAGTGACCTCGTCCTTCGTCCTTCATCCCCAGAATGAAAACATGACACATACCATTATAATCAGTACCTTGCCCATTTCAGACTAAAATGTGCACAGGCAACTAAAAACAGTTGAAGAAATGCCAGCAGCTAATGCACTGATAAACATTGTAGCCTTAAATCCTTTTTGCTTAATGGATTCTGTGACAAAAACACATTCCAACCCTATCTCCACCACTTCCATGAAATCTGGTCTCATAGCAACTGCAAATCCAACTGCCCCCTTTCAGGATGATGATCCATTTTTAGAGAAGTTCTTTAGGAAATGCTGAATAGGGATTGGACTAGTTTTATCCAACTTTGAAATCAGTAATGAGTGAAAGTCTCAAGATATATTGTAGAGATGTATAATTTGCAGGTTTGGGGAGTGACGGAATACACGTAAAAGGATTACTTATTTAAAATACAAGTAACTGTATTCCACTACAGTTACAATTTAAATCATTGTTAATTAGAATACATCCATCCATCGTTAACCGCTTATCCTGTGTACAGGGTCACAGGAGCCTATCCCAGCTAACATTGGGCGAAAGGCAGGGTACACCCTGGACAGGTCATTTGCATTTCATTGTCATTTGTTTCATTTAATATTTAGACCGCAGGGCCACACATAGACATACAACCACTTACACTCACATCCACACCTAGGACAATTTTTGGAGACATCAATTAACCTAGCCTGCATGTCTTTGGATGGTGGGAGCACCCAGAGAACCCACGCAGACACGGGGAGAACATGCAAACTCCACACAGAAAGGCCGGGGCAACTGGGGTATAAAACCCACAACCTTCTTGCTGTGAGGCGACAGTGCTAACCGCTGCACCACCGTGCCGCCCTTAATTAGAATACAGTTACATTCAAAAAGTATTTTGATTACTGAAGAGATTCATTTGCATTTCATTGTCATTTGTTTCATTTAATATTTAGACTGTTCAGATGGAAAACATTTATACATATAAATGATGCGATCCAAAGTGCATTTGAACAGCGGTGAAACACTTTCTTCTGATGTGTTACATTCATACGAGCAGACAGAGAAGTTTGAAGTTTGGAGCAGAAGAAATTGAAATAAACCTTGTGTAAATTGTCAGCTTTACGCTAAGCTAAAATTAGCCATTTTACATGCGCGTGTGACCAGACTCGATTATATTTTATTATCAAGAAAATTCATGTTGGATCATAATTTATTTTTTCTAGTAAGATCTTTGTATTGTGTTCCTGTAAAAATATCTAAAAATCCTTCAAATAAGATCAGTTTTATTGATCTTGTTTTAGAAACGTCTCGGTTACGTATGTAACCTCCGTTCCCTGATGGAGGGAACGAGACGTCGTGTCGAAGAAGCGACACTAGGGGTCTCTCTTGAGCGCCGAAAGATACCTCTGATCTATGAAAAAAGGTCAATGAGAGTTGGCGAACAGTATTTGCATACTCCACCTCCGGATACAGATATAAAGGCGAGAGAAATACGCTCGTTCATTCAGGATTTTTCTGAGGAGCCGGGAGTGTACCGGGCACCTCAGCGGCTCGGCTCAGCGACGTGGCCGGGAAGACACGACATCTCGTTCCCTCCATCAGGGAACGGAGGTTACATACGTAACCGAGACGTTCCCCGTCTGTCACTCACTTCGACGTCGTGTCGAAGAAGCGACACTAGGGGTCCACTTCAAAACTCGCCATGCGCTGAGCCGTGTACGTGTACTGCTGACACAGAAGCGGGCAGGTATTTGCACGTGCACAAGCGACCAACTGTGTTCAGGCTGCACGTACTCTTCCCCAATGCCCCGAAAAAGCGTCAGCATCCTTTTGGTTACCCTAGGGGGGAACAAGGTGACGCTCCCAACTAGGGAACGGGCCAAGCCTGGCTGGGCCTCTTTTCTCTCTATGTTTTCTCGGCATAGAGCAAGAGCAGCCGGGGCCCTTACCGCATCGAGGGAAGGGGGTCTAATTCCCGAATTCCTATTCTTTTAGGGGGAAAAGACCCTGCGGAGGCCACACCCGCCCAGCAGGGGAGGTAAAGGTGGAAAAATACATCACATGGCCACTTTGGGCATGTGGGAGGAAATGGCGCGGTGGTAGATCCAACATCGAGGAGGGGGGAGTTGCTACAACACGGCGACCGGAGGGCAGCGAAGGACTGCCTAAGGGAGACGCGGGTCAGCTCATAAGGTGACCGTACTGCGGAAATACACACAGGAGGAGTCCCGTAGGAGGCCTGATCTGTGGAGCACCTATTCCAGTAGGGGTAGCCGGAGGTACCCGTAGTGGACTGGACCAGCACGTTCCTCCGCTGAACTGCTGCGGGCCCGAAGGGCTAGGGAGGAATCAACCAGGGACCTAGGTCCTCTGGGACAGAAGCGCACTGTTTTGCCTTGGCAGAGGGAAACGGCGCTGGAACAAGCGGTTCACCCGGTCAGATCGTCGACGTGTACCGAGTTCTACGGGCTCGGACCTGAGAGAACACGGGACGAGACTGACTCAACCCTGAGATTGTAGAATCTCGTAAAGGTGTTAGGTGCTGCCCAGCCCGCAGCTCTGCAAATGTCTGCTAGGGAGGTGCCCCTCACCAGTGCCCATGAGGATGCCACACTCCTAGTGGAGTGGGCCCGAACCCGTAAGGGGGGTGACACGGCCTGGGTGTGGTAGGCCAATTGAATGGCCTCCACCACCCAGTGAGACAACCTCTGTTTGGAGACAGCGTTCCCTTTCTGCTGTCCTCCAAAGCAGACAAAGAGCTGCTCAGAACGCCTAAAGCTCTGGGTGTGTTCCAGGTAGGCACGCAAGGCACGTACCGGACACAATAGTGAGAGGGCTGGGTCTGCCTTCTCCCGGGGCAGCGCTTGTAGGTTCACTACCTGATCTCTAAAGGGCGTGGTAGGAACCTTGGGCACATAGCCCGGTCGAGGTCTTAGGATCAC
The DNA here is from genome assembly GCA_032164185.1 of Moxostoma hubbsi. NCBI lineage: Eukaryota > Metazoa > Chordata > Actinopteri > Cypriniformes > Catostomidae > Moxostoma > Moxostoma hubbsi. Next base: position 43,776,205 of record JAVLUX010000011.1, on the reverse strand, counting down.
ATGAGTGTCTGCCGGACCAAACTCCAGGCAAGTGTCGTTAGTAGAGAACGCTTGCAGGTCCCCGACCCTCTTGATGGAGGCGAGCGCGATCAGCAGGGCCGTCTTTAGAGAGAGGGCCCTGAGTCCAGCTGATTCTAGCGGCTCGAAAGGGGATCTCTGAAGACCGGCGAGGACCACCGAGAGATCCCAGGAGGGGAACAGGTTTGGCCGGGAGGGGTTTAACCTCCGGGCGCCTCTTAGGAACCTGACGATTAAGTCGTGCTTGCCCAGAGACTTGCCGTCTACTGGGTCGTGGTGAGCTGCGATAGCGGCAACATACACCTTCAAGGTGGACGGGGACAGCCTCCCCTCCAACCTCTCCTGTAGGAACAGGAGCACCGACCTAACTGCGCACCTCTGTGGGTCTTCTGCCCGGGAAGAACACCAATTGACAAACAGACGCCACTTCAGGGCGTAGAGTTGCCTGGTAGAAGGGGCTCTGGCTTGGTTGATCGTGGCTACGACCGTGGGTGGTAGACCAGCTAGATCTTCCGCGTCCCATCCAGGGACCAGACGTGGAGGTTCCAGAGGTCTGGGTGCGGATGCCAGAGCGTGCCCCGTCCCTGAGAAAGAAGGTCCTTCCTCAGGGGAATTCGCCAGGGAGGGGCTGTTGCGAGGAGCACGAGGTCCGAGAACCAGGCCCGGGGGGGCCAGTAAGGAGCCACGAGAGTGACTTTCTCCTCGTCCTCCCTGACCTTGCACAGCACCTGTGCAAGAAGGTTCACTGGGGGAAATGCGTACTTGCGCAGCCCCACCGGCCAGCTGTGTGCCAGTGCATCTGCCCCTAGGGGAGCCTCTGAGCGGGCGTGCCAGAGCGGGCAATGGGAGGTCTCTCGGGAGGCAAACAGGTCTACCTGAGCCTTGCCGAACCGTTCCCAAATCAGCTGAACCGAGTGGGGGTGGAGCCTCCACTCTCCGCCAGGCAAGCGTTGTCGTGACAGCGCGTCCGCCATCACATTGAGTTTGCCGGGGATGTGAGTGGCACGCAGCGACCTGAGTCGGTGCTGGCTCCAAAGGAGGAGACGCCGGGCGAGTTGCGACATGTGACGGGAGCGTACGCCGCCTTGGCGATTTATGTACGCGAACGCAGTGGTGCTGTCCGACCTGACCAGGACATTTGTCGCGAATTAATGGGAGAAACTGCCCCAGGGCTAGAAGGACAGTCAACAACTCGAGGCAGTTGATGTGCCAACGCAGCTGGGCCCTTTTCCAACGGCCTGAGGCTGTGTGCCCGTTGCAAACGGCGCCCCAACCCAATCTGGATGCGTCGGTCGTGACCAGGATGCGTCTGGACACCTGCTGTAGGGGTACTCCAGCCCGTAAGAAACAGAGGTCTGTCCAGGGGTTGAATGTTTGTTGGCAGGCGGGGGTGATTGTTACCCGGTGCGTGCCGTGGCGCCATGCTCGTCTCGGGACTCGGGTCTGGAGCCAGTGTTGGAGCGGTCTCATATGCATCAACCCCAGCGGCGCGACCGCCGCGGAGGACGCCATATGCCCCAGGAGCCTCTGGAAAAGTTTTAAGGGGACCGCTGTGCCTGGCCTGAAGGCGGCAAGGCAGTTCAACACTGACTGGGCACGCTCGTTGGTGAGACGTGCGGACATTGAGACCGAGTCTAACTCCCATCCCGAGAAAAGAGATGCTCTGAACTGGAGCGAGCTTGCTCTTTTCCCAGTTGACCTGAAGCCCCAGACGGCTGAGGTGCCTGAGCACCTGGTCTCTGTGGGCGCATAGTAACTCTCTCGAGTGGGCCAGAGTGGGCCAGAATGAGCCAGTCGTCGAGGTAGTTGAGTATGCGGATGCCGGCTTCTCGGAGCGGAGCAAGCGCTGCCTCTGCGACTTTCGTGAAGACGCGAGGGGACAGAGACAGGCCGAAGGGGAGGACTTTGTACTGGTACGCCTGGCCCTCGAATGCAAACCGCAGGTAGGGGCGGTGTCGGGGCAGGATGGAGACGTGGAAATACGCGTCCTTCAGGTCTATCGCTGCGAACCAATCTAGATGCCGGAGGCAGGTTAAAATGTGTTTCTGCGTGAGCATCTTGAACGGGAGTTTGTGCAACGCTCGGTTGAGAACTCGAAGGTCCAAGATTGGTCATAAGCCGCCGCTTTTCTTGGGTACGATGAAGTAGGGGCTGTAGAAACCCTTCTTCATCTCGGTTGGAGGGACAGGCTCTATCGCGTCTTTGGCCAGAAGAGTCGCGATTTCCGCGCGCAGGGAGTGGGCGTGTTCGCCGTGTACTGCGGAAAAGCGGACGCCCATGAAGGGGGGCGGGGGCCTGGCAAACTGAATTGCGTAACCGAGTCGGATGGTCCGGGCCAGCCAGCGAGACGGGTTGGGAAGTGAAAGCCACGCGTCCAACCTCTGCGCTAGGGGCACCAAAGGGACGATTAATTTTGACGTACCCGGCGGGGCTTCGCAGCGGGGCGGAGCAGGTAGGGCAGCGTTGGGAGGCGACGGGGCGACCTGCGGCTGAGGTGCTGAGAAAAGACTCAAAGCACTTACCTTGCTCCGCACACCCGGCTGGGGGCGGGTTAGTGACTGAGGAGGAGGTCCTGGGTAGGTGTCCTCTAGACTCATCGGAACCGGCCGGCCGGGGGACAGTCGTGGGGCTGAAGACGGGTGGTCCGTGTCCAGGAAGCCAGGACTGTTGAGATCTAAGGGCAAAGTGCCGTGAGAACGGCATTTGCGGGCCAGGTGACCCAGAGACATAGGAAATAGCTTTTATTGAGAATGTGGGTACCGCAACCCCATCTAAGGGGGAGCGGCAAATTAAATTGTTTGAAAACAAAAGATTCTCCTCCCAGCCCTCCACCGGGGGACGGAGTGGTCTTACCACCTCCGGAGCTAACGTCTGTGTCGCTGGGTCGTCCGTCTCAGGACCGCCGGGAGTCCGGGAGACGGGGGGCGTCTGCTTCCTGCGGTGTGCTCGACGCAGGGGCTGAGAGCTGGGCCCGGGTTGAGGCGGAGCAGGTTTCTTAGCCGCAGGGGGACGCCCTCGGCGAGCAGACGGGGCAGTGGCCTTGGCGGCAGGTTTGCGGCGAGGCAGGATGTGAGAAATAGCCTCCGTCTGTCTTCTCACCGCGGAGAACTGCTGGGCGAAGTCCTCGACGGTGTCGCCGAAGAGGCCAAGCTGGGAGACAGGGGCGTCGAGGAAGCGGACTTTGTCGGCCTCACGCATCTCGACCAGGTTGAGCCAAAGATGACGTTCCTGGACCACAAGGGTGGCCATCGCCTGCCCGAGTGCCTGCGTGGTGACCTTCGTAGCTCTGATGGTGAGGTCGGTCGCTGAGCGCAGTTCCTGCAGCACATCGGGGTCAGGGCTACCCTCGTGCAGATCTCTGAGCGCCTTGGCCTGGTGGACTTGCAGGATGGCCATGGCGTGCAAGGCGGAGGCGGCCTGTCCCGCGGCGCTGTAGGCTTTGTTGTTCAAGGAGGATGAAGTCCTACAGGCCTTGGAAGGGGGTACAGGGCGTCCGCGCCAGGTGGTAGGGTTACCGGCACAAAGATGGAGCGCAACTGCCCTATCCACCTGGGGAATCGCCGTGTACCCGTGGGCCTCTCCGCCGTCGAGGGTAGCGAGAGCAGACAAGCAGAGCTTTTGACGAATGGAGAGCGGCGCTCTCCGTGAAGACGTCAGCTCGTCATGCACCTCCGGGAAAAACGGGACCGGGGGGGGGCGTGGCTGTGAGCGGCGCCCAGACCCCAGGAACCAGTCATCCAACCGTGACGGGTGTGGGGAGGGTGGAGGTTTCCAGTCCAACCCCACCCCGACGGCGGCCCGGGCAAGCATGTCGGACATCTGCGCGTCCACCTCAGCCTGGGCCTGCTGGCCTGAAGGCGGCAGTCCAGTGGAGGAGTCAGCGTCAGATGCCGCGCTCTCCAACGGAGCGGCGAGCTCATCGGCATCAGGCTCCAGAGGATAAGCAGACCGGCCCGGAGGCGAGTCGCCGTTACCTCGAGGCTGGACGGAGGTAAACGAGCGTGTCGGGGGGCGGGTGGTCCGCGGGGACGTGCCCTCCCCAAATCGCCTCCAGTGCCAACCGCATCATCCTCAATCCCGTGGGAAGAAGGAGCGATACGGGGGGCGGCTGGAGTGGCGTGCTTTCTATTGAAAGCGAGCCGCGACCGCAACGTTACCATGGTCATGTTCTCGCAATGAGAACATGAACCATCCACAAACGCTGCCTCGGTGTGATCGGCGCCCAGACACACGAGACAGCGCCTGTGGCCGTCAGAAGCGGAGAGCACTCTACCGCATCCAGGAACTACACAGGGGTTGAATGGCATCTTCATAAAGACGCGCCCTGAAAAGGGCATTCAACACCGCTGTGTATTGCTCTTTTAGAGAAATAAACTCTTTATGAAGAAATATAACTCTTTGGAAAGGGAACTCTTTCAACTCTGTGCTGTCGAAGCGCCCAGGGGCAAACTGCACGCCGGCAGAGAAGAGAAAACAGCCGCTGAAGTGCGCTGTAAATCCAACAGCAGCAGAGCGTGAGAGGATCAGAAGCAAGATCAGTTGTGTGTAGCACAGCAGACAGCATTCACACGACCATCGGCTCCGAAGAAAATTACTGAATGAACGAGCGTATTTCTCTCGCCTTTATATCTGTATCCGGAGGCGGAGTATGCAAATACTGTTCGCCAACTCTCACTGGCCTTTTTTCATAGATCAGAGGTATCTTTCGGCGCTCAGGAGAGACCCCTAGTGTCGCTTCTTTGACACGACGTCGAAGTGAGCGACAGACGGGGAACAACTCTGCATAAGATATTCATGTTTTTCAGAGAATGTATTTTTAACATGTGTATTTTGTCTGACTGTACTGACAGAATTTTTATAGACAAAACAAGTGAAAAAAGAAGTAATCCAAAGTATTTAGAATACATTACTAACCTTGAGTAATCTAATGGAATAAATTACAAAATACATTTTACAGCATTTATTCTGTAATCTGTAGTGGAATACATTCAAAAGTAACACTCCCAACCCTGATAATTTGTACCTCATAATTGTTCATGAGGAGAGGTACAGTATGGTCTTAATTTATGTAAGGGACTTACTCCTATAAATTTCTAAAATGCACAAATACATTTTTGCATTCTGATTATGTTATCCAGATTACATGTAATCCGTTACCACCCACCTCTTTTCACTAGTAATGGGAAAGTACATACTTTTTAGTATACAATAAGATACATGGCAGTATTGGGACAATAAATTATTATTGAAAATAATAATTCCACTACGTTCCACCACGTTTGACACTGATTTGTCTTTATTTTGACCATCATATCTATTGTGTTTATAATTTAAAATCTAGCAAACATGTTTTGTGAAGTGTTTTGCTTGAAAAGAGTGCTTGTACTTTGATATTATGTTATATAATACAATTACATTCATACGTTTTAAGTGTGGCTTAAGTGCCCTAATGAATTTGAGGGCTAGAGTAGTTCACATTGACACAGAAAGACTATTTATGGTCATTCATCAGTCACTAGAGGGGAATCAATGGCTGATGTAATCACCACTCTTACAGTCATCAATCACAGTCAGCAATTAAAGAGCTCTGAAACCACAAAGAGAGTCTACAAGCTATTGCTTATATTCAATGGGAATACCATATTCAAGGATAACCACACAGATTTGCCACCATTCGTCTCATCTCTTCTCTAGAGCTTCAGAGCATTGCTCCTTTTTTACCCATTATTTGAGCACAGAGCTTAAATATGCAATTAAGTTTAGCAGTGGGGGAGGTGGAACAGACAGTCCTGATTGCAGAGGGTCAGCCAAGGGAAATCCGGTCCTGGTGGACATTAATGCATCCACAGAGGGGAGCATTAAATAATGTTTCCTGTGACGTATAAATCAAGTCTAGCACCACCCTGTTCCTCCTCCGTTCAGAGCCCATAACAAAGAAATAATCCAGGTTCAATCAAATTTAAAGGGGTCATGACATACTATTTATTTCTTTTTTAATCATTTTATTATCTTCCCTGAGGTCCATTTATAATGTCTGTAAAGTTTTTTTTTTTCTTTTCTTTCTTCACCAAAACAGTCATCATTTTCCACCCTGTCTCTGGCCCACTGTTTATAATGCTTGGTAAATCCATCTGGCCCTTTTATGGAAACGTCCACTGTTCTGATTGGCTAACATGGGATAACACATAATGTACACCCAACACATTTCATCTGAATGTTTCAAAATTCTCCCTAAAGCACAGCAACTATCAAACAGTCATGTCATTTGAAACATTAGTGAATTAAACTGTGTACTCATGGGTCCGGTAGTGTTTAACTGCCACATCTTTCAGTTCTTTTGCAAAGCTTGTATCATATTGTGGCTGGTTCACAAACAATCCATGCTGATCTGAGCTATAAATACTAGAGCCCGACCAATATGGGATTTTTGAAACCAATACAATATTGATTTTAGAGGGGGGAAATTCACAAATTACCGATATGGTGGCCGATATAGCTAATTTGTGAGCTGGAATGAAAACAGACCATTTCTATGTGGACTGTTCACCGATTTTGCACTGATATGACTATACAAAGGTACTCAGAAGGCTGCTGTCTCAAACAAATATTTTTTATCAAAGAACATTTGACATTATTAATATACATTGTCAACAAATTCTAGAAATGAACACTGAGAAAATAAAGAATAAATACAAATACAATAAAGAGCTTAAAAAACATCAGTACTGTATGTTTAATATCAGTCAAATGCTGACCATTACAATAAAGAATAAATAAAATTAAATAAATAGCCAAATAAACATCAGTACTGTTTAGTATCAGACAGTTGCTGACCATTAAAATAAAGAATAAATTCAAATAAAATAAATAGCTAATTAAACATCAGTACTGTATGTTTAGTATCAGTCAAATTCTGGCAATATTAATACTGCCAGTCAATTATTGGCAGGTTGTAAATCAAGAAGCATTTACACCTGCCGAGACAAGAGATGAACAGCGGCAGCGGTGTTACACTGTATTCTGCTATACAAGTTCATGGGAAACCTTTAAATATTACATTTTATAAATGTAATGACTGGAATTGTTCGGTTGAAGGGGTTAACAAACTGTGAATCCTGAACAAAACACTTTGGTGAATACACATTAGCTTCCACTCACCTGACAAGATATGAAAGTAGCTACGTGGTTAGCTAGTTAGCTATGAGCTCGTTGTCAAAAAGAGTAAAAGATGGACCAGCATTGCGTCTCACCAACTAGGTAACAGCGTAGCGTGAAATCAACACTCAACAGACACAATCCACCACCGCACTGTTGTCTACTGAGATGCAAAAAGATGATTTGATGTTTACCTTTGAATCTGCTACATTACTGACTGCACTGACAAACTATAGCTGGCTAAGAACAAACAGACATGAGTGACATGGTTGTCAGGGACAGGGTTAACATTATATTAAAAAGGGAAAATGATGGGGTCATTGTATATAAAATTTTCAGTATGTATTTCACAAACTAGTTAGCAACTTACCGAGAAGACACCACTCAACTCCGCCCTGTCACCATCAGTTCAGAATCAGCTCTGTAAACAGTGGATTCGGAGTTCACTCTGCTGGACAAACTACGTAATGACACCCATTCTAAAGCATTGTTTTCTGCATTATATTTTCTATAAAAAAAGTTTTCACATCTGTGCATATTGGTAAACATATACGCCGATACGATATAAGTGAAAGGCTAATATCGGCCGATAACTTCAGCAGACCACTAATAAACACATACAATCTACACTGAAATTCTTCATAAGCAAACGTAATACAATCCATGGTGATGTTGGGTGATTCAACAGGCCAAAGCAGAGATGTTGGTCAACACATTTCACATCTTCTGTGTTTGTATACACACAGAACAGCACGTGTTTCTCCCAGACAGCGGCGGCAGCTGAATGAGATGCGTTTTTTAAAAGTTGTGCTTGTCCCGCTCTTAAAACGTGGCGCACATTGCCAAAAATGCATCAAAATGTTCAAAGACATCCGTATACTGCTTGTTTACAAAAGAGCAACCATTAAATATTGTACAGATGGCTGCAAATATGGTCCATGACACCTTCAAAACAACAGGAAACAGCCCAGCTGAATGAAACTTTATAGCAGATGTATTTTAATGATTAAAGCCGTTCATCTAGTGTAGAAAAACATGTAAATCCAGATAAGCACATGAAGGTGTCATGTGTATGTCCCCTTTGGATGAATCTCCGATGACAGGCCCTCTCTCTTCTTCACCTGTGTGAGTGTGAATGAGCTCCAATGGGCAGGGCCAAGGGTGGAATTACAAAAAACAGGCATTGATGTTTTGCCGAAGAGGCAGTCATTGGCTGCGTCCAAAACCAAATGTAGCTGTCTTGTTGACTTGCTGCCCTGTAAGTCAATGACTCATCAGACAGCATTTGCATATGAAGGTACCTCCAGAAACTGGTTTTGGACAGGGTACTAAGGCAGTATAATGTCACATCGTTGCTAGGATACCAGCAACTGATTAAAAGCATCTGGTGTCCACTAAAGGTAACGCATCTGCTTCATTCATCCAACTCAACCACAATGATCTAATAATCTAGAACAAAGTCAGGAGAGTTTTGGTGATAACCAAGTGTATATTTCATAACTACAATACTAATATCTCGCTAGAAATGGAATCAAAAATTTCCAAATTGGCTATCAACCACCTCTTCTGCTGACATTTTTTCTTTACCTCAACCGACATGGATCCGCGTGCACAGGATTGTGGGATTTCATAGGCAATGAAGGATACGTCTATGCTGCCTTCAACAATCGATCAGATGAAGGAATCTCAGTAGACAGGATGCGACACACACATTGGATTCGGATATGATTTGAGCCCTTCCTACTTCTGTATACTGCCTCCGGAGGCAACATTTTCCTAATTTCGGACACAGCCATTATGCAGATGTATTTGGTCCTCATGATGTCACAAGTTTCAACAGCCTGCTTTAAATAAATTCTCTTTTTCTATATTTATTTTCAGTTCTGAAACTTACAGTATGTTTTTAAAGTACATTAACCTCTTATATGCCAAAAGATCAAGGAAAATTTGATTCCTCATGTCATGACGCCTTTGAGCTCAGTCGACAGCATCTTTGACATAATGTTGATTACCACAAAAATAGTTTCAATTCTTCCATCCTTTTCTTAACAAAAACAAAAATGGAGGTTACAGTGAGGCACTTACAATGGAAGTGAATGGGGCCAATTTTTGTAGGGTTTAAGGTAAGGCAGAAATGTGAAGCTAATAATTTTATAAAAGCACTTAAAAACTTATTGTTAAAACATGTGTATTACTTAAGCAGTAAGGTTATTTAAATAATATTCTAGCATTGTTTACAGCAAAGTGGAAAATTGGATATAACCACACAGTATAGGTTGGTAAGTGATTTTATCATACTGAAATCACACATATTGTTTAGGTCTTGTAGCTATACTTTTGAAACTGTGAGCACTTTAACATTTACAGATATTCTCTTCCATTGTAAGTGTTGCTCTTGTTGAACATCAGAGATGAACACTGCAGCAGTGCTTTTAATGCAGGTCAAATCATTTATTACTAATAAAGAGATTCACAGGTAATAATGTGAATAAATTAATGACTATTAATGATCATCATTGATTAGATGCATATGGGTAATCACCATTGACATGATACATGATGAATACTCAGCATTCAAAATGTAACCGGCAGTTATGAGTTCATCACATTATTTCCACACACTGTGATCTTGTCTTCCTTGCATATTTTTAACAATTTGTAGCTACAACGCACAGGCTTACCAGGGATTAATGCTACAGGGGAGGCATTCGCTGTGAAAATGTGACTTTCTAATAGTGCTCATCATTATTTACATGAATGCATTCTTTTGCTGCCTTCCAAGCAGTGGTGCAAATTTTGTTTATTTATGTGTCAGCTAGAGGAGGATGAGCTCCCCCCTTTTGAGTCTTGTTTCTCAACTGCTGACCAAAAAATGGGTCGCAAGTCTGTTTTAACTTTTTGCCAGCTAAAACAGGTCTATGCTTTCAGAATTATCTACTACTATTATACTGTTCTTTTTTCTGTGCAAAGCAGTGCAATAACTGGCACAAGCCCTTGTTTCCTGTTGTTTCTTGACAACATGTTATCTCAAATAAACTCTCCTGTTGCTACATGCGTGAGTTGGTAAAAGTATCTTTGAGAAGCATTTTCGGTGATCTGTTTGTTCCATTGCTGGTCACATGTGGATTTTAATGGAAATAACCCACTCATGTGAAAATTTATAAAAGAACAAAACAAATAGATGAACAAGAACTTCACTGATCTTCTTCAGTATGCCTGATTTCAACATGCAATGACAAATAAAGCACACAAATCTGAAAGTTAAAGGAATAGTTCACCCAAACATTCTCTCATCGTTTACTCATCCTCATGCCATCCCAAATGTGTATAGATTGTTTTTTTCTGCAGAACATATGAAGATTTTTAGAAGAATATTTCATCTCTGCGGGTGCATTTAATGCATGTGATTGGTGATCACCAGAAATCTGAAGGTCCAAAAATCACATAAAAACAGCATAAAAGTCATTCATAAGACTCCAGTGGTTTAATCAATGTCCTCCATGTGTGATGTGATCCAAGCGGTTTTGGGTGAGAACAGACTAAAGTGTCACTTATTTTTTATAATAAATTTTGACAGCAGTCTTTTTGGCGATCGTAACTGACCCTTCACTAAGCCCCACCTTGAAGTGCTTCTGACCAATCCTGCCTTAGCAACTGTTGCCCTGCCGCCAGTACTCTGATACATGCTTGCTATTTTCCAATGACACCCTATGGAAGTAATGTGTGTTTGAATACTTTTAATCAGGTTTGTATCAAAATAATCCCAAAAATGTAAAACACGTTGCCAGGTCATTTGTAATGGTGTATTTTTTATTTTTTATAATAAATGTAGATATCTTTAAATACCTCTGGATTAAACTGTGCCAGCCCTTATTCCCAAATGAACATACAGCATCAGCAACGACACCTAAAACGACACCTACATTTAAGTAAATTAAAGATAATAATTGAACATTTATTCCTTTATGTATTTAAATAAATCATAGTAAAAGCAATAGTAAATAAATAGTTCACATGATAAAAATGTGTGTGTAATGAGATGTTATAAACAGCTCTGTTCACTTACACTAATGTTATTAGATGTGTATCATGAAAGTTTTTCTCTTTTCAAGTGACTGTGATAATCATTTGCCTTGATTCTGATTCACAGTCTCCACAGTCTTAACTCAAATTACTGTGTATTTTAATAATTTATTTTACAAAAAACATCCGACAAATATGCATTACAATGTCACTCTTCATACCAGCCCACTTAATAATATTATCCATTCAGTTTATGAGAATATTTTGCCAAAAATTGCATCCTTCCTGGCAATCTCCCATTCATTCCAATGGGGAGTTCTGCAGAGCTTGTGCAACCGTAACCAATGGGAGCGGAGCTTAGTGAAGGGTCAGTTTCAAGTTTGATTACACTTCCTAAAGCGCCATCTAGCCCTCTGCATCCATCAAGCACTAGGAAGTGTAATCGAGCTTTAAATCACGATCATGAGACTGCAATGGTTGAGTCGATCCAAACACTGATTGGATCAATTCAGAATACATTTATTAGACCGCTGGAGTCGTATGGATTACTTTTATGCTGAATTTATGACATATTTGAACATTCATAGTTCTGGTCAGCATTCACATGCATTATATGGACCTACAAAGCTGAAATATTCTTCTTAAAATCTTAATTTGTGTTCTGCAGAAGAAAGAAAGTCCTTCACATTTGGGATGGCTTGAGGGGGAGTAAATGATGAGAGAATTTTCATTTTGAGTGAACTATGAAATGGTTGTGTAGTGTGCATATCGCCACAACCAAAAACGGGCGATTTTAGCCATTCTGGAACTACCACGAGACATTGAATTAGTCACGTCCCTTCTTTCCAAATCACCGTCCTCTATAGCGTTGAGACCACCAGTGAACAGTCTGGGAACCTATACATTCATATTTTTCCTTTGTCATGCCCATTTCATAAATGAGTGTATTGATTTCTGAATCTTTAATTGTTTGTGAAGTCTTTTCTGTACTGGATTCTGATACCACACGGAAAATGTTCTCACAGTAAAATTTTTAAAAAGTTCTGAATGTCCGTATTTGTGGTTTTAAAAGAAAAGAAAAAAAGAAACAGATAAAAGGAAAGAAAAAAACTGAAACTGTTTTCTGTATGAACACAATGCAGGCTTCAGACTGATATACTTAAATGTAATTTCATAATTTTCAGATAGCATAATTAAATGTCCTGCAGAGAGCACTAGACCTCACTGAGCTATTCATCTCCATGGTAACCGACCCTAAACTTCAAACCCTGCAGTTAAATTCCACCAGGTTACTCAAACATGCTGTCCATGTGTGGAGCAGGACAAATTAAAAAGTACACAACTAGTTAATGTTTGTTTAGCCTGGTTACTGTTGAGGAAATCTACAGTACCACACTGAAAAGTAACTAACAAGCACTACCTATGGATAAAAATGTTTAAGCAGTTTTATTAGCATTTTCATTAACACTGCTTATAACATTTACACCACCTCAATGACAACCTCAATTCCGAAAATGTGTGGACAGTATGAAAAATGCTAATATAATCAAAAATGAGTGATTTGTAAATTATATTCACATTTGCTATATTGAAAGCACCACAACTACACATTATATGATGTTTTCTCTTGTGAATTTCATTGTTGTTGTTTTTATGTACAGTTATTTCAAATCAGTCGATTGCAAAATGCTGCAAAAAGTTGAAACAGTTGCAATTTAAGACTAATAACAATTTGATGAGTTAAATTATCTCTTGTGATCATTTTAGGCAATCATATTTTTTGCAGAAGTTGCTGTTGGTGTATTTGGCCCCTTAATTGCTACTTATATTTTAGGTTATTATTTATATACATTTAGATTTTTTGGTGTTGCCAGCTACAATAAGACCATAATAACAATAAGACCTTGAATTCATTTATAATTTGGCAGAGTCCGAGGGAGATGGAGTTGACAAATCATGGTACATATGACAATACTTAATGCAATACTTTAATATTAATTATGACAATACCGTATATTTTATAGATACATATTATATTACATACTTTTTCCTATTTAAAGTATTGAGTTGTGGGCTGAGGACAGGGGGTTTTAGGGCTAGTAATGGATAATGCAATGTCACAAGTCTGATAAAAATTAAAGAGAAATCAAATCAAATGCTGCATGTCTATCAAGAACATTCTAGTGGTAATCTTAGATTAACTTCAAAGTGCAAATGTTACTATTTTAAATACTAAATATTAAAGTTGAGACATGTTTTGTTTCATGACTCAAGAACCAGGTGTTGTTTCTGTGGTATTGAAGCATACAGTATGTTAATACACTTAAAGGAAAACTTCATATAAGAAACCTAAAAAAAAAAAAAAAGTCTGTGTTATCAATGATTAGCAGCCAGTTATGCATTCCAGAAGGTAAAATGTGGAATGTGACTTCTCCCAGTTTCTCACATTAGATGAGATACCAATCACAAAAGGAGACATTTGGCAGAATGTTAGCCTCACTTAAGACTCTCCTTTTGTGTTTGGAAAAACATAAGTGGAAGTAAATAGTGACTCAAAATAAATTATTTTTACATGAACTGTGCCTTTAAACACTTGAGTGCCTGCTGTTTCCTGTAGACATTTCTCTGTTTACAGACTGAAATTGCTGCTATGCTTTTGACTCAAGGATTCTTTGACGTCTTTTGGGAGAACACATTTCACCAGCCTATAACATTTCCCCCACATTTCAGCATCACAGGCAGGATCAGTCTGCATGAAAAAGAATGCAGTGATGTCCTGGCATTCTGACATCCTCATTGTTCTGCACCCCCACCCCCATCCCTGCTAAACTAGAGCTGAGCTTTTGTGTTGCAGGAGTCGGTTGATTTACAGCGATGCACACTTCACAAAAGAGACTGTCCTTTATCACAACACTTGCCGATCAGGAAGCTCTCATTTAGATTAATCTGTGCACTTTACCAAGCCACCAATGCAAGGAAAACGTGCAGACTCAGTTCTTTCTCTGCTTTTGTATCACAGGCCGAATGGTGTTGGTGTGTTGTCTGTTCCTATAGACTGCACTTCACTGTTACTGTAGACTGCTTTATCTGCGTATAGACAGCAGCAGAACTGCAACTCTGTACATATCATAAATAGGTAATTCCTACATTTCGGTGACATTCCGGCTTTGAAACTTTTGAAAAATGAAACGACTAGGTTATTAGTGTAACCCCCGTCCATTCTGTCACTCACTCAACGTTGTGTCGATTGTAGTGACAAAAGGGGCTTTTTTCGGGAGCCTCGGATACCTCTGAACATGAAAAAGGCCAATAAAAAATTGGTGGACAGAATATGCATGTCCCGCCCCCAGACATACGGGTATAAAAGGCAGGGATCGTGCATCTGTTCAGTCAGGTTCTGCACTGAGGAGCCTTGAAAAAAAGTTTCGTGGCATAAACACGTTATGTGTGAACGTCCCCTACTAAACTTAAAATGAAAAACGCTTTAAAACAACGACCAGGAAGAAGAGAGAAAAGCAGAGAAAAGGCTTAACATGAAAATAATGTATTTCTAATGGGATGTTTGATGTTTTGGCAGTAAATAGTGCTTAATATAAGGGAAATGTAAGAAAATCACGTTAAGTGTTTTAACTAAACATGTACCAATGTACTTTTATTTTGAATGAATGCAGTTCTGCAGTTTTTCTTACCTCTCTCTCTCTCTCTCTCTCTCTCTCTATGTATGCATGGCACTAATAGGTGCATTTACTGGTGTTTTAAAATCCCAGTGGTGAGAAACAATAACATGCACTCGAATAATATATGAATTTGACAAAATAATCTTGCTGACAGAAAACTCGACAAAAGGGGTGCACTGATTTTTAACTGATATTTCCCCCAGCAATTTCTGTCAAGTTTAGCATCTGTGTGAAGAAACATCCAATATCTCACACAACTCAAGCAAAAGGTGTGTGTTTCAGGTCCATTTCTCTCGATTTGTGAAACATTCTCAGCAGTTTGGGTGTGTGTGACGCTAAATTTATACGGAACGCAATTTTTTCCCTTAATTACGGGACGTTTCCTTATTTTACAAGAAGTTTGGCATATTTCATTAATTAATTTGACCTGATACTGCTTCAGTGTGAGGGTGACTCTCTCTCTCTCCACTCACTGTCATAATTCCCTTAGCGATAATGGCGGTGATAACGGTGGTAACGGATAATTTAAGTGATAATGCACCAATTACAACAAAGAATCTCCAGTTTCACAAAACAGCATCCAATACAGTTAAAGGGAAACAGCAGATTATGGACTGCTGGAGTAGCAAAACAAGAGGTTATACTGAGGGTAAATGCAAATATTGATCCTTAGAAGTCGTTATAATATATAGATAAAAGTAAGAAAAGATATATGCATTAAATAATGTGTAATTTGTAATGTTTACATCTTGAATTAATGGCGCTAATGCTAATGCTAGCATGCTAGTCTTGGCCATAGTATGCATCTTTTACCCTCTTTAATTGTATTTTATGATGGAATTTGTGAAAGTAGTCCATGTAAAATCATGAAATATAAAGACATTTGATAACATTGCAAAGGGGAAGGGAGGGAGAAGGGAGAACAATCATGACATAAAATTGCTTCAAACTGAATTTCCAATAAAAATGTATTAAAAGGAGAGTTCTGAAAAAGCATTATTTTTTTTGAATCCCACACCTTCCAGCCCTCCAAATTCTCACAGAGTATGGTAAAGTCTGTGAAAAAGAAAAGGGCATTCAGCCACTTCTGAATGGTACACACACGTGTTGTTTTTGTTGTTGTTGTTGTTGTTGCTCTTCTTTTTCTCTGCTTTGTGCATTATCTAGGTCTGTTATGTTTTACATTCGCATACATAGTTTAATAAGACAAATTATTGCTTTATTCCAACTGAAATTGAACTAAAGTGCATGTAAACACGCTCTGTGAGAGCATCTTTAGAGCATTTACTTTCAAAATTCTTAACTGTTGTGTCAACCAAGGTACATACCTTATACATACCCAAGGTACATAAAATGCAGTATTATCTACACGTGTAGATATATATAGGGCATATAATATTAGATTATTGAAAGATTTTTAGAAAATACTCTAATTTCTGATGTTAGACCATCTTCATGAACAAGTTCACAGAAAATGTCAGATGTACCCCAATAGCCACATTCATGGACAAACTGAAAACATTTCTCTTTAACTGTTCAATATTTGTTATAGTCAGGTAATTGATGTTAAGAGGTGTCTTTATTGAATGTGAACTCTCTGGTGATGGCTCTGGTTGCTCTGTCAGATATTTCTTTGTTCACACTCCTCAAGCTGATACAGACAGTATGGAAATCTCAACACTGCCCATCACAACAATGAAGTCAGTCTTTGTGGTGACCGCATGCATTATGAGTAATATTTATGGATATTAGACACTCATTTTACTGACTGTGATGGCTCATTCCTATGGTAAAAGAGTGAGTGAATCAGTGAAAGAGAGAGATGGAGAGACAATGTAGCATATTCATCTAAATGCTTTTCATCCACGTAATCTATAACATCAAAAAGCATTTAAAAGCCAAGGAATATGTCAGATATGGCCCCTTCCATCCCTAAAAAACACAAGAAATGCTCTTACTGAAACAATTGCTGCATACTGTATGTTCCTCAAGTGACTTTCAGTGCCCTGTAGCTCACAAACACTGGTACTGATGCACAAATCTTTGGTTTAGTAGCATTTATCAAAGTGAGTATTTTTAATAATCAACAGCTGACACCTGCTAGATGACAAGTGGATTTGTGGGAGTTTTAGAGACAGCACAGTCATAAACTAAAGTAAGTATTGTAACAGTGACTGTCTGTAAAGAACAGACTTTTCTGTAAAAAAAAAATTTAAATCTTAATTGTTATATCTTATTAAATCTTGCAATTAATATCAAATAAAGTCAAGTAGCTGAATGTAAAAACACATTTGATGAATTCTGATGAATAGTTTTCCATGACACTGACGTGCACAGAATGGGGCAGCAGGGGCGCAAGCCATTAGACTAATCACTTTAAGAAAAATACCATTAGGCCACCGCATCCCCCTATATGCATATTACACAGTCTGCTTAGGGCACCAATTCCTTAAGGGGGCATCATCATACCGTAGGGGGGCACCAGAAACTCCACCGACTGCTATTCATGGAACCTGTAACACAGTCGATTGCCTTGCACTTTCTTATCGCACCTTCGCACCATGCACGACGTTATCAGGGTGATGCCATGGTACTGAATGATTGATCATGTTCATATTTCATGATACTGTCATGGTACTCCAAGGTAATTTAAATACCATGGTTTTACTATGACACATGTCAAAAACATGGGGTTATCACAGACCATGTCTGAAAATAAATAAATAATCAAGTGTACTACAATGGTGCTTTTTGTGAGAAATAGAATAGAATAGGCTATTATTTGTGATTGTCATATTCCCTGTTGTATTTTTTTTTTTTTTTACTTTTATGAAATTCTTGTTTAGTTCCTGTTTCCTGTTAGTTTTGTAGTTCTTTGTAGTTTTATTCCTTGATTGGTTCTCCCTGATTATTTCTCATTCCCTGATTGTTTCCCCAGGTGTTCCTCGTTCCCTTGGTTTCCCTGTTATCTGTGTCAGATTTTTTGTTTTCAGATCTGTGTTTATTTAAGTAAAGCTGCACTTAGATCCTCATTCTTTGCCTGCCTCGTCACAGAAGAACTGACCCAAGATGGATCTAGCAGCGGACTTCATCCAGTTGAGCAGAGAGAACCTCCTTATAATTGAATACTCACGTCTGTTCAGCACCATTGCCAGATGCACTGGATTTGCTGATAGTCACTTGAAGTCCATTTACCAGATCGGCCTCCTTGCCCATGAATGAAAGGAATTGCCGGAGACTGGTGATTACACGTGGGAGGACTACATGGATTTAATTTTAGAGATGTTTGCTTCTGAGAGTACTCTTAAAGAGCCAACGCCCACGTCCAACGAGCCAACGCCCACGTCCAATGAGCCAACGCCCACGTCCAATGAGCCAACGCCCACGTCCAATGAGCCAACGCCCACGTCAAATGAGCCAATGGCCATGCCTGCCATGGCCAAGGAGCCAACTCCCACGCCTGCCACGGCCAACGGGCCAACGCCTTCCAGCGTCTGGAATCAGCTCCTTAAAGTGGGGGCTCTGTCAAATTCCCTGTTGTCTTTTGTTTTTGTACTTTTATGTTAATTCTTGTTTGGTTCCTGTTAGTTTTGTAGTCCTTTTGTAGTTTTATTCCTTGATTGGTTCTCCCTGATTATTTCTCATTCCCTTGTTAGTTCCCTTGTGTATTTAAGCCCTTGGTTTCCCTGTTTCCTGTCTCAGATCTTGCATGTTTTGTTATGCTCTGTGCTAGGTTCCCTGTGTTTCTTTATTCTGAGTTTTCTTGTTTATTTTAATAAAGCTGCACTTAGATCCTCATTCTTTGCCTGCCTCGTCACAGTGATAAATGGAAAAAATATGTACAGTGTATATACAAGAAAATGGTTCAATACTCAAAAGCAAAGAAATTAAGTATTTATAATTACTACTCATCCCACTGGAATCTACACCCCTGTGGACATATTTTGAAAACTATTCTTCTAACTTATAAGCTGTCCATTTGAGACCTAAATATGGGTATTTTCTTGTGTGAACCAAAATCTTTGTGATTTGAATTGTGAATGTGCCACGTTTGTTGGCAGTGAATGTTCATGATGCATAAAGCTGAACAGATTAGCTGGTTAATTATGAGAAGAACAATCTTTTCACCTCACGTCACATCTTCTTGATCTGGTGGGGTCAAATTCCCATCATTGGTCACATTGGCGGTCTCCTCATGCTCTTTTTGAATGATGAGTCCAGGCTTTTGTCATGAGAATTTCAACAGTGACTCAACCGTGATCACACAGCAGTGCCATTCACATTCCTCCTGCTTCCTGTGCTATCAGACAAGAGTGTGGGCTGCCGAGTCACCATGCACACATGTACCCTGCAATTCAAGGGTCTCCCACTTGCTCTTTATCTCTCTATAAGAATCATGAGATAATCTGACATTCCTTAAAGGAATAGTATCCAAAATTGAATATTCTGTCATCAGTTACTTTGCTGTTCCAAACCCGTTGGAACACACACACAAAAAGATATTAGGCAGAATGACAGCCTCAGATTTACATTATGGGGTGACACTGTTCCTTTAATGTGTTTAGAGAGATACTGGCTGGCTGGCAGTGCATTGTTTCTCCACTTTAATGTTTTACCAGTACACAAGAATGTCGCTGTCTGAGAAAAGGAAGGATGTAAAATCCTTCCACTCTTACCCTCTTTGACAAACACTTTTGTCCAAAGCAACTTGCAGTGCATTTAAGGTGTACATTTTACCAGTATATGTGGTCCCTATAGGGATCAAACCCATGACCTTGGCATTGCTAGTGCTATGCACTACCAGTCAAGCTAAAGGAACACTATATTGTAGCCTTAATGTCATTGTAATTCACAGCATCTCTCTTTTGATTGTTTTGGCTTTGATCCTTGTTTCAAATGTCCTGTATTTCCAATTGCTAATAAACAATTCTCTTTTACATTAAACTGATTTTCATATTCAACAATCCTGCACCTCAGTCCAATATACTGTAGCAAATGAGTGAATGAAAACAAGATCAACTGGAAAGCACAATAAACTCTTCTGTTATCCAGGAAAGCACACGTCCAACCAACAGGAGAATCCTACCGTATTGATCACCATTTCATCTCTGTCAGGAATGACAGATATTCATTTCCTGATAGAGTCGATTTACAGTAATACTCTTTGTGGTAAAATGATGACGATGACGCATCAGCCTGGATGACTGTATGTGCTTTGTGCATAACCTCATACTGTGTCACAGTAAATTAAAAAAAGAATTTTGGCAAATCAAAAAAGGTTCTAGACTGATCAACACAGGCTGAAGTGTATACACTCTGACAGTTTTTAGTGTTGAAGAAGCAAAAACTAAATTTTATTTTGTTGTTACTATGGTGGCTTTCTCCCAATATGTTTACAAATGCAAGAAATGTTGGAGGTTTAAAGGAATATTCCGGGTTCAATACAAGTGAAGCTCAATCAACAGCATTTGTGGTATAATGTTGATTACCACAGAAAGTAATTTCAACTCGTTCCTCCTTTTCTATTAAAAAAGCAAAACATCTGTCTTACAGTGAGACACTTGCAATGGAAATGTATGTGGGCAATTTGGAGGGTTTAAAAACAGAATAATTACTGTAAGTGCTTTTATAAAATTATAAGCGTCACATTTCTGTTACAACATTTCTGTGTATTATTTGAGCTGTAAAATTATTTAGACATTTTAAAGAAGAGGAGGGAGGAGTGGAAATTAATTTTTGCGGTAATCAATATTATTCCACAAATACTGTTGATTGAGCTGAAATTGAACTGAATGGGGAACATGACATCAACTATGATGTTCTCCCTCACTTGTTTCTTTATGAAATAATAATTCATCTTTCCACCTTACACAAATATTTCAGACTGTTTTTCAGATTTACTCACTTTAATGGTAAGACAAATGTCCATCAAATTCAATTAAATCATCTTTAAATGATGTGAAAGGAAGTAAATGGTATGAACATTATGGGTTCAGGATGAATGTGAAGTATTTCATTAAATTAATGAGAAGTTCAAACTTTTAAAACTTAGTACAAAATGTATAGGTTTTCAAAAATAAAAGACACTTTTATTTTAAAATTCAAAATTATTTTATTTACTCCAAAAACACTAAATAGCAACAAAAACAACCACAGCACTTTCCTAAAAACCTGTTTGTCTCTACACACTGGAAAATGTCTGAGATCTTTGTGTGGGGTGTCTAAAGTTTGATTTTGAGGCAATTTAAACTCAATTTCAATAACCTTTAAAATGTTGAAAATTACATAACTAATGATAATTTTGAGACAAAAATACTTATTTGTAATTTTCAGTTTTGTTGAAGGTGATTAAATCAAAAAAAAAATTCTGAAAAACATCCAATAAGTGGAAGAATAGAATATGTGGTAAAAGGCCCCCAGGAAAACTTTAAAAATAATAATATTTTTTTATTATTAATTATTAATTATTCCACATATTTATCTTATTTTCACACGAATTATGTTGAAGAAATGTATTTTCAAAAGACATTTATTTGTAATAATTTGTTGATGTATAATGTATGATGTATTTAGTATTTTAACGCTGTTTGGTGTAGGTCACCTGTTATATCACGTGTCATGCATAAAACATGCATGTTTAAATACTGTAAACATACACCAGTGAGTTTATCAGGATCATCAGATAAGACTGATCGCTTTACACTTCATGCTCTCGCGCTGTTACAACAACCTCCAATCCATATTTCAGTGGCTGCTATTTCCCATTGATCCACATTGGACCTGCACAAAATAGACTGATTTTTTAATTTTTTTATTTTAACAATCGTGGCAGTTAATATTGTGTAATTGTCAGCTAATGAACAAACATTCTTGCAAACAAAATGAGATGGTTAGCAGTAAATTGAAGAATGTTCTCTGTGAGTTAGGGGACAGCAGTGGGAGGAGGGGAGGGGCCCTCAGTCGGTCAGGATCTCTCGCATTCAGCGCAGTGCAGTGCGGATCACAGCTTCTGTCCTCTCAGTCTCAGTGCAGCGGGACCGCCAACAAGGGCTACATTCATACAACCACATCAAGTACAAGCAATGGAGCTCTTTCAGGAGGGGCTCTCTGTAAACCTGTGGATTTTTTCATTGCTCATATGGACTTCAGCAAGTGCATTTAATCTGGACACACAAAACGTCCTCAGGAAGAATGGTCATCCGGGCAGCCTCTTTGGATTCTCTTTGGCCATGCACCGGCAGCTCCAGCCCACCGATAAGAGAATGTGAGTAGACTTTGTTATCGTTGATCATTGCGATTACAGTAATCGAGATGAATTGAGTGTGATCAGATGCGCTCCACACCCGTTTATCTGGCGCTCATCGTGCACCTGTTCCCTTCTCATTTTCAAACAGTTGTGCAACTGCTTTCTCATCTATAAGAACATGGAATGATCATTGTAATTGTCCATTAGTTGATAAATATATAAACACTTTCTTTCTGAATGGTGAAATGTGAGTAATTGTATGTGCTGAGAGTGATTAGTCCCAATACACATAGAGCACCCGGTGCAGTCTGCAGTCAATGGTGTTGAGTTGAGCATGTGGGGGAAGGAGGCATGCTGCTTACTTATACAGGCAAGTTAACAATACCTAACGTGATACGACAAGCTACTAATAGATAATGGCTTTTCTCACTGAAAGAATTCAGCAACAGCAAAGGCACCCAGATAACACATAAAATAAAGGTTCTTCAGCTGTTCTTTACAGTCCTCTTCTGATCAAGAACCTGTTTTTTAGTTTTACTGGGTTTTTTTTTTCTAAATTTTGATGCAAAGGACCCCCAGAAATAATGTTCCATTAGCAAGGGCTCCACTTTCTAAGCTCTGCATTTTCATTCATAAAGGCCAATTGTTGGTGATAAAACATAGTAAGTGTGAGTGAGCATCTTTTTTCTACATAATATTAAAGTTAGATGTATAAAACCTGAAGAGAAATAATCAATTCAGTTGATACGAATGTATTTGTACAATAAATGTTGCACTTAATCAGTTAGTTTGTTGTGTCCAATAACAGGGCAGTTACTGAGATTAAGTGTTGTATTCGGCTGGTCATGTGATCTAAGCATGGCCGCCCCCATGAGGGGACCCTCTCCATGTAGAATAAAGCAGTTTTTATAAGGTTACTGATATGACTGGAGTCTTCATCTCGTGCCATTATGAATTTATACATATGCTTCAAAAATATTTTCTTTTTTTGTAGTAAAACCTTTTTATTGAGGAACTCTATAGAAAGATACAGGTAAAACTATTCTCAAAAGCTGAAAATGAACATTCAAATAAACTAGAAATATGTATTTCACAAAACAATATATAGATTTGTAGTTATTTCTTAGCATTAAAAACTATGGCTGTCAGTGGAATAAAGTAATCGTGATTAACTTCATGTTTTTTGAACAGTGGATAAAACTAAATGAAACCGTTTTAAAGGGATAGTTCACCCATAAATGAAAATTCTCTCATGATATACACACTCTTATGCCAGCCCAGATGTATGACTTTCTTCATTCTGTAGAACACAGATGAAGATTTTTAGAAGAATATTTCAGCTCTGTTGGTTTTTACAATGTAAGTGAATGGTGATCAGAATTATAAAGCTCCAAAAAGCACATAAAGGCAGCATAAAAGTAATCCATACAACTCCAGAGGTTTAATCTATACCTTCAGAAGTGATATGATAGGTGTGGGTGGCTGGTAAACAGAGATTTAATTTTACTATAAATATCACCTTTTACCAGCCCGACCTTTAGGTGGTGAAATGCATGAAGAATGTGAATTGCCAAAAAAAAAAGGACGAAGAATGTGGAAGTGAAAGTGGAGATTTACATAAACAAATGACTTAAATATTGATCTGTTTTGTCTAAAGCAGCTTTTGCCTTGAATGGGATCTGCACTGAACAGATACAAACATTGCACTGTCCCTCTGCTGGACATCTTTAGTAATACTGAAATATTTTGTGTGCAGACTTGTCTTACAACCATGACTTTGTTTTTGGCCTTGTTTTATACTGATACTCCAAACTTTGTTTGACTTTGTTTTCTGGTCTCTGTTCTGTTGAGTTTTCTTTCTTGCAGATCTCTGTATGGTACAATTAATGTTAGGATGGTAGAGCCTATTTTAGGCTTTAAAACATCCATGATGGTACAACAACAGGGGGCCTCAGGGCTCCTTTATATATGGACCAATTTAAAATGCAAGGGAATCATATTCTAGAGTTAGAATGTTAACTTCTCCTGGTTGGGAAACACTGTTGTAGAGTTCAGAAACCATCGATTCCTCTGGCGGAGATCTGTTTGAGATTAAAGATGGATGAATGGTTTACCTAATGCCAGAGTGTGAGGGGTTTATTATTGGCTAAATCTAAGTGTGTGTGCCTGTGTCTGTTTGTTCATTTGTGAGTGTGTTTAAACAGTTGTGTGAAATGAACAAGTGTGGTTTTAGTGTGTGGTTGCTGACACCTGTTTATAGCATCTATGCTACCATAAAATCATGTAGCACCTGTGACCAGACTTCAGTCAGTCAGTCAGTCATCTGTCTGTCTGTCTGTCTGTCTGTCTGTCTGTCTGTCTAGCTAGCTAATGATTTAGCTTTTTTCTGTTGTAATTTGGTCTGTGTTGATCTACTCTGTGGCTGCTTGGAATTCCTCAGCAGTTTGGTGGTAGTTTCTCTATTTACACGAAAAGAAGATCAGTTGTGTGGGGTTAAGGTTAGATACAGGGAGGGGTCTACCATGGACAGGAAATGAGAGAAAACAAATGAAAGTGCATGATGCACTGCAGAGTCAGACTGATCTCACAGTGAATTCAGAAACAGAAGGTTGACTTTTTCTAACCCTAAACTTAAAAAATCAGTGGAGTAAACGTTAGTAATGTGCTGAATCCTGATACCATTTTTTGGAGACAAGTACAAGTACAGATAATTCTTTTCTGATGCTCTCCAACACGATTCCTGTTTGTTGTTTTATTTTTTGGTAGTGTTGCTGTTTTCAAATACAATACTGAGGATTTGAGGACAGCATGTGCTCACTATAAAATAAAACAACACAATTCAACAAATTCATCACTATAAATAAAACCAAGAAAGCTGGCCTACTTCCTGGTTTCAACAACTCATTTAAAGCTCTTACATTTTCAAATATTGTAAATTATTGTCTAGTTTTGCAAATGTAACGGGCAGGTTCTTTTTTGTGAACAGAAGCATCTGTACATGTTAACATATAGGGCTCTATGAAATCCATTACATTTTTTTCCAAATTCTTTTCAATTTTTACAAAAGTTCTGTGTTCCATTTTATTTTATTTTTTTCTGAATTCGGTATTCAAACAGTTTAAATGAATAATCAAAATGGTGTCAAAATAAACAAATTCATTAAAACTTGAATCAAATGAAAATAGAACAATTCATTTTCAATATAACATAATTTATCATATAAAGTCATTTTGTACAGATCCTAACAGCGCAATACAAAATACAACATTTGAGTTCTTTTTGTTAAATAAAGTCCTGCACAACAAAGCATCACAGATGTGAGATATTAATTATACTATTTTTATTGATTTATTATGATTATTTACATTAAATGACGGATTTCTGCCAAAATAAAAGCTCAGTTTAAATGGGAATAAAATTCCATTTCAGCTCTCTGTCATCTGTTACACACAAGAGCATGCAGGATTCTCATTAAGAGGTGATGTCAGTGTACGAGCAGCCTGGCTTAACACATTCAGTTTGAAGTGCACATGCAGATTATATACTGTATTTATTCAATTAAATTTCAGCCTTTGCGATTTAATAATCACACAAGGACATATCTCGATTTTAATTTGTGTGCTGAACGTCTACGCAGTGACATTCGTACATCAGATGATATCATTTTTTGTTATCACAAGCATTCTTACGAGTACGATTACGTGACCGTTGTGTCGGACCCTAGGGACAATGTATACTTAAAGGTTAAATGCAACCTCCGAATTACGAAAAAGTGTTTTTGTGATTGTTTTACTGTGCAGTGGCATGTACACACAATCTGAGCTGTGTTTCTTTCTCACCAACATTCACATGAGTGTGAATAGGGCTCAACTCTTGAAGTAAATCTGCAGTTGGGCTTTGGGTGTTGACATCACATTTGTGCTGCATGACTGCATTTCCCTTTGTCAGTGGCAGGGTTGGGAGGCATACTTTAAAAAATGGAATCCATTGCAAATGTTAATTATTAAACTTATTAAAATGTAATCATTAACTTAATCCAGTTACCACAATAAGAAAATAATGTAATCAGATTACTTTTAGTTACTTTTTGATTGCCTCAAAATCACATATGTGAATAAAGTCAAGAGAAAAGCAATATGTTCTCGAAGACTTTTAATCATGCCTTCTGACTGCAAACTAACCGTATTTGAGTAATGTAGCTATTATTATTTATAAGACAAAAACATGAAAAACAGGGCCAGTGCCTCCTTATTAGGAAAACAGAATATGTTGAAATGTAGCACAACTCAGCATTTATGACCAAATCAGGTGAGTCCTCTATCAGTTATAGAAAATAGTTTATTTTCTCATCAAGCAAATACAGTTAGAACAGATGCACTGAATTATGTCATGATTAACATTAAACAAAATCTGATAGGATATACCTCATATTCAAAAACACTATCAAGCTTTACTATTGCAGTTAGCATGTGACTAATTGGCACTGACCATTCATTAACTTCCGACTACAATAGGTAGATCACAGGCTATAATCTTCATCATCATCATCATCATTATTATTATATTATCCTCTGCTTGCTCATGATCCACATTTGCCAGTATTTCTCCCTCACCCATACCTTTGAACTGTTCTTAATACATTTAAAGAAGTATCAAAATCAGATAAATTCTCCATTGCACTTTTCCTCTAAAAACTTACTTTCAATTAATTTGGTACATGTGTACAATCTGGATTTTTTTTAACAATGAAAAACAAGAAATGCGGTCCAAATTACTGTTGTCATTACAACATGAAAGCAGAATTCAGAGAACAGTTTTAGAGTTTCAACTGAAGTTAGAATAGAAATGAGAAGTCACACTTAAGTTTTGACTGTGAGTGTCCCTTGTACCAGAATACGGAGTGGTCGTTTCTCCAGTTCTGTTCCTGCTCCTGAGAAATAATCGACAAACGGCGAAATTTGGGAACACTTATGACTAAGTTAAGCTATCCTAGCTAACGTGATTTTGTGTGGGTCTTGCCTTTAAATGCTTCTTTAAATGGAAAATAACGGCATCTTCACAACTGGAAGGTAGCCTCTAAATTGCACTGAACTCTAATGTTTTATCCCTTTTCTACATTGAATAGACAAGAATGTCGGAACTTCCCCAAAAATAATCATATTTCTCCAGTGGCCATTGCGATTGAACAGCCCTTAGTGGTTTGACCTTGCTTGCCTGGAGTGCACAGTGTTGAAATAAGACAGGTGTTATCTGCGCATGCGACAGTAAGTGGTGCCAGATTCACCCATCATATACCAACATACAGATCAAACCCCAACACAACTGAACACACCCATCAAAGCCCAACATACTCTTACACACCCATCATACACCAACATACCCTTTATATCCATCATAGCCTAATACAACCCAACACACCCAACATGGCCCAACACACCCTTCATACCACAATGCAGCCCAAGACACCCATCATACCCCAACACAACCCAACACACCCATCATACCCCAACATGCCCATCAAACCCCATCATAACCGAACAACCATCATAATCCAACATGGCCTAACACAGCCTTAATACCCCAACATAACCCAACATGCCCATCAAATCCCAACATAAACCAAAATACCCATTATACCTCAACATACCATCACACCCCAGTAAAAACCAACACACCCATTATATGCGATTGAACAGGCCTTAATGGTTTGACCTTGTTTGCCTGGAGCGCACAGTGTTGAAGTGAGACAGGTGTTATCTGCACATGCGACAGTAAGTGGTGCCAGATAACACATCAGTCACGAGAGAGAACCAGAAGAGATCTCGAGCGTGTATCTGATCGTATCTGTATTCTGTACTAAAGCATACAGCGGTCTTTATCGTTTTATGTCAGGAGGATCTTTTTTTGGTGTTTGGTGTAATCCTTCTCGTAATCCCAATTGCTACCAAATGTAATTGTAATCGTAATGTTGTATGTTGGCTGTGTAACGGATTACAGTTACACGTTTTTGTATCTTGAATACGTAACACCATTACAAGTATTCCGTTACAGGTGAAGCTGTTTGCACATAGGTTTTGAGATCTGTGAGAAAAGGTATTAGAAAAGTTACACTTCTTTAATAACAAGATTATTTCTAGACTGAAAGAAAATTTGATGTAGACATCTTAGCCTTTGTAACGGTCAGAATATGTCAGTCACTTACAGTATTGTGGAACTTCACTCAAGTTTGTTCTGGCTGTGTGAGCCAATTCAGACTTTAGGGAATCATGTCTGAGCTCACAGGAGGTGAACAATCTCTGTGTAACTGTATCTCTGGTACTCCAGATGCCATTCATGTAGCCCAGTTTTCAGTAGCAGCTTCTTTTTATTGCCACACAAGCTGTCTTCCTTCCTTCCTTCCTGTCATTCTTATAGTTTCCTGTGGTCTGGAAATGACCAGTTCTGATTTGCCCTTGTCATCCTTCAGAGAAGGAAACCACATAATCCCAAAACACAGTTGAACATGTTTGAGCTATAGTGAGTATCATGAGTGGTCGATGAACAGGCTGGCATTTGTTTACACTGGAACTGGAGAAATCAGGGAATATGTACACCAGGCCATCTGTGGTCCTGTAACATGAGAGACAGATCGCTAGAGGTCTCTTTTCTTTTTTTTCTTTTATGGTTCCTAATATTTAAAAGAAAATTATTTTTACATTTGTTTGGTCTCCTCTGAGGTGAATGTGAAGTTGTAGATATTTCTATTTTGTTTACATCAACATAACCCAACATAACACACACACACACACACACACACACACACACCAACATAACATTACACAACACAACACATAATAGGCAAGTTTATATTCCCTAATATAACCCAGCACACTCTTTTACCCCCAACACAACTCATAACAAACATCACACCAAAATGCTGTTTAACTCAACATACATAATGCCTCAACATAACCCAACACACCCATCATACCCCATCGTACAAATAACACTCCAGCATAATCCAACAACCCCATCATACCCTAAAATTATCCAATGCACACATAACACCCTAACATAACCCCACACACCCATCATTCAAATCCAACACCCCCATCTTATCCTAACATGGCCAACATGGCCTAACACACCCTTAATACCCTAACAAAACCCAACACATTCATCATACTCCAAAATAACCCAATACACCCATCATACCACAACATAACTGTAAAACAGTTCATTCTCACGGGCAAGGAAGAGGCGAGAAACCAGCTTGACATATAACTTAAAGGTTTAATGGAAAACTCAAAAGACAAACACATAAGACGACGAACATGTCCGTGAACGATCTCGCTCTCCCATCGCCGTCTGCGAATGGCCTTTATCCCTCTTGACGGCTTAATTAGCCTAATATGGGACCGGGCATGCGTAATCATGCCCCGGTC
Source organism: Moxostoma hubbsi (assembly GCA_032164185.1). Taxonomy (NCBI): domain Eukaryota; kingdom Metazoa; phylum Chordata; class Actinopteri; order Cypriniformes; family Catostomidae; genus Moxostoma; species Moxostoma hubbsi. Next base: position 43,746,662 of record JAVLUX010000011.1, on the reverse strand, counting down.
CCGCCCTCCACCGTGCCACATTCCTCCCCCGTTCTTTCAGGCTGGGGACCCCCGGCCTGACGTACATCCCCTGGGATGCGGTCTGCCGGCGGGTCGTCCCCATCAACCTGGATGAGGGAGGGGGCAAGGGGAGGTAAACAACAATAATTAAAAATGGGGGGGAGGTTCCTGCACTGGGCAGTACCCCCCCCTCCCACGAACACCATCATTTAAAAAAGAGGGAAAAGGCCAACGCAGAGCGGCAGCGAGAGAGAGAGGAGAGAGAGATTAAAAAAAAAAACTTACTCGCCGGTTCTCTGATACACCGTAGCTCGTTCCTCAGCCACTTCTCCACCCTCTACAGGACGACAGCCGCGCCTCTCTGGGCAGATCGGAGGCAGTCCTCAGCCCCTGGTGGACGGAACGCCCCGCCGCGTTCCCGGGGAGTCGAAGGGGCCTCCCCCCGCCCCTGGCAGCGGTTCTCCCGCTCCAGGCGGTCGGCGGCGAGCCCTCCCCCCGCACGCGGTCGGCGGTCTCCAACCCCGCCGCGTTCCAGCGGCTAGTAGGGGACTCCCCCGCCCCTGGCAGCGGCCCTAACCGCTCCAGGTGGTCGGCCAGGAGGCCCTCCTCCCCTCGCGGTCGGCGGCCGTTTCTCCACGTCCAGGCGGCTGGGATCCTCCGTCCCCCGGCAGATGGCCGCGGCTGCTCCGCTGGGCAGTGGCGAGGACTCCGCTACGGCGCATCCCTCTTCCTTCCCGGGTTTCGGCACCAATTTATAACAGTTCATTCTCACGGGCAAGGAAGAGGCGAGAAACTGGCTTGACATATGACTTAAAGGTTTAATGGAAAACTCAAAAGACAAACACATAAGACGACGGACATGTCCGTGAACGATCTCTCTCTCTCCCATCACCGCCCGCGAATGGCCTTTATCCCTCTTGATGGCTTAATTAGCCTAATACGGGACCGGGCGTGCGTAATCACGCCCCGGTCCCGCCCTCCACCATGCCACAATAAACTAACACCCCCACCATACCCCAACATAACCCAACACACCAATCAAACCCTAACACAGATGAATACGCCCATCATAACCCAAAAAATGAATCATACCGAAACATAACACATCACACCATCATACCCTAACATAACCCAACATAGGCCTACTTAACATTCCCAAACATAACCCAACACACCAATCATGCCATAAGAAAACCCAACACACCCACCATACCCCAACATAACCGAACACCCCATCATACCCCAACACAGCCGAACACACCCATCATAACCCAACAAATCCATCACATGAAACATATCCCAACATCATACCCAACATAACCCAACACACCCATCAAATCTCAACATAACCAAAAAGACCCATTATACCCCAACATAATCCAATACTCCCATCATACCCCAACATACCCTTCATATCCATCATAGCCTAACACAACCCAATACACCCAACATGGCCCAACACACCCTTCATAACACAATGCAGCCCAAGACACCCATCATACCCCAACACACCCTTCATACCACAATGCAGCCCAACACACCCATAATACCCCAACATACCCATCAAACCCCATCATAACCGAACATACCATCATAATCCAACATAAGCCAACATGGCCTAACACAGCCTTAATACCCCAAAATAACCCAACATGCCCATCAAATCCCAAAATAACCCAAAAGACCCATTATACCTCAACATACCATCACGCCCCAGTAAAAACCAACACACCCATTATATGCCACCAAAACACAACACCCATTATACCCCAACATAACCCAACACACCCTTCATACCTTAGCATAATCCAACACACCCAACATGACATGATATACTCTTAATACCTCAACACAGCCCAACATAACCCAATACTCCCATCATACTTCAACATACCCATCATACCCAAACATAACCAAACACACCAATCATAACCTCACATAATTAAACACACCCAACATGATCTAACACATCTTTTATACCCCAGCACAGCCCAACACATCCATCATATCCCAGAATAATCCATCATATCTCAACATAACCCAACACACCCATCATACCCCAACATAACCCAACACAAAAAGTCCCATACAATCAAGCTTTGTTAGGATAGATTGCTAGCTCAAACAACAGTAGTGATTGCATTGCAATGTGATTTTGTACAGAGATAAAGCATCACTTGAAACACTTGCATATTATGAGCAACTCTGGGAAGAGTGGTTACTCAAAACAGCTGCTGCAGCTTTGGTATGGATGGTTTTGGACTGTGTAACACTTTGAGATTTAGGGAAAGGCTATGCGTCTGCTGTATTTTCTAATGGAACAATGGAAACTTACAGAAACTTCTGCATGACTAAACTGATGAGCACAGACTGCTGGCTCTGGCCATTTTTTTCCCTTCTGTGATGAAGCATCAATCTGAAACAGGTAGAACTCTAGGTGAAGTACTGGATTCATGGTCACTGAGAAGTATCAATAAGCAGATCATTTGGTTTCCTTTCAGAGGTAAAGAGATTATACAGTGGGCAAGTGACAGATTGCAGCCAGCTGCTACTACAGTAAGGACACAGCTGTGAGTAGAGTCAAATGAGTAAACAGCCACCCACCCACACCCACACATACTGTGTGCCCTACACTACCCACTGTTCATTTTACTCTACCTCAGTCTATCAATGTTTATTATTGTTCTTAAAATGTAATTGCTGCAATATGTTATGACTTTTATATTCAAATAAATCTGTTTAAATGATTATAAATAGAGATTGTGGATATGCACTCTCACATTTAGAAACCAACTGTTTTTAAACCCACTGATTTTAAAGGAATTCTGTTCAATCAGAGTATAAACTATGGTGACTCCAAATGAATAAGATCTGGTAATCTCAACAATGACACACTTTGACTAATCAAACTTAAATAGTTCTGCTAAGAATACTGAATTAAAGTTCTGCCTTTCATGCCTGAAAATAAGGCAGGGTCTCTTTGACTTTTAAAGTTATATGCTGTTTTCCAACCATTTCTCAAAATAGATCTTTTGTCCTTCCTTTCGCTTGTTGGAAATAGGGTGTGTCAGTTTGACTGGTCACATTCTCGACATTCAACTTTAATGATTTGTCTCTCCCTCATTAGTTACTCAGTGCAATAATGAACCAAAGCCATTCTACTCAACACTTTCTGTCACTCTTAAGAGACCAAGAGAGGAATATCCAAGGGAAAAAAAAATAAAAACGATAGCATGTTTACTTCATGAACTCCCTCAGTCATAGCATGAACACAACAAAGGAAAAGTACCTTTAAAAATGTACCCTGCTAACTATAGGGCCAGATGATATGTTTTGGTTAATTAATATATATTCTTAATTAGTCTGATGACAATATAACTCTAAGCAACTATGTGTCACGATTTGTAGCAGTCAAAGCAAGGAAGAAGACGATATGAAGGACCCAAGTGCAGATTTATTCACAAAGACGCAGATACAGGAACTAGACATAAACTAGGAACTGGGAACAGGAGCTGGAACTGGAACAGACTATGGCTTAAATACTTTAACTAACATAAACTATTGACAGGCAAACATCGGGGTAACATCAGGCAGACATCAGGATTACAACAATACTCAACAAGGGACAAGGTAAACATGAGGACTTAAATACAAAAACAAGGGGAAACGTAAGCCAATGGAAAACTAAAACTCAAAACAAGATGATAAGGCAATAAACTGAAACCAATGACAAACTAGAACTGATAACAAGGTAATTAAACAATGAACCAATGAAAATCAGACACTTAGACATGGAGGGAAAACAGGACATAAGACAAAGACCAGGAAACAGGAACTTAACAATGATTTCAAAATAAAAGTACATAAACAAGAGACAATATGGAATGTAACACTATGTTACTAGCAATGATTTAATTATTTATTTATATTTTTTATTGTTTGGCCATTAGATTAATTTTGCAATCCCTCTTGATTGGTTTAATTTTATAGATTACATTAAGCATTTTGAATCTCCTTTGCCAGGAATAGCTATATATACAGGTGAAACTCGAAAAATTAGAATATCGTGCAAAAGTTCATTAATTTCAGTAATTCAACTTAAAAGGTGAAACTAATATATTATATAGACTCATTACAAGCAAAGTAAGATATTTCAAGCCTTTATTTGATATAATTTTTATGATTATGGCTTACAGCTTATGAAAACCCCAAATTCAGAATCTCAGAAAATTAGAATATTACATGAAATCAATAAAAAAAAGGATTTTAAATACAGAAATGTCGGCCCTCTGAAAAGTATAATCATGCATATGTACTCAGTACTTGGTTTGGGCCCCTTTTGCATTAATTACTGCCTCAATGCGGCGTGGCATGGATGCTATCAGCCTGTGGCACTGCTGAGGTGTTATGGAAGACCAAGATGCTTCAATAGCGGCCTTCAGCTCTTCTGCATTGTTTGGTCTCATGTCTCTCATCTTTCTCTTGGCAATGCCCCATAGATTCTCTATGGGGTTCAGGTCAGGCGAGTTTTCTGGCCAATCAAGCACAGTAATACCATGGTCATTGAACCAGGTTTTGGTACTTTTGGCAGTGTGGGCAGGTGCCAAGTCCTGCTGGAAAATGAAGTCAGCATCTCCATAAAGCTTGTCTGCTGAAGGAAGCATGAAGTGCTCTAAAATGTCCCGGTAGACGGCTGCGTTGACTCTGGACTTAATAAAGCACAGTGGACCAACACCAGCCGATGACATGGCTCCCCAAACCAACACAGACTGTGGAAACTTCACACTGGACTTCAAGCGTCTTGGATTGTGTGCCTCTCCATTCTTCCTCCAGATTCTGGGACCTTGGTTTCCAAATGAGATGCAAACCACTGAGCAACAGACCAGTTCTTTTTTTCTTTAGCCCAGGTAAGACGCTTCTGACATTGTTTGTTGTTCAGGAGCGGCTTGACAAGAGGAATACGACATTTGAAGCCCATGTCCAGGACCCGTCTGTGTGTGGTGGCTCTTGATGCAGTAACTCCAGCCTCAGTCCACTCCTTGTGAAACTCCCCCACACATTTGAATGGCCTTTTCCTGACAATCCTCTCCAGGCTACGGTCATCCCTGCTGCTTGTGCACATCCAACTTCTCTTGCAATTACCTTTTGAGGTTTTCCCTCCTTGTGGAGGGTGTCAATGATGGTTTTCTGCACAACTGTCAGGTCAGCAGTCTTCCCCATGATTGTGAATTCAACTGAACCAGACTGAGAGACCATTTAAAGGCTCAGGAACCCTTTGCATGTGTTTTGGATTAATTAGCTGATTAGAGTGTTACACTTTGAGCCTACAATACTGAACCTTTTCACAATATTCTAATTTTCTGAGATTCTGAATTTGGGGTTTTCATAAGCTGTAAGCCATAATCATAAAAATTATATCAAATAAAGGCTTGAAATATCTTACTTTGCTTGTAATGAGTCTATATAATATATTAGTTTCACCTTTTAAGTTGAATTACTGAAATTAATGAACTTTTGCACGATATTCTAATTTTTCGAGTTTCACCTGTAGCAATAGATTTGATTGAAATTTTGGTTCAACTGATTTTTTTAAAAAATAACCCTTTTAAGAGCAAATGCAAAAATGGAGATATATATTGAATATTGTCAAAAGCCTGAAAAATATACATATAGACATACACTGAAAAAAATGTTAACCTAAAAAAATTGATTCATGCAAAAAAAAACATGATTTAACTCTATCACTGAATTTATCACTGAATCAACCTGAATACCTTAAGTCACACCAACAAAAATAATTTTAAGGGTTAGATTAGGTAGAAATAGATCTCTAAGGTTACAATTTCAGGTTACCACTTTTGACGGTGTATATAATATACTATATATAGCTACTTTTGTAAAACTCTACATTAATATTCTTGAAATAATGTAACACATTCAGACTATTTCTGTCATTTTTTTTAATGTCTTTTTTAATGTGGTGGCAAACACCAAGTTTCAATAGTTTTATTGAAATAAAACTGATTTCCATTAAGGTGGAAATTATGGGTTGCCATGATGATTTTCGCTATGGAAGAAGAACCATTTTGGGTCCCCCAAAGAAAAGAACCATTTTTGGGAATGTTCCATGGATGTTCATTGCCCATAAGAACCTTTATTTTTAAGAATGTTATTGTGGTGCTGTTAAGTTATCACGAGTGGTTGTGGACCCTCTGAGCAGGCACATGTACATGAGAAACAATGTCTACTATCCTCCGATTACAATGAAGCATTTCTTTCGGGAGTATGTCAGAGTGTCCCAACAGTGACCCATGGAGGTCTCCTGTGTTCCCACAGCCCGCAAACATGCTGATCTGAACGGATTTGCCATGGAAAGTAGATTAAGGGGCACTGAGTGCACAGATGAAACGCTCATGACTATAATGCAACTTCTCAGCACTATAATGGCTGGCCTGTTTCCCATGAAGTGTTGAGCCCCAAAGCTCTGGCTTTGGCATGTCACTTCAATGTTGTCCGTTAGAGAAGTGTGGAATTCTGCAACTAGGATTGAGGGCCGCGGTGACCTCAGAGCTTTCATGTCTGTGGGATTGAGGTGGGGATGTTTATTTGCTGTCCTCCAAATGTTTATTTACTCTAATGTTTCATCATAGTAACACTTGCAATGAACACGTTGCTTGAACAAACCTTAAAGCCTTAAAGGAGTAGTTCACCAAAAAATGAAAATTGGGTTATCATTTACACACCCGCATGTTGTTCCAAAACTGAATTACTTTATTGCTTCCTTGGGACACAAAAGGAGATGTTAAGCACATAGTTAGGGACTGAAAGCCTCTGTTAACATTCACTATCATTGTATGGAAAACTGAGCAGTGTTAACATTGTTCAAAATGTCTCTTTCTCCTCTATGAATGTCATAGATTTGACGACATGAAGTGGAGTAAATGACAACAGAAGTGTAACTCTTTGCATTAATGTTCCCTTTGTTGAGGGGTTATAAAATGGTTCATTAATGACTAATAGATCATTTACAAATGCATTATAACTTAATGATTTTTGGTTGTAAAAACAGAAATAAAAACTTCATGCAGTACTTTACCAAATATTATGCATTCTAATTAATATGTTATAAAAGCTTAATAAATACACATTTTTTTTTATAGTTAATTCAAACACAAATGGCCTAATTCATTATTAATGCCATAATGCCACAGAAACAGACTATTATAGTGATATTAAAAGGAGGTATTTTGTCATTTTGTGTTTATATTCATGACTTTAATGTCTTGACTCACTTGTGTTGTCACTTTCCTTGTCAAGTTGATGTCAAAATAATTATTTGAACTAGTCCTAGTGACCTAAAGTCCTCTGCAAAAACACTTTTCAGCTCCTCATGCTCATTCACATTATATATCATATAATAAAACCTGATGACCATTAAACTATACTGAACTTTATGTACAGGTTTATAATGTTGGCAACTCCTTAATAAATGCTTCATATGTGTCCACTTTACATTCAAATACATTTTCATAGGTTACTAATATTGAATGTGTTATTAAGCATTTATAAAATGTCAGATAAAATTACTCACTATTTGAAAAGTACAAACACACACACACACACACACACACACAGTCCTGCCTGGAAAAAGGGACAATCAGTTTTATGTATTTATTTATTGTCTCACAATGCATTCCCTGTATTTCTTGTTAGTGTGACAGAGCTGAGTTTTTCACATTTTCATTTACTAAGTGCCCTGTACAGTTGATTCATTAGTGATGCCAAATATTCTGGAAATGTTTCATCAGAATAACAGTTGCTCTGAGTCAGCTGTTCTGAACTGCCGTGAGTAGTGTTAAGCAAACTGCCACTGTTTGTCTCACTGTCATGGTATTTTGGATCTGACCTTTTCTTTTTTTTTTTATCAAACCACAATAGATGTACAAGTGGGCTGTCGAATAAAGGAATCTCTTCTTTCGGGACAGGTGTGCCTGGAAAGAACAGTGCAGGGATTGGTTGAAAAGATTCCAGGTGTTCATCAAACACACCACTGCAGTTTCTGTGTATTGCAACAATATGATGGAATTGGTGTTCATTGAGGTTATTGTTGCAGTTCTTGAAGTGTGAAAAATAACGGCTTTCAAATAATGTTAAATCATTTTATCCTCAGAAATAGCAAAAACTTAACATTTAATAATAATTATTGTTATTTGTATTGATATCAACAATATTGACCTAGATAGTAACTGTAATTGGTAATTATCGTGAATGTAAATGTGGTTATGTGTATATAGATTGAGGTGTGTTTAGTTTGAGTGTGATGACAGCCGTGTGTATATAAATAATTGATATGGTGCAGCTGGCTGATGGGTAACGGAAACAGGAAGGCACACGCTGATGATGATATAATCTGTCAGATCCTCTTCATTGAAAAGCACCAGTCATAATTACAAAGGCTTTCCTATTTTTCATCTTCCTACCAATCAATGGCTATGTTCCAAAACCTACTGGGCTGCTCATAACACTACAAAGGATCCATGTGTGGCTGTGTTCTAGATGATAACAAAATACGTCATCATTACATAAATTCAGCTCTATATTCTCTAACTCAATATAGGAAAACTACTGTTAGAAATGAACTATCTTTAGTTACCAGCTGTCATTGGTTCTCGTAAAGGTCTTCTCTTGAATGTGTTATTTTGAATGTTATGATAAGTGTTTGTTACGGCTGTTATCAGTGTCGTTTAGCATCAGCAGTTATTCCACAGCTCGCTCACTTTTCTGTGTCCTCCATTGTAATGGTCTTCTCGACCGTATTATTTGTGTGTGTGTGTGAGAGTGTGTGTGAGTGTGTTGTCTTATTTCTCTTTCTCTCCCTCTCTCTTAATCGCTCTAAGGTGTGTGGTAACCAGGTGAACTGATTGTTGATGGGGTGCACTGGTGCGCAGTGTGTTTCCTCCCTATATAAACTGAGTGTTTCAGTTTGACGGGAGACGGTTGTTTGTGAACTGTTCCATCCCATTCATGGGCACTCATATTGGCCTTTTTTCCGGGGTCCTGCTGCTGGAGTGTAGAGTTTGTGGTTGTCGCTATCTGAATTTTGGGCTGTTTTTTCATATACAGAACTGTCAATTAATGTGTCTGTGTTTCTGCTACTCTTGTCTCCCCACGTCTGTTATTGCATGTTATTTTTAAACTGTAACACCCATCCATTGATGTACAGAAGCGTGTTCTTAATCAAAGTGCTGATCTACGTATTCATCTACTGATTAACAAAATCCCAAGACTGATAGAGGCAAATATAGAGATTAAATTACCATAATGTGAAATATTTATTTGAGTGGTTGATTCAGTCATTAAGAATGATTGTTGATCAAAACAGGTCATGTAAAATAATCTTTTACTGTACATAGCATAATTCATATTCATGAGCTCACACCACTGCCCCACACAGTACAATTTTCTGTACAGTTTATTTAGACCTAACTTTGTGTTCATCTTCACTTTCAAATTGATTATTCCAGCTCTTACAAAGGCGATAGGTCATACAGGTTATCATGCCTTAAAATGCTTTTATAGCATTCAGGTTTTGGAAAACAGCTTTTGTCAGATTTCCTGATGTTTATCTGTCATTTTGATAAAGGTAGGTAGGTAAAGATTCAGCCAATCAATGCGCAAATGTATCTATGGAAACTTAAGTTGCCTTGTGAAAGTATGTGCTTTTGAAGGTCTGGGGTTCAAGCCATAACACCAACAAGATAACACTGTTGGGCCCTTGAGCAAGGCCCTTGACCCTATCTGCTCCAGGGGCGCCGTATCATGGCTGACCCCGCACTCTGACCCCAGCTTAGCTGGGATATGTGGAAACAAAGAAATTTCACTGTATATATGAAAAATGTATAATGTGTGACAATAATAAAGGCTTTCTTCTTCTTCTTCTTTTGAATATTTAGTGAGAAATTAGTGAGATGTTACCTCACCTTTAAAATTGCATTTTGATACCACAAACCTTTTTGTTGCATACTGTTTGTGTGCATGTATGACAACTTTGTTACCAAACAGTTTTGATATACTGCTTAATTTGGTTCTAAAAGCATTGTTAATTGTAAAGATTGACTGAATCCTGAAGTTACTGAAAGAAAGACATTAAAAATCTACTTCATTTGCTTTTGTGCAGATTGTTGATTGGTGCTCCCAAGGCCAGGGCTTTATCCAATCAGAGGGCAAATATCACAGGTGGGCTGTACAGCTGTGACATCACCACCCATCCAGATGACTGTACTCGGGTGGAATTTGACAATGATGGTGAGTGCTTTGTACTTTTATCAAATTATATGAACAAAGAAATAAGAAAATATGTTTATAACCCTAAGTGTGCCAAAAATGAAACAATATTTTACTAAATACTAAAATCAAGCATGTTTAAGTTTAATCACAGGATTAAGATTATTTATCATGTATACAGAACACAAATTTATTCTTGATAATATCAACAAACATGAAAGAACTGCTTGCACCCATTTTTGTGCTTATTGGTAGGGGTGGGTAAAAATATAGTTTTTCCGATTAATTGCGATCATCATTTGAACGATCTCGATATCGATTCTTAAATCCCAAGATCGATCATTCACTCTGTGCTCAAACCTCTACTACAATGAGAGGAAATCACTCGCATTTGCAACCAAACTAAAGTGAATATATTTGCAACTGGCTGGTTAGATGTTTATATTTCACACACCAGTAATTGTGTAGTTTAGTCGTGAAGTGTTCAGCAGTGAGATCCTTTCACAGCGAGAGTAACAGTTATTCCGTGTAATGTGTGTCCAAGTTTGAGATCCACGCAACCCATTTGTCATTGACTAATATCTCTTTTAATACCCTTTCTGTTCTTTACAGTCAGTTCTTAACAAAAAAAGTAACAAAAAAATTGTTCATTCTAATCATGCATCACACAGATGAGATAAAACCATTTGAGTCCTCTCTAGTTAACATGCGCTAATTTAAAGGCGAAATGCTGTTTTTTGTTTTTGTTTTGTTAAAGCGACAGTACCAGTATTTGCATGTGTTCAACAATACTTGTAAATAGTACAGATTATGCAATTTAACACTAAATATGTAACAAAAATAATATATGAAATATAATATCTTACTTATTGATTGAATATATTTCTTTGTTCATTTTTAAAAAGTCAAAATGTGACCAAAATGATGAAAAAATACAAATAAAAACAGCTAAAAATTCTAAAGACATCGGATAGGGAGATGTGGGTGAAATTTTATTTTATATTATTATAATTATTATATTTATTTTTTGTCTTCTGCTTCCTAATACTTTGCTCTTCTCTTGCGCTCTCTCTATATTTAATTGGTTTTATCTCATAACTGTCTCTTACTCATCGAGCTCACACCTGACGACAAGACATCCATATATCAAGCTGTATTGAAAACTGTCTTAGCATTTGGAAGTAGTCTCACTATGTAGCAGGAGTGCGCGCACAATAAGCCATTCATAATGAGATCTCAGACTTCTCGTAGCAGACCAGTCGCCTATTCAAAACATAAAATGAGACTAGATTTTCGTGTAGTGAAAAGTCGTGTAGTGTCCAGTGTTCACTAGGCATAACATGTCACTATAATGGAGAAATGCAATGTGCTAAATGTATGACTTGCATGCGACAACAAACAAGGCAGAAATATAGACATTATTTTAAATACTTTGAGAGAAAAAACAAAAAAGTTTTTTTGTTAATGTAGTAATTATTATTCTGATTGCAATTTTAGAGAAGTATTATTAGTAATTTATATTCAGGGACTTTTTTTGAGAAACTTAATGGTGATTTACTGCACATTTAGGCAAAATATTGTATTAGTATTAGCCATATTACCAAGTAACATATACATTTAAAACAATTTTTTTTAAAAATCAGTTAATAAAGATACAGTGAACGCACACCGTTTCACGTCAACAACTAAAGATTGGGAAGTATTTTCTCCTCATTTTTAAAAGTTGTTAAGTCATTTATTTTGCTATTCTTATATGCATGATCGTAGTATTTGCATTTTTCCTTGTTTTTCCCGGCTGCCTGTAACCCAATCAGAAAAGAGCTGCAACCCATTTGTTTTGGCCATGACCCTCCAGATGAGAACCATGGTTTTCTTTTTTGTAATTCTATTTTTATTATATTTTCTTGAACACTTACAAAACAATGCACATCACATGTCTGTAACAACATATATAATGTACAAAAACAAAACAAAACAAAACAAACAAACATTGGGACTCATATTACATGAAAAGTGCAATAGCAAAAATCAACATTGGATAACACAATATGTACTTTGGGAGACAGAGTTAAAATGTACATTGCAGTGAATAATAACCACAGATATAAGCAATAAAGTAGGGTTAATATAATGCACATTAAAATATGTTTTCATATGAATATTATACCTAATCAAGCATTTTGTTCCTCCTCTACTAGATTGTTAATATCCCCATGTTCAATAAATAATAAAAAGGGATTCCAGACCTTCTTAAATATGTCTTCTTTACCCTGAAGAATATAAGTTATCTTTTCCATCGCAATGCATGAAGATATTTCTCTTAACCATCGAGTTATATTAGGTTTTTCTATCTTTTTCCAATAAATGGCGATGAGCCGTTTGGCATGTAGAATACACATGTCTATCAATACTTGAGTGTCCTTTTTTATATTCGAGTTATCTGGATAAATGCCAGAGAACCATGGTTTTTGTGGAAGTCCAGTAGGGAATGTTATGGAGATATGTTGTTTCCTTGTCTTTAATGCTTGTTAATTCATCCGTTTCAGTGGCAAGATTCTGTGATATGGCTTGAATTGTAATAATGACTTAATTAATAAGCAATTAATGGTCTCATAATGACTTAATTAATCATTTATTAATGGGTTCTGTGTGTGGTGACTGTCTCAGTGGACGTTAATGTGGAGAATAAAGAGAACCAGTGGATGGGTGTGACGGTTCAGAGTCAGGGACCTGGAGGCAAGATTGTGGTACGTCAAGAACATTGTTGAATGTTAATGGCCTGTTAATTGACTTCCAGTTGCAGTGTCCTCCCTTTCATGTTTATTTATCTGACACCTACAGTATTTCAGTACATAGTTCCTTACAGGAATAATACTTTCTTTCTTTCTTTCTTTCCATCAGACATGTGCCCATCGCTACCAGCGCTTGTTGTTTCCAAACACAGCACAAGAGGCACGTGACATCACTGGACGCTGTTACATGCTGAGTCAGGATCTGAGCATCGACAGTCAATCAGATGAGGATGGGGGCAACTGGAAATTCTGTGATGGTCGCACAAGGGGTCATGAAAGATTTGGGTCCTGTCAGCAGGGTCTAGCTGCCACTTTTACAAAAGACTACCATTATGTCATCTTTGGAGCACCAGGAGCATACAACTGGAAAGGTAAACACACACTTGAATAAAATTTTGTGGTAGCTATCATGGGGTCAATATTTAAATGGTTAGCTTCTGCAGTTACCATTAAAGGAACAGTTCACCCAAAAAGGAAAATTTCAACCTCATGCCATCTCAGAATATTTCAGCTCTGTTGGTCCATAAAATTAAATTGAATTTTGTTCAGATCTTTTAAGCTCCAAAAAGGATATAAAGCCTTCATAAAATAATCCATAAAACTGTTTAGTCCATGTCTTCAGAAATGATATGATAAGTCTGGTTGAGAAACAGATAACTATTTCATTATCATAAAGTCATTTTTACTATAAATCTTCACTTTCACATTCTTTCATATTATGAAGGTGAAAGTGAAGATTTATAGTAATAAAGGACTTAAATGTTGAGCCTTTTCTCACCCACACTTATCTAATTGCTTCTGAAAACATGGATTAAACCACTGGAGTCTTATGGATTGCTTTTATGCTGCTTTAATGTGTATTTTGGAGCATCAAAGATTTCCTCACCATTCACTTGCATTGTCTACACCAGGGGTAGGCAACCTATGGCACGCATGCCAGCATCGACACCAGGAGGAGTGATCACTGGCACGCCAGCAACGGCGAGAGAGCTTAACTATTTTGTTTATATAAATTCTGTACCTGCATTCCAATCTACATCTTGATGAAATCCTTCCTCATGATCACTCAGCATGTTTTCATGAGCTGAATGGGAGGCTAAACTAAAAGTTAAAATGTGACAAGACTGCAGTATACCCAACAGACTCACGAGCCGGCAGCGCATCACTTTCGGTTAATCGTACGCGGATGACAGACTACGTTCCGTGTTTCAATTGTTCCTTTTTTCTTTCAGAAGTACACGTTATGTAATAAGGAAAACACCACTATTAATCCTTGAGATTTCCAACCCAGCATACAGGTATACCCTCTTTAAACCATATTCACACTCAAAATTACATTCAATGATTAAAAGAGAAAACATTAACCCACATTGTGCGGTTCAAAAATCGGACTCTATTCAAAATATAAATTAAACCTTGACATAAAGTTTCTTTAAAAGGGTTTAGCCTCCCATTTAGGTGATGAAAACCCCTTTGCAGAAGAAAGAAAGTCCTACACTTCTGGGATGGCATGAGGCTGAGTAAATGATGAGGGAATTTTCATTGTTGGGTGAACTATACCTTTAAGTAGGCAAAAAAAAAAAGATGTTCTCCATTGACAGTTATTCAGAAGTAGCACATTTTATTCACATTTTTTCACTTTGTTTTGTTGTCTCAGGTATAGTGCGTGTGGAGCAGAAGAACAACACTCTGCTGGAAATGGGCTTGTTTGATGATGGTCCATATGAGGTCGGGGATGAAAACCGCCTGGATCCAAATCTTGTGCCAGTACTAGCAAACAGTTACCTAGGTGAATGAGTGTTTAAGAACGACTAAAATGGTTTAATTAACAAAATCCTACATTTTATTTGTAATTTATTACTGAACGTACCCAAAAACTTAGTCCCTTTGAAATTTTCTGGAGTAAAATCCTTATTTTTTAAATGCTGGTAACCGGTTAATAATGTTATGATATTGTTCTGAAAATGTTTTCATGAAACCAAAGACCAAAGGGTTTATCACAGTACATTTTCAGAATTACACCACTATCTGTTGCCTGAAAAAAATGTGGCTTCTGTCTTTTTAGTATAAGGAAGGATGCCACTGCATCACACATTTCATCACACATTTCTTTGCCTAATTGCACGTTGGTTATTAAATCATTATAAAATTAATTCAGGACTTTATTATCTCCAGAAGAACATGGTCTGTGGTTCACTGTGGACACACAAGGTTTTAAAAAATAAGAATAAGAAAATATTCCGTCAGTTTTTAATTTCATACACCCAGTCAGGGGCGTAGATTAAAGGGGGGATGTGGGGGAGGTAACCCACCCAATAATCAAAACAAGCTACTGATTTTTGAACAACGTCTCATTAACATACTTTACATGTACATGTCTTCCCAGGATTCTCTCTAGATTCTGGTCACAATATCACAGAAAAGGGGAAGCTCATTGTAGTGTCAGGTGCGCCGAGAGCCAATCACAGTGGAGCTGTGGTGTTTCTGAGGAAGGAAGGTGAAGTGTCCACCGCGCTCACACCTGAACACATTCTTGAGGGACCAGGACTTGCATCCTCATTTGGATATGATGTCGCTGTAGTGGACCTGAATGGAGATGGGTGGGTAGAGGAAAGATATGTGAAAAACTCATGATGGGTTGGCTTGACTCTTTACCTGTTGTTTATAATGAATTTGACACATAGTGAGAGGGCGACTGAATTTTGTTGATCCTGGCTTCAGTTGGCAGGATGTTGTGGTTGGTGCACCGCAGTTCTTCCAGAGAGATGAGGAAGTGGGTGGAGCTGTGTATGTCTATATCAATAATGCTGGAAGGTGGAAAGACGTCTCACCTACTCGCCTCAATGGAACCAAAGACTCCATGTTTGGACTGTCTGTGGAGAACATTGGAGACATTAATCTGGATACTTTTGAAGGTTGGATGCAGCTGCTCATTGTGACTATGTATCTGATTTTATCTAGTTTTAGTGTTCTAAACTAAAACTCAGTTCTAAACCACTAGACTTCATGCTGAAATCATGGTGATATCACTAGACAAAAGATTGAAGGTTCTTCAGCTGAAATCGGTCTGCGCTTACCGAAATTCAAACCACTGCCCCCAGTGGCCAAAGTCGGAAGTGCTGTTTACCAGTTTCTGGGTGAAATGTTCACATAGTAGTACAACAGGAATGCATATTTTATTCCATGGAAACCAAGAAGAGATCGTGTTTACATAAACAATGGTCAGTGTCAGAGTTTCCATTTACACTCTAGAATTACATTTTGATTCCACTGGCGGTTAAGTTTAGGGTTTATGGAACACAATAATACAAAATAAATGCACAAATACATTAACAAACAATAAAATAAACACATATTTGTGCTAAAATACAAATATAAATAATTACATTTGCAAGGAGATATGCAAATAAATAATTAAATAAATGCACCTATGAATGCAAAAAATAATACAATATAAAAGATAAATAAATGGTTGGGGAAATGCAAAAATGTAAAAGGAAATGTAAAATTGAAAGTTTTTTTCATTCTATATTTCTAAATATTTTTAATCGTTTATTTATTTCTGTATGTTTTTATTTTTCCTTCATGCAATATGCTAATTAGAGGATGTCAATCGAGCATCAGTAGGCAGAATTTATGACACCATTGGCTGAACATTGTAAAATTTCTGCACTTAAAGGGATAGTTCACCCAAAAATGAAAAATCTCTCATTATTTACTCACCCTCATGATATCCCAGTTGTGCATGACTTTCTTTCTTCAGCAGAACACATCTGAAGAAAATGTAAAAAAATATCTCAGCTCAGAAGGTCCTTAAAATGCAAGTGAATGGTGATTTTTCTTTTGAAGCTCCAAAAATCACAGACAGTCAGCATAAACTTCGTCCATACGACACCAGCTGTTAAATGAATGTCTTCTAAAGCGACATGATTGGTTATGGTGCAAAAAAAAGATAAATATATATATAGTATTTTATACTATAATCCAACGCTTCCGGTAAATTTTAGGAGAGGGTGGATTCCAAGCAGTCTCTCGTGTGACGTATTTGCATTGCCATTATACAGACGTAATCTCATGTTCTCCACTCGGTTGAGACATCCAGGATAAGCACACAATACCATTGTGAGTAAAGAAAGAAATAAATACACATCTAAACCAAAACCAATCAAGCTACTGTACAGTGTTCCTCCTACTCACTTGTAAACAGCGCTGCTCTTCCAAATGTGACGCACGTGCCTCAGTTCTTGCGGGTCTCACGTCAATGCAATTACGTTACATGCATATTCTGCTGCTGACTGTTAGCATGATTTAGTATTTAAATATTGATATTTTTCGCACCAAAATCAATCGTGTCACTATAGAAGACATTAATTTAACTGCTGGAGTCATATTGTTGAATCATTTTTGGAAGTTATTTTTCTATTTTTCTTCAAATGTGTTCTGCTGAAAAAAGAAAGTCATACACACCTGGGATATCATGAGGGTGAGTATATAATGAGAGAATTTTCATTATTGGGTGAACTATCACTTTAACTATGTTTGCCTGAACATTCAAATCCTAAAATGTTAAGAGAAATTATATGGATGAAGTCAGGCGAGAACTGCAAAGACTCTCCAAAGCGGTTTAAAAATGATGTTATCTGCTGATTATATCTTCAGAGTGAATGTATGCATAGATGATTTGGGGCAGTTTGCAGCTACATTTGACAAGGATCACTCGATAGTTTGGCTGTGATGCCTGAAGGGCTGTCAACATCCTCTCATTAGCATGTTGTTAGCATTTGCAAAAGCATTAGCAAATTAGCATTTGCCGGCAGCCATATCACCCTGTAGCCCAAGACTCGTTGCCCACTGAAGCTAAGCAGGGCTGAGCTTGGTTAGTACCTGGATGGGAGACCTCACGATAAAATCAGGTTGCTGCTGGAAGAGGTGTTGTGAGACCTGCAGGGGGTGCTCTCCCTGTGGTCTGTGTGGGTCGTAACGCCCCAGTATAGTGACAGGGACACTATACTGTAAAAGAGCTCTGTCTTTCGGATGAGACGTTAAACCGAGGCCCTGACTCTCTGTGGTCATTAAAAATCCCAGGATGTCCTTCGAAAAAGCGTAGGGGTGTAACCCCGGTGTCCTGGACAAATTTGCCCCTTGGCCTCTGTCCATCATGGCCTCCTAATCATCCCTGTTACTGATTGGCTTCATCACTCTGTCTCCTCTCCACCAGTAAGCTGGTGTGTGGTGGGCGTACTGGCGCAATATGGCTGCCGTCGCATCATCCAAGTGGATGCTGCACATTGGTGGTGGTTGAGGAGATTCCCCCCTTCCTTGTAAAGCGCTTTGAGGTTACTGATAAAGCGCTATATAAATGTAACTAATTATTATTATGTTGTGCGAAGGAAAAATAAATACGGAACTATAAACGGAAATAAATTAATGATTAAAGAATTATGTAATTAAAAATCAAATGTCAATTTTGCATTTCCTTCAACATTTTTGCATTTCCTCAAACATTTACTTGAATGATATTGTATTATTTTTGCGTTGATGGGTGCATTTATTTATTTATGTATTTATATGATTATTGTATAGCTCATAGCACATTTAATTATTTATACATTTATTTATGCATTAAAATGTGTTTATTTATTTATTTATTTACTTGTGAATTTTTTAACTTATTATTTTTGCAGGTTTCTTCCTCCACATTGGGTTTGGGCAAATGGCTAATAAAATATGCATTCCTGTTGACTGCATTACATCCTTTAACCAAAATTTTTACTCGCTTTTGGCGCCATCCTGTGGACATTTCACCTCAATAACAGTTCGGGCAGTGGTTTGACCAGCCTGAATTGCTATATGGAAACAGACATGGACCAAAATGATCAAAACTCTAATCTTGATTTCACGGGGTCTTTAAGATATTGACTGCACAGTTTCACTTATTAGCATGTAATACTACATAGATTTTTTAACACTAAATCTTTTAATTATATTGTTAATTTGTTTAGATTTTGCAGTTGGTGCTCCATATGCAGACTCTGGGTTTGGTTGTGTTTACATCTACCACGGATGTGCAGACGGCATCAATACTGAACCAGCTCAGGTTAGACCCCTTCTGTCTGTCTGTCTGTTTCTCTCTCTCTCTCACTCTCCTCTTTTCTGTCTGTAGTTTTAATGGAAAATACCAGTAAGAAATTGCATAGGTCAAATAATGATGAAACTGTAAGCAGTCCAGGGCACTGTCAGACTCCATATTTGAGCTTTTTTCAATGTCGTCTTGTCTGAAAGATTTTCCATTTGCAGGTAAAAGCACACTGGTGAAAAACAGATTCTTACTTGTTTGGTCTTATTATATTCCCGTTGATATTATTGTTTTCCATTGATCTATGTATAATTACCTATTTACGTAGTTATGGACATAAAAAAGCCTTATCTTGGTCTATAGATACTAACACTGCTGATATTTCTTGCAGATACTGGAGGGCAAACAGCACAACATTAAGATGTTTGGTTATTCTCTGGCTGGAAATATGGATTTGGATCAGAACTCGTACCCTGATCTGGCTGTGGGCTCCCTCTCTGATACTGTTTTCATATACAGGTACTGAAAGATCCTTTCTCTTCACACTCGAGTCATTAACTCTGAATCTTTGAGGAGTTGTAGTAACATCTCTCTAATGTGCAGATCAAAACCGGTCATTAGCATCAAGAAAGACATCAAGGTTACACCCAAAGAAATTGACTTGATGAAGAAAACGTGTGGCAACAGTATTTGGTGAGATACTGACAAAACCCCAGCTTAGAAAGATGCATCTTAAACACTCCTGTGGGAAGATATTTATATATGTTTAATCTTTCTTATTTTACAGCTTGACTGTGGAAGCTTGTTTTTCATACAGAGCAAACCCTCCCACCTACAACCCCAAACTCAGTGAGTCTGTTTCTGTTCTTATGTGGAGAAACTGTAATGAAAGATTTATTTCAAACTTACTCTGAATTTACCAAGTAATACTAGACATTTTGAAAAGTAGTGTTGTACTAAATAAGGGAATATAATTGTAAAAACTTCACTGTTATAGCACAAGTAAATAGTGACTCCAGTCATAAAACCTCAGTATAAGTAATAGATACGACTCATGCACTTTATTGGAAGTCTTCTGAGGCAATACAACCACTGTGTGATGAACTGAACAAAATTGAAGTCATTATTCACAATCAAATCATTAATAAAGCACTTAAATCAAATAAGGAGACTACAGTGATAACATCCAACCTTATTGTTTCTCATCGCATCTCGTGAACAAACATCATGACGTTTGGGTGAACTATTCCTGTAAGGTCTGTGTAGTATTTGATTGTTTTAATTGTAGATATTTCATATTTTATCAAGTTTCTTTTGGCCAATTAATTTCTATCATAATGCCTGTCGAGTTACATCATGATCCACAATCTATTTTTGTATTGGAATTATTGAAGTATTGGAAAGTCTGTTGGACGTGTTTTATAGCTGACATACTGTATTCTAAATATCTATCTATATCTATCTATATATATATATATATTATGAGTTTTTATATTTATTTATTTTTTGCCTGCCAGCTATTTCCTACACATTTGAGGCGGAGTGGTACCGCAGGAAGTTGGGTCTCCCATCAAGAGTTGTGTTTCTGGAGAAGAGCATGATAGATCAGGACTTCCAGTCATCTGGCACTCTGGAGCTACGAGGACAGAACAAGAATGCCTGTTACAAGACGCAACTCAGACTACAAGTAAATGAAGCTTGTTTTAAAGAGTCCAAAACTCGAGTTCTGGAAGTAAATATCCAATTCATTTTCTCCACAGGCGAACTCATTGTTATCAATAACTTGTAAACCTTTAAAGACAGACCAACCATGAGCGCAGAGGCTGTTAATCGATGGTTTATACTTCTGTTAAAGCCATCAGTGTTCTTTATACTTCTTTTTTAGATTTCATGTTTAAAGGGATAGTTCACCCAAAAATGAAAATCCTCTCATCATTTACTCACCCTCATAATACACAAGATGTGTATGACTTTCTTCTGCAGAACACAAATGAAGATATTTAGAAGAACATTTCAGCTCTGTAGGTCCATACAATACAAGTGAATGGTGACCAGAACTCAGAAGGTCCAAATATCACATAAAGTCAGCATAAAAGTGACTTTTTTCCACTGTACATCTTGCCATTGCAGTCCCTAGGCACAATCATGATTTCAAGCTCAGTTACACTTCCTAGTGTTTGACGCATGTGCAGAGCGCTAGATGGCGCTATAGGAAGGGTAATCGAGCTTGAAATCATGATCACCAAATTGACTGCTGTCAAGATTTCTAGTGAAAATGGAGTCATATTTTGGTCTGTTCTCATCCAAAACTGATTGGATCACTTCAGAAGACATTATTTAAACACTTGAGTTGTGTGGAATACTTTTATACTGCCTTTTTGTGCTTATTGGAGCTTCAAAGTTCTGGTCATTATTCACTTACATTGTATGGACCTACTGTAACGTTGTAGCTGGCAGTGGCAATGACGAATACGACGTGTAGATCCCAAGTGTAGTTTTATTAAATAAATGTGAAATCCAAAACCCTAACTTTAAATGAGCTCTAAACTAGACATAAACATGAACATGACTAAAACATGGCTAAACATAAACGTGGCTTGACATAAACTACACTTAGCATGGCTTAAACATGACATGAACTTCGAAAGTGCTACCAAACAAACATCAATACTAGACAAGAGACAATGGCAAACATGAGGGCTTAAATACACAGACATGGAGGAACATAAACCAATGATCAAACAGAACACTAAACAACCAAGACTAATAACCTTAAACCAATTACAAACTAGAACTAATAACAAAGTAAACAAACAATGAACCAATGAAAACAAGACACATGAACATGGAGGGAAACCAGGACATCACATGACTAGGGAAACACATAACATGAACTTTTCAAAATAAGAGACATGAAAAACAACAGAATAAACACCTACAGAGATTAAATATATTTTTAGATCTTTTAATCTTTTTTTTCTGCAGAAGAAAGAAAGTCATACACATCTGGGATATCATGAGGGTGAGTAAATGACGAGAGAATTTTCATTTTTGGGTGAACTATCCCTTTAATACCATGTTTGATCTCCACCAATCAGAGAATTGCTGCCTGCAAAGTGCATCAAAAGAGCCCTGAAGTGACCGCCTACTCCCATGATACACTGTGAATGATGCAATGAGACGGTCTCCCCACTCTCAAACTTCTTATATATTTGCAAATATGTAAATATTTAAATATTATAATATCGAAGTAGTTTTAGATTTTACATCATTTTAAATTTGATGTCATTCACAATGGGATTGTAGTTCATGTAAAGACGTTAAGTGCACAATCTTGTAACTGTGTTTTGCTTCAAATCAAGGTTTGTAATGCCGTGATTCACCTTGGATCTGTTTGTTTTGGTTCATGGCTTGCAACTCATTCATGAATGATTTAATGTAATGTCTACAGAAGAAATGAAGGGGAAAAATACTTCTGGAAACCAGACAGCTGAAAAAGTGGGCGGGCACTTTTGCAATCTTTTCTCAGATTGAGACAGGAGAGTTGCATGTCATCACATGACTCAACAGTTTCTGGCATGTGTATAATAGAGGGCTGAGCTTTAATTGGCAAAATGTTCATTTGAGTATATTTTGAGGGGCATCTGTTATGTAATCATTTTCAGGATGGAGTCAGGGATAAGTTGAGAGCGATTCCTATCGAGGTGTCTGTGGCCATTCAGAGTGCCAAGAGAGGCAAACGGCAAAGCTCATTGCCACAACTAGTGCCAATACTGGACTCGACTGTGCCCATCAAGACCATCACTGAGGTACACACAGTCTTATTTACTGTAGGAACCTTGAGGGATCCTTCACTGGAAAATATCATTCATTCACTTTAATGTTTGAATAATAATGAATTATTTACAAATTACCTTGGAAAAAGGAACTTATTGAAATGAGTCTGTCTATAACCTGAAAAGCTTTGTAAACTGCGTTATTTTTAGTAAAGTTAACCATTTTGCTTTGGAGTACAGAAAAATTCGTGTTTAGTGTACATATTTGTGTTACTTAAATATTACCAAAAGCAAAACAATAAATGTGGCATGCATAAAAATGATTGCAAATATTTTAATGAAAACATATAATAAACATAAAATGACTTGATTTGCTATCTTTGCTGGCCCAGGTGAACTTCCTGAAGGAGGGTTGTGGCACTGACAACATCTGTCAGAGTAACTTACATCTGCAGTACAGGTTCTGCTATAGAGAGACAAACCAGGACGTGTTCCCTCCTCTTCCTCTGTATGTATTCCTCAACAAAACATCACACACTACTAAACTTACTAACACATGCTTAACAAACCCCACATACATGCATTAAAACATGCAGTGTGGAATCAAACACAGATCACAGCATTTAATGTAGGTTGAACCTTTTCCTAACCTCCGGAAATCTACAGTCAGAGAGCTTGTGTTTATTAGAGAATTCAAAATCTAAAGGGTAGCTCAGCAAGTAAAGACTTTGACTTTCACCTCTGGAGTCATGAGTTCGAGTCCAGGGCATGCTGATGGTTTGGTTGCTTAGGAGACCTGTCTTGAGTCACTCAGCTCGCCCTGGATTCGAACTCACAGCCAGGTCTCCTACGCAACCAAATTGGCCCAGTTGCTAGGGTGGGTAGAGTCACGTTGGATTAACGTCCTCGTGGTCACTATAATGTGGTTCGCTGTCAGTGGGGTGTGTGGCGAGTTGTGCGTGGAGAATAGCGTGAAGCCTCCACATGCGCCATGACTCCGCAGTAACGCGCTCAACGAGCCACATGATAAGATGAGCGGATTGACGGTTTCAGATGCGGAGGCAACTGGGATTTGTCCTCTGTCACCCGGATTGTGAATAGCTTTTAAAAATAAAGTCGTTTAACCAAATACTTTCCTTGCACCTTGAATACATGTGCATTTACAAAAATTAATCATTTATTTAAAAAAGTTTTTTTTTCATGGGAAGATATTTTTTTTTTTTTTACATTTATCATGAATTTATGAGCAACGCTTATAAAATGTCAAGGAGGTTTATTTGACCTGAACAAAATGTGCTTTTTTATAAAAATGTCAAAATATCTCATATAAAAATAAATAAATCAACAAAACAAAACCTTCAGAAGCAATCTTGAGAATCTAAATGGGTCTTTTTAGTTTGCCTGTTTTTTGTCACATAAAAACAGAATGGCTACCTGTATGTTGGTTACATCAGCTGACTTTGATTTGATGGACAATTTTTTTTTATTAATAATATTTATTTATGAATCAGATTTAATTGTTTTTTATTAAAAGTAATATTAATAATAATAATAATACAAATAAAAATATTGCAAAATACTCATGCCAACGTTTCTTTTTACAGATTCAGATTTTTTAAAATATATATATATATTTTCACTTATATATATATAACAAATTCACTTGTGTAAAACAATACATTATATTCTAAAGCAGCTTTTTGTATTTTCTTATCAATGATGAACTCTTCTGCCACGAGAATGTAATGCACTTTAATTATCTGAATATTTTCTATATAATTTTTAAATATTTAAAGATAACTATGTATAATTATTTCATCATTATATATTGAGTTATTGTTATATGAGGGGCTTTCACAGCAAGTATTTGTATATGCAATTAATCGCTATTAATTAATGTTAATCAATTGACAGCCCTAATATATATATATATATATATATATATATATATATATATATATATATATATTCTGTCTCCGCTGCTTAAACTGTTCTGAATTTGAACCCCAGAAACAAATACCAAAATAACTTTGAAATTAAAAATATGTTCATAATAATAGAGGTGTAAAAATTTATTTTGAAAAACTTAATTGACCCATTTAACAATGTTAGACTGTGAAATACATAATAATGATTGATCTATAAACACAACATTGCAATACAAGTATTTTGGGGGATTGTAGAGCTCTTAAAATGCATCCATACTATTTCAGGCTAAAGTTTAATGGCATGAACGGTTTCCATGTTTTCTCTTGTTCTTATATAATTATTTGGTAATGAGACAAAACTGTCTGTCAGGGAGAATGGAGTTCCAGTGATTTCTCTGAGTGATCAGAAAGACATCGCTCTGGAGGTGACGGTGAGGAACAGGAATGGAGATGACGCCCATGAAGCTAAACTGATGGGGCAGTTTGATGAAACACTGTCATACTCTGGATTCAGATCTCTGAGAACTACTGTGAGTGTATCACACATTTAAAACACCATAATCTGTCCTTAAACGTGAGCTGACTCTTTTCTACACAAAACAATATATATTTTAAGTTTTACTCATTTCAATTTCATAGCAAAATTTCATCAAATTGAATTTTCAATTTGAATCTTTTCAATTTGATAGAATTTTGCTATGAAAACAAAATGCATAAAACTTGAAAATAGGCTCTAATATTTTATATAATTTATTTCACTCATATTCTGTATGTAAGTCCAAGAGACACCAAATTTGTTAGGATGGTCCCAAATCCCACCTACTACTTAAGTGCACACACACACACACACACACACACACACACACACATTCTACACTAGGTGGCGCTATAATAAGCGATTAACATTTTAGCTAATATCTTTGCAAACATATGGGACATTTGACCGTATGACACACAAAAAATATTATTCTTTAATATCAGATGTCAATAAGGGACTTTGGTCCCACTTTATATTAGGTGTCTTTAACCACCTTGTACAAACATTGAAATACATACAGTAATTATAGTTATCAAGACTTATTACGTATTGTGTAACTATTTTGTTCTACAAAATTCTCACAAGATTCACATTTGCTGCTACTGAGATTGAGGTACGGGTAGGGTTAGGGGAAGGGTTGGTTTAGGGTTAGAAATAAGGTTAACAGTGTAACTGAAGATGTAATGAAATGCAGGTACTTCAAATGTAAGTACATTGCAACAACACATATTTACATAATTAATACAGTGTTGTGGAAAAGTATTTGCCCCATCCTGATTTCTTCTGTTTTTGTGTATATTTCATACTAAATTGTTTCAAAAATTAAAACAAAATGTAACATTAAAACAAAGGCAATCTGAGTAAACACAAAATACAGTTTATAAATGATAATGTTATTTAATGAGGCAAAATTTGCCAAGTTCAAAAGAAACTCCAGAAATGATGAGGAAAAAGGTGATTGAAGTACATCAGTCTGGGAAGGGTTACAAAGTTAACTCAAAGGCTCTGGGACTCCAAAGAACCACAGTGAGAACCATTATCTCCAACTGGAGAAAACTTGCACAGTAGTGAACCTTCCCAGAAGTGGCCGACCTTCCAAAATTCCTCCAAGAGCACTATGACAAAGACATCCAGGAAGTTACAAAAAAGCCAAGGACAACATCCAAGGAACAGCAGGCCTCTCTCACATGAATGAAGGTCACTGTTCATGACTCTCAGAAAGACATTGGGCCAAAAATGGCATCCATGGAAGAGTGGCGAGGCAAAAACCACTGCTAACCCAGAAGAACATTAAGGCTCATCTAAATTTGACCAAAACACACCTTGATGATCTTGATGATCATCAAACCTTTTGGGAGAATGTTCTGTGGATTGATGTGTCAAAAGTGGAAATGTTTGGATGACAGGGGTCCCGTTACATCTGATCTAAATCAAACACAGAATTCCACAAAAAGAGCATCGTTCCTATGATCAAGCATGGTGGTGGTAGTGTGATGGTTTGGGGATGCTTTGTTGCTTCAGGGTGACTTTCAAAAATTGAGGGAAACATGAATTCTGCTCTCTACCAAAAAATCCTAAAGGAGAACATCCGGTCATCAGTCTGTGAGTTGGAGCTCAAGCGCAACTGTATTCTGCAGCAAGACAATGATCCAAAGCATAGGAGTAAGTCCACCTCTGAATGGATCAAATGATGCTAAATTAAAGTTCTGGATTGGCCTAGTCAAAGTCCTGACTTGAACCCGGTTGACATGCTGTGGCAGGATCTTATACCGGCAATTAATTCTCGAAAACCCTCCAATGTTGCTGAACTAAAGCAGTTCTGCAAAGAAAAGTGGGCCAGAATTCCACCACAGCATTGCAGAAGACTGATCTCCAGTTATCAGAAGTGTTTGGTTGCAGTTGTTGCTGCTAAAAGTGGCACAACCAGCTATTAAGTTTAAGGGGGCAGTTAGTTGAAGGGTGATGAAGGTGCTGGGTAACTTTTTTGCTTCAATAAAAAAATTATAATGAAAACTGTATTTGTGTTTACTCAGGTTGCCATTGTTTTATGTTATATCGGTTAAAACAACTTAGTATGAAAAATACACAAAAATAGAAGAAATCAGAATGGGGGCAAATACTTTTCCACAGCACTATACGTTGTATCAAATGCTTAAGTACATAGTAGTTACTAGTTAAAGACATATTAGTATAAAGTTGGTCCAGGACTTTGGGCCACTGCCCAAAAATGAATTGACTTATATTTTCTAAATTAATAAAATATAATAAATATAATTATTTTTGTCAACATTTTTATTTTGAGGGTGTTTAGATGATACATGCCAAATTCTGTGCGATTTGGACCAATGGTCCAAGGAGTTCAAAAAAACTCACAATGGTGGACAGAAAGGAAGTTTTATGAATCCTTGTTATTCAGGAAACATCATTACTATAAAGTAACTAGAGTATTTAGTAATGAAATTACTTTGCCCTTTACAAATCAGGGCTGTGATTCTCTGCTTTTCCAAACTGCTTGGACCACAAAATTGCTGTTTGCAGCCATATTTTATGTTTTTATTATATCAATATAAAAAAAATAAAAAATGTGTACATTTTTTATGAAATAATTCCATGAATTCCATGAAAGTTTCATGTTCTCTCTTTTTTTTTCAGTTACAGGTGGTTAATTCTTTAAAGTCCTCAAAATAGGAAGCCTCCCTTCTGGAGACCTATTATTAAGCCCTTAAAAACCCTTAAGTAATAGTCCAATGATCTAACTTACATGCTGTAATGATGTTTATCTGATTTCCTGTCGTCCCATAGGATAAGCATGTGATCTGTGTAGCCAATCAGAACGGCTCTCTGGCAGACTGTGAGCTGGGAAACCCATTTAAACGAGATTCAGAGGTCAGTCATTCTTCAAAGATGCTTTATTCTCACATTTCATTTATAGAGCACAACAGTCTGGTTCTGGAAGTGAAAATCCCATTAATTTATTCCATAGAGGAATTGATTATTAACAATTAACAACTCATAAACCTTTAAAGACAGATGATATTCCTGAATGAATTTTGTTTAAGAATTACAATACCCATGATCCTGAGGGAGAAAATCTACCAATCAAAGAATCACAGCCCACAAAGCACACCAAAAAAGCTCTGCAGCAACCGCCCACTCGCATGGCATACTGTGAATAACACCATTGAGTGGGTCTTCCTACACTCTCAAACTACTTATATATTTGCCTACATCTGAATAAACTTCAAATATTTGTTTCTATACTTATAATCAACAACTTATATCAATAGTTTTATATATTCCCATTGTTTTTAATTAAATTAGATCATTCACAATGCGTCATGGGATTGTAGTATCTTCGTGAAAGTAGTGTCTTCGTGAAAGATGTTCAGTACACAATCTTGCACCTTTGTCTTTTTGTCTGATCTTCAACACTTTTTTGCCTTAAAATAAAGTTTGTAGTGTTGTGATTCACCTTGGAGCTGGTTGATCTCTTTTATGAAGGATTTTATTCAAACTCTATGGAAAAAATGAATGGGAAAAATATTTCTGGAACCAAGATGGCTGAAAAAGCCATTATTATTATATCTTAAAAATGTTTTTGTAGGTAACGTTCTATATCATACTGAGCACTGGCAAGATCTCTCTCGACACCAAAGATGTGGAGATCGTCCTTCAGCTGGAAACGTAAATCTAATCTCAAAAGTTTCCTCTGCAAAAAAACAGTATTGGTTTTGAAATTTTTGATGTATTAATAAAAATGTCACCATAAAGCATATAAATATTGTGACGATTAATATAAATCTTCTACAGAACGAGTTCACAGGAGGGCATGGGCAAAATAAAGGCCAGAGCCAAGGTGGTGATTGAACTTCTACTTTCTGTACAAGGGTACGCATTTTCATTTTATTTCTCATTTGATCATTAGGAATCACCAGGACGTGCTTAGATGTCAATGGTACCAACACAAATTCATCAAAGCAATATTATGCATTCATTACATTCAAGTAATTTCAGTTTTTGTGCAGTTCATGTCATAGTTGGACTGGCTGTTCCTTTATGATAAAGGATCCAGGCTTCAGAAGCAATGGTTTCAAGGTCAATCCCAAGCAGTGCTTACTAAGAACTGAACTGAAGAATTACTTAAATTAACTCTTGAGCAAAACAATTAACCCCATGTTAAAAGCAGTTGCTAATAATTACTGAGAAGCAAACCACCATCATGCACGTACCTGGGATTGACTCTACACACATTAGTAGTGTAACATCAATTCTCATGTCATGTTTGTATTTGATTGTTGTGTCGTTATCAGGTTGGCCAAGCCCTCTCAGGTCTATTTTGGAGGTGAAGTCAGAGGAGAGAGTGCCATGAAGACAGAGGAGGAAGTTGGCAGCTTGATTGAATATGAATTCAGAGTAAATGTTTAAATAATTCTTAAGAATCAGTAATATGCAGTCATCAAATGAGTCAATCTGTCCAAAATATAATTTTTATCAGTGCTTTTCTAAGGATGCGTATGTGTGCACTTGCGTCAGAAGGACATTTTTGGAGCATCTCACTTTGGTTGCAATGCGTCAAACTGCATTTTCAGGATGCTGTGTCAAGTTAAACATAGTTTGAAACGGAGTTGTGCTCCGTCGCGCTGCATTTGAATGCAAGAACATGTCCTCCTCTTGTGCTGTCTGCTGTCAGTAATGGCACTTTTCCACTGCACATTACGGTTCGCCTCGACTTGACTCTACTCGCTTTACTTTTCTGAGCTTGCATTCCCATTGCAGTTGAGTGCCGCTTCAATGTGGGTGGGATTATAGGATGATCATCATAGTTACGCCGCCTCTACTGCCATGACATCATCTTAAACGTTACACAAACACACAACAAATGAGCAATGAATGAATGGTGTTGTTGATTCTGCGGCATGTGGCATGTGTCACAGCAAGACGACAAACTTTGTTTCAAAAGAGGCAGACGGTAGCAAGAAAAAATACAGCAAAAAAAAAAAAAAAAAAACAGGAGAGTTTGGGAAATCGTATACAAAAGTGCGGACGAGGACATCACTGTGTTAGCTCAAAGATGACGCACGAGGGTAAGCTAACCTGCCATCTAGCTTATAGCAATGACGCAGGTAATGGCAATTTTCTCTGATCAATCAGTGATCTGCACGTCACATTTAGCATTGGCTCGGATCACTTGGAACCTCGACTGAGCCGGTACTAAAAAAAGTACAGGGAACCAGGTACTATCCAAAGCGGAAAACCCCCAAAAAGTGAGCGGAGTCGAGTTGAGTCGAGCTGTACCGGTCAGTGGAAAAACCCCTTAAGTGTGGTTTGTTGCCTTTATACATACAGCTGCTGTTGCACTGACTGCCCCCTGCTGACTGAGAATCGTAAAAATGTGAAGGCAGTACTTCAAGCTTAAATGGTCTGGGTTATTATTAGTGGTGTTACTTATCTTTAACGTGTTATATTTATATAATTAGTTGCACTGAATTAACTTGGTAAATCAACAACCCAAATAAAAAGCCTTTTCTACTTCAGGCATTAAAGTACTGACTTTAAGTACCAAGTCAGCTGATTTTGTGTTTGTTGCAGGTGATTAACTTGGGAAAGCCTCTGAAGTCGTTTGGAACTGCTTTCCTGAACATCCAGTGGCCTAAAGAGAGTGCCGTGGGGAAATGGCTGCTGTATCTGATGAAGATTAGCACTAAAGATCTGCAGTTAGTCACCTGTTCACCTGAGAGTGAGATAAACCCTCTCAGACTGAATGAGGTACTAAACAGACTCCCAACTTATCCTCATGTTCCTCATGTGTTTTAAAACTGGTATTTTTTATTTGATTATATATATCAGATATTTCTGAATCTAACATTCCATGTCCATGTGCAAACCCGTTGCAAAATAGCCAGTAAATTCACATCTATAACCGAATGCTACGTTCATTTGTTACATTGCTTGGCAGTAAAACTCTTTCACTGATTGTGATGATGCATTTACACCTTAATTGAGTAAATCAAGCAAGCTTATTCTTTAAGGAATATTCCAGATTCTGTACAAGTTAAGATCAATCAACAGCATTTTTGACAATATGTTGATTACCACAAAAAATTATTTCATCTCGTTTAAAAAAAAAAAAGTTTCAGAAAGGCATTTACACTAACATTTACACAAATTCAAAAGTATAGCCACAAGACATAAACATTATTTGTGTTTATAAGAAGTTATATCCAATACTGAGATTACAGGGTTGCATCGCCATGGCAACGGATTTGTAATATTGAATATAACTTTACACAGAAAAGTTTAGTAAGAGATTTTATCACTCTAAAATCATGTAAACACGCATATTGTTTATATATTTTAGCTATACTTTTGAAAAGGTGATTATTTTTAACGTTTACAAATCTGCCCCCCATTCACTTCCATTGGAAGTGCCTCACTGTCACCCAGATTTTACCTTCTTTTTTATAATAATAATGAGCTGAAAGTTTGTTATTTACTATTTTGTAGAAATCAACAATATGCAGCAAATGATGGTAATTGAGCGTAACTTGTATTGAACCCGAATCATTTAATGTGCATTTATATCACTACAGTTTGTGTTATATTATCCTGGTATTAACTTCAGCACTGTTGCAATGGGGTTTCAAATACAGCTGCAAACCCAGAAATGTGAACCGGGTCACATGTAACAATTATCAGTTCAGCTAATTAATTGTATCCTGTATATCAAAATACTAATAACCTGATTATTATTGGTAGTTATTTAAATGTTTTTATTAATTATTGGTGTTTTTTAACATATTGCTGTTGCCTCTGTTTTAATAATTCTGCCCCAAAACTGTGGAATAATCACTGTCAAGTCCAGTCAACCTTTATTTATAGAGCACATTTAAAAACAACAGAAGTTGACCCAAAGTGCTTTACAGATTAAACAAACAAAATATATCAAAACTGATTTCAAATGAAATACAAAACATAATAAAATAAGTAAAAGCATTTAAATACAACATCATGTATTAATCCGCTTCAACCTATTCAATGATCTATTCAAAAGCCACAGAATAAAAATATGTTTTTAAAAAAGATTTAAAAGATTGATACCAAACTAAATAACAACATGAGTCTGCCATATTTTCAGGAGTCGACAGTAACTAGGAGAAAACGAGAGCTGGAGGAGAGAAGTTCGTTTGAAGGGAGTAAAATATCTCTCTTCACTGACAAACGCAAACACAAGACTCTGGTAATGGGATTTACTTATTTCTATTTGTGATTAATTCAGTGTTTTATGAATGATAGGGCCAAAACTGCTTTCTTGAAGTGAACTTAAAGTCTTGATCTCTTAGTCGTGCACAGGTGATGCCAGATGTGTGGAGATAAAGTGTCCTCTACAGGGCTTGGACAGCAGTGCAGTCATCCTTTTGAAATCTCGGCTGTGGAATTCAACTTTTCTTGAAGTGAGAAAAATACTTAAATAGTGCTTATTTTGGTTATTTGAAATAGAATCTAATACATCTATTACAACTATCAATTTCTCCTCTTTAAAACAGGATTATGCCTCCTACAATTACCTTGATATAATGGTGAAAGCCTCCATAAGTCTGGATGTGTCTGCAAAGAACATTGTGCTTAAAAATCCTGAGACACAGGTACAGTAACGCATCAACTTTCCTAGTGTAAAAGAGATACTACAATCAAGCAACATACACAACTAGTATTTTTTAAAGCAGTTTAAAGTTTTCAATTAAACTTGTAAATGAAATGTGTTGCAGTGGTCTGGAGTAACTAAAAGTAGTGATGATACTAACATAATTACATGTTTCAGGAGCAATGACAGTAGTAGAAACAGTGTAAATAGTGCAGCTTTTCCAGGAACAAGCTAATTTTCCAACAAATAGTTGATCATATTTGATAATAGTTGATAGTGTGATAGAATATCTGTTTTGTGGCCAATAGCACTCACATAGCACCTAGAAAATCTCTTTCTGATAATCTTCAAGGAAGTCTTAAGAAAAATGCTTTTAAATAGTACCAAATAACGGTTCTTCTGATATTTGGTGCTAAATAGAACCCTTTCCATAAAGAACCTTCATTTTAAAGTGCTATATAGAACCTCAATAGTGCTATAAAGAACCTTTTAGATTTTATTTTTTTTACCCCTCTACAATCTGCTTCCAATAAAATATTATATTTATGATTGAATCATAACATTTTGAGAATAAAGTCATATCACTATGAGATTAAAGTGCTTAAATATTGCAGGGCCTGTGTGCCTTAGCGATTAAAGACGTTGGCTGTGTCTCGTTTGGAAGGTTGCGTCCTCTAGAGGTCGCATTTGTCGGATACATACATCATTGAGGCTGTCTCTTCCAATGCGACCTTCTTTCACAGGATTTCGGAGGACGCATGTGGCGTATCCTACGTGGGCACTTACAACCCACAATTCTTTGCTTCAATGGAAATGTCTAAAAAAATTATGCCAATTTGTCCATAAATATGATATTCAAACACAAGGAATGTTAATTCCCAACTTGAAGTACCTATATTTTCTATATGTATTTTCTATATACATACATATATACATACATCTATATCTATACACATATAATGTATGAGGTACATTATAAAATTCCCTTCCAGAGGGACTTCTGTTCCCTTCTCACTCAAAGCGCTTGTGCTTGTTAAAGAGTGGCGTGCTGTCATAGCAACCATGTTAAGTTATGTTTCTGTTTGTCTTACGAAGGCATCGTTATACTGAGACGCTCAGTATACTACAGCCTTCAAAGGACGCATCCTACCTAGCACGCAGCCTTCAAAACGAGACACAGCCGTTGACTACCACCCCTGGAGTCACGAGTTCGAATCCAGGGTGTTCTGAGTGACTCCAGCCAGGTCTCCTAAGCAACTAAATTGGCCCGGTTGCTAGGGAGGTGAGAGGTACATGGGGTAACCTCCTTGTGGTCGCTATAATGTGGTTCTTGCTCTCAGTGGGGCGTGTTGTGTGTTGTGTGTGGATGCCGTGGAGAATAGCGTGACGCCTCCACACCGCGGTAACACGTTCAACAAGCCACGTGATAAGATGTATGGATTGATGGTCTCAGACGAAGAGGCAACTGAGATTCATCCTCCACCACCCAGATTGAGGCGAGTTACTACGCCACCACGAGGACTTAGAGCACATTGGGAATTGGGCAATCCAAATTGGAGAGAAAAAAAAAGGCAATATTTCGAGAATGAAGTAAAAATTATGAGAATAAATTTGTAGCATTATGAGATTAAAGTCATAGTATTTTAAGAATAACGTCAAAATGACCAGAAACGGTGCATCATTATCACAACAATAGAATGCTGAGCGAGCAGCTTCAACAATGCAAGAAATGGATGTAGATGATTTAGTTAAATAGGATTCAGCAACAAAGAAATCCTTTGTCATCTTTTGTCACATCAGCATAAATTTATTATTGGGATTCGGATACTGCAGCGGTTAAGAATTGAATTTATTCTGGAGAAAGAACCAGACAGACATTTGCACAGTCCCACTCGGCATGGCTGATGCTTGGGCTGGTTTCCCGAAGCTCTAAGTTGAAAATTAGTAGCAAATTGTATTTACTAAAGCACGTTTCCCAAAAGCATTGTTATCTATGTTTGTTTTTTTGTGAGTAAAAGATGGATTGAAGTGAACAGAAAGGTGAGAGAGGAAGTCTTAACCCCAATATACACTGCAACAAAATATGTTTTTGTTTTGGCTTATTTTCCAATATAAATATCTAAAACTCATTTAAATCAATGTACATTTACTTTAGGAACTATACTGCAGAATATTTATTTTTTATTTGAGATTTAAAATACAAATATTTTCAAATATCAAAAAATCCTTTAAAAAATTGGCATTCACCTGAGAAGCAGCATATAAGATATATAAGTATATATATATATATATACTTCTATTGAATATAAGTATATTTTGTCTTTACTGCACTCGCAGAAGTATAACCAAGTGAAATAAATACACTTATATTAAGATACATTATCTTAAAGCAAGTTTAAATATCTTATGTTGCTTCTCAAGTAAATGCATCTTGTTTTAAGGATTTTTAGACAATTTAAATATTAAACAAGACAAAAACACTTGATAACAATAGGATTATTTTACAGTTAATTTCTTTACTGAATTAAACTTAATAAAAAGTATTATTTTTCATTTAATTCAGTGAATGACAATTCTAAAAGATGATTTTGTCCTCTTTATTTTTACTAAGCATGTTTAATACAGCCTTTTAAGCCAAGGCACAAGCTTAATAATCGTTTAAGTGCTAATGATTAATCGTTGCAATATTCGGCGAATAGTCGAATAATCGTTCTAATAATCATTAGATTAATCGATTAGCAAAATAATCGTTAGTTGCATCCCT
This sequence comes from Moxostoma hubbsi, assembly GCA_032164185.1. Lineage (NCBI taxonomy): Eukaryota > Metazoa > Chordata > Actinopteri > Cypriniformes > Catostomidae > Moxostoma > Moxostoma hubbsi. The sequence goes on along the minus strand of JAVLUX010000011.1, from coordinate 43,710,862 downwards.
ATTGGAAAGCCATTGTACACGGTTTCAGAGGATAAATAATTTTAAAAAAATCACATTGAAATTAATAGAAAGTCTCACCACATGATAGATCTAAATGTAATCACACATAATACAGAATAACGTTTTATTAGCATTCTTTGATAAGCATAATTGTAATGGCATCAGAAAGATATGTTCATATTGAACAGATTAATTAATAACACATATGTGAGTAATTTGACCCTGCAGTTTAAAACTTAAATAGGCCAAAATAAATAAGTAAAATATGGAAAACAAAGGAGGGTGAGAGTGTGCAATGAGTGATTCATTCTCCCTCTTCCTCCTCCTCTTCTTCCTCTCTCCAATGGATGATTTAAATAGTCTGTTTACATGGCAGATACAAATTGCATGCTGCATAATGGCAGTCAAGCTACAAGCGCACAGTAGTGCTGGGTGATATGAAAGAAATATATTCATATTTAAAAAAAATACAAAATAAAAAATATAGCCATATCCGATTACATCATCACCCCTCCTTCTAAGGGATCGGTGAATATGCTTGCTTTATTGGTTTTGCTTTAAAATTTAAATGTATGTATTGAAACATGAAAAACGAAAGATATTTCTAAATTCAAATTACACTTCATACAAAACGCAAAAGCTTTAAGAATAACGAGTATAAGCACCTTTCCTTTTGCCATCACGCAAGTATCCGTCTCCAACAGGTGGAAAATTACTAATACAAATGAAGATATGAAGACAATTAAAAATGTAAACATAATAACGATAATGAACACATTTAGGTTGTCTACACATCTGCTTTATAAAGTGAACCTGCCGCTATTGTGTGTTTGCTCGTGTGTTCCACGAGACTCCCACTGCACTCCTCTGAACAAACAGACAGCACATCAGAGACACGCTTCTATGGCTTTTCTGTTGTCTGTTCTTCAAAATATTACAAACTGTCTTTCTTCAAGCGCGTGTCTTTATTATTTTGACCACTTCATTATTCTTATAGCTTTTCCGTTTCATTTGAAGTGTGATTTGAATTTAGAAATATAATTGTTTGAAGTTTTTCACGTTTTAATACATACATTTAATTTGAAAAGCACAACCAATAAAGCAAGTTGATGATGTAATTGAATATGCCGATATTTTTTCCGAAAAAATATTCTGAATATATTTCTTTAATATCGCACAGCCCTACTGCGCACTTGTAGCCTGACTGCCATTATACAGAATGCAATTTGGACTGCTATGTAAACAGACTAGGGTCACATTACCCAAAAGCATCGTAAACCGAAGTAGATCGTAGAATCCATCTTACGATTCATCTTAGATTTGCAACCCATTTCCCAAAAGCATTGTAACTTAAGTTGAAAATACTTGTAGATTAACTGGTGCTCTGGAGTAATCACACACTAAGTGCATCGTAAGGACACAGAATTATGCAGACTCTTGCAGGACAAATGCAAAATTTAACCTAATACAATTTAAACACCTATAGCTACACTTTATGCTCATTTAATATCAGTATACATACGTTTTATTTTATTTATTTCTTAACCAAAAAGGCTAATGATAGACTATAATAAAGTCAAGCAAGTAAAATGTTATAATTGACCCCGACGATCTGTTTCTCAACCACACTTATCATATGACTTCTGAAGACATGGATTAAACCACTGGAATCCTATGGGTTACTTTTATGCTGACTTTATGAGCTTTTTGAACCCACCTGGTCTGCGGTGATCAGAGGTGGACAAACTCCATTACTTGAGTGAAAGTACAGATACTACTGGTCAAATATTAAACCATTTGAATCAAGCGGACAGTGAAATTGCTGTAAATACAGACATGACCACACACTTTGGCTTTAATCCAGGATTAGAAAAGACAGTTCCGGAAGCTGTTTCATACCTATACATGATAACTGTTCTCTCTGGTTCAGCCGCAGCACCAATGCAGATTTGAATGTTCCGGTATGATTTTTGTCAAAAGTTTAATAGACAGGCGAATCGTTATCATTTAGGAAAGTGATCGTGTGAGTCTTTGAATCGAGATCGCGATCTTTTTATGATTGCCGCTCTACACAAACGTAATTATGCAAGGTAACAACAACAAAAACTATGAAAGTGACAAGATATTAACTTATTTAACTCTTAAACTCATTTACATTTGAATTCACGCTTTTGTATGCTAACCAAAGTCACTGTCAAACCTTACCTATGCGTTAGCGGTGCATCCACAAGGCTATGTCAACTTGGCGGGCAAATCCATAAAAATACTTCATACTGAACTTTAGCTCTAAAGCACAGATCATTTCATTCCGCAGGTTGGACGGCGAGTTTTTGAAGGCTGTGATATGGTTTGTTTTAGGCAAACATTTAAAACGAAACAAATCTTTCAGATTTTCAGAAAACTGGAACATATTTTCTAAGTATAGCCATGTGTGCGCACACTGTGCAGAGGAACTGCCGTCTTCCATTTTGCCAACTGATCTGTGATCAAAAAATGCTGGGAAATCATTGAACTTAACTACACGTGACCCTACAGGAGTGATGAGTGATAGGCTGTCTGTTACCTGCATGCATGAGGGACGAGCTGAAATTATATATTTTTTTATGCCACAAAACCTATCGATTGAGCTTCACTTGTATGAGACCCGGATCATTCCTTTAACTACTTCAAATTAGTTATTTTGCAAGTTACAGTTTCAAAGTTGCTTCCTCAACACTGATGTTTTCTTGCTGTGCATCTGATGGGCAGGTGAGACTGACCGTGTTCCCAGAGACGATAGTGACACAGTTCGGAGGCGTCCCATGGTGGATTATTCTTGTGGCTGTATTAGCTGGAATCCTAATGCTGGCTCTTCTAGTGCTGTTACTGTGGAAGGTACGCTCATAAAACACACACTCAAACATCGAGATCCAAATACATCAGCATCATGTCCTAGACCTGCCACAGATGACTTCTGATAGCATGTCAATGGCATAATATTTCACAAGTTTGTTGGGTTTTAAATTATTTTCTGTTCAAGAAGACAAACAATATTTGGAAACTTTCTGGTTGTCAAATGTTAGTGGAACATAATATGATGTGTTTGCAATGACCCCTGAATCTGCCCCCTCTGTAGTGCGGTTTCTTCAAGCGAGCCCAGAAGGACGAGTACGATGCCGCATTTCACAAAGCTGAGATACACACTCAACCCTCAGATAAAGACAAACTGTCCACTGAGGCCTAGTTCTCTTCACTGGGGTAAAACACGATCGCTGCAGCAGAGTTCGTGTCTGCATGATGTGTGGCCTAACTGTTCACTAACTCAGCTTTTGCTTTTACTAAAGGAAGGGAAAGACACAGTGTGAGCCACTCTTTCCAAACCGTGTGAAACTCGGCTGTTGTTATGTATTTTTGACATTGCCTTTTTGTCAGTGACCAATCGATGGATGTGCTTTTAATTGTGCTGTTTTGTGAAGCATGTCCCATCACTCACTTTGTCCTTTATTCACCAAAGTTTATGAAAACAGTGATTTTTAAAGGGGTCATGTCATGAGGAATTCCATTTCCCTTGATATTTTGAGAAATAAATAGCTTGAGGTGCTTTGAAAACATACTGTATGTTTTCATACAGATCTACAGACCTCCAAACAGAACATTTTTATGAACGCTTACAGAAAGCTGGATAGAAGCTATTATTCACTGACCCCAGAAAAACTACTGATATAATAGTAAAATGAGGAAAGTTTAATCACAGCCGTTCCTGGCTGTGTGTAGCACCTTCCACTCTGCAGATCCATCTGTAAAATCCCAATATTAGAAACAAGCAGCTTAAGTTCCCTAGTTTTTACTTGGGCTGTCAATCACTGAAAAATTTTAATCAAATTAATAAAATGACATTCTTATTAATTAATTTAATAAATTGCAGATAATCGCATATAGCAATATTTGCTGGGAAAGGCCCTCACATAGAGATTATTTAAAATAAATAAAACATAATTCAGATAAAATAAATATAATATAATAATTCAGCTATTCAGAATGAAATCTATACATTATTCTGGCAGAAGAGTAAAGCATTGATTATCCAATAGAAAAAGTGGCTTTAGAAGTCAGTATTTTGCTTTATTCCAATTTAATAGAACGTATGTGTCAGTTGAAAGCAATTTATTACTATTACTTATTACTATAACTGTGTATAATTATTTCATCATTATATATTGAATTATTGTTATATGAGGGGCTTACTCAGATGTGATTAATTAATCGGGACACCATGTAATTAATTAGATTTATAATTGTAATCGATTGACAGCCCTAATTATATATATATATATATATATATATATATATATCCATCCATCGTCAACCGCTTATCCTGCGTACAGGGTCGCGGGGGGCTGGAGGCTATCCCAGCTAACATTGGGCGAAAGGCAGGGTACACCCTGGACAGGTCGCCAGTCCATCGCAGGGCCACACATATACAGACACACAATCACACTCACATTCACACCTAGGGCAAATTTTTTTTTTTGGAGACACCAATTAACCTAACCTGCATGTCTTTGGATGGTGGGAGGAAGCCGGAGAACCCGGAGAGAACCCACGCAGAACATGCAAACTCCACACAGAATGGCCGGGGCAACCGGGGTTTGAACCCACGACCTTGCTGTGAGGCAACAGTGCTAACCGCTGCACCACCGTGCCGCCCTATATATATATATATATATATATATATATATATATATATATATATATATATATATATATATATATATATATATATATATATATATATATATATATATATATATATATATATATATATATATATATATATATATATATATATATATATATATATATATATATATATATATATATAAATTAATCACACTAAATTAACTTGTTTAAATGACAAAGACACATTTTTAACAAGATCCCTGGTCATTTCAGTCTGATCTTAAAGGATTATTCAATATATGTGTTCAAAACAAGTTAAGCTCAATCGACAGAATTTGTGGCATAACGCTGATTGCCATATAAAGTTATTTTGTCACGTCCCTCCATTTAAAAAAATCAATAAAAAAAAATACAAAATCTGGGATACAGTGAGACACTTACAAAGGAATTGAATGGGGTGAATCCGTAAACATCAAAATACTCACTGTTTCAAAAGTACAGCCACAAGACATAAACAATATATGTGTTAATATGATTTTAGTGTGAAAAAATCACTTACTAACATTTCCTGTGTAAAGCTAATTGCAAATTTTACAACTTAGTTGCCATGAAGATGTAATGTCAACAAACCTTAAAAATATGGTAAAAATTACGATTTAAGCAACTTTACAGCTCAAATAATCCACAAGTGCTTTTATAAAATTATGAGCTTCACATTTCTGCCTTTAAACCCTCTAAAAATTGGCCCATTCACTTCCATGGTAAGTTCCATTTTGTGGTAATCATCATTATGCCACAAATGCTTTCAATTCAGCTTAACTTGTAATGAAGGATGGGGCAGTTATCTTTCTAATCCATTTTTAATTATTTTGACTGCAAACCCGCAGCTCGTGTGTAAGCAGCGGAGCACGGCATTCAGCGCTGTGGCTCAGACAGAAGCGGGAGTTTCTCAAAGGCACAGTAATAAAAACTTTCCTTATAACGCGTACGAGTCAGAGAGAGGGTGCAAAATAGCAATTAAATAATAATATAATAAATTAATTAATTACTATTTTGGCACAGAAAACATTATTATCATCATAAGTGGAGCTCGTGGAAATAAATTGAGCAACAAATTATATATGATATGACCCCTTTGTTTCCGTGATTGTGTTTCAATTTTGAAGTAAAAATATTGCTTGGTTTTAATGTTCTTTTAATGTCTTTTATTCTCTTTTTCTGTCAGTGTGGATTTTTTAAACGTTCCAAATATGATGACAGCGTTCCGAAATATCACGCGGTGAGGATTCGGAAGGAGACGCATCTCTTAAAAGACGAAAAGGACATGTTAGATTCCCTGGAGAAGAAGCAATGGATGACCACATGGAGTGAGAATGAGAGCTACTCTTGAGACTGTCTCTGCATCTGCTGTGGACAGTTTGGCGACATCAGGCATTTCAAGTTAGGAAAAGATTCAAAGGAAGCTGACATGGCCTCTGTGCAGTGTGTAAGACCACCGAGAGCAAAATATCACAGGCGTTTGACACAAAGAAGCTTTTACACATCCATGTGTTTCTGAAAACTAAGGAGTATGACTGACAGTTAACTCCTGGATCTCTGGGCCTTTTGTCTGCAATGCCTCATCTTTAAATCCCAACCATTCTTTAATGAGTTTTTTATATTTTTGGAAGTTGCATGGGATGCCAAGACGTGCTTTTCTTTGTAAATATTTAAGTATTTTACAACGCAGTTTATTTATTTTGTCCTGTCATTTTGTATTATAGTGCCTACTGTGCATGGACTGACCAAAGATTGTTTTTCCAAGCCTTTCAGTTACTGTAAATATCACTGAATGTTACGAGCTCTGTCAGCTAAAGCTCAGGCAGGACATGGATAGTCAGGCATGCAGAAGATAGAACATTAACATCGTTTGTTATTATTGACTTCTTTCTTTTCGTTGCAATTTGTCCCAAATGTATTAGCTATGCCACTGGAGCAATGGAATACTATATTACTACTGAATACTGTAGTATACACTGTATAATATTTTTTCTTTAAATACTAATTGAAATACAGTAGTATGCATCATGCAACGATAAACGTTCCAAAACAGTAGTATGCAATGTTGTTGTCACATGACCTCATAAATTTTTATGTGAGTGTTGTCTAATAAACATCTTGGAAATAGAGTTATTTTGCATTTCAGTTAATGCAAAATAATGCAAACCTTTGGAAAGAGACATTAAAAATCCCGACTCTTTACTTCAGGTTCAACTTTTCATCAGGGGTTCCCCGTCCTCGACGGTTTTGCTGCTAAAATATGGGGCAGTAATATAACACTACATGAGAATATTTGGAGATCATTAACATAATTTGTCATTTCAAAATAAAATGAGGAAAATTCCCAGCTTTTGTTTGCAAATCAGCATGTTTATCTTTGTTGCTCTCTGTTGGTTGGCATTAAACTTTACAAATCTTAATGCATGAAGAATAAAATTTTCCTTTATCTTTTAACATGTAAGAGATCATTGTGCTATAAAAATATACTGTAAGTTTCAGAACTCTAAACTTCCTCCTCACTGCGAAAAGTGCTTTTGTTGAAACAGAGAATCCAAAATTATTCAACTTTCTGTGGTAGACATTTATATTTGACCATCTCCACAACACACCAACACCTACTTTACCTCATCACTTCCGTAGCTCCACCCAGTAGTGGTGAACAGTGAGAGAGAGCAGGTCAGTCAAGAGCAGAGAGCCAATCAGAACAGTGGGTTTTTACTGTCAAGTCTTAAAGGAGAAGCAGCACCAAAATCGAGTGTTCCTGACAGATGGTGAAAATAGGGTGAAATTGATTGTTTTACAAATATATGACTGTATAATATTAGAAGTGAACCTCCATATTAAATTTTACGATATTAAATCGTAACCCCTTTAAAATACTAGAAATGTTATTTCATATGTTTTCCTGGGGCCTGAAGAAATTGTCTTATTCTAATAATGCAAATAAAAGAATACAATATATATATATATATATATATATATATATATATATATATATATATATATATATATTTCCCCGTCTGTCGCTCACTTCGACGTCGTGTCGAAGAAGCGACACTAGGGGTCTCTCTTGAGCGCCGAAAGATACCTCTGATCTATGAAAAAAGGCCAATGAGAGTTGACGAACAGTATTTGCATACTCCGCCTCCGGATACGGATATAAAGGTGAGAGAAATACGCTCGTTCATTCAGTAATTTTCTTCGGAGCCGATGGTCGTGTGTATGCAGTCAGCTGCGAGTAACACAACTGATCCTGCTTCTGATCCTCTGACGCTCTGCTTTGCTGTTGGATTTACGGCGCACTACAGCGGCTTTTCTCTTCACTGCCGGCGTGCAGTTTGCCCCTGGGCGCTTCGACAGCGCAGAGTTAAAAGAGTTGAAAGAGTGATTCTCTCCATAAAAGAGTTTATTTCTCTGAAAGAGCATTACACAGCGGCGTTGAACGTCCTTTTCAGGACGCGTCTTTATAAAGATGTAATTTCCGCCCCTGTGTAGTTTCTGGATGCGGTGATTTCTCCCCACCTCTCTCGGTCATAAAACATTGTCTTGCATGCCTGGGCTGAGATCGCACGCAAGCAATGTTTTATGAATGGTTTATGTTCTCAGTGCGAGAACATAGCCATGGCAACATTGCGGTCGTGTGGCTTTCTTTTGTAATGAGAGAAAGCCGTTTCAGCCGCCCCCCGCGCCTCGCCTCCTTCCTACGGGATTGACGCAGGCGCCGCGGGCGATGAACATGACTTGGGGACAATGACGGGCTCTGTTCGCCGGGTAAATCCCCTCGAACTTCCCGCCTCCCCGGCACGCTTGTTTGCTTCCGTCTGAGCTCGGGATGAGCATTCTCTCCAATGGTTCATCTTCTCAGTGTGAGAACATGGCCGTTATAGCATTGCGGTCGCACGGCTTTCTTTTGTAATAAGAGAAAGCCACTTCAGCCGCCCCCCGCGCTCCGCCTTCTTCTTACGGGATCGGCGCAGGCGCTGCGGGCGATGAAGGCGATTTGGGGAATATGACGGGCTCTGTTCGCCGGGTAAACCCCCTCGAACCGCCCGCCTCCCCGGCACGCTTGCTTGCCTCAGAATTGGATGACATCACCGCTGCATCGGAGAGCGTTACAGCGGCATCGGATGCTGATCGTTCGCCTGGGCCGCCACCTTCGGGTCTGCCGCCCAGCCTGAGCCTGACGCACGGAGATCCGCTATGCTTTCCCGGGCTACTTGATCGGTTCCGCGGGCAGGTGCGCCGCTCACAGCCACGCCCCCCCCCCCCCCCCTTCCTTTCTTCCTGGACGTGCAGGACGAGTTGAGCTAAGCCAAGGCTTCTTTGCTCCTCCGCTCTCACTACCCTCGCGGTGGAACGGTCCCAGACCGCTTCCACTCTGCACGCCACGGCCCTTCCTGCAACCAATGCCAGGCCAAGGCACTTCAAAACTTGCACCTTGGGTAGTCCTGTTCTTGATGTGCTGCAGGAACTGTGCTGGATGACCAACCGCGCCCCCGGGCCACAGAGGTCAGAAGCGCTGGCACTCGAACAGGCGATGGCCACCCCTTGTGGTCCAGAAACGCACCTGTGGACTGGACCTGGTCGAAATGCGGGAGGCGGACAAGGCACACCTTCTCCCACACCCCCGTCTCCCAGCTCCGTCCATTCGGCGCCACCGTTGACGACTCTGCCCAGCAGTCCTCAGCGGTGAGGCAGACGGAGGCCACTACACATCCTGCCCCGCCGCAAGCCTGCTGCCATGGGCCATGCCCCGTCTGCTCGCCGACGGGCGTCCTCCTGCGGCTGTGAAACACCCTGCTCCGCCTCAACCCGGGCCCAGCTCTCAGCCCCAGCGTCGAGCACGCTGCAGGAAATGGACGCCCCCGTCTCACGGACCCCCTCGAGGACCCGGAAGGCTCCCAGGCTGTCCGTAGACGTTCAACCCAGGGACCAAGATGTTAGCTCCGGAGGCTGGTAAGACCGCTCCGTCCCCGGTGGAGGGCCGGGAGGAGAATCTTTTCTTGTTGAATTAATTTTCACATTCTCATATTCTCTGTAATGAGCTATTTCCTTTTGTCTCTGGGTCACCTGGCCCGCAAATGCCATTCTCACGGCACTTTGCCCCCAGATATCAACAGTCCTGGCTTCCTGGACACGGACCACCCGTCTTCAGCCCCACGACTGTCCCCCGGCCGGCCAGTTCCGACGAGTCTAGAGGACGCCTACCCAGGACCACCTCCTCAGTCGCTAACCCGCCCCCTGCCGGGTGTGCGGAGCAAGGTAAGTGCTTTGAGTCTTGCCTCAGCCGCGGGTCGTCCGTCGCCGCCCAACGCTGCCCTACCTGCTCCGCCCCGCTGCGAAGCCCCGCCGGGTACGTCAAAATTAATCGTCCCTTTGGTGCCCCTAGCGCAGAGGTTGGACGCGTGGCTTTCACTTCCCAACCCGTCTCGCTGGCTGGCCCGGACCATCCGACTCGGTTACGCAATTCAGTTTGCCAGGCCCCTGCCCCCCTTCATGGGCGTCCGCTTTTCCGCAGTACACGGCGAACATGCCCACTCCCTGCGCGCGGAAATCGCGACTCTTCTGGCCAAAGACGTGATAGAGCCTGTCCCTCCAACCGAGATGAAGAAGGGTTTCTACAGCCCTTACTTCATCGTACCCAAGAAAGGCGGCGGCTTACGACTAATCTTGGACCTGCGAGTTCTCAACCGAGCGTTGCACAAACTCCCGTTCAAAATGCTCACGCTTAACCTGCGTCCGGCATCTAGATTGGTTCGCAGCGGTAGACCTGAAGGACGCGTACTTCCACGTCTCCATCCTGCCCCGACACCGCCCCTACCTGCGGTTTGCGTTCGGGGGCCAGGTGTATCAGTACAAGTCCTCCCCTTCGGCCTGTCTCTGTCCTCTCACGAGAGTTACTATGCAAAACCCACAGAGACCAGGTGCTCAGGCACCTCAGCCGTCTGGGGCTTCAGGTCAACTGGGAAAAGAGCCAGCTCACTCCAGTTCAGAGCATCTCTTTTCTCAGGATGGAGTTAGACTCGGTCTCAAATGTCGGCACGTCTCACCAACGAGCGTGCCCAGTCAGTGTTGAACTGCCTCGCCGCCTTCAGGCCAGGCACAGCGGTCCCCTTAAAACTTTTCCAGAGGCTCCTGGGGCATATGATGCATATGAGACCGCTCCAACACTGGCTCCAGACCCGAGTCCCGAGACGAGCATGGCGCCACGGCACGCACCGGGTAACAATCACCCCCGCCTGCCATCAGACATTCAACCCCTGGACAGACCCCTGTTTCTTACGGGCTGGAGTGCCCCGACAGAAGGTGTCCAGACGCGTCCTGGTCACGACCGACGCCTCCAGATTGGGTTGGAGCGCCGTTTGCAACGGGCACGCAGCCTCAGGCCGTTGGAAAGGGGCCCAGCTACGTTGGCACATCAACTGCCTCGAGTTGTTGACCGTCCTTTTGGCCCTGCGGAAGTTTCTCCCGTTAATTCGGGACGAACATATCCTAGTCAGGTCGGACAGCACCACTGCGGTCGCGTACATAAATCGCCAAGGCGGCGTACGCTCCCGTCATATGTCACAACTCGCCCATCGTCTCCTCCTTTGGAGCCAGCACCGACTCAAGTCGCTGCGTGCCACTCACATCCCCGGCAACCTCAATGTGATAGCGGACGCGCTGTCATGACAACGCTTGCCTGGCAGAGAGTGGAGGCTTCACCCCCACTCGGTTCAGCTGATTTGGGAACGGTTCGGCAAGGCCCAGGTAGACCCCTCTGCCTCCCGAGACACCTCCCACTGCCCGCTCTGGTACGCCCATTCAGAGGCTCCCCTCGGGGCAGATGCACCGGCACACAGCTGGCCGGCTGGGCTGCGCAAGTACGCATTCCCCCAGTGAGCCTTCTTGCACAGGTGCTGTGCAAGGTCAGGGAGGACGAGGAGCAAGTCACTCGTGGCTCCTTACTGGCCCACTCAGGCCTGGTTCTTGGACCTTTGTACTTCTCGCGACAGCCCCTCCCTGGTGAATTCCCCTGAGGAAGGACCTTCTTTCTCAGGGATGGGGCACGCTCTGGCATCCGCACCCAGACCTTTGGAACCTCCATGTCTGGCCCCCGAACGGGATGCGGAAGATCTAGCTGGTCTACCAACCACGGTTGTAGCCACGATCAACCAAGCCAGATCCCCTTCTACCAGGCAACTCTACGCCCTGAAGGGCGTCTGAATTCGTGAATCGGTGTTCTTCCCGGGCAGAAGACCCACAGAGGTGCGCAGTTAGGTCTGTGCTCCTGTTCCTACAGGAGAGGTTGGAGGGGAGGCTGTCCCCATCCACCTTGAAGGTGTATGTTGCCACTGTCGCAGCTCACCACGACCCAGTAGACAGCAAGTCTCTGGGTAAGCACGACTTAATCGTCAGGTTCCCAAGAGGTGCCCGGAGGTTAAACCCCTCCCGGCCAAACCTGTTCCCCTCCTGGGATCTCTCGGTGGTCCTCGCCGGTCTTCAGAGATCCCCCCCCCTCTGAGTCGCTAGAATCAGTTGGCTCAGGGCCCTCTCCTGAAAAGACGGCCCTGCTGATCGCGCTCACTTCCATCAAGAGGGTCAGGGACCTGCAAGCGTTCCCTACTAACGACACTTGCCTGGAGCTCGGTCCGGCAGATACTCATGTGATCCTAAGACCTTGGCTGGGCTATGTGCCCATGGTTCCTACCACGCCCTCTGGAGATCAGGTAGTGAACCTACAAGCGCTGCCCCGGGAGGAGGCAGACCCAGCCCCTCTCACTGTCGTGTCCGGTACGTGCCTTGCGTGCCTACCTGGAACGCACCCAGAGCTTCAGGCGCTCTGAGCAGCTCTTTGTCTGCTTTGGAGGACAGCAGAAAGGGAACGCTGTCTCCATACAGAGGTGTCTCACTGGGTGGTGGATGCCATTCAGTTGGCCTATCACACCCAGGCCATGCCCCCCTTATGGGTTCAAGCCCACTCCACTGGGAGCGTGGCATCCTTATGGGCACTGGCTAGGGGCACCTCCCTAGCAGACATTTGCAGAGCTGCGGGCTGGGCAGCACCTAACACCCTTATGATCTCAGGGTTGAGTCAGTCTCGTCCTGTGTTCTCTCAGGTCCGAGCCCGTAGAACTCGGTACACGTCGACGATCTGACCGGGTGAACCGCTTGTTCCAGCGCCGTTTCCCTCTGCCAAGGCAAAACAGTGCGCTTTTGTCCCAGAGGACCTAGGTCCCTGGTTGATTCCTCCCTAGCCCTTCGGGCCCGCAGCAGTTCAGCGGAGGAACGTTTTTTCGGGGCATTGGGGAAGAGTACGTGCAGCCTGAACACAGTTGGTCGCTTGTGCACGTGCAAAATACCTGCCCGCTTCTGTGTCAGCAGTACACGTACACGGCTCAGCGCATGGTGAGTTTTGAAGTGGACCCCTAGTGTCGCTGCTTCGACACTACGTCGAAGTGAGCGACAGACGGGGAATGTCTCGGTTACGTATGTAACCTCCGTTCCCTGATGGAGGGAACGAGACGTCGTGTCTTCCCGGCCACGTCGCTGAGCCGAGCCGCTGAGATGCCCGGAACACTCCCCGGCTCCTCAGAAAAATCCTGAATGAACGAGCGTATTTCTCTCGCCTTTATATCCGTATCCGGAGGCGGAGTAGGCAAATACTGTTCGCCAACTCTCATTGGCCTTTTTTCATAGATCAGAGGTATCTTTCGGTGCTCAAGAGAGACCCCTAGTGTCGCTTCTTCGACACGACGTCTCGTTCCCTCCATCAGGGAACGGAGGTTACATACGTAACCGAGACGATATATATATATATATATATATATATATATATATATATATATATATATATATATATATTATATATTTGAATGGCCCTCTATATAGTAAGGTACAAAACTACATTTCTTCTATGTATGGACTGCCGTTCCTTTTTCCAATTCTGTAGATTTGTTGTAGTCTTGAGAGCTGATGCATAGAAGGAAAATGATTGCAGATAAACAGGAAACAGACATCTTACCATGTTTGTCTTCTGTTTCATTGCTCAGTTCACTGATCAGGACTAATATAACAGAAAATAAAACAACAAAACTTCTGCATGTTTTGTACATTTACCTGGTCATCCAACCATGAGTTTGGCTTTCTAAAGAAATGTGGATGGCACTTTATAATACAGTTATTTTGTTAACATTAGTAAATGCATTATGTATCAGCAACTAAAAATAAACAATATATTTTTACGGTATTTATTAATCTTAGATAATGTTAGTTAACGGTTCATTGTTAGTTCATACTGCATTATCTAATATTAAAAAGATACATTTGATTTTGTATTAGTATACATTGTTGAAATTAACATTAACAAAAGTTAATAAATGCTATACAAGCACTGTTCATTGTTAGTTCATGCTAACTAATTTTGTTAACTGATTAGGTACAAATGTATCTAATTTTAAAATGTTTCCAAAATATGGTAAAAAATTACTGTATGATGCCCCTCATAACATTTTCACTATATAATATATATATGCTCAAATATTTCATGATTTTGATTGCAGTTTCATAAAAAAAATCATTGTCAAATTATAATTTTTTTATATTCTTGTTATGCTTCGCAGATATATAGAACAGTAAAGGTTTTACACAAATGCAAAATGTCCCTTCTAATAGTTAATTAAATCACACTACAATTCCAACATAATTGTGTACATCTTAAACACAAGCTTATGTGTTTAAACAAATGGACAATGATGAGGACATATAAACACTGCAGGTTATCATTGTTAATAAGATAATCCTTAGTATGCTATAAAGCTCTTTAGAACAAGCTTTAAATGTTTGGAAAATGAATTTTTGATATGAGATGATATTCGCTAAAATTCATAGATTTGTTTCAAAGCTTGTTTCCATTAGGTGTTCCATCCAGACTCTTCTGTTTTTCCATTGCGACTGCGTGTCTCAGTGGGATTTGTTCCCTTGGCCTCTTGGGCGAGTGGCAATCCAAACAACAAGAGCACCAAACACAGCAATGAGATAGCCCAAGAACATTAACACAGAACGGCCTCTGGTGGAGAGTCCCTATAACCCAGGTTTTTCATACGAGGACGTCACAGTCAACATATAGCAACAACAGTAGGCTGTGAATATTGGCTGATCTGCAAACTACAAACAACCTCTTTTCAGTGCAAATATGAGTTTCTCTGTGATGCCTTTGAGAGCTGCGGTGATCACACTGGTGAAGATGAACAGGCCACTGTAGATGTGTACAGGTATTAGAGCAGCACGCACATAAACTGGAGCCACAGGTCTCAATAGATAGTGATGCCCATAACTATCTAATTCATGAGAGAGAAGAGAAAGAGTTCTTGACAAGAGAGCTCTTATCATACAAATGTTGCAATGCACAATTTAATAACTATATTGTGGTGTTTTTCACAAACTTCAGGCACTTTTTTTGCACTGTGGACACAAGTCTGTGTTTGTAGCTTGCTAGCCTGTTTAGCATTGCTCATTCTTCTTTTATGTTCATCGTTTAATCCTTTAACATTTTACACATGCATACTGTAGTTTTTCCAGCTTTTTTTTTTTTTTAACTTTTTCAACTGCATGCATTTTATCTCTTGCAACCGTTTTTCTCTTTATTTTCTTTTTCCCCTGTTAGTCTACATCTCGCATCTTGACTGTGTGCATTTGTTTTCTCCTCTGTGTTTTACATGAATTATTGCATCAATCTCAAACTTCTATTGATCAGGAATAACATCAAACCACATCGATCTCAAACCCTCACTACTCAAGAACAGCCATAACAACAACAACACAGAATTGCGGTAAGTCATAGGCATCCCCTCGTGTTATTTCTTCCAGGATTGTATGCCACATGTTTACTATAGCTTCTTCCATCAGCAGTGGAATTAGTCAGGTTGATGAGACACACACATCCGAATGCAATGACATCTCACATCATTACCTCGTCTCTTGTTTGCTGCGATCTGATAATTTCACTCAATCTACCCCATGCTATCATTCAGGAAGAACTATTCTTTTGACCACTATAGACAGCTTCACTAAAAATCTTCCAGAATTGTCTCACATACTCGAGCCAAAAAGTCTTGTAGAGCTTGATGTAGTAACAGAAAATATAAATACAGTCTTCTCTAGCACTCTTGAAAGTGTCGCCCAACTTCGATGAGGATAATTAATGAAAAAAGCCCCGCATCATAGAACAATGATCACACTTATGCTCTCCAAGAGAGCAGCTCGAAAATAGAGTGCAAGTGAAGAATACAAAAATTAGAGGTATTTTGCTGTGCATGGAAGGACAGTGTCCGTAACTACAGACAGGCACTAAAAAAGCCAGGTCGGCATATTTGAGCAAACTCATAGAAAATAACCACAACAATTATAGGTGTTTATTCAGTACTGTGGCTAAATTGGTTAGGAATAAAGCCTCAACAGTACCAGATATTCCGTCACAGCACAAGAGTAATGACTTCATGAAGTTTTTTACTGATAAAATAGAAATAATCAGAAATAAAATTTAAAACAGTGTCTCATAATTTTCTCATAGGTCATGAACAGCTAACAAAACATTAAGTTAAGGTGGTGTCTTAACTATGTTCTGCAGAGAAATGGTATATATGAAGAATTTCAGTCAGGATTTAGGCCTCATCACAGTACAGAGACTGCACTTATCAGAGTTACAAATGACTTGCTCTTATCATCTGATCGCGCTGCATTTCACTTCTAGTGCTTTTAGATCTTAGTGCTGCATTCGACACGATAGATCCCGACAGTTTCGTCTATGTTTGGGCCTTTAATGGGAAGCTTGATATAACTAAACCCCTCAAAAAAAGGAAGAACTCAAACGTCTGTCAAAATAAATATCCAACTAAAATGAAAGCTCTATTTATGCGTGAAAATTGAAAACAGAAAAATATAATTAGTGTATAAAAATGTAATATTCAGTAAGTAGCAATAATACTAATAATAACAGTAGTATAATATTAAACGGCTGTATTATGATTATTCATTAATCTTCTATAAGCAGTATCACAATCATAAAAGTGTACTGGATATCAGCATGTTGTGATTCAGCCATAGCAGCCTGTTGCCTGAGGTAATCAGATTATTTTCATTAATGTTTTCATCAATACTGTAAAGCTCTGTTGTGCAGCATTTTATTTTACCAAAATAAAATGTAAATTTTTTGTTAATTTTTTCATTTAATTAAAGTTGCATGAATTAATCAAGTTCCCCTTCTGGTCACTCACTCGATGTTGTTGATTGTAGTGACACAATGGGTCTCTTCTGAGAGCCTCGCGTACCTCTGAACTTGAGAAAAGATTTTAGAATTTGCATGCCCTGCCCCCAGACATACGGGTATAAAGGGGAGCGGGGGAGCGAATGTCAGACAGATTTTTTCTTCAGAGCCGAACAGTGTGTGATCAGCGAGCTGTGTGTCACGACTGCTTCACCCACCTCTGCAAGAGAGCTTTCTGTTGGATCTGATGGCGCATTCCAGCTGCTTTCTCCTCTCTGCGCGCTGTGCAGACTCTGCCCCTGGGTGCTTCGACAGCGCTTTTCTACTAAAAGAGTTTGATTTCTCTAAAATAGTTATTCTCCTCTAAAGGTTTTTCCTGGTAAAAGAGCAACATACACGAGTGAGCGTTGAACGTCCTTTTCAGGACGTGTATTTTTAAAGATGCCTTTCCGCTGCTGTGTAGTTCCTGGATGTGGCCGGTATCTCTCCAGATCCGACGGTCATAGACGTTGCCTCATGTGCCTGGGTAGCGATCACACAGAGGCAGCGTTTGTGGATGGTTCACGTTCTTACTGGAGGACATGACCATGGCAACGTTGTGCGGTTGCGGCTTTCGTTTCTCAAAACGAACACCACTCCAGCCGCCCCCCACGTCGCTCCTTCTTCCCATGGGATTTCAGATGACCCGGCTGGCAATGGAGGCGATTTGTGGATGGCAGCGGGCTCGGTTTCTCCGGGCACAGCCCCATGAACCACCCGCCCCCAGAACGCTTGTTAGCATCCGTCCACGCTCAGGACTAAGGTTCCTCACTTCACAGCCAAGTTTGCCTCACCCCTGGAGCTAGGTCTGGATGATGACTGCATCGGAGAGCATTCAGGCATCTGACACTGAAGACCTGACCAGACTCCCGTCCTCGGGCCAGCCCGCACAGTCAGAATCTGATGTGCAGATGGCCGACATGCTTTCCTGGGCCAATGTGAGCGTTGGGTTGGACTGGAAACCTCCGTCCTCCCCCCAAAACTCGCGGCTTGATGATTGGTACCTCGGCTCTGGGCGCCGCTCTCAGCCACACCCCCCCACCCCCCCCCCCCCCCCCCCCAGTACCTTTCTTCCCGGAAGTGTATGACGAGCTGACGATTTCATGGAGGGCATCTTTTACTGCCCGGAACTGACCTCCTCGCTCATCCGCTCTCGCTACCCTGGACGGCGGGGCGGTCTACGGGTACACGGAGGTCCCTCAGGTTGACATGGCGGTTGCGATCCACCTGTGTCCTGAGAACGCCGCCACCTGGCGGGACTGCCCAGAACTCCCCTCCAAGGCCTGTAGGACAACGTTGTCACTGAATGCGAAAGCCTACAGCGCCACTGGACAGACCGCTTCCGCCTTGCATGCCATGGCTCTCCTGCAGGTACACCAAGCCAGGGCACTCAAAGAACTGCACCAGGGTAGTCCCAATCCTGACGTGCTGCGGGAACTGCGCTCTGCCACTCGGCAGGGCACATATAGATCTCTTTGCCTCCCAGGACAACTCTCACTGCCCGCTCTGGTACTCCCTAACGGAGGCCCCTCTCAGCACAGACACGCTGGCACACAGCTGGCCCCGGGGGCTGCACAAGTACGCACTTCCCCCAGTGAGCCTTCTCGTGACAGCACCTCCCTGGTAAATTCCCCTGAGGAAGGACCTTCTTTCTCAGGGACGGGGCACCCTCTGGCACCCATGCCCAGACCACTGGAATCTCCACGTCTGGCCCCTGGATGGGACGCTGAAGACTTAAGCGGTCTACCACCTGCAGTCGTAGACACGATCAATCAAGCTAGAGCTCCCTCTAACAGGCAGCTTTACGTCTTCAAGTGGCGTCTGTTCACAAATTGGAGTTCTTCCAGGTCTGAAGACCCGCAGAGATGCACAGTTTGGTCAGTGCTTTCATTCCTGCAGGAGAGGCTGGAGGGGAGGCTATCCCCCTCCACCTTGAAGGTGTATGTCACTGCTATCGCAGCCCACCACGACCCAGTAGACAGCAAGTCCCTTGGTAAGCACGACTTGATTATCAGGTTCCTTAGAGGCACCCGGAGGTGAACCCTCCCCGGCCAAGCCTGTTCCCCTCCTGGGATCTCTGTGGTCCTCTCAGGCCTTCAGAAACCCCCCTTCGAGCCGCTTCATTCAGTCGAGCTCAAAGCCCTCTCTTTGAAGACGGCCCTCCTGATTGCGCTCGCTTCCATCAAGAGGGTTGGGGACCTGCAAGCGTTCTCTGTCAGCGACACTTGCCTGGAGTTCGGTCTGGCAGATGCTCATATCATCCTAAGACCGCGACCGGGCTACGTGCCCAAGGTTCCTACGACCCCCTACAGGGACCAGGTCGTGAACCTGCAAGCGCTGCCCCAGGAGGATGCAGACCCAGCCTCTTCTTTGCTGTGTCCACTACGTGCTTTGCGTATCTACATGGACCAGACGCTGGGCTTTAGATGCCCTGAGCAGCTCTTTGTCTGCTTTGGTGGATAGCGGAAAGGGAACGTGGTCTCGAGGTTAGCTCATTGGGTTGTTGACACTATTTTCCTAGCCTATCACACCCATGCCGTGAACACCCACCCCCCACCTTGCGGGGTCTACGAGAATTGTGGCATCCTCGTGGCCCATGGCACCTACTTAGCAGACATCTGCAGAGCGGCGGGCTGGGCAACACCCAAAAACTTTGCTAGGTTGACTCGGCAGTCACGTAACATGGGTAGTGCATGGCGTTTTGAAGTGGGAACCCTTGTGTCACTACCAAATTGACATTGGCCTTTTCTCAAGTTCAGAGGTACGCAAGGCTCTCAGAAGAGACCCCTTGTGTCACTACAATTGATACCATGTCTCGTTCCTTCCATCGGGGAACGGAGGTTACAACAGTAACCATGACGATTTAATTAAAACATTTAACATGGAATTCAGATTTTTTTTTTAACGGAAAACACAGAATCTGTAAGACTTTATGCAGTTCTTTTAATCAAGTATTTTCTGTTATTGCATTAAAAAACCTGAGGTTTTTATTTGTTGATTATAGTATCGATACAGAGGTACCAGGGCTGGTATCGTACTGAAGCCAAAATTAAATTGATATAAAAATTTTCACGCAACATGAAACCGATGGAGTGCGTACTCCGGGTGGGGAAGGAGGTATTGCCCCAAGTGAAGGAGTTCAAGTACCTCGGGGTCTTGTTCACGAGTGAGGGGACAATGGAGCAGGAGGTTGGCCGGAGAATCGGGGCAGCGGGGGCTGTATTGCATTCGCTCTATCGCACCGTTGTCATGAAAAGAGAGCTGAGCCGGAAGGCAAACCGGTCAATTTTTGTTCCTACCCTCACCTATTGTCATGAAGGTTGGGTCATGACCGAAAGAACTAGGTCGCGAGTACAAGCGGCCGAAATGGGCTTCCTCAGAAGGGTGGCGGGCTTCTCCCTTAGAGATAGGGTGAGGAGCTCAGTCATCCGCGAGGAGCTCGGAGTAGAGCCGCTGCTCCTTTGCGTGGAAAGGAGTCAGTTGAGGTGGTTTGGGCATCTGGTAAGGATGCCCCCTGGGTGCCTCCCTAGGGAGGTGTTTCAGGCACGTCCAGCTGGGAGGAGACCTCGGGGAAGACCCAGGACTAGGTGGAGAGATTACATCTCCACACTGGCCTGGGAACGCCTCGGGGTCCCCCAGTCAGAGCTGGTTAATGTGGCTCGGGATAGGGAAGTTTGGGGCCCCCTGCTGGAGCTGCTGCCCCCGCGACCCGACTTCGGATAAGCGGTTGAAGATGGAAGGATGGATGGATAAAAATTTTCAATCATTCATGTTTGCTACATTTCGGTTCTAATTATTAAAGTTCTAAATAGCAGTAATATTTCAGCTAATATTAAAGTACTAAAAGAGCTATTAGTGTCACATTTGTTTAGTTTTTTTCCACAAGTTTGATTGGCTTTAGAAAGTAAATTCAAAGTAAAGTAATTAGTAATCTAATTACTTTCCAGATGAAGTAATTAGTAATCAAATGACATTAAAAAATTATTTTAAATCAGTAGTGGATTACTTTTTGAAAGTAATTTACCCAAAACTGGTGCAGATGGGTCCTGTAACAGAGCGTCTCTGTGTGGGGTTTGTGGTGCGCTGAATGGGGAGGCAGAGCCAGGGCAGTCTACATCACTTCCGCGTCGGGATGACACAAGGGAGTGGAAGTCTCTGCTGTCCCAGCCCTTAGAGGATTCTCCGCCAGGGATTTCGCTCTGGAGCAGATGTGAAGAATCTTAGATATGCCTATGATCGATTGTCAACATCTTCAGCCAGACATTGCACTCTCATATTCATATTTTTATTTTATAAATGATCTGTTGTATCAAGTGATACAGGATGCTCAGACAAAAGAGGATACAACCCAGTTGTTGATACTGAAGAGCTAATGGGAAATGCTATTCCAGATGGCTCATCATAATCTGATGGCATGTAACTAAGGGAGAGAAGAAACACTAAACGTCTAATGGCCCATTTCTATTGGCCGGGCATTCACGGGTATGTTTGCAGGTGGTGTGCGACATGCCGTTAATGTCAGCTGGAGAATCTGCTGGTCACCAAGAGCGCCTTTGTGCCTGCTTCCTTTGATCAAGGTCCCCTTTGAAAGAATTGCCATGGACCTCGTCGGGCCATTAGAGCAGATGGCATGCAGGCATTGCTTTGTGTCGTTTCTGGTGGACTACGCAACACGATATCCGGAAGCAGTGCCTCTGCACAACATTCTCAGCATGTAGTGTTGCAGAGGCACTCTTGAAGCACAAACATGCTGTCCAAGTAGGCAGCTCACTAGGTTTTAACTCCAAACCCATAATGTCTCAGTGTCGTCTGAGTGTCTTCTCTTTATCTTATACACATGGCAGCAGAATGTTCTTTTTGCTCCTGGACAGTGTAAATAATAGTGTCTCAGTTAAAATGCACCTCATGACTGTATGTCTGGAAAACAGAGGAGAGATGATGTTAGCTTAATGACGCAGAACAAAGTCGATGTGATGGTATTTAAACATGTGGTCATTTTCACCACATCCCATGGGGGACTCTCTTCATTAAAACCCCTTTCTTGTTGTCATGCAGATGGTAAATGGTAAATGGTCTGTACATACATAGCACCTTTTTTTAACCTTAGAGGTTACCAAAGCACTTTACATTGTGTCCCATTCACACACACATTCACACACACACACTCATACACCAATGATGGCAGAGTTGCCATGCAAGGCACTAGCCTGCCATTGGGAGCAACTTGGGGTTCAGTGTCTTGCCCAAGGACACTTCGGCATGTGGATTCGTGTGGGCCGGGAATCGAACCGCCAACCACCAGATCCAGATAAGCCTGTCCTTCATCCTCACTGTGAGTGATGTCTACCATGGCTAAAAGATCAAGTTCATCCTCATACTTCACCATCCTGAATGTCTAGTAAAACATATGATGGTAAAGAAACTGTTGGGACCCTACACAGCCAAAATTGGTTCTTGAGAAAAAGAGGGCTTTTTGTAGAACCTAAAGCACTGCAAAGAACCATTGAATAACCTGTAAGTGTGATGGTCATATATAATACCTATTGAACAGCATCATCGTCTAGAATCTGGAATCTCCTCTTCAGTGTCCGACCAGAAGAGGTCACAATCACCAAAGGGGAGGCCTCTTGAGAAGTGAACAACCACTGTTTACAAACCACCCCGAAACATTTCACTCCAGTTATGTTCCTCT
Source organism: Moxostoma hubbsi (assembly GCA_032164185.1). Classification (NCBI taxonomy): domain Eukaryota; kingdom Metazoa; phylum Chordata; class Actinopteri; order Cypriniformes; family Catostomidae; genus Moxostoma; species Moxostoma hubbsi. The sequence goes on along the minus strand of JAVLUX010000011.1, from coordinate 43,688,189 downwards.
TTTACGAGAAACATCTACTGGTTTTTGCTGAGTGAGTCTGGAGGGAGCAGAGTGCTAGGATGAAGAGGTGAGCATTAAACATTCCAGAAAATCTAATGGCATTCTGATGCAACCGATAACGAACCCATAGAAAACAATTACACTACTGTCATGAGCAGCAGTGATGGAGAAAGCGGTGACCATCTTGTACTTCCAGTCGCAACCTGCCTCAGCCATGATCTTCAGAACACTGAATAAAAAAACAAACAAACAAACAAACAAACAAACATATGGCTTTTAGTGATACATAAGGAAACACAATGCTCATGTTGCCTGATTCACTCTAACCAAATTTATCAATAAATTATTCTAATTTGATGGGGATATTAAGGCTGATAATTATTTGCTCACTTTATTGTGCTGGGTCAAGCATGAACAATCCTGCCTGAATCATCTGGGTGGAAAACGATCCAAGTCTGCTTCCAGAGAGTTACACTTCATGTCCTGAACACCGTACTTAGCCTGGTGAATAAATGACACATCACTGAATCAGAGAGGAATTAACTGTTAGACGGATTTCATCAAATTTAAAAAAAAATTAATTCAAGGGATGATTACGATGACATCACAGCCTCAAAACTTTCATTTATTTGCTTTTATTGACAATTTTAAAAAACATTTTTTTTTACAGGAGCTGCCAAACACACCTGCGTGTCATTGAGAGAGCTGCTCTGAGAGCTCTTTACTGCCTGATTTCACTTCAGTTACAGAGAAAGATCTTATGTTCCTAAACAACTATACTTATTTTCCAGACACAATCCCAGACAATGCTCTGTTTGTCTCGTCTTATAGTGAGAGTCATTGTAATTTAATACAACAACTAGTGCAAAATCACCACCTTATAGAGAAGGTCAATTTAAGGGTCATTATAAACCTGAATATACATTTATAAATCCTGAATGTGTAAATCTGATTATACTGTTATAAATCCAAATATATAATTGTAAAACTGAGTATACAGTTATGCATTTGAATTGATATTTATAAATCTGAATATATAATTGTAAATATTAATATATATCTTCAAATCTGAATATAGAGTTGTTAAGCTGAAATATATAGTTAAAAATGAATATATTGTTGAACATTTTTAACATATATTATAAATCCAAACAAACAATTGTAGACATATAAATGAAAAGTAATACATTTGAATATATATATATATAATATATATATTTTTATATCTAAGTATATATTCAAATTTATTCATATATATATATATATATATATATATATATATATAATGAATAAATTTGAATATATACTTAGATATAAAAATATATAGATAAATATAATTTTAATCAAATATAACTATATATTCAGGATTTACATTTATAAATATATCGATATATTCAGATTTATAACTATATATATATTCAGAATGTATAACTATTTATTTGGATCTATATATTCGGATTTATAATTATATAGACTACTATAATTAAGAACTATATATTCAGGATTTATTCATATACATTTGGATTTATTTTTATTTATGAGAAGCAACATCACAAACTGAAAAAGATTTTCAGATGCAAACGAGCATTTACATTATTTTGAGATGGGGATATTAGTATATTTAAAGGTAGCGTGACCAGATTCCTGCTTGTGGAAAATGGGACAGCCCCCTCCCAGCAAAAATTCAATTGATGTATCTTAACCTAGGTACAGATCAATGTGAAGTAAAGGGTGCATCCGCATCTGTATCTGTAACTGTATTCACCTTCTACTTTTCGCTGGCAGCAACTTTTCTCAGTGTGCACTTGTCTTTCAAGAGTTTATTGTAAAATGCAGAACAGTTCAGTCCAAAATAAAAATGTACGAAAAGCATTGCCTACATATGTTACATTGAGTCAAGTTTTATCTGGTGTCCATGCTGCGTTCATTAATGAGAACACACGCTCCACAGATGCAGATGTCCCAGGCAGGCATAAAACAAACTCCACGACCTTGGCTCAGACTCCGAAGTTGATGGTCTTGCTCTGTTATGACAGATTTATAGTTAAGGTGCCACTGTGCTAAAGTATTCAGATGCAATGTAATGGGTGTACGTTATGTGTAATCCCTGGAATTTTATTTTATAATGTTGTGGTGCTTGTTGTTCATTTTCTTCATATTGCGTTTCAAATATGTCTGTATTTGAGGGGCTGCACGATGCTAGCCAATCATAACAGTGGATGTTTACATTGATGTTTGAAGGGCCAGAGAGCTTTAAACCGAGTGTTTCAGACAGAGGGCCAAAGACAGTGTGGAAAATGATTATATATTACTAAATTGTGACTGTTTTGATGAAAAAAAAACTTTACTCTCATTATAAGTGGACCTCAGAGAAGATAATAAAATTAGTAGGTCAAAGTCAGTACACCAGGATAAGCATCCAATCCAATTGCCTTATTAAGAATGTACTCTAAACTGTAAAGTTTGTTGTGTTTTGAGCTGTGTGACACTGCTAAGACTCCCTGTGACAGCAGCACATCTTCAGCAGACTTACCAAAGACCTAAACATGACAACACATCATTTCAATTCAATAATTAGAAAATGCCAATGTAACCACAGAACTTTGTTGATTTGTGTGTACTAATGCAGGTATTACTCATTTATTTATCTATAGCTCCTACAAGCTCCAGAGAAAGTTCTTGAAACATGGCCAAGCGCATGAGGATGTTGTTATCAACACCAGCCTGAGGGAGAGGGAGACCCAACTGCATATGTAATAAATAAATAAATGAGATGAGCACAGAACATTGATGTCTAATCTGTCATTCTAGAGTTGTCTGTTTGCTCTGAATGGATTTGACATAAAATGTCTCTGGGGAGGAGTCCCAACTCAAAGAGCTGTTAATAGACAGTTATTAATACAACAAAAATAAAACACAGTACACCAAAATCTGGAAACAGATGGCCTTAGTTTCATTTCATATGGAGCGTTATTAACATTGCTGTAAATGCTTTAGGCAGAAATGAAAGCGTAACATTAAAAAAAAGTGTAGGTGAAACTGTATGGTGCTTGTTTCAGCCACAGAATAAAACAATAAAAAAGGTTTTTATAACTTTAAATCTCACAATTCTGACTTTATTCCTTGCAATTGCAACTTTATAACTCTTGCGAGTTTATAAATCATAATTATCAATTACGAGAAATTAAGTCAATTGTAAGTTTAAATCTTGCAATTGCAACTTTTTAACTCACAATTATGCAAAATAAAGTTGCAATTGTGTCATATAAATGCGCAAGTACAAGAAAGTCACAGTTGTGAGTTTGAATCTTGCAACTGCCATATTATATCTCGTAATTATGAGATAAAGTCACAATTGTTTAAAATTTGTTACTAACACACAATTGTTAAAAATAAAGTCACAATTGTGAGATATTAAGTTGCATTCGCAAGATTTAAACTCGTATTTGCAACTATTTCTCACATTGCGTAATTTTGAGATATGAACTCAAAATAGCAAGTTTATATCTAATAATTATGAGAAATAAAATCGCAATTTTAATATATTAGTCTCAATTGCGTGATATAAACATCCAATTGCAGTAATTTGTCTCAATTGACAGTTTAAATCTTTCAATTGCGACTTCTTATCTCGCAAATGTACAAAGTTGCAAATGTGAATCTTGCAATTGCCACATTATTTCTAGTAATTATAGGAGATTAACTCGCAATTGTTTATAATTTGTTAACTCACAACTGCAAACAATTAAATCACAATAGTGACTTTATATCTATTAATTACAAGGTATAAAGTCGCAATTTTGATATACAAGTCGAAACTACGTGATATAAACTAGAATTTGATGCGATTGTGAGTTTAAATCTTGAAATTGCGACATAATTTCTTGTGATTAATAGATAACTTGCAATTATTTCTAATGCACAATTGCGAGATTATATCTCATAGTTATGAAAAAATAGCCATTGCGACTTTAATTCTCATAATTGTGCTATTGTTTATAACTTATATAAAACTCACAATTGTGATACAATCTCGCAACTGCTAAAATTTTACTCAAAATTGTGACAATTCTCACATGTGAGATTATACCACGGAATTACAAGAAATAAAGTCAAAATTGTAAGATATAAAGCCGCAATTTAAGAAATAGTCACAATTGTGAGTTTAAATCTTGCAAATTTACATAATTTCTCATAATAACAAGATAAATTCACAAATGTTTATAACTTGTTTATATCTCACAATTGCGAGAAATTAAGTCGCTTGTAATTTAATATCTAGAAATTATGGGAAATAAACTCGTCTTTGCATGAAATAAAGTTGCAATGCGAGTTTAAATCTTGCAATTGCGCGTTTGTCTTATAATTCAATAATAAAATCTGAATTCCCTCTTCTATATTTTTAATCAGTGGTGGAATAAGCCTTTTATAATAGTGTTAGACCAAATCATCTGAATTTAAAATGAGAGGAGAGGTAGACCCGCTGCAGTCTTTCCAGTGTCTGCTGAGAGCCGATATAACCAGTTGTTAGCTGTAAGAGCCAACAGACATGGTTTCTGGTCTGAAGCATTCGGTAAAACACTGTCCTGTTAAAAATACAAATAAATTGCACACGTTAGTAAGTTATAGAGGTCCTATTCTCTTGGATATGTTCACGGATGATGTGCAGCAGATGGTGTAACTCACTAGAGGACACTGGCAGAGTAACGAATCTTAAATCTTCTCCGTTTTGGGTGTTTTATGGAGCTCGTAAAGCCATTCTGGTTGTGGCAAGAGGCTGTGATTGGTTGTAAAAAAAAAAAATGCACTTATAAGTAAATGAGAACAATGACAATATACAGGTCATATTTTAGCATCAACGACCAGTAAATGGATCCATAAATTGCTTAAAGAAAGTATAGATAATGAAATCAGGCGTTATATTTTACCCGCTATAACAACATCTGTAATTATTGAAATCCACACACTTTCATAAGAAATGACAAACTTGGAGGTCTTGCTCCAAACCTTTATGAATTCTGTCATCCTATAAAGTCATAATATATATTAAAAAAAAAACTAAAATAAATGATAAAAAACAAAAAAGACATTTAACAGACATTAATGCTCATCTGGAGAATAATATTTCTAAGAATCTTAAGATTTGCTCCCAATAATTTGCAAAAGTCATTGGAGGAGAGTCCATTTGATCTTAAGGTCAGGAAAGCACAGCTGTTCTTGGTGCCTGTGCGGGCATGGAGACATGAGCAAGTTTCCCTGGCTGCAGCTTGCCGAATGGGGTGGGGCAACACATTGAGGCGGGGCTGCAAATGTTGCCCCGCCCATAACGTACTCTCGTTGGCTCTGTCATCTTTTATTGGTGTATATTATAGGAGGTACATTTTTATTATAGTGCTGTGGTTCGTAAGTGATATGAAATTGTGTTTCTCACAGTTCATTGAAAACAGATGTAGGAGTCTGACTGAGCAGTCTGTTGTTGTTTCAATCCTGTTAAACGCTGAGGGCAAAATTACTAATCCTACTATGGCGAAGCTTCAACTCTAATGCAGTCATAGTCAGTGTTTGATTTTAGTGCTATGGCTCTTAAGTGACTTGTGTTTTACCTCACAAACAAATGTAATAGGACTGAGTCACATGAACTGATGAACAAATTGTGTTGCTGTCATTCAAACCTTTACATTTCACAAAGCTTTCATTATAACGCATGGTTAGAGAAATTAATTATGAAATATGTTAATTATTTAATATCACCATAGATTGCAAATGAAAAAAAATATATCAGTGCTGTTGTTTTATAAACATTTTAATTTATGACCAAATATATGGGTTATGAAAACTTCTATTCTATATTGATTCATATTAATTTCTTAGAAGGATTGTAAACGATTATCTCTCCTCGCTCCAAAAATGTGTGCTTCGTTATCTCATCGGCCTAAAATATACTTTCTAATTCCATGGAATTTAGGATTGAATATCACATACAAGTAAGCACTATAATCAAATGTTTAGGCTGAACTAGAGAATTTCTCTCAAACAATGATAACACACCAACAACGACGATTACATCTCCAATCATGTCTGTCTATGAAAGATTAATGAGCCAATAAGACTATAGCTTATGTTATGGGCGGGGCGACACGTGTAGCTCCGCCCCATTTGTAGCTCCGCCTCATTCTGCAGGCTGCAGCTATGTCCTTCTTCACATGAGGGAAGATCCTCACGCCTATTCATTTAAATTACACTGGATCCCACAAAACTGAGCGGAATAAACTTCACAGATGTCATCTTATTGAGTGCCGGGTAAAATCAATTCTTTAAATTTGTATATACCTAGCTTTGCAATCATTGCAGTGTTTCTCAAATGCTCATGCTTGCTAGTGCTTGCTAAAATGCTCATTTCCATTGTTTTAATACATCCCCGTGTCAGTCAATTCCAAAACGCATCTGTGGCTAAATTATATATAAATTCACAGAAAACTCACAATTGTCTCTCCTCTAAATTATTGGATACACACTGCTCACATGTGTTTACATACATTTCCGGGCATGCGCCGTTTTCGTCATCATCACATCGTCACTGTTGCATGCTGGGAAATATAGTTTTATGTACAATGGTTAATATTTATGGGGAGTTCCTCGTTCATAAAAAAATGTAATGTCCGACTCCAAAATTATTTATTTAATTATTATTTTAAACAATATTTGTTGTGTTTTTTATAAATGTAAAGGCAAACATTTTTAGAGCATGTAATATTGTTAGTAGGCCTGTACCTTTTTCCTCTTTGTTGTTTTTAATTGTTTTCTTGTTTATTTGTTTTGTACTCTAGCACCTGTTTATTGAATTTTTTTGGTATTTTACATTTGAATGAACATTTCTCTTTTTATTGTATGCTGCAATATACGAAAAACTCAATGATTCACATGCACCTGACATTAGTAACTCTCATGAAGCATCTGACAGTGCATGTGTGTATGTATATATGCGTCTATGTATGTATGTATAAGTGTGTGTGTATAAGTGTATATATATATTTAATTAATAGAAATTCAATTATAACGATACTACTTTGATGACGAAATTGTAACTAAGTAATTGATACATCCTAAAACATTTCTTAGTAGTTTTACACCATACAATTTTTTGCGATACATTTTTAAAATTTCCTTCAGCTTTCTTACATTTTTTTTGGTTCTAATTACTGTAGATTTTGAATCTGAGATTTCCAATGTGAGACCTTTGGACCCCACTGTAGTGTGTTTATCAATCATTATCAATTGATCTGGTCAGGTGCATGTGGAGAGATGAGAGGGGCCTTGAAGCTGACAGTCCGTGTTGTGAGCTACATTCACCGCAGGCTGTACTGTGGAGGAAGACCACCAGCCCCGTTAGGAGGAAGAATCCTCACCAATCCTGATGACATCTTTCAGCATAACATGTGGTACAGATGTCGATGTTTGATGCATCATTCTCATTAGCTGCATTGAGAAACCTTTTTTTTTTTCTTAATTTGGACAGTATAATTTATTTAAAAAAAGCTTAGAGCTAATCAAAGAACTAACAGAAAAGAACCAAAATATATCGTGGTATTACCATGTTTTTTGGACATGTACTGAGGTTGTGCCATAGAATCCTTTGAAGTACTATGTGGTACATTAAAATGGTATATTAATTAGAGGTCAACCGATACTGCAGGTACCGATAAATAAAGTGATGGAAAAGACCGATAACCAATTAAACGGTTTAAAAACAAAAAAACAAATACAAAGTCTTTCCATACTGTGACTGGTAGAGGTACAAGAGCCCAAAATAAATATAATCCCAGATGCAGTTTATTAGTAAACCAAAATCCCAATACAAAATCAGATATGGTGCATAACACAGGCTTTTTAACTAAAGACAAGCCCGAAACACACCCGGACCCTTAGTTTAAAATGACAGAGACTTGGCTCCTTTACAATGCTCTATATTTAAGTGTTTACCCAATTAAACCTTTTATATATTCACCAGATGAAGGGTTTTGTGTGTGTGTGTGTGTGTGTGTGTATACAGTATACATATATAGGTTCAGTTTGAACCTGTCTGTGGGTGGCTGGCTGACTGAGGTGCCATCTTTGGAGGAAGTACTGAAGGCTATCCTGAGTCTGAGACCAGGAAAGGCACCGCGCAGAGATGATCTCCCAAGCGAAATGCTGAGGGAGTGTGGACCCTATATGACTGTGGCAGCGGGGGCGTGGTCAAGCGCCTGCCCGGAGAGGGAAAGCGGTAAGGGCGCTTGCACCTGAGCTAAATTATGTCTAACACCTGTCTCTAATTTCAGTGAGTATGGGGAGAGCGGCATAAAGAGAGCACCAGTACCTCCAGTGAAGCAGAGAGAGCGCCAGTCTAGTGTTGGCAAACCAAATTAGAAAAGCTGTGATCATTATATTCTCTTTTTGTTCAGTTCTGTAATTTACTTTGGAAAGATTAAAAGCCTTACCTTTGAGTTCCACCCTGTTTCCGCGTCCCTTCCTCCTCTGAAGTCAGTTTATGTTACACTGGTGCCGAAACCCGGGACAAAATTAAAAAGAGAATATAATGATCACAGCTTTTCTAATTTGGTTTGCCAACACTAGACTGGCGCTCTCTCTGCTTCACTGGAGGTACTGGTGCTCTCTTTATGCCGCTCTCCCCATACTCACTGAAATTAGAGACAGGTGTTAGACATAATTTAGCTCAGGTGCAAGCGCCCTTACCGCTTTCCCTCTCCGGACGGGCGCTTGACCACGCCCCTGCTGCCACAATGACATAATAACAACAGTCTGTACCACTAGGCGGGTTCCGCAGGATTGGAAGGATGCCCTGGTGGTCCCTCTCTTTAAAAAGGGGGACCGCAAGGATTATAACAACTATACGGGCATCTCGCTCCTCAGTGTGTCAGGAAAGATCCTGGCAAGGATTATTCAAAATCGCCTTGCCAGGCATGCTGAGGAGAGGCTTGCGGAGCCCCAGTGTGATTTCAGGAAAGTGCCATATTCTCTGTCCGTCTGCTACAGCAGAGGTGTAGGGAATTCCAGCAAGACCTACATCTCTGCTTTATTGACACTATGATACCATCAGTAGGCCTGGGCTCTGGGTTGTTCTTCATGCTTTCGGAGTCCCAGACCCGCTGCTCGTGATCATTAAGGACCTTCATGATGGCGAGCGGGCCCGGGTAAAACTACGTGGCCAGGAGTCGGAGCCATTCCCTGTTCACCTTGGAGTGCGACAGGGATGTCCTCTGGCTCCCACATTATTTAATATCTATTTCAACCACGTGGTTCGTGAAGCCTTTGATGGCTGTATCGGAGGAATTTCCATCTGGTACAGATACAATGGGAGGTTGATCGATGCCCAGGTGCAGTCAAGGGATGGCTCCCTATTGGTCAATCACATTATGTATGCTGATGATCTGGTGATTGCTGCTCACTCAGAGGAGGAGTTGGAGGCACAGCTGATGAACCTGGAGCTTGCCACTAAGAAATGGGGCCTTACCATCAACCCAACCAAAACTAAACACCTGCCTGGGTATTATGTACCGTCAGACACTCCACCCCAACAGCTCCCAATTGGTGATGGGGCAGTTGTGGAGAGAGTGGAGTGTTTTCCATACCTGGGCAGTATGCTTATGACCAGCTCTGGTTTGACAGCTGAGGTCTCACTCCGAATCAGTCGAGTGGCATTATCTTTTCATCGGTTGCGTAATGCTGTGTGGAAGCTACCTGGTTTGTCGCTCCGCACAAAGCTTCAGGTATTCTCGGCCACAGCCATTCACTCCCTTCTCTATGCTTGCGAAATATGGACCCCCCTAATGGAACATCTTCGCAGGTTAGAAACATTTAGGCTGGCCTGCCTAAGATCCATGCTGGGTTTAACCAGGCTGGATTGTGTGAGGAGCTCACAAATCTTTGAAAGATGTGGACAAAGTCCCATCGGTGAGCTCCTCCGGCAGGCAAGGTTTCGTTGGCTGGGTCATGTAGCCCGCATGCCCGGCTGCCGCACGCCTAAACAGCTTTTGTTCAGCCGGATAGAGGGGGCTAAGTGGGTTTGGCATGGGCTGGAGAAGAGATGGAGTGATGTGGTACAGGAGGATGTGGAGCTGAGTGGACTTGCCGATGACTGGTACCAGCAGTGTCAAGATTGTCCCAACAACAATGGAGGGCAGAGGAGCGACGCTCACAACAACGAGCAGAGGGCACAGGTTGTGCATCAGCCAGTCATCTCAGTCAGTCAACCCGTGTCACCTGTTGGATCTGTCCCGTGACCTCCTGCCAGCGGGCGTTCAACATTTCATGTGGCCATAATGTGCACATAGCCTGGCACAAGCGTCGTGGTGACGTCACCACCACTTAGTGGCGAATGGTGTTTGTTGTGTGTGTGTGTGTGTGTGTGTGTGTGTGTGTGTGTGTACAGTATACGTATAAGAGGTTCAGTTTGAACCTGTCTGGCTATTCCCAATGACCTCTCAACAAGTATCAACAAGACATTTCCATCCGCAGAACTGCCGCTCACTGGATGTTTTTTGTTTTTGGCATCATTCTGAGTAAATTCTAGAGACTGTTGTGTGTGAAAATCCCAGAAATACTCAATCCAGCCCGTCTGGTATCAACAATCATCCATGTGATTATCTAATCAGTCAATCATGTGGCAGCATTGCAGTGCATAAAATCATGTAGATATGGGTCAGGAGCTTCAGTTAATGTTCACATCAACCGTCGGAATAGGGGAAAAATGTGATCTTGGTGATTTGGACCATGGCATAATTGTTGGTGCCAGATGGGCAGGACTAAAGCTGAAGTGTGTCATTTTTTCTGATGTTAATACACTTCCTCCCATCCCAGCTTAATATGCAGAGACAACTAAAAGTAAGCCATTTGTTTGTTGAGTTCTGCAAACACTATCAAAACATTGCTCTGTTTGTTAGAACAGACCGACCACCGAACACAGCAACATTTGGGGCGGGACTATCTGTTTAACCAGTTGAAGACAGGGGGATCATTCGGGAAAGCTTTTAGAAAACAATCATTATCCTTGCAATTCTGTTTAGTGGTGCTAATGGTGTGGAAGTTACATACTTCAGGGACAGTTTACCCCCCCCCCCCCCCAAAAAATAAATTCTGTCATTGTTTACTCACCCTCATATTATTCCAAACTTGTATGATTTCGTTTTTTCTTCTGTGGGACACAAAAGCAAATGTTAGGCAGAATGTTCAGTCTAAGTGTCCTCTCAATTAAAAAATGAATGGTGAGGCAGTCCGTCTTTAACATTCTACCCAACATCTCGCTTTGTGTTGCACAGAGGACTAATGTTGTTTGGAGCAACATGAGGGTAAATTATGCCAGAATTGCCACTTTTTGGTCAGCAATCCCTTAAAAATTTAACTGCAAATAAAGCTGAAGATCAATACAAATGGGGAAAAACATGGTGACCAGTTGCAGCACTTGACTGCACTTGACTGAAATAAATAAAGGCAAATAAACATTTTGTTTTAGATTAAGAAGTGCAACTGCATATTGGTTTCATTAATCACCCAGTTGTTCTAATTCATTCTTTCGTATTGAAATTTTAGCCTTATCTGTTTTAACAAAACACTGAAAATAGGGGTGAGATGAGTAGTCAACTAGAATTAATGTTCATACTCTCCTCTGTGCTCCAGGGATCATGTGCAGTGGACAGAAGAGGAGAGAGAGAGAGCCCGACAGAAGGCAGAGGAGAACTCTAAAGATAAGATTCCTGTGGAGGAGCAGAGTAAGCATTCAAAAGCCCAAACAAGTGTGGTAAATAACTTGTATATGTGGATGAATGTCACCCATAAATGTGGCCAACACTTTTCGGTTCTCTCTCTTTAGGCAAATATGACAGGAATGCTAATAAATACTGGGACAGATTTTATGAGGTGCACCAGAGCAAGTTCTTCAGAAACCGGAGATGGCTCTTCACTGAATTCCCAGAACTTCTACCTCCAGACACTGTTGGGATTTGTAGCCCAGAGGAGAGGCAGGGCTGCGGGGTGGACTCACGGTCAGAGTCTGAGGACAGAGTGAAACACAAGGCCTCTGGTTCCAGTACACTAACCAGTGATACAGATGCATTCCCTGGACAGCACGCTGTTTTCAGGTTACTAGAGGTGCTCTGACCTTTATGTCATTATGCAAGAGCAATATCTTTGGTCTGGTTAAGATTGAACATCTCTGTATGAGTATGATGTTTGATTCATGTGTTGTGCAGGTGGGCTGTGGTGCAGGTAACAGTGTGTTTCCCATCATCAACACCATCAGGTAATGGCTTCTGCTCTATAGACTGTAGTCAGGGTAGATGTGATTTAAAAACAATGTGTTTACTAAATATAAAGTAAATATATTTATGAGGATTTTTTAATGTTTGTTGTAATGTATCATTTACAATAATTTAATCATGATTAATCTTGATTGATCACAGAAAGCACGGGTCTGTTGAATGCTTGATTCTGATTGGTTGACAGACATTCTAAGGTGTGCAATTATTCCCCAGAAAACGCACGGCTTTGAAGTAGTTCCAGGTCTTGACTGCATTATGGTTCCATAACACCTCACCATATTACTTGAAAATTAAGTCCACATCAAAAAGCCATACAGGCAACCACAGCAAAATAACCAATTAATACTAAGACATTGGCTAAGTACATTGAATAAGAATGACAAACAATGTCTATAATATCCTAAATTTATGTAAATTTCAGTTGAAAAGCACCCTTGTTCTCCCCCTCTCTCTCTCTCTCTCTTTTGCCAACATCTCACTCACACGAGGACAATTCAACACACGACACGAGATGCAACTTGATCAATACAACAGTTTCTATTTTATCTGGAATATCTGTGGGAAGCACCCTCGCGCTCCCCACTCTCTTTTGCTCTCACACACTCTAACATGTGGACACACATATACGAACGAAAACCGAGCTGTCATGTCAGCGCGCACCTGCATCTCAGTGGGGTTGAAAACAGGTGTTAAGGTTTACAGCAAAAAAGCTACTGTGACGAGGAGGAGGGCGTGGCTGGGATGAGAGAATTCATGCCCAGCGCTGAGTTGCCCAATCAATGGGAGAGAGATAAAAAGAGAAGTCGGTGATGCCAGTCTTTTTGATTGTTAATCCGGTTGCTGTTTCCTCCTTTCCCGATGAACGAGAGGCTTGTCTGCCATACTGGTGATGAAACCCGGGACTGGAGGAAGACATGCTGTCAGAGACCCCTCGCCGCTGACGGAGGATCGTGACGCTGAGGAGAGGAGTGTTTCAATGGTACTGGAGGAGTCCGCCTGGAGACGGAGGAGAGGCTGCAGTCCGCCAGGAAGCGGAGGAGCCATTGACGTCCACCAGAGGACGGAGGAGCAGCTGCCAGCCGCCAAGAGGTGGAATCCAGTGTCATCGCCTGGCATCACGGAGGATTGCTGGACAACTGGCTGAGGACCAAATCGCAGCATCGTCGGTAACCAGAGTTTTTTTTTTCCTTTTCGTTTTTTCTCTCTCTCTCCCTCTCTTTGTCTCTCCCGCTATCTTTCTCTCTTTCCTCCCTCCCCTCGTCGTACCCAGGTACCCAGGAAGACCAGCCGGCAACGGAATGTCCAAAGGAGCAACTCCTTCCCTCTGTGGGGGGGGGGGGGGGGCTGGGGTGTAAGTCTCACTGGAGGTTACCCCGGCCTGAGTTGCCCAACCAGTGGGAGACAGATAAAAGGAGGAGCCGGGGAAGCCACTGAGAGAGAGAGACGCACACAGCAGTGTTTTGTGTGTGTGTGATTTTTGTTCAGTGTTTTATGTTGAATAAAAGTCTTTTTGATTGTTTATCCGATTCCTGCTTCCTTCTCAGTGAACGAGAGGCTTTTCTGCCACAGCTATATACAAAAATGGCAACACTCTCTGCTGCTGCTGCTAAGTGTGCTTAAACTTACATCTTGGCAATTTTTAAGCAATGTTACTTCTGACGAGAGCTGCAACAAATAAAGTTAATTCCACATGTGATCTCACTCAGTTTCTCTCTTTCGATCACTCAAACACAAACTGACACAAACGCACCTGCACGTCACACTACCTTTTTACTCCAGTAAGTGCTCCAGTAAAGCAGCGCAAGCCTTAAAATCCTCTGTTGCTAGTTCTAAAGTTAAGTTTTCGATGTAGCAATGAAGGCTCAGACATAATTTAGCAAGCACAGGAAATTTGTCAATTTGTCTGCTTGTCTGAAGAAAATAAATCATTCGGATTCTTCAATGTATATCATCCCTGGATTTCAGACTGCTTGCTCTGCCTGTGATTGGGATATGTCCCACTGTTCATCATAGCCTTAGGTACAGATGGAAACACAAAGCTGTGAAGGTGCAGATTGCTGACTCCCAACCCCCAAGGTGAAAATGAAATTTGATTGGTCAGACTTTCTGTCACTCTGCTAATACAAATGAACCCTTACAAATTTCCTGTGAAGGGGGACACAGAAACATAGAGCTACAGTGCATTAATTAGCAGTTTGATTGGCTTACACTTACTTAGACTCCAAACAGGAACAGTGTGAATATATTTATGGTCTACATTACATTTAAATTATTGTTGTAAAATATAAGTTGTATATTTATACAGTTTAATGCATTTATTTATTAAATGCACACACATTGTTAAATAAATGGCGGAAAGGACATTTAATAATTTGATAAATATTTCCATCTCAATTTATGGCACCCCTTTTATGAAGGGTTTGAAGGGGCTGACTGCATGCCATTGATCTCTGGAGGGGAAAACTTGGATGTAAATTAAGGGATGTTTCTCTCCTTGAAACTGTTGGAACTGCCAGGTCCGAAGCATCTGTCTGTAAGATAAAGGGATTGGAGAAAACTAGTGCGTGAAGTAGGGGTTTTGACATTAGGGCTTACTTCAGGGCCTGCAATAAAGCTTTAGCCTCTGTCCGTCTTACTTTCTCAGGCTTCTCTTTCTTGGTCAGGTCTGTAAGTGGGCAAGCTAAAGAGAAGTTAGGCACAAATTATCGATAGTATCTTGCCAAACCCATAAAGGCACACATCTGGGTCTTGGTTGTCGGTCGTGGTAAATCCTGTACGGCCTTAATTTTCTCCTCTTGGGGCATGACTGCACTGAGGCCAATTCAAAATCCCAGGTAACATGCCACGGAAAACCCTGCTAACACTTCTTGGGGTTGACTGTTAGTCCAGCCCAACGCAGCGGCAACAACACCTCTTGGAGATGGTGGAGATGATCCTCCCAGCTCTCCGAAAGGATTACAACATCATAAATGTATGCGGCTGCATGGGGCAGTGCAGCCGGAGGATGATATCCATCAACCTTTGGAAGGTGGCTTGTGCCCAGTGCAGCCCAAATGGAAGGACTCGGTACTGCCAGTGGCCACTACGGATGGAAAAGCCTTAAGCACCTGCCTGTTACTCTTTGTGAGGTACAACGTGGATATGAAACTGGCCCTTTCTAACCGCTTGATGAGTTCATCCACTCGTGACATGGGGTAACCATCAAACTTGAAGGTGCCATCGGGTTTGGTGACCATGACGATAGGGCTGGACCAGGAGTTATGGGACTCCTTAGTAGCCCCAAGATCCAGCATCCTTCTTGTCTCCTCCTCAATATCTTGTCAGCGAGCTTCTGGAACTCAAAAGGGCCACTGCCAGCCGGTAATGGCAGGAGGTGTCCTGATGTGGTGTTGTATCACATGGCCCGGCCCGGGGTATCTGAAAAAACATAGAAACTCATGATAAGTATGCTGGCCCTGCCAGTGTTTAGTATTTGGCTTCCCCCACTGGCCATTTAATTTACTGCAGGTTTAACATAATTTATTCAGTTTCTGGGATGATGTAAAGCAATTGTTGATTGTGACCATTGTAATCCTATTCCTTTTATTAACAAGGCACTGCTTGTAAGTATAGCATGATGTTATACGTTTCCAAAGATTTCATTTCATTTTGTGATTCATGAAGAATTGCAGTACAATTATTGTTTTATATGTATCAACACAATCAGTAACTCAGGTAGTTACAGTATCTAAAAGGGAATCTGTATTTGCATGTAATCATATTTAATGTGAATTTCATATGCTTATGTTTGTTGAAAAGTCAGTGAAGACCACATGATTGATGTGTAGGTGGTGGATGTGCAGCAGAGAGAAAAAAATATGACACAAAGGGTGTTCCTTGGTCTTCAAGGATCTCCTTCAGCACACTAACCTGACTGAAGAGCAGGAATAGTTATTTAGCTGTGTATTTAGAGGTGGCTTTTCGAAGGGGAATGTCTCACGGGTTCATGACCCTACCAGATCCATACCTATGCACTCAAAGAGCTCCTCAATGGAACGGTACGGTTTTGGGATGAGAACTGTTCGGTCCTGTGGTGGAAAAGAAACTTTTGATGACACTGACCTGATTCTAGCAGTGCTTGAGGTGCTTGTTTTTTCTTTGTTCCTTGGCAAAGGTTACCCCAGTGGTAACCTGTCAGAAGAGATCAGAGACATCATTAGCATCATTATCACTGAACTCACCCTTTTACTTTTGGTTGCCAACAGTGTTGGGAGCAGGTGGGGCTTCCACGGTGCTAGGCGTGCAAGTATTCTGATGGTGGGTTGCGTGGTTGAGGAGCCAATCAAAACCTGGCCAGTAGTGACTCAACAGGAGGAGGACCGGAAAGTTCTTCATTATACCCACCTCCACAAATCAGGATCCTGGTTCAGCCTGGATGGACATGGCCCAGGCTGGAAAATAGTGGGTTTCACTGTGGATGCAGGTGATGGGTAATAAGGTCTTTCCTGTCTTTCTGGCTGGGAGGAGTTGGCGCTGAGCCAGGGTGATGGAGCTGCTGGAGTGAATGAGAGCCTGGACCCATATTCCATCAACATACACCTCCTTCACTGGAGCTTGTGGAGGAGTTTTATGATGTATTCTGCATCCCATCATCCAAGCCCATGACACAAGTCTAATAAATCAGTGGTCACAGGTTTGTCCTGGGGCCCCTCCACAGAATACCGAGCCTCCAACTTTGAGGCGCCCCCTTGTAGTCACCATTCTGGAAAACCTTTAAAGATAGGCCCCTTTCGTGCCACCAAAACAGCGCCAACCCGCATCTCAGAATAGCATTCCAAGATGCTATTCTTCTCACCACAATAGTAAAGAGTTACCGTAGACTTTGTCAGTTTGAACCAGTCTGAACTTTCTCTGTTGACCTCTCTCATCAACAAGGCATTTCCATCCACAGAACTGCTGCTCACTGGATGTTTTTTGTTTATGGCACCATACTGAGTAAATTCTAGAGACAGTTGTGTATGAAAATCCAAGGAGATCAGCAGTTACAGCCAGTCTGGCACCAACAATCATTCATGTGATTATCTAACCAGTCAATCGTGTGGCAGCAGTGCATAAAATCATGCATACGTGGGCCGGAAGCTTCAGTTAATGTTCACATCAACCCGTTTGGATTATGGTATTTCCCCGTATGGGGAAAAATATTATTTCAGTGATTTAGACCATGTTTTGGAGCCAGACAGGCTGGTTGGAGTATTCTGTAACTGCTGATCTCCTGGAATTTTCACACAAAACAGTCGAATGGTGCCAAAAACAAGCTTTGGAATAATGTACAGATTTTGCTGTTTTGGAAGGAAATTGGTACATTAATTCACCAAAGTGGCATTCAACTGATCACAAAGTATAATCAGGACATTACTGATGTAAAAAACAGCACCATCACTATTTGAAAAAAAGTCATTTTTGATCAAATCTAGACAGGCCCCATTTCCAGCAGCCATCACTCAAACACCTGATCCTTGTGGGATCAGCTAGACTGTGAGGTGTGTGAGAAGTACCTGACATGACAGTCACATCTATGGCAAGTGCTGCAGGGAAACATGGTGTGAAATGTCACCTGAGTATATGGACAAATTAATACAGTAAAAAACAGACAATACATAAGACAGTATTAAACAAGAGAGAATACAAAGATGTGGGACAATGGATCTGTATTTACAAAACTAATTACTGTACAAAGAAGTGGTATAATATGTGTGCTTTAAGTATGTATTCACCTACAGTTATTGCACAGGGTAAGGTAGACATTTTAATATAGTTATTATAATAGTTATTTTTGCCTTTTAATTTACAAGACAACATTTAGAGACAGGAAAGGCTCTTGAAAAAAGGATGGGAACATGACACAGACTGGACTCAGCTCCTTTCTGTTTCTGCTTCTACACCACAGCTCTAACATTTAACATTCTCACTATTCAATTTTCTAATATGAGACTGATAATCAATGAGCTGTCAGACAAATACTTATTGGGACTAGCATTTATGCCGATGCTCTGTGGTCACTCTGAGTTTGATGTCATTTGTAGGGGCAGTAAGGTGTTTCTGTACTGCTGTGACTTCTCATCTCGTGCTATCGAGCTCGTCAAGGTAAATTCTGTCACATGTCTCTGATCTTCAACATATAATTATACCTGCCTCCAACCTGCCTTTCCAACCCAGAGTGTCACCCCATTTATAGTGAATATTGCTCCTTGTCATTACTGTAATATGGAAAAAAAAATGTATTCATGGTACTGTACTGCAAAATATTCTGTTCTATTTAGTGTTATGTGAAAAAATCTCACTGCAATACGAAAAAATCTAATTTTGTTGCTGCAATGTGAAAAAAATCTTATTCTTCTTACTGCAATGCAGATAAATCTCATTCTTGTTACTGCAATGCAAAAAAGTCTCATTGTCATTACTGCATTGTGAAAAAGTCTAATTTCCCATTCAAACCAATGCCCCACGTACCCTGTTAAACCATTCAAATTAATTTTAAACGGTGTTAAATTAATTAGAACAGACATTGATGGAATAAAGCAAGTTAATAATGTTACCAACAATTTTTTAGAACGTGCAAAACATCATCTCTTCACTCCTTGGCTATTCACATTGAACAAATCTGCTGAAAAGGCAAGTGAAATTATTCACATGCACGCGCACAATCCACACCGGTGGCAATCATTGGCCAGGCATCAACCAATAAAATGACTTCATTGACCCCTCCCCCACTGAACACCAGTCTTGTTTCCTCGCATCAGGATTTTACAAGTGCACAAGTGAGTTTTGCTACTACAGGTGTTTTGCAAATGTAGTCAAGGCGTAAAGATTTCAAGTTGTAATGCCAATTTGCGGTTGTACTGTGAAAATTAATTAAGCTAATGTGTAATACAAGTTTGCGTCTGTAGTTGTATTTATGTGAATGTCATTTTACACATTTGTCTACAATTGTGAATTCAGAACACAAGCTTTGTCTGTGAGTGCAGATTGCAACATTCAACTTCAAATTTGTATTTTGCAAGTTTTTGCATCAGTGCTGTAATGTAAATGTGCCGTATGTAAGATTCAGAAACCCTTGTTATTAATGACACCTGTGGCCATTAAGTGAACTGCAGCCAGCTACATGTTATTCACACTCGTGCTCGTGCACACACTCCATTGGGACATGATTTAGTGAGCATCCAAAACACCGGCATCATGCTGTCAGATGAGGCAGCATAATTAAAATTACACAGTTATGATTTTTTTACTACAAACTTTGAGACTGTATATTATATTTGACTCTCCAGTGCTGGAACAGGGTTAAAACAAAGTGTGGATATAGGTCTGACTATGCGAGACTGTAGTTTGAAGTAATCGCTTTTCTTTGCATGATACATTGACTGTATTTATACTATAGTCTATGTTGACGTTAGCTAGCTAGCCAGCTTTATCAATAGCTGTAGATAAAATTGAATGTATGTTATAAATATGTTAACACAATTCAGTATTGATGTGATTCCATCACAACTGTCATTTTGAGATATCGATGCGCTATTGTTTTATAATAGATTGTACAGGTGCTGGTCATATAATTAGAATATCACAATATTCTAATTTTCTGAGATACTGAATTTGGGATTTTCATTAGTTGTCAGTTTTAATCATCACAATTAAATGAAATAAACATTTGAAATATATCAGTCTGTGTGTAATGAATGAATATAATATCCAAGTTTCACTTTTTGAATGGAATTACTGAAATAAATCAACTTTTTGATGATATTCTAATTATATGACCAGCACCTGTATATATTTTCTGTATAACCAAGTTACATTACACTAATGAATGGAGCTTTTTTCATTATCTGGAACATTGTCTAGCACTCATTTCATGTGCTGTTGTAGCTTAACTTACTAAATAATTACAGATTAACATTGTTTATGACAGTCACTGTGCAGGCAAGATCAAGTTAGCTAAAATTACACAGATCAATCCTTATGGCACTATATTTCACAAGCTTTGCAGTTTTGATCCCCAAAAACAAATGAAGGTCCCTCCAGGAATCAAATGCCCTGCTGATGTTCACTACAGCCATGGCCAAACGTATTGGCAGTGACATAAATTTTGTGTTTCGCATAGTTTTCTGCTTCAATTTTTGTGGTGTTGATTCACATTGTTTCTAGATTATTGTGCAGAGTGATCAGATGCTCTAAAAAAAGATGTACAGCCACCATCGCTTTGCATCAAAATGGCCTCACATGTAAGGAAATTGCTGCAAAGAATATTGCACCTGAAAGAACCATTTACCAGATCATCAAGAACTTCAAGGAGAGAGGTTCAACTGTAGTGATGAAGGCTTCAGGACGTCCCAGAGTGTCTAGCAAGAACCAGGACCATCTCCTCCTGAGGAGTCAGCTACGGAATCGTGTCACCACCAGTGAAGAGTTTGTTCAATATTGGCAGCAGGTTGGTGTAAGTACATCTGCACGCACAGTGAGGCAAAGACTTTTGGACAATGGCCCAAGAAGGATGCTAAGAAGGGCAGCAAAGAAACCACTTCTCTCCAAGAAAAACATCAAGGACAGACTGAAATTCTGCAGGAAGTACAAGGCTTGGACAGCAGAAGACTGATGCAAAGTTATTTTCTCTGATGAAGCCCCCTTCCGACTGTTTGGGACATCTGGAAAATTGTTAGTCCGGAGAAGAAAAGCTGAATGCTACCATGAGTCCTCTGTCGTGCCAACAGTGAAGCATCCTAAGATCATCCATGTGTGGGGTTTCTTTTCATCCAGGGGAGTGGGCTCTCTCACAATTCTGCACAAAAACACAGCCATGAATAAAGAATGGTATCAAAATGTCCTGCAAGAGCAATTTCTCCCAACGATCCGGGAGCAATTTGGTGATGATCCGTGCATTTTCCAGCATGATGGAGCACCATGTCACAAGGCAAGAGTGATAATGAAGTGGCTCGGAGATCATTACATTTGAAATTTTGGTTCTGTGGATCTTAATCCCATAGAGAACCTGTGGTCAATCCTTAAAAGGCGAGTGGACAAGCAGAAGCCCACAAATTGTGATCAACTACGAGCACTGATAAGACAAGAATGGATCACCATCAGTCAGGATTTGTCCCAGAAGCTGATATCCAGCATGCCAGATGAATTGCAGAGGTTATGAAGAACAAGGGTCAACACTGTAAATATTGACTCTTTGCATATATTGAATGTTTTTGCCAATAAAAGCCTTTAAAACTCATGAAATGCTTATCATTGTTTTCCAGTATACCATAGAAACATGTGAAAAAATAATCTACAAATTCTGAATAAGCAAACTTTACAAAACACAAAATTTATGTCACTGTCAATACTTTTGGCCACGGCTGTAGTTTTTGTTCGACCACGATCACGTTCCTGCTTGGCCAGATGGGATTCAGTAGCTAATTAAATTTTTTTTTGGCTTACTCTGAGTTTGTGTAGGAGTCAGTGTTGTGCTGGGAGCATCATGGGTGCGTTATCCTAAAAGTTATTTCATTCAGTGTATTTGAATTTTCATTAAAGCAATTAAATCTCATAACATTCCTTAATTTCCCAATTGTGATATAATGTACATAATT
The DNA here is from genome assembly GCA_032164185.1 of Moxostoma hubbsi. Taxonomy (NCBI): domain Eukaryota; kingdom Metazoa; phylum Chordata; class Actinopteri; order Cypriniformes; family Catostomidae; genus Moxostoma; species Moxostoma hubbsi. The sequence goes on along the minus strand of JAVLUX010000011.1, from coordinate 43,666,261 downwards.
TAATTCCTGTAAGTCCAACACTAAAATATACCAGTAAATCCGAGCAGAAGTCATTTGAGGACAATGGCATATGTCTTTCCCTTACAGGAGCATCCAGACTGTGATCCTACAGTGTGTCATGCCTTTGTGCGTGATATCTGTGACACAACGTCCCCGTTTCCCTTCCCTCCTGAGAGTCTGAATGTTATTCTAGTGGTCTTTGTGCTCTCTGCCATCCACCCTGAACGGTATGAGAAAGTCACACACTTGCACTCATTCTCATTACTGATATGCAAAAAAAAGTACAATATTTTTTTTTTTGGATTGCTCATATCTTAAAATGCATAAAGGCGTTTTCAAGTTTTTTTTGCCATATATGTATGACTTTTTGTAAACAACAATATGACGTCACTGTGACGTCATCGTGAGCAACAACTTGCTACAAATAAATAAACAAGTAAATCGTTTAGCCTAAGTTTTCAATGCCAGTAAACTTACAGATGAAGTCAGAAGGTACATACACTTGGGTTGTCATTAAAACTAATTTTTTAACCACTCCACAGATTTAATATTAGAAAACTATAGTTTTGGCAAGTCGTTCAGGACATGTACTTTGTGCATGAAACAAGTCATTTTTCCAACAATTGTTTACAGACAGATTGTTTCACTTTTAATTGACTATATCATAATTCCAGTGGGTCAGAAGTTTACATACAGTAAGTTAACTGTCCCTTTAGCAGCTTGGAAAATTCCAGATAATGATGTTAAGCCTTTAGACAATTAGCCAATTAGCTTCTGATAGGAGGTGTACTGAATTGGAGATGTACATGTGGATGTATTTTAAGGCCTACCTTTAAACTCAGTGCCTATTTGCTTGACATCATGGGAAAATCAAAATAAATCAGCCAAGACCTCAGAAAAAACATTGTGAACCTCCACAATCCTGGTTCATCCTTGGGAGCAATTTCACCTGAAGGTACCACGTTCATCTGTACAAACAATAGTACACAAGTATAAACACCATAAGACCATGCAGCCATCATACTGCTCAGGAAGGAGATGCATTCTGTCTCCTAGAGATGAACATAGTTTGGTGTGAAAAGTGCAAAGGACCTTGTGAAGATGCTGGAGGAAACAGGTAGACAAGTATCTATATCCACAGTAAAATGAGTCCTATATCAACATAACCTGAAAGCAAGGAAGAAGCCACTGCTCCAAAACCGCCATAAAAAAGCCGGACTAAAGTTTGCAAGTGCACATGGGTACAAAAATCTTACTTTTTGGAGAAATGTCCTCTGGTCTGATGAAACAAATTGGCCATAATGACCAGTGTTATGTATGGAGGAAAAAGGGTGAGGCTTGCAAGCCAAAGAACACCATCCCAACCGTGAAGCATGGGGGAGGCAACATCATGTTGTGGGGGTGCTTTGCTGCAGGAGGGACTGGTGGACTTCACAAAATAAATGACATCATGAGGAAGGACAATTAAGTGGATATATTGAAGCAACATCTCAAGACTTCAGCCAGGAAGTTAAAGCTTGGTCGCAAATGGGTCTTCCAAATGGACAATGACCCCCAAGCATACCTCCAAATTTGTGGCAAAATGGCTTAAGGACAACAAAGTCAAGGTTTTGTCCATCACAAATCCCTGAGCTCAATCTGATAGAAAATTTTCGGGCAAAACTGAAAAAGCATGTGCGAGCAAGGAGACCTACAAACCTGACTCAGTTACACCAGTTCTGTCTGGAGGAATGGGCCAAAATTCCGGCAAATTATTGTGGCTTGTGGAAGGTTTCCCAAAACGTTTGACCCAAATTAAACAATTTAAAGGCAATGCAACCAAATACTAACAAAGTGTGTGTAACCTTCTGACCCACTGGGATGTGATGAAAGAAATAAAAGCTGAAATAAATAATTCTGTCTACTATTATTCTGACATTTCACATTCTTAAAATAAAGTAGTGCTCCTAACTGACCTAAGACTGGCAATGTTTTCTACTATTAAATAACAGGACTTGTGAAAAACTGAGTTTAAATATATTTGACGTAAGGTGTATGCAGACCGCTTCTTCAACTGTAGGTGCTTCTCTTTAACCATGTGGCCCCATTTCTTTTTGGACCAAACGATTTACTTAATTATTTATTTATTTGTAGCAAGCTGTTGCTCATGATGATGTTTCAGTTACATAATTTTGTTGTTTACAAAAAGTCATAGAAATACGCCAAGAATCGTGCAAATGCCTTTATGCATTTTTAATGATATGAGCAATCAAACATATTTGCTCTGTTTTTTGGGTCACCCTGTATATACTGTATATAGAATTAAAATTGTACACAATAGTAGTGTTACTGTCTTTCAATTTATCCTGATTTGGGTAAATTGTATTCATTTTAGTATTATTTGCACTGTAATATAACAAAAATGACTGTATCACAGTATTGCAAATCTAAGGAGAATCACCGTTGAGAATGGTGAGAATTCTAGAAATTTCAAAGGTAAAATGTTCAGATGCCATATATGATAGTGAAGAGACTTTTGTTATCACATACAAACGTGCAAAAAAAAAAGCTTCACAAGGGACTGAGTAATTTTGCGGTTATTGTCTCTAAACATTTCTGTTATAAATAAAAGATTAACCCTCACCTGGTTTCGTTCTGCAGAGTTCAAGATGTGGTGAATTGTTTAGCTGGATACCTGAAGCAGGGAGGGATTATGCTCTTCAGAGACTATGGCAGATATGATCAGTCACAACTGAGATTGAAAAAGGGTGATAATGTCTTCTTTGATATATTAAACTTTTAACATATTGGACATGTAAATGAAAGATAATATAATTCCATTTGATTGTTATTGATGCTTGTATACCATGTATGACCAGTCATGCACTTTCTGTAGGTCAGTGTTTATCTGAAAACTTCTATATACGACAGGATGGAACATGTGTGTATTTCTTCACAAAAGGTAAAACCATTTAAGCAGATTTTAGAGATTGAAATCTATACCGTTTTGACTTCCAACATTCATGCTGCAAGGTTGTGATCTCTTCACAGATGAGGTTCATCAATTGTTCTCCAATGCTGGTTTGGAGGCGATTCAGAATTTGGAGGACAGGAGAGTGCAGGTAAACAGAGGAAAGAAGGTGGTCATGCACAGAGTGTGGATGCAAAGCAAATACCGGAAACCTTATCTGTTTTAGCATCTGTAAAGCAGATAACACTGTGCTCTCTGAGAGAACTGGGCTGAAGGTCTTGGCAGACAAAAACACAAAGACTTTTCAAGATTTGAAATGACATTACCTTTACGAGAGACTTCAAGAATAACTCGTGATGAAGAGTACAATGTAAAAACATGAAGAAAGTAATTTCTTTTGGAGGAGATCAAAGAACAGTCTGTGTTACTAAGAAATGACTGGCATCCCACGAATAGTTTTGAGACTGGACAATTATCACTACCGGATTCATGAAAATGGTTGTTTATGCATAAGTGAACAGAGAATATTTTAGCATTGTTAATTAATTAATTTGACATAATATGATACAATTTTCAAGATCACTTTTTTTTTGCACTAAAATATTATTTAGCTTTTTTTTTTTGCAACAATTGTGCAAACCTTTCATTTTCACCGATGGGGAATTCACTGCTTTCATTGGTATAGTTAACACATTTTTAAATGTATTTATTCCTTAAATATCTACATTTTCCAACTTTGATCAAATTGTTTGAGTTGTGGTGTATTGATATAATGTTTTATTTTTAAAGATTTGTTACATATATGGACTGGCAGACTGGTGAACAAGGATGTACTGTACATTTGTGATTTATTGTTTTTTTTTATTTATTTTAGTGCAAAATTACTCTATGCATAATGAGCAAATCAGATGTTTATCTTAAAAAAGTTTCATCAAAATTGATTTTTCTTCATTTTGATTTAATTTTTTTTCCCTTCCGTCTGTCTGTCAATCATCTCTCTGTATAACTATGGTACTGTCTAAGCAGATATTTAGCCCTATAACAATGTCATTTGTCCTTTATGAAGCTCGACAGCTCCTGCTCACTATAAACTGTGATTCTATGGAATAGAGCTGCTTAAAATATCTATTTATATGTTCCAAGAAAAATACCAGAATATGGTTTTTTTTAACAAAATAAGGTTGAGTAAATGATAGAGTAAAAGTACATTTTCCATGTTTAGGTGAACTACTTTAACTGGTGGCTCACTTTTAACACAAACCTGACAAAGCATACTCAATTATGCAAATTAATTAAAGACGTAAAGAAATTATTTAGAAAATCTTAAAATTGATTTTGAATTATTACCTAATAATATTTGCATTGTCCTTGTCAAACCCTAAAAGCACAATAGAAGCCACAAGTCACATGTCTTGCCATGTTCTAGTTCTGATCTGGGTGATGACGATCTACTTTGTGTGTGTGTGTTTTTATAGATCATTTTCTTAGACAATGTCAAGAAAATGTTATAAAAAACCTGCCAGATTACCACATGCATTCAATTCCTTTATAATATACACACATTCACTCTCTATCTTAAGCCTGACATGCTGAAAACTGCTCCATTAATGTTTTCACATTCAAAATGATGAATCACATATTGTACACAGGGGCGAAGATTCCAGGGGGGATGGGGGGGGGGGGGGGGGGGGGGGGGGGTGTAACCCTAATCAAAACATGCAAATACAACCCCCTCATTACTTAGACCATGATCAGTGGAAATATATAAATGCTTCAGGCTGCAACTATGGGATTTAAATCCCACCAAAAATAATAAGCGCAAAAATAAATAAAAAGTGCAGATCAAAATAATAACAAGCATGAATTAAAAATATAGAAACACATTTAAAATATGCTGCTGACAATTTTGCACATATTTTCATTTTTTTTGTTCGCTTACACTGCATTTTTCTTTGCTTTTGTTTCCAATTTCTGCGCTTGGTTTTCCAAAACTTGTGAGTACAGTTTCATGCAAATCAGGTGCATTTTGCATCGCTATTGGTCCACTAGTTCTTGATCGACAGCTCCTCCTCTAGCCAATCATTGGAAGAGGGGAGGTGATGCCACTCCAGTGCAACTCCGACGGCTGCTGCTCAACATTATATTATTTGTGGCTGATAGATTTGCTGCTTGTGCTTGTTTGAGTATTTTCTGCCAGCTCTAGGAAACAAGGTGTTGTACGAGTCGGCCATTATCATAGTCCGTTAACACATGCATCAAGTCAGCTGAATTTAGTTCGCAAATTCTTTATTTTAGGCATTATTTAAGATTTCCTTGTTTGTAGGTAATTGGCTGCATATCTAAAAAAAATATGAAAAAAAAAAAACAATTCTGGGTTAGTGTTCATGTTTGTTGCATGTTTTTACTAGCTGTACCGTAGTCACGAGTTCAGAACCCAACTTGATCTGCTTTTACATGTTGCTGAATGTGCCCATATGTACTGATCCTATGTTCGTTGGCAAGGCTACATGTAGTTTCTTTTTCCATGATACTGCAGCGAAATCAGAAACAAGGGACCGAGGGTCCCCTTGTCAGTAAATAATGTAATAAAGTTGTCTTGACACACAACTACATTTTTACAGCTAGTAAAACATGCACACCAACCCAGCCTTGTTTTAAAAAAAAATTAAAAAATCTAAAGACTCCGCTAACTAAATTCAAAGCAAATCTATCAGCTGTTAGGACAGTCATTTCTGAGTGGCCCATCGGGGGTCTCCCAACAACTGAGTGTGAAGTATCGCGACATTGTTTCCAGAGTGCAGCTAATAGCTTATTTCATCTTTATCCCCTTTGGAAGCAGCAGCAGCAGCTGGCGCCTCCAAACGCACTGCAGAGGGCGATGAAGGTTTGTGTGTCTGTCCCAAATGTTGACAGCTCCTCCTCCCCCAATGCTAAAAACATCATCATTCACTTAACCTCCCACAGTCTGTCTGATGTCGTTTGCGTGGACAGCTGATTGATGATTTGCTCTGAAGTGACTGTATGAGTGCGCAAAGTAACAGTGGAAGTTTGGACGGGGCGCCATCTTGGCTCCAGCAGTAGCAGCGGCTCTCGAGCGCGTCCGCGGAGCCGCTGTCACACACACACACACACGGCGCGCCGCTCGCACCAGCCAGAGAAGGTACAGTGTAAGAGTTGGTATTTGAAGAGTTTTTGTGGAAGATGCCGTATAGTGAGTTAAAATGTTGGGTTGCGAGTGACAGTATGATGTTAGCAGGCTGCGGTCGCGTTAGCCTTGTAGCATTTTAGCTTCTTTGCTGGTTAGTTTCTTACCTAGCTCGTATACTACCAGCATACTATAGCATGCTAGCTTCTTTTGTAGCTAGCATACTAAGCGCATACCATAGCCATTTAACTGGCTAACGTATTAGCACATTAGCATCTCGGCTAGGTAGCATGCTAAGCTCATGTACTGCACCCTCATATTATCCTCTTAGCATGCTAAGCTCATACAGTACTACAGTGCAACTGCTCTGTATTGTCTCTGTCAAATCAAAATAAGAGGGGAAAAAACACTAACTGACTATTAGTGCTGCAGAACATGCATGCATTTATTTATGTGTGCTAGTTGCTGATGTGATGACTGCATTTGGAAAGTGGAGATTGTTGTCAATAGTTGAAGGTTTCAGTGAACATAAGTGACACTTGGAGACTCATGTGAATATGTCTGATGAAAAACAGGGTCACTCATGCAGCGAAATAATTTGTTTAGCTGTTTTCGACCACGTATGTACATGCTTTACTTGATTTATCCACTTCAAAAAGTGTTCTTGTTATTTTGGGAGATGTGGAAATGACATCTTGCTGCATGGAGTAAATGTTTCAGTGCACATTACAGATGTGTGTTATTCTTGAAAGAAAGAAATACATCAGTTTGGGCTTGGTCGTTTTCTTACTGTACGATTATAGATCACTGGCATTGTGTTATTTTTACACTGTAAAAAATGTCAGTAATTTTAACAGTAAAAGACTGTAAAAATGCTACAGAATAAAACATTAATGAATTTATGAATATTAACTGTAAAATATACAATACATTTTTTAAATATATTTTAAAGACAATACAGTAGTTTTTACATTAAAATGTTGTACAAATGAATCTTTTTAGATGTAGTAACAAGTATGATTTCCCTGTATAATTAACGCTAAAAATGTACATTGCTTAACAAGAGAGTACATATACTTTTTACAGTAAATGATTGTTAAAATTACAGTAAAAAACAATAATTGGCATTCCCACAATTCCCTGCATGACCCATCATATTTCATTATATTTTATGGGAATAGTTATGTTTCTTATTTCTAATATCAGTTACGTACAATTGGGGTGTTCTGTTTTATAGTTCATGTTGTTTAGTTAATGTTTACTGCATTATTTTAATTTCACATGTGTTATCCTGATGGTGTTTTGTGTGTCTCGACATGTTTATTGGTCATTGCTCCTGGATGAGACACTATTGATGAACTTCATGTCATCATGTGCTCTTCTGTAATTGTTACAGTGATTAACAACACCTTATAAAGTTAAAAGCAGATTTTTACAGTTTCAGAAGGTTATTATCAAGTTTTTGATGGTTGTTCAGTAAAATTGTTTACATATTTACTGTATTTTTTACAGTATTCTGGCAACCACATCTTTTTTTTTTTCTTCATCCTCTTCCACATGTGTTTAGGATAAAGTTCATGTTTTGGCCAGTTGTCATCTTGTGTCTGTCACCAAACCTAAAGAGATTGTTTCTCCATACTCTGTTCTATGCTTTTGCTGTGTTGTGTTGTGTTGTTTTCATTGCAAAGACTCTAAAGAAAAGTGATATTCCCCAATGGAAATATTTAGGTGAGAGCCTCTCAAGAGCTGTTAAACTGAAGAAATAAATATTCCTAATTTGCTCTGATTGTGTTACACTGCAGTGATGGATAAATAAATCTGCTTTGTTATATATATATATATATATATATATATATATATATATATATATATATACACACAGTGTGGGGCATAAACATATATGCAGCTTATAACTAGTGTATCAAAGGGCACATTGAAAAGAAAAAATGGATGATCAGATCGATATGGTCTGATCTGAGTGTTAAAAAAAAGTTGGTGATCGGATCAGCCTAGGATTTCATCACTAATTTTAAGTCAACATTAAGATGCATTCGCAACATATTTTACTAGTGTAATGGTAGCTAGCTGGTAGGTAGCTGTACAGTGTGTAAACCTCACTACCCTGACCTCAAGAGGTGCACAAGAGGCTGACGCTAGAGGCTGTAGCCTTTAGCGTGCCCATCTCCTACATCAGAGACGCTGGGACGAATCCCATTTCGTTTTCCACGATACTGCAGCAAAATCAGAAACTGGGCAGATTTCACGATTTGAGTAGATTCTGATTTATTTGTATACATTTCAGTTTTAATATTTATTTTGCACACATACAAAATAATTTTTGTCTATGCTGTAAATTGTACAATTAACATTCTAACGTGGTACATTTTGAAAATACTCATTAAAAAAATTAACAACACTGCCCAAACTGTGCAGTTCAATTTCTATAAATTAAACCGGTGTGAAAGTAAATGCAACCAAAAACTTAAATAAGGTTTAATGTAAAAGTAAAGATATGGATATTTCAATATCGGCTATAGGGATCATTCAAATAAAGATGAATTGAATAAATTGAAAAATCTATATTTCTACTCGGCACTGAATATGATGTATTTGTGAAACAAGATATTCAATAAAATAAAATTTGATCCATTAAAAAAGACAACTTTATCCATAAGGAATCGATTGGATTGTGAAAAGTCATCTCTTTATGACACATGGAAAAATTGACTTATGGGTTGTTGTTTCGTGAGTTAAAAGTAAAGATGACACACCAGGAGCCAGGGGTGCAGAAAACGATATTCGTCTTTATTGAGCTTCACAGACAGAGTGCATTTCACAGAGTCAAAGTGAAAGTGGAGATAAAGGAATTGAGCTTCAAGCTTTTCTATGACTGTGTTTGTGTGTTTGTGTGTGTGTGTGTGTGTGTGTGTGTTCAGACATCAGCTAAATGGAAAGTCTTTTTAGAGGCGGAGCAAGTTATTACATTTGATTAAACATCAGGAAGCCAAATTTTCTTTTCTTTGGAGTATCATGCACAATGTATATCAAGAAAGTGAATTTTGATTTCATGTGACTTTAAAGGCAACAGTGAAGGGTTCGTCACAAATAGTTATATTAGTAACAATAGACTGGATCCATTGTGGAGTGACCATTTTACTAACTGCAATTCAGTTGTTGATATCAGTAATGGATATTTGCACAGTGACAATGTAATTGTTAGGGAAGTGATGATAGGGTTATCTCAAGATTCGAAATACAATATAAGTTTCACGATTCGATATTATCTCGATTTGAAAACACTTAAATTACAAAGTATAGCAGAAAATTGTGTTTGTTTTTTGAAAAATGTTTGCGCAAAATGCACATTATAATTTCTCATCAAAATAAAGTTATTTTAATACACAATATAAATCTTGCAAATTTAAATAAGAGTTTCTCAAATACCTTTCACTATAAGAAAAGATCGTAAACAAATGAGCCTTCAAAAATTTTGGGCTACATTCAGGCTGATCAGATGTAGAACAAGCAACAGAACTGAACACAAACTGTCCTGAAAAAGTTTATAAAGTGTGCATATATATATATATATATATATATGATGTGTACAATTTACCAGTAATAACATTAAGTTTATATTCATTTGTATAACAAGCGCTATATTGGTACTGTCACTTTAAGAGTGTAACGTGCATCACACAGACTCGCACAGGTGTTGCAGTTCAAGAGAGATGTCTTGGTTTCTTGGCACACAGAAGAAATGTTGTTTTAATGTGAAGCACTTTGAAAAAAAAAAAACTGATGATTTTCCAGTTATTCCATTTTTTTAAAGCTAAATTCAGGCACTTCAGGAACCTTGTGTAAACCCAGTCAATGGCATAAAAAAAAAAAAAAAAGAAGTTCAGTTGGGTAAAATCAATTTAGAGAGATTATGATGTTTGACTGGTCATTTCATTTATGATCACAGAATGGACAGAAAACAATGTTTTAAATTTCGAAATGTTGAGTTTTACCTCAATATGGTTCACCATTTTTTTGGTTCACGATATATCAAAATTCTATATATAACTCCCATCCCTAGTAATCGTTGATATGTAAAAATATACATTTTACTAGTAAGAAGTACATGGATGTCACGATCCTACAGTTTCACTATTAACTGTGATTTAAAAATGTCATGGTTAATTTCATTTAGAATCTACAGTTAAAAACCGTGAAGTGTTCTATTTACATGTGGATAAAATTTTATATAGTGTGTGTGTGTGTGTGTGTGTGTGTGTGTGTGTATACATATACTGTGTGTGTGTGTGTATTAGGGCTGGGATAAACTATTATTTTTTTAAACGATTAATCTAGCAATTATTTTTTCGATGCATCGATTAATCTAACGATTCATTATTTTAGTCTGATTCGATTTTGTTTCAATTATAAAATGTAAAAAATTAAAAAAAAATCACCGGGAGTTTGATTGACAGGCGATCTGATCAATCAATCATAATACGCCATTTTTGTCCGACAAAGTAGTCAGGAGAGAAAAGATTAACGTCGGTGGATTTGAATTTGAATAATGGATTGTAGGCTACTGTACTGACGTCTTTCCGCAGTTAAAACATCAGTCCTTCTGATGTAGGCTACATTCATGTTTAGCCTATTTGATGCTATAAATTAACCAAGGAAAAGATGATCGATTCACGAGCAGCTTTAACTGAGGCAATTTGTCACGACACATTAAAGAGCCACAAAATAGTAGGCCTATTTATGGTTTAATTTTCTTTGACTGACCAAATTTGAATGTTGAGGCTTTATTAAATGTTACCTGCTTGGTGCTGTCTGTCAGCGCGTTGTCAGTGTCCTCTATGTATTTTTCACAACATTCATAGCTGTAAGCACATTATTAATAGCTATAAACGAAAACTTTAGGTGTCAACAATGTATTATAGCCTACTCCAACATCGAGTGCAAAGTGGGGAGTTGAAAAACAACTTGCGGTGCTCTGTCATCTGCAGCTGGTCCCTAGTGGCGCCTCTTCAGGTGCTGGTGCATTGCCGTGGTGCTAGAATGGAAGGCCATCTCCATTTTGCAAAGACGACATATCACAGAATTGTTTCCTTTTAATTTAAAGAATTCCCATACTTTAGAGGAATGAGTGCGTGCCGCCTTGCACTTCCGATAGTCTGAGGAGCCACTCGAGTTGCTAATACTCTCCGGCGCCGCCATCTTTGATTTGTGTCTGACGAATCGACGCGCATATTGTGTATATTTTTTGTGTCGACGTCATCGATGACTTTGCGTTGTCCCAGTCCTAGTGTGTGTGTGTGTGTGTGTGTGTGTGTATATATATATATATATATATATATATATATATATATATATATATATATATATATATAGTTTTCGGTGTAAGCCTACTGTAGGTGTAGGTCTATTTGGAATTTCAACTATCCCAAATATTCCGGGTTCAATACAAGTTAAGCTCAATCAACAGCATATACATTTGGCAGACGCTTTTATCCAAAGTGACTTACAGTGCCCTTATTACAGGGACAATCCCCCTGGAGCAACCTGGAGTTAAGTGCCTTGCTCAAGGACACAATGGTGGTGGCTGTGGGGATCGAACCAGCAACCTTCTGATGACCAGCTATGTGCTTTAGCCCACTACACCACCACCACTCCATTTGTGGTGTTATGTTGATTACCACAAAATAATTTTGACTTGTACCTCCTTTTCTTAAAGAAAAATTATGCAAAAATCAAGATTATAGTGAGGCACTTACATTGGAAGTGAATGGGGCCAATCTGTAAACTTTTAAATACTCACTGTTTCAAAAGTATAGACACAAGACATAAACAATATGTATGAACACCAATTTAGTGTGAAAAAATCACTTACTAACCTTTTCTGTGTAAAGTTAAATTATACGGCGTAATCCTGGTAATTTATTAGTCCGCCATAAAACAATTATTTAAACAGCTTAATGACTCTAATAATACATGAGTTTTAACAGAATATTTAATATAGAAGCTTTTATAAAATTATGAGCTTCACATTTCTGCCTTTTTAAAGGGATAGTTCACCCAATAATGACAATTTTTCTGATTATTTACTCACCCTCATATATCAGGTGTGTATGGCGTTCTTTCTTCATCCGAACACATTTGAAGAAAAATATATTTGCTCAGTAGGTCCTTAAAATGCAAGCGAATTGCGATTTTCTCTTTTAAATCTCCAAAAGTCACAGACAGTCAGCATAAACATTATCCATACAACACCAGCTGTTAAATTAAAAGATAAATATAGGCACTTTTACTCTATATCATGCTCCCTGTTGGCATCGCATTGGCTTTTGAAAAATGCGAGAACTGACGCAAGTATGACACAGCCGGAAGAATAGCGCTGTATACAAGTGAGGAGGAGGAACGCTGTACAGTAGCTTGGTTGATTTTGGTTTTCGATATATTATTATCTGTTTCTTTACTCCCAATGGTGCGATTGTGTGCTTATCCTGGATGTCTCAACTGAGAGGAGAAAGTGAGAGTCTGTCAGTGTCATGGCTTCACGAATACATCACACGAGAGACCGCTTGGAATCCACCCTCTCCTGAAGTGTTGGATTATAGTTAAAAAGTACTTAAATATTGATATTTTTTGTACAAAGTAATCGTGTCACTTTAGAAGACATTAATTTAACAGCTGGTGTTCTATGGTTAACGTTTATGCTGACTGTCTGTGATTTTTGGAGTTTCAAAAGAGAAATCTCCATTCACTTGCATTTTAAGGACCTACTGAGCTGAGATATTTGTAATTTTTTTTTTCAAATGTGTTCTGGTGAAGAAAGAAAGTCATACACAACTGGGATATCATGAGAGAGAGTAAATAATTAGACAATTGTCATTTTTAGGTGAACTATCACTTTAAACCCTCCAAAATCAGCCCCATTCACTTCCATTGTAAGGCCCTCACTGTAACCTCGGTTTCTGAGTTTTTAAAGAAAAGGAGGGAGGAGACAAAATTATATTTTGTGGTAATCAAAATTATGCCACAAATACTGTCGATAGAGCTTAACTTGTTCTGAACATGGAATATTAGTTTTTTATTAAAGACATCTGTAATTTGCATTTTGAACAGAAGTGAATGACAGATAGTTGTGAATTTCTATGTGTGAAAACGCAGTGACCGTTTTTGCTGGTTGAAATTCCATTTTTGAATTAAGAATGGGTATTCTAAGATTAGATGTCGAAAGGGCTTGAGACTAATCATTCTTGATTTACATTGAGAATTTTACTGAAAGATTGTATAAGATGTGAATATACCGTACATTAGTTTCAGTCTCTGGCTGAACCATTAAACTGGCTGCATACACCTAAAAGTGGGTGTTTTTGATTGACACTGCAAGTTTGTGTCAGAAACAGGTGGACACGGTGTGAGCAAGGAGCAGAGAGCTAAAATGACATCCCTGCATGGTAAGGGTTCACCCGCCTGCATGTGCAGGGGCCCAAGAGTGCAGGAGACCCATGCAAAATGTCAAGTCTCTTCACTAGAGAGAGAAAGGGAGACAAAGAGCTTTACCTTGTGCTGCTTGTGCTTGAGGTATTTTCTGTTGTGAAAATGTTATCAAGTCTGACTGATGCTTTTGAACTGAATCTGCATAGTTGTAACTCCCCCAGATCTGTTGTTTTGAAGTATTAACTCATTATTAAGCACTCTCGACTTTAATATTATGCCCTCAGAGTCTTGGGCTGCTCAAAATAGACACCTCCCCTGCAGTCCTGTTTATGCCTAGGCCTGATAACACCACTGATCTTTGCACTGCCATTTTGTGTCAGTGGGAATGCACTGGGCGTCCATGTTGGCTCTTGATCCTCCAGAGAGAGAGAGAGAGAGAGAGAGAGAGGGGGGGAGAGGAATAAGTCTGGTTAAAGGAATACAGCCAGACACTTTGCTGCCAGAGGGCTTTATACAGCAGTGTCTGCTACAGAGATCTGGTTGAATTTTTTTTATGCCATTGTTTCAGTTCCATTCAGAGCAAATACACAATACGTATTTTATAGTGACAAGTCTTATGCAACTGAAGTCGCACACAAAAATGTCTGAACGTCATTGCATGAAATACAAAATATCAAACCACAAAGTGGGATCTGCAAAGAAATTGTCCTTTCTCAGAATCAACTTTTCAGAGCCACTTTTTTAAACACCCAACCGGTGTCAATATTAGGTATAGGAATCGGAAGACTCCAGTTCTTCGTTCAGCAAGCAGACTACACTGGTCATGCTGCATGTTTCACACTAAAGACTCAAAAGGACCTAAGATTAATTTGTTTGAGGATCGGACTACACTCAAGGTTCGACATAAACACTTGTCTTGAACAAGTGGATTTTTGAAGGGGGTAAGGGAAAGAAAAGTTAACTTTCTGACGGGACAAGTAGCCTGATTAAAACTTCAGTAACAAAAAATTACTGACTCTAACAGTGATGTAACCTAGGCCTGTCTCACTTATTAAAGTTCATTTTCTGCTCTTGAAAATGATCTATCAGGTCCTGAAATTTAACGCGGGATTGCAAGTAGCGCACAATTTCATTCATTCGTGCATGGGTCTGTCATGATTATAATTTTATTTTAGATGAACATTTTATTGATTCACAAAACAAGATTGAAGTAACAAAACATAAACAAGCTAAATCAAATTATATATCCCTCACCCTGAACACTACAAACATCCAGTGGTCTAACACAAAATGAAAGTATACACACAAACAAATACAAAAATACATTTAAAAACAGAGAAGAGGAAGCACTTAAGAATAGATCAAATAAAATCATACATTAAATCTCCCTCCACTACTCCTCCCAGAGAACCCTCCAAAAAGACTAAATAGTTGCCCCATTTTTTTATTAAATCCATCCATGCTACCTAGCCTTCTATACAACATTCCCTTAAATGCCACCACCCTGCCCAGCTCTGTGTGCCACTCTCGAAACAAGGGCACTCCAGCCCACCTCAATCCCCTAAGAATAATTTGTCTGCCAACCATAACACTGGTCAGGACCCAATTTCTTATGTTTATCCCCTATATTAATGACCACCCAATCGTCTAATATACAGATTCTGGGGCAAAGAGAAATATGAGTGTCTAATACATCACACATAAAACTCTGAACCCTCAACCAAAATTCTTGGATCTTAACACACCACCAAAAAACATGTGTTGTGTCCTCATCTTCTGATTGGCATCGCCAGCAGGTGGGCTTGTCTTTTAGACCAAGCCTATACAATCTAGAGGGGGCCTGTCATGATTATTAAATAATTGTCTGATTAGAGAGCCCCTGTTAATTTCTGACCCTGGACTGAACTCTAGAGATATGGAGATGAGAGATGTAACGGGTGTTTAAGTGTCTCTCTTCATCATGCAGCTGGTACACAAAGCATTATTGCTATTTCTGCCTTTCTTGTCAGATGTGCTGCATTATGACTAATGAGAGAATGCCAAGATTTGAAAGGCTTCAAAACTATAAATTAGGGATGGGCATTCATCAATAATTTGGTATTCGAATATTAAAAAAATTACTGTTTGAATATTATATTATTTAAATGAAGGTAATTAATGAGAAAGAGACGTTGTAAATAATTTTTTTTTTTGTCATAAAGGTTGCGTCACAATTAAAAAAACAAGCTTCTAATTATAATCAAAACAAACTTATATCATGTCCTGTGTTTTATTTATTTATTTCTATATTTAAACTAGCCAGAATGAAAACAGAAAAGTACAGATTTAAAGCAAAGCTCACGCAAAGCGAAGAAAGCGAAACCGCTAATGAAGTAGACTAAACACACCAGTTTAAATGATGGAATGTCCCTTACCTCAGCTAGCATAGTCTTTCTCGGACGCCATGTTTGTTGTTTACAGAAGTGTTGCAGGGATTATATTGCTACGGTGACGCTGCTTTCTGACGAGCTGCACATATGCGAGAGTAAAGTGTACACCGTTTATCCTGTACATTTAAACAGGAACCCAGCTTTCTCACAGTAAACCACATTCTCACAATAACCCGCTTTTCTGGTGTCCATCTGAACATACTGACAGAACCGTTTACTCAACAAATGTGATCAACTTGTGTCCACACGCAACAGCGCCACCCAGTGCATTCGGTTATAAAGCTCTCCAAAAATCACACAATTGTAATATTAACAATTTTGTTCATTATAAACGGGAGCGATTATTATTTTTTTTGCATTGCTCGCCTTACGGATATGCAGTATAATGTATTTGCATTTCGAATTAACAGGTTTAGAAAGTTTATACATCTGTAACATCTTTAGTTCAGTAACTATGTGACAAAGCACTTCCCTGTGCATGCTCACAATAAACTCAACAGGTGCTCATATGTGCTGCTGACAGCTGAGAGAGAGAGAGAGAGAGAGAGAGAGAGAGAGAGAGAGAGAGAGAGAGAGAGAGAGAGAGAGAGAGGATTTATTCACCATCTTGGATTTATTTTTCTGACGCGGCAGATGCGTTTGAGCTCATAATGTTAAAGTGCTCGTCTGTTTCATTCTCCCTCTCTCTCCTCAACAGTTCCCTGTAACTTTTAACTGTCTTGTCTAATGACAAAAGGCAAATACCAATCAAAATAATATAATACACCGTCTGCAAATATGCACATATCTCATTTAAACAGATGTTATAAACCAACATAACGCAACTTAAGCATCCTGTGGAGCGCTCATAAATCTTACTCTGAAGCACGTATTTTAACAGTCTCTTATCTTCAGTTTCCTGTCACTTCAAACTTTCTTTTCTAATGATAAAATGCAAATATCATTCAATCTCTTTTACATACCATTTGAAAATATGCAGATATCTTGTTTAAACAGATGTAATAAACCAACCTCACACAACTTAAGCAGATCCAGCATCCTGTGGAGCGCTCATTAATCTTCCTTTTGAAACACGTATTCTAACAGTCCTCCCTAACAGATCCCTGTCACTTTTCTAATGATAAAGGGCAAATATCAATAAAACTTATTTTACATACCATCTGCAAATATGCACATATCTCGTTCAAACAGATGTAAATCACGAACCTCACGTCTGTCGAGCATTCATCTAATATCTCCCTCTGAAGTGTGTATTCTATCAGCCAGAATCAAAATCTTCAGGATCAAAAGTTCCTCTGATTCACAAATCATGATGGTCAGTCCGTGACAATCCAATCAGGTGATCCAGGACATTTAAACTGTCAGGAGATTGCTGCTTGCACTGGATCCGCACAAGCGCGTGAGAGCAACTTCACAGTAAAAGTGCTGTAAGTAAATGTCATATTCATATACTGTTATTTCCTTCGTCCTAATATATTAACAGTTTCTTCATGAGCAAATAAATTACTAAAATTTGATGACTAAACAGAAATCAGAAGACACTGCTAACTACCATTACAAATACAATAGTATTTTTTTACATGACTGACTGTACATGATTATTGAGTGAAATGTCATGTTCTCATTGTGTGACACGACATATTTGAGGTTTCTCTGTGCATCAGCTTGAGCGTCACAGCTTGCTGTGTCACTGCAGACCAGGTCCATACAATCTCACACCTCCCTAGACGTTTGAAATGTGAAGTGTTGTGGTGTCTAAAGCAATTTCTAGTATGAGCACCTTCATTCTCTCAGTATTCTCACATACAATAATGCAGTAATTAATCTTTGTGTGTTTTTATCTGTGTACATCGTACAGTAGTCATGTATACTTTTCTCTCTGTCTCCCTCTCTCTGATGCTCCCTATCCTGCATGTCTTGAGGTTGTTGTGTTTTTCCATCCTTATATTTGTGTGTTCTGGCTCTGTTCTTCTAGAAAGGGACAGAAAAAAGGTGTGTGTGTTTTGTACATCCACTTTGTCTTTGCATTGTCTTGTATGTCTAATTACTGATTATTTCCCTTAATACTTTTCTAATTGTGATTTTAATTTTGATTTCTAGAATTTACACTCAAATGCTTAAGCCTGTTTTATGCTAGACAACTAACTACATGCCAAATTCTACACGTAGGCTGCACATCCAAAACGAGCTGTGAACAGTGTTCTTGAATTACTTTATTGCTGTTTAAAGCCCTAATAAGACAGGATTTTATATGGGGCCTTGGGTAGTGTAACAATCATTGATATACATACGTAGATGCCCCATTCAACTGGTTTGGATACGTCAACCACGGCACCTTCTTGGAACGGTCAACAAGGAGACCTAGTTGAATGCAAGTGAATGGAAAAGAAGTCTCAGACCGCATAAACTGCTTTTGTGTGGAAACAGTTCATCGTGTTATGAATTGACTGACAGGGTGCTAATTTTCAGTATGTTTGCCATGAATTATTCATTTGTAGAGGACTTTATTTGCAGTCCTCTACCCTGTATTAGAAGGGATTTTTATATCATCTAAAATATTGAACAATGTTTATGCTAAGTCAGATAATATGAAAGTTGGCTGGAAAAGACTCCAGACTGTTATAGGCCATATCATGTCTATTTACTTTCATGTGTTGATGGACGGCTCTTGACCTTTCCAATATGGCAGACATGCCAACATGTCGCAGCCCATAGGAATATCTGCTAGTAAAGCATCTACATATAGACACTGTTAGTAAGAATTGCCAGAGCTTCTCTGTGATTGTAATCTTGTGCGAATCGGTCATGTCAGGACTTTCAGCAGACTGATCTCACAGTGAAATCAGTATGTTGACTTTTATCTTAAATTGGTCTGTGCTTTCTGAAATGCAAAACACTGCCCCACAGTAAGCGGTGTTGGGCATTAGTGTGAGCTCATTTGGTCGGTGATTCGGCATAATGTGGATATTCTAGGGTACTGAAACTCTAGGAAACAACATGCCGACTTTCCATTAAATAAATAATGGGTACTAGCTCAATCATAATTTGTTAGCATAAAGCTCTTGCTTGATTTGATGGTAGATGCCACTTAGTTTGATATTTTGTATCTAATGCAATGAAATGTAGACATTAGGTGTGACTTAAGCATCTAAAAGTGTCCTAATAATTTGGGGCCACAGTAATAAGTCACAACTCGCTGAGAAATTAATGGATGAAAATAAGGACCAAAACATATTTAGCCCTTATGTAGCTATGGGGTCAGAAATGACCCCTTATGAGCATTGCTTCCATAAAACACACGGTTTCCTTCATCTCAGTGGCATGAAAATTTTTTTTCCTACATTTGCTATCTATACACAAACACAAACAATTGGGCTGGACTGAGGTTGTGTGGTGACGTGACAAAAAAAACTTGCACTTGTGATGTTCGGGGTCAAATTTGACCCCACATAGGAAAGTAATGGGGATAAAATGAGCATTAATTTTTATTATTTGGCAAATAAAATCAATAAATCAGCCACAATGCAAGAACACACATGCACAGAAATTACGGTGTGATACTATAACATATTCAAAATGTGTAACACACACACACACACACACACACACACACACACACAGGGATGACAATAAAAGAGAGAATTTCTTAGAGAATTTGTCAAATAAAATCAGCCACAATGCATAGCGCGCACACACATAAATGAATGGGTGAGACCAGAACGGAGAACACACACACAAATTAAAGGGTTAGGCAATAATACCTAGTACACGCAAAGTATGTTTACATACATGCACGCACACAACATGCTCACACAGACACACACACAGATCTGTGATCAAGTTTACTCTTCAGGGTGGGAGCAAAATGTTTATTCTAAGTCTTATGTTTACACACAAAATTAATTATCACTTCATTCCTGTTCATTTCTGTTTATTGCTGTTGGTTTTATTGACATTTTCTATTGATTTATTGAATTTGGATATTTGAAATGAATGATAGGTAACAAAAATGTTACACCAAGTCTTTTCTTTGTAACATAACGTGGCATAATTTCAAAAACAGACACTTCAAAACATAAAATTGTATGTCTCTGATAATATCTAAATATATATCCTAAGGCAGAACTTTTGATAAGATTAAAAAATCTCCCTGAATTAAATTGACAAATGTAGATCTTCACTGAAGTGTATGTGACATAAAACGTTCTTATTTTATATGAAAATATATGGTGTAGTTTAGTTAAAGTAAATAAGGTTAAAAAAAATACCACAATTAACTGTTCAAATAAGTCCATTTTAAGCTAATTTAGAAATGCAATGAATGGAAAAAAAAAATATTTTTTGCGTTAGGTGAGCACTCACTCACGCCGCGGACTGCACTCAGAGCAGCTCCTGAAGAGCACGTGAAGATTAACTGGATCTGTAGTGCTGTGATGCACCTTCTTGCCAAACTCCCGTGAGAATCTAAATGAGGATTAAGATAGTGAACGCAAAGCATTCCACTTGCACTTTAAAGCTGTACTACTGAAGATTTATTTGGTTAAAATGGAAAAAAAAATCCATTATTTAAAAAAAATATAAATAAAAAAAATCAGTGTCCTATACAATGTCTCTACCCTACCCCCAATCACTACGGTAAGCCTATACAAATGATTTGTATTTTGAGCTGTCGGGTCGGATCTGGTGTGAAATTGGAGGCTTGTATCTAGGGTTGGGAACGGAGAACCGGTTCTTATTCAGAACTGGTTCCATTTTTTTTTTAGAAAATATCGGAATTGTATGATCTTAATTACTTTAGGTTGCATTAATGTTAACGTGCTCATGAGATTAATTAATGTCCTTGCTTGTCTTGATTAATTACTGGAGAACTTGAAACAATGCTTACATAATAAAGAAATTAGTATTATTTGTTTTGGCATCAAAATTGGTATTGAGAATCATCAAATTTCACTTAGTTTCACATAGTGACTATGCATTGTATTGTGCATGTTTGTTTATTTATCTGCTATTTAATAGGGCTGCATGAGTAATAAAAAATTATAATTTTTAGAGATTAAATTACAGGTGCTGCAATTACTATTCATGAAACGTGTCAATTACATCTTTCAGTTTAGGGGGAATAGTCTCTAGGGGAGTGGGCAGAGCCTCGGGAGAAACTGTGGAAGGCTCTGGGGGCAGAGCCATGGAAGGCGGAGCTATGAGAGTCTCGAGGGAAGAGTCCGTGGCAGGCTTGGGGCTAAGAGCCGTGGAAGAGAGTACAGCCAGAGACTGGGGAACAGAAGCCTTTCTTCCGTGGAAGGCCTGGCGACTGGGGCCGAAGGTGCAGGTTTTGACCTGGAGTTTCCGCCATATTCCACTGTATATGGGGAATCAAAGTTCCAGAGCCTTCTCCACATACTTGCCAAGCGTCCAGTGAGGATCAGCCAGAAGCATCAGTTCCTTCAGTGCACTATTCAGACCGGCCCAGAAGAAAACCACCAGAGAACAGTCTGGATAGTGCACTAAATTTGATAGCTCTTAAAAACTCACAGACATGATCCTCAACTGGATGGTCCCCTTGCTCAAGTAGCAGAATTCAGACAGCTGCTAGATCCATTTGAGGCCAGTCTTTCTGTGACAAGGCAGGCAAGGAATGAGGATCTAAATGCAGCTTTATTAACAAAGAATAAGCAAACCAACTCAGAATATACAGAGAACCAAGCACAGAGCATCAAACAAAACATGCCAAGACTGACAAATGAGACCGGGAAAACAAGGGCTTAAATACACAGGGGGCAAACAAGGGAATGAGGAACACCTGTAGAAACAATCAGGGTAAAACCAATCATAAAATGAAACTACAAAGAACTACAAAACTAACAGGAACTAAACAAGAATTTCAACATCAAAGACGAGACAAAATATGTGACAAAATTAGTCTATTAGCAAATCAGAAACAACAACCTAGTATTCTAGTGTTATTGTGTTGCATTCTTTATTTGTATAATTTATTCAAATTGTAAACTAAATTTGAAAACACTTGTTTTTTATGCAATTCAGCATTTCAGGAACAATTCTCAGCTTGATTTGAATGTGTAGCCTACATAATTTTATGTAGCATACAGTATTTTAATTGAAAATAATAATCATAATTACAATATCAAGCGAAATAATAATTGTCAATTATGATTTTCATCATAATAATGCAGCCCTACTATTTAGTTACAATTTTTCATGATCCACAGCAATGTCACCGGTACCGGTACTCAAACAAAAAAAATGTACGATACCAGAATTTCTGAAGGTACCAGAGTACCGAGTACCGGGTCTACCCAGTTCCCAATCAGAGTCGGGAACTTTCAAACGCTCACAACAAGCAAAAGATGGTGACAAGCAAAGTAGCTGCTGCTGCGGAGTCTCAACTGAATCTTATAGAAAAGAAAAGTGGAAAAACCCAGGTTTGGAAATTCTTTGGATTTGAGGCTGATGAAAAGGGAAACATCATAGATCAGCAAAAACCTATTTGTAAACGCTGCTTTCGCAATTTTCTGACGAAAGGAGGAAACACATCAAACTTAATAAAGCACATGAAATACAGAAACACGGATTTATTCAAGCAAATAAAGCAGATGCGTTTAAAAGCATATTATCATTTGTATTAGAGCTGAAACGTTTAGTCGACAATATCGACATCGTTGAAAATACATAATTGTCGAGAAAAATGTTCGTTGTCGAATAGTCGTTTGATCTCATTTAACGTAAAATAAACATTAAACTGTAATGATGACGCGTGAGAGCAGCACTGCCGTTCACGACTGATGGAGGAGAGGAAGAATTACACAGTCCAGATGCACTCTAAACTTTCACAGCTTCATCTTATGTAGATCCCAAAGTATTAGGGAATTAAAAAAAAAAAGGGTAAATTCAAAAGCACTCTCGTTGTGGGATAAGCAGAGCCGGACCTCTTTAAAGGAAACGCCCCGACGTTACATCTTAAATGCAGTTATATTTAATGTGTTATAGCTTTATTAAAGTTCAAATAATACAGAAGCAGATCATGTTAATAACTATAAACTCAGAAACTGGCATTTCTCTGTGTGGTCGGTGCCCCTTCTATAAGTTGTGCGAATGTCCTGATCTAAGGGGGGGGGACTCAAACTGCACCCAGCTGAGAGAGACTCTGCTTCGGGGACGCTCATCCCTCAAGTGCGGACGCTTAATGCAGCTAGATTAGAACGCGATTGCTCGCGACTTATTTAATCATAATTGTGGCACGGTGGAGGGCGGGACCGGCGCGTGATTACGCACACAGTTCTTCATTAAAATATTATTTATGTTGACAAGCCGGGTTCTCGCCTCTTCCTTGCCCATGAACGTGATCGTCTTTACATTGGTGCCGAAACCCGGGAAGGAAGAGGGATATGCCGTAGCGGAGTTCTCGCCACTTCTCAATGGAGCAGCCGCGGACATCTGCCGGGGGACGGAGGAGCCCAGCCACCTGGACGCGGAGGAATGGCCGCCGACCGCGAGGGGAGGAGGGGCTCCTGGCCGACTGCCTGGAGCGGTTGGGGCCGCTGCCAGGGGCGGGGGAGTCCCCTACTAGCCGCTGGAACGTGGCGGGGTTGGAGACTGCCGACCGCTGCGGGGAGGGGCTCGCCGCCGACTGCCTGGAGCGGGAGAACCGCTGCCAGGGGCGGGGGGAGGCCCCTTCGACACCCCGGGAACGCGGCGGGGCGTTCCGTCCGCCAGGGGCTGAGGACTGCCTCCGATCTGCCCGGAGAGGCGTGGCTGTTGTCCTGAAGAGGGTGGAGAAGTGGCTGAGGAACGAGCTACGGCGTGTCAGAGAACCGGCGAGTAAGTTTTTTTTTTTTTTTTTTTTTTTTTCTCTCTCTCTCCTCTTTCTCTCGATACCGCTCTGCATTGGCCTTTTCCCTCTTTTTTAAATTATGGTGTTCGTGGGAGGGGAGGTACTGCCCAGTGCAGGAACCTCCCCCCCCCCTATTTTTAATTGTTGTTTCCCTCCCCTTGCCCCTCCCTCGTCCAGGTAGATGGGGATGACCCGCCGGCAGACCGCGCGGGAGGCGCCCCCCCCCCCCCCCAGGGGATGTATGTCAGGCCGGGGGTCCCCAGCCTGAGAGAACGGGGGAGGAATGTGGCACGGTGGAGGGCGGGACCGGCGCGTGATTACGCACGCCCGGTCCCGTATCAGGCTAATTGAGCCATCAAGAGGGATAAAGGCCACTCGCAGACGGCGATCGAGAGAGAGAGAGAGCTTAATCAGCAGACATGTCTGCTGTCCTATGTGTTTGTTTTAAGTTCTTCATTAAATTATTATTTATTTGTCAAGCCGGTTTCTCGCCTCTTCCTTGCCCATGCACGTGAACTGTCTTTACAATAATATATGTCACTGTGCATTTCTTATCGTGAAGAAAATTGGCAGTATGCAGCTTTATTAATACGAGAGCACTTTGCACATTAGTTTGGAAATGTTTTATTCATTCTATTGTATGTTTGTTTTAGGTTTTTAGTACTTGGTAAACTTATATAAGTGTTTAAAAATACTTTAAGCATATATTGTTCAGTTTTGTTTTAATAAAAAAATAATATATTTAAATTAAAGTGTTGCTCAATGGTATATTTTTGTTCTTAGTTCTGCTGCTAATGTTTTGTTAACTTTATTAATGATAGTGTTGTTCAGTAACATGTTTTTGTGTTCTGCTTTGGTACCGAAAATTGTATTGAGTACCGTGAAATTTCGACTACTGAAATGTTGGTACCGTGACAACACTAGTTGAGAGAAGCGGTTACACAACTTATGTAAGGTTAAATCCTAAACTTGAGTACTTCTTGAACCACAAGTTATATTTACATTTCATTCTTGAGGTTTAACAAATGTGGAATACATTTCCTTCCCCACTAATGGTATGAAATATGTACATCATGATAAATAACGATAACGCAATTATTGTACTAATATTTTTGGCCATATCGCCCAGCCCTATTTTGGCATGTATCCACATTACCAAAACTCTGATATGCACATGCACGTATGATCCACTGGAATTCCACTTGTCAGTCAAAGAGCATGGGGGAATGAAATGAAGAAAAAATAAGATCTTTAAGATTTTAGTTTCTTTCTCTACTATCTTTTCCTATTTGCCACGATCGATGTAATGAGAACCACATTCTTTTTGTTCAAATATCAATCAAATGAAGATAGCAATTAATCTGAATTGTCACCCAGACTTTCTTATAGGCTAGTGTTTGGTCAAAAGTAAACCCTGATATTCTATCCTTTTGAAAATCAGCCCAATGCTAAAATACGCTCATGTTGGCGATACCAATTTATACAAACATTATATAGTGTATAAATGCACAGGTAGTTCCAGTCAGTTTTAATCATTACTTTGCCTCCACAACGTGCACTAACCCACTTTAAAGAACACCTTGCCGTGGATTATATTTTACATTGCCAATGATATATATTATTCATCACTTCTATAGACAATCATTCAAATTTCAACCTTTCCCATAAGATCTGTTATGGTATTCTGTGGACTTCTCTTAGTGGTATACGAGTGCGTATTCCAGTGACAGAGCTCCAGTGTAATTCCTGGGCCGAGCTGCTTTAACTCTGGCAGAAGATGAGCCGAAATGGCTGCTCATTAGACCAAGATAATGACAGCGGGATGAGTCCAGAGGAGACCGTCCAGACGAGAATGCCCGGAGGACCCTCACAGCAACACGCACTCATCCCTCAGGTTCTGGTAGAGAGAGCAGAAGCGAGGGTGAAGGAACATGAATGTGAAAGAGAGTTGGTAGAGAGAGATGGGGTGGTGTGCTGAGGTTGATCTCACGTGAGCAGTAGGATTTCTGTTCAAATGTCAGTTTCAATGTGCTTGTGTTTGGATGTACTGCAACATTTCACTGTAGTCTTCCTCAATGTATGTTAACTTTTTACAGTACTCGCACAGATCTCAATGAACCCTAATGTGCTCCTCATTTTAGCAGCTCCTCCCTGCACCATGGGGTTTATTAGTTGTATTTGTATATTAAAATGTAACGGCCAAACACATTTGGAATTATGCAAAATCGAAATTAAAGTGAATTTGGAGCGCTTTAAACAGGGGTGCTCATACTTGGAAAATGAGATCTACTTTGTCAATGTTATTATTTATTATATTATTTAAGATTTACCATGCACAATTTATAAGTAAGCAGTGCTGTCATGATGCCAAAATTTCAGTAGTTGGCAGTGAAATTTGACGACACTCGATACCAAGTCCAATACTGCAACAAATTTTAATACTAATACTAATTTGTTAATTATGTACAGTAAGTAATGTTTCAAGATCTCAAGTAATAATTCAAGACAAGTAAAATGAAACAAAGTAAAAGCAATGAGTAGATAAACAAATGAAAAATAATAGAACAAAATTACAAATTAAGACAGCTTTAAAAGTTTTTAAAAGCAGTATCAAATATTCAAATAAACATGAAATGACAGAAATCTCCTGCTGGTTTTCACTGTATGAATATACTACATTGATAATTCTTTAAACTTCTAAAGTTATTCAGTCAAGAGCAGTGAGTGTGTGTACCGTTTCCTTTTATTGTTTGATTATAACAAAATACTACAGCGTTCCACGGGTGCTTAAAAAGTCTTAAAGTCTTAAATTTACTTTTTTAAATTCA
The DNA here is from genome assembly GCA_032164185.1 of Moxostoma hubbsi. NCBI lineage: Eukaryota > Metazoa > Chordata > Actinopteri > Cypriniformes > Catostomidae > Moxostoma > Moxostoma hubbsi. The sequence continues at coordinate 43,639,623 of JAVLUX010000011.1, read as the reverse complement.
CAACCATAAAAAGTCTAAAATTTCATTTGCTGAGGTCTGATAACTTTTGGGGCGTGAATAGAAGAGATGCATAATCCTCTCTCGCGCACTAGTGGATCCATCATTTAGCAGATGCCGCTTGAGTTAAATGTGAGTGCGCGCAGGGAATTTTTGTGTATTTTTACTGAGCTTATAAAGTTACACATGTATTAACCTTCATAAACCCATTAATCAGAAATGCAAATGGCGTTATTTTGCGTCTCTGTAAGTGAGTGATCCGTTAACACTGTCACTCCTGCTTGTAATCGACAAAGCTGTGAATGTTGCAGTTTGCATGCGTGTAAGATTGGAGATTATTTTACACTACCTTTTGACAATAATTGTAAAGCTAACATAACTACTCTGCTACAGAGTTACACCTGTTACATCTCTCATCTCCATCTCTCTTGAGCTCCGTCTGACATATACAGGTATTTTCTCTGCCATCTCAATCAGTCAATTTTAAAAATGTTGTAATGATATACAAAACAATAATAATATAATTATCTAAATATTATAATATTAATAATATACATAATATGAAAATATATTATCTATATTTAATATATGGTGTATAATCCATTTTCAATATACATCATAACTAATTATACTGCACAGTTCTCTTTCATAATTTAATCTGTTAACATTTTCAGTATATTATTGTCAACTTTAAGGTAACTGATGAGTTTTGACTTTTACTTGAGATATTTCACACAAAAATGGAAATTGTCATCGCTTAACCTTCATGCTGTTGTAATGTAAAGAAAGACTTGCATGCATTTTCATGCTGTTGCAAACCTGTATGACTTTCTTATTTCAGTGGATATAAAAAGATAGAGATATTAGGAAGTTTCAGTCACCATTCACATACATTGAATGAAAAACAAGATGCTGTAACAGTGAACGGTGACTGAGACTAAACGATTTGCTTTTTTGTTCCATGGCAGAGAAAAATTCATATAGACTCAAGGGTGAGCAGTAATGACAGAAATGGTATCTTTAAATGAACTGCCCTTTATCCTCTTAACCAGCGCCCCTATTTTTGAGAATTTTCTGAAAACGACATACCCAAATACAAATCTCTGTAGCTCTTGAACCCTATGGTCCACATTCATAACTCTGATATTTTTTTAAACTAGAACTTTGTTACCCAAGAGTCATTATAACTCAAAGTAGCATAGGAACAGAGTAAAACAAGGTAAAATATACATGAAATTGACTAACGTTTTTTTTAATAAACTTCATTTAGGGAAAAATGTATCAGAATTTTATGTTAAGGGCCTGAAAACACCATAAAGATAAAACTGAATGTCTGACCAAATTGTCTGATTCAAATTTGAGGATGATACTCCCAAAAATGTAGTTCCTGTAAGCTTTTATTCAAGAAAAGTATAGGCGTCCTTTCCAAAATGCCACTTGGAGACTTCAAATGGACACCTAACCAGGTAACCACCAAATGACATAAGGAGTAAACACTACATACTACATACATGTTTATCCATTCAGAACTATTCTGCCCATCAAACTACACAAGAAAAAATGATTTCAGCACAACATTTTAACAAAATAAATTATATTTATATTCAATGCACCATTCATTCATATAAACGTATCACTGTAATCTCATATCTTGCTAGTCATCGCCACTGTTATTTTATAATCAACTCATCTTCACCTGACTTCTTATAATCCTTTCCTTCCATTATTGTTATATTCAATACACCATTCATTCATATAAACAGATCACTGTAATCTCATATCTTGCTAGTCATCTCCACTGTTATTTTATAATCAAAACATCTTCTCCTGACTTATTATAATCCTTTCCTTCCATTATTGTTATATTCAATACATCATAAATATAGAAGGGGGATGACTCATTTCATCCGGAAGAGTCTAAACTACAGGGGTGAGATAGCTTTTGAGTGTTGGAATATGGATTAGATGGAATATGGAATGATGCGAACTCTATCTCGAAAACGCTCATGCAAACCAAAGGAGGATATTTCATTTTTTTCCCTATTTTTCGTTGTTTTGGATTAAAAAGTGGGATCCATTTTGAAGAGTGGACCCTTACATTGAAATGTATGCTGTTGTTTCTTGGATTCGTCCGAACTGATCTGAACCATACGAGATGAAAGATGAGTATAGCGGTTCATTTTGCTCATTTTCAAATGAGAAGTCCTTTTGCATTTAATTTAACCCTTTCCTCTCTGGTGTATTGATTGCAAAAACAAGTTTAGAACATGATTCTTGAGTGTTTTACCTTTCAAATGATGCATAGTTTATGATAGTCAGTTGAATATTTGTTATAAAACAAAGCTTAAAAAAGGTAATAAAAGTATAGCCACTCCCTCGAGGGCCCGCCCGCGGGCCGGTGCGGGATAATTATCTACATGTTAAAGTATTTGTTAAAGGTATCTGTCCAGAAAAAAATATATCAATGTTATTCAGCACATAATAGACCTTATTCATAGCAGGGCCATATTTAAATTATTTTTTTCTCCCCAATGTGCTCTAAGTCCTCGTGTTGGCGTAGTGACATGCCTCAATCCGGGTGGCGGGGGACGAATCTCGGTTGCCTCTGTAACTGAGACCATCAGTTGACACATCTTATCACGTGGCTTTTTGAGCGCATTAACACGGAGATGTAGCGCATGTGGAGGTTTTACGCTACTCTCCGCGGCATCCACACACAACTCCCCACGCACCCCACCGAGAGCGAGAACCACATTATAGTGACAACGAGGAGGTTAACCCATGTGACTCCACCCACGCTAGCAACCGGGCAAATTTGGTTGCTTGGGAGACCTGACTGGACTCACTCAGCATGCCCATGTTTAATTTTTTGACAAGAATGACAACAAGGCTGTAAGGGATAGACGTACAGTTTCTTCGATGAGATGTACTGCAATTTAAAGTGTCTTTGGATCATTTCGCAGACAAAACATTGGAAAAATATATTTTCAAGGACACTCGGTAGACAAAAAACATCACACGTGGTGGAAAATCAGATGGGATATTAGAGTTTACAGATTACACTGTGCATGCCATTGAAGAAATGGTAAGTCTATCCCTCACAGCTTTGTTTCCATTCCCATTAAAAATCAAACATGGCGCTACTGTGAGTGAATAAGGTCTATAGACCAATCTTCTTATTTACAAAAATGTCAGGGCATGCGCAGTAAGTGGTGGCAGAAAGCCCATCCACCGACTGTTGCATTACATTTGACAGACTAGATGATTAAACGAAAGTATGACCCAAAGCCATCATAAATACAAACATATTCTTAGCAATATAATTACTATAATGAAATCATTTGCATGACTCAATAACAAACATGTAATCATGTTCGCTGTAAATTTTTGCTGCAAAGTTGTGAGTTGAAATAATCTCAGTCCAGTCAGCTCTGTTGATGGCTTGAAGCCACAGGAGTCAACGAGAGCTCTCAGAATAATTTTTCAACCGCGTAATCCGATGAAAGTGTACTTTTTGTGCATGGTTTTGCCACCACTTCTGTGTTTGATATAAGCGTGAAATTGCCAAAGCATTGGTCTAATGTGTCACGTCTTGCTGGAAAGAAAGTGACTAAAGAAAATGGTCACAATATAGGCTACATACTTTAGGTTACATGCATTCTTATTGAATTCATTCAGAGTTTTGATGATGTATTAACTTTAAAAAAAGAAAAAAAAAAATACACAATAAAACATGTCCAGAGGCATCCAAGTAGCCTCAATGGTTTTGTATTTACCAGCTAATTAATTATTTCATGTGTTTTTATTATTATTATTATGAAGATGATGCAAAAGTGGTCTTAATTTTTTCTTTTATTTGGCCTTAAAAAGTCATTTAAGGAATTTAATTCCTTCAAACCTGCAGAAACCCTGTACTAGAAAGCGCCCGGTATGTGTATATATATATATATATATATATATATATATATGTGTATATATATATTTGTATATATATGTATGTATATATATATATATATATATATATATATATATATATATATATATATATATATATATATATATATATATATATGTTTATGATAGTTATTAAATTATAGGGCTGGGGAAATAAAATTGATTCTGTTACAAATCGCGATTCTTGGGGCCTGGGAAGCTCAGCGAGTAAAGATGCTGACTACCACACCTGGAGTTGCAAGTTCGAATCCAGTGCATGCTGTGAGACTCCAGTCAGGCTTCCTAAGAAACCAACTGGCCTGGTTGCTAGTATGGATGTGTATGAGCAGTCTTGTATTTGAATATTCGTTCTGTAATAATTATTCGAATAGTAGAAGTTTTGCTTTGCTGGCCACCACGAGGACTTGAACCATATTTGGGAATTGGGCATTCCAAATTTGGGATAAAAGGGGGAGAACATTTAAAAAAAAAAAAAAAGATTTTCATCAAAGATTTTAAAATCATCTCCCTGATGAAAAATCTTTTATTTTTATTTAATAAAAAAAAACACTTATCTTAATGCTACAATAATGAATATAAAAATATAGGAAACTATATTTGTGCAGAGTTCACATTAACAGGTTTGCTCTCGGAGATGTTTTGTCTCTTTAATTCTTTAATCTCTGCTGCGATCAATGTTCCTGTTATTATGCACAATCCAAAAGATTATTTGAGATGTGTTGTGGACAGTATTTGTCAGAAGTCATTCTGCAGATTCTGTCTGACACTGCTTTAATAACTAGTTTTGTTCTAAAAAAGGCTTCTCAAACTGTTGGATGCCATAAACTACATGTCGTGCCCCCACAAAATAATATGATCTTACAAACATGGTATTCGTGCACTAGGGATGTTAATAAGGCAGAGAAACTGAATTTGAATTTTTACCATAAATGTTTAAAAAAGAATAATTAGAAATGTGAAGTCAGATGATTTTTAAATTGATGTTGTTTCTTTAGTCCTCAAGGGGGCGCATTGAATGCATAAACCATACCAACCCAGTCTCATGAAAATTTGTACATATTTTACGAGTTGGCTATTTCGTATGATTTCGTATGAGTTCGTATAAATTTGTAGGATTTCATCACGTGGAAATGCCCGGATGTGTAATGCGGAATTAAGCTTGAGTGTCGCACATGAGGAGTTAAGGACATGCTTATTATACAATTCCCTTACTCAAATCCCTTATCTAAACCTAAACGATCATTAGAATGTGTAAACATGATAGGAAGCTGTTGTGTGTGACAGAAACAAGCAATTGTTGCTTAATATATGGAAACAATGTCCAGCGACATCATTGGCTGTAGTGAAAGTCGTATGATATCATACGAATTAACCAAATTTTTAAAAGTCGTATGCATCCTTACGATTTCACAGTGAGAATGTATAGACCATACAGCACTGTATTATATTATTGTAAAAAAAAAAAAATAAATAAAATTCTGGCTGTTAAAAAAAGAGCATTCCATCTTGGGTAGCTGAGCGAGTCAAGACACTGACTACCACCCCTGGAGTTCGAATCCCAGGCCGGGCTGAGTGACTCTAGCCAGGTCTCCTAAGCAACCAAATTGGCCCGGTTGCTAGGGAGGGTAGAGTCACATAGGGTAACCTCGTGGTTGCTATAATGTGGTTCACTCTCAGTGGGGCGCGTGGTGAGTTGTGTGTGGATACCACGGTGGATGCCGTGAAGCCTCCACACGTGCTATGTCTCCGTGGTAATGCGCTCAACGACCCAAGTGATAAGATGTGTGGGTTGAGACACTACGCCACCATGAGCACTTCAAATGCATTGGGAATTGGGCATTCCAAATTGGGGAGAAAAAAGAAAAAAAGAGCATTCCATTTTCAACTTATGTGAATACAATCAATAAATAAAAAGTTTTAGTTAGTCCATATTCTCAAATATTACATTAAAAGTTAAATGAGGGGGGAAAACGCTTCAATAGACAGTCCACATGGTGTTACACTTGCACTGATGCCACAGTATATCACCCCTGACTCAAGCTATAATACAGTGTACAACAGTTCATTACAGTGTATGTAGGTAGCAATATTCATAGATAGCAGTGGTATTCGGCTGAACTCGGTGGTGAAGCGGCTCAGACTATGAGCACAGGCCAGGGGCTGTTCAATCAGACAGTAAACAACAGACTGGAACCGAATGCGAGGATCTCGAGACACACATATCCAAGTTGAACTCCTTTCCTGACAAAACATTTAACTGAGAAATGCTTCTAAGAGAGCAAGATGCAATGGCCAAAGACCTCTACCTACTGTGATGTCAAGTCATTTTTTTTTTTTGTATAGCACCTTTCACAACACACATTGTTTCAAAGCAGCTTTACAGAAAATCATGCATTAACAGAAAATTAAACCGTAATGAGTAATTATTGTATTTAGAAACCCAGTGAGCAAGCCGAAGGTGACTGTGGCAAGGAACACAAAACTCCATAAGATGTTGATTAATGGAGAAAAATAACCTTGGGAGAAACCAGTCTCACTGTGGGGGCCAGTTCCCCTCTGGCTTACATCATGAATATAATGTAAATATTACTTATGTATAGTTAAACTCATTGTTTAAAATTATTAAACTTATTACGTGTTAAGGGTCAGTGTTTAAACATTGATCGTGTTTGAACTGCAAGATTAATGACCAATGTCTTTGAAGTCCATCCTTGATTAATTGCAGAAGTTCACATAGATGTAATTGTCCTTGTTAATTGGCTGATGAAGGCTTTTGTTGGTAATTTATTAATAGTCTACTTATTCCATTTTAAGAGTGTAGTCCATTATTAGACCAAGGTAATGCTGGCCGAGATCAGTGAGGTGATTTGCAGTTCAACCGGCCGGTAATTTCGGTGTGGTCTATCCTAAGTCCAAGGTTCAGGCAATGGCATATGAAGTATCCCATGTCTTATGGTTAGAGTTGGCATTAGTTTATCCTCTGAGATCCATTGTAATAGACTGTAGTGATGTTTGGCTGGCACCGGCTGCATTTATTCATCATCATTTAGAGACACTTAGCAGTGGAGTCTTATACCATTTATAGATCATGATCAATGTTTCAGGTTCCGGCAGACCTAACTAAAGCAGCCTAATTGTGTGGTGAAGAATAAATTAGGTGTATGCCTGGCTAAATAGATGTAATATAACTAAATCATGTTAGTTTACATGTTAGCACAGCTTGTTAAATTAACCACTAAATGAAAAATAACATCAGCTGTGTGAGATTTAAAGTAATGTCCATGATTATTAACAGTTAACATACTGTAGGCAGACTGCTCCTGTTTGTACCTTTATCTCACTGGTTCTCAACTGGTTTTACTTCAGGTTAGATTTTTCATTGGAAATCACATGGTTACCCGCCATAGTAAAAACGTAACCTGTATTTAATGTATTCTGGGTCGCATTTCCTTTTATGTTGCATAGTTTTGATCATGGTTTTCCAGTACAAGGACATGCATCAAGAGACATTATTTTTGATGTTCATGTCAACAACAAAATCTACAGGAAGTTTTCTCTCCCAACTTTTAAAAATTGAAGAGCATATTTACTTATATGAGCCCATTATTATCCCGTTTGTTACCTAATATTACATATTTATACACATATTACACAGAAGGAAAGGCTGCTCATTATCATGGTTACGTCAGTGTGCTAGTCTTAAATAACAGTAATAATAATAATAAAAAATTATAGTATTTCTGAAAAAATAAAAACTAGCTGAAACACATCTTGAAACGTTAACTACATCTGCCGCTGTTGATATAAAATGAGGTCTAATAGATTCTACCTTTAGATTATTTCATATAAAACTATCACATTTTGTCAAAATATATTTTTACTCATGTAACATCGTGAAACAAATCTGTAAAGATGATGGTGTGTAGTTATTTTTTTGCGCATAGCACAGTTGCTCTTTTCCTGCTCAGTGCTGTTTGGCATGTCAGGGATGCTTAATGTTTGAGAGGTTCCACTTGACTTCCTCTTTAACGCTTTAAACTAGAAAAGTCTCACTATTGAAATTGGTCACATCAGTTTTGAGGTCTGCGCGCCGCAATATCGAGGGAATACCAATTGTTGCACGCGTGCATCAGAGAGAAGAGTAGATCATGATCGTGAGCTTGTTACACTCGTGTGAAAGTGCAGATGAGAATCCTTTAGCTGATTGTGAAATTATTACTAAATCTGCCTTAGCAGTCCTAAATAGGCTTTCACTTGGGCGGCCGCCGAAATGTCTTCAATGGGAGAACCATGGCATTGTTCTTTCCCTGCTGTCCGCGACAGTCCGAATAGACCTGCGACCCACCAGTTCAACACTGCTTTAACTCAAACACACACTCACTTATGTCAGACCCCTTGCCTTACTTTTCTCTGAAATTTACTCTGCTGTGTGTGTGTGTGTGTGTGTGTGTGTGTGTGATGCAAGTTGACTAGACTGAAATGCAGACAAGGAGGAAAGGAGATGAGCACGTGCACGTCCAGTTGCTTTTTTTTTCCTCAATACCGTAGATAAGCATATGTACATGGTATGATAACAGTCAATTTTCATACCGTGGTATACCGTGAAACCGGTATACTGCTGCAACCCTAGGTGTCTGCAAAATTGGACCTAAACCATGCTAATTCAAGTCCACAAATGCCAACATAAGTCTCCAGCCTATTCAAGAGAATGTCGTGATCTATTCTGTCAAAGGCAGCACTAAGATCTAAAAGCACTAGAAGAGAAATGCAGCCGCGATCAGATGATAAGAGCATGTCATTAATAACTCTGATTTATTTTGATTAAATTATGATTCTTATTTAATTCTACTCTATTAATATTCAGTTCTTGTTGGATTCACGGAAACCAATAGATGAGGATCCACTTTTATTGGTGGAAAGAAAATGCGAAGCGAACTCTGAAGCTGATCAGACCCTTATGTGTGTATGTGTCTTAAATTTCTGAACATTAGCAGAGGGCATTTTATAAATGCATGTATCATTTAAGTCAGAAGTTTACATACACTTGGGTTGAAGTCATTAAAACTAATTTTTTAACCACTCCACAAATTTAATATTAGCAAACTATAGTTTTGGCAAGTTTAGGACATGTACTTTGTGCATGGCATGACTAATTTTTCTAAAAGTGTTTACAGACCGATTGTTTCACTTTTAATTGATTATATCACAATTCCAGTGGGTCAGAAGTTTACATACAGTAAGTTAACTGTGCCTTTAAGCAGCTTGGAAAATTCCAGATAATGATGTTAAGCCTTTAGACAATTAGCTTCTGATAGGAGGTGTACTGAATTGGAGGTGCATCTGTGGACATATTTTAAGGCGTACCTTTAAACTCACATGGGAAAATCAAAATAAATCAGCCAAGACTTCATAAAAAAATTGTGAACCTCCACAAGTCTGGTTCATTCTTGGGAGTAATTTCCAAACATCTGTACAAACAATTGTATGCAAGACATCAGCCAGGAAGTTAAAGCTCAGTCGCAAACGGATCTTCAAAATGGACAATGACCCCAAGCATAACTCCAAAGTTGTGGTAAAATGGCTTAAGAACAACAAAGTCAAGTGTAAAGCGATTAATGGAAAGTAGGCGAAAACCAGCTTGACAATAAATATTTTAATTATAAACAACAAAAAACACAAACACACAGGCCAGGGAGCCCCCGGCATGACGTACACCTCCCCCTTTCCCTGGTGGAGGGTGTGCCTTACGCCCCGTCTGCTGGTAGGTCATCCCCGCCTTCCTGAATCTGGGAGGGGACGGGGGAGGTAAACAATAATGATTAAAATAGGGGTTCTCCCTGTAACAGTGCAGTACCCCCAACAAAAAAACACTGTAAAATTTAAAAGAGAGGGAAAAGGCCAATGTGGAGTGGCAGTGGGAGAGAGAGGAGAGAGAAAAAAAATAACTTACTCGCCGCTTCTCCAATAAGCTGTAGCTCCTCCACCCTCTTACGGACGACAGCCACTCCTCCCCAGTCGGATCGGAGGCAGTCCTCCGGCCTCTGGCGGATGGATCACCCCGTCGCGTTCTCGGGAACAGAAGGGGTCTCCCCCGCCCCTGGTTGCAGTTCTCCCGCTCCAAGCGGTCGGCGGTCCTCTCTTAACCCTGCTGCATTTAGGTAGGGGTCTCCCCCCGCCCCTGACAATGGCCCTGACCGTTCCAGGTGGTCGGCTAGGAGCCCCTTCTCCCCTCCCGGTTGGCTGCTGTCTGACCGCTCTCAGGCGACCGGGCTCCTCCATGAAAGGAGGTGAGATAAGTAATATTTTAATTATAAACTTATACATAAGACACAAACACACATGGACGGCTGCTCGTAAATGCTCTCTCTCTGTCGCACCACCGTCCGCAGTCTGCCTTTATCACTCTCTGAGGCTTGATTAGCCTGATAAGGGGCTGGGCGTGTAGAATCACGACCCGGCCCTGCCCTCCACCCTGTCACATTGGAGTGTCTCCACCCTGTCATATTGGAGTGTCCATCACAAAGCCCTGACCTCAATCCCATGGAAAATTTGTAGGCTGAACTGAAAAATCATGTGTGAGCAAGGAGGCCTACAAACCTGACTCAGTTACACCAGTTCTGTCTGGAGGAATGTTCCAGCAACATATTGTGAGAAGCTTGTGGAAGGCAACCCAAAACGTTTGACGCAAATTAAACTATTTGAAGCCAATGCTACAAAATACTAACAAAGTGTGTGTAACCTTCTGACCCATTGGGATGTGATGAAAGAAAGAAAATCTGAAATAAAAAATTCTCTCTACTATTATTCTGAGATTTCACATTCTTAAAATAAAGTAGTGATCCTAACTGACCTAAGACAGGGAATGTTTTCTATGATTAAATATCAGGAATTGTGAAAAACTGAGTTCAAATGTATTTGGCTAAGGTTTATGTAAACTTCTGACTTGAACTTTAGGTCTAAATCACCTATTAGGCTGTTTGGAAAGTTTTGAGTCTGTCTGGACTGTGAGATGTGTTTTGTAAAGCATCATACTTTACTTGTTTGACAATTAAACTTTAGCCGGATTTTATAATCGTGAAACCCCTATATTTGTGTGTTATCGCTCAGGTGCTATGGAAGAGCTGCACAGTCTGGACCCACGCCGGCAGGAGTTGCTGGAGGCCAGGTTTCTGGGTGGTGTCAGTGGCAACACAGTGGGCAGCACCGGCAGCGCCAGCTGTGGAACCAAAGTAAGTGACAGAGTTTCTCCCAAGACTGTTATTTTACACGCATGTCCTTTGCAAACAGTGGCTATTTATAAAACATGAGGTAGTTGTCTTGCTGCCCATTAAATAACAGTATTTTTGTGTTAAGGCATCTCTTAAGGACACTGGTTTCAGACAGGCTTCCACAACGTCTTGCGGTTGATCTAGAACAAATTCAAGTGAGCTTTAGAGAAAACCATGCAAATATTTAATGACTGTTTAGTTCAACCAGTCGCTGCACAGAGGGTTGATGAATATCAAATTGAGGTATACATCTGGGTGATTCTCACAAAACCTCTCAAGAAAGAATTCCCAAGTCCTACTTTACATCAAAATCAAAAGAAACAGATAAGAAATTATATTTTGCATTTAGAAAATGAAACCTATATTTTTAGAGCCATAAAGATGTTTTACATTGTGACATTATTTTCATGACAGATACGTTTTACCCACCAATTCTCATTACCCCAGCATGAAAAAGGTGGTTATACACGAAAAGGTGGTTATTATGATATTCTCATCACAGCTACACAAAAAAGTTAATATTGAAATTCCCATTTCCGCTACACTATAAAAAGGTGATCACTGTGATATTCTCATGACCTCTACATGAAAAAAGGTGGTCATTGTGATATTGTCATTACTGCTACATGAAATAAGGTGGTCATAATGATATACTCATTTCTGCAATGCAAAAAATATGGTTATGATATTTTCATTACCACGTGTGAAAAAAGATCTCCTTACCGCTACACAAGAAAAGATGGTTGTTGTGATATTTTTATTGCGGCTGTACAAAAAAAAGTGGTCATTGTGTTATTTTCTTTGCCGCTACATAAAAAAGGTGGTCATTATGATATTCTCATTACCACTACACAAAAAATATTGTGGGTGTGATTTTCATTACTGCTACACAAAAAAAGGTAGTCATTATGGTATTTTTGTTACCGCTACATTAAAAAGATGGTTATAGTGATATTGTCATTACCGCTACGTGAAAAAATATTTTTTTGTGATTTTTTTTTTTTTTTTTTATATATTTTTATTTTTATTACGCTACACAAAAAAGATGGCTATGATAGTTTCATTACCAATGCACAAATAAAAGGTGGCTATTGTGATATTTTCATAACCACTACACAAAAAATTTGGTTGTGCTATTTTTATTACCGCTACTCAAAAAAAGATGGTCATTTTGATATTTTCATTACCGCTACATGAAGAGAGGTGTTATTGTGACATTTTCATTACCACTAGGTGAAAAATGGTGGTCATTGATATTCTCATTACAACTACATGAGAATAGGTGCTTATTATGAGATTCTTATTTACGCTACATGAAGAAAGGTGGTTATTTTGATATTTTTGTTATGCTACATAAAAAAGGTTATCATTATGATATTCTCACTACCGCTACATGAAAATATTGGTCATTTACAACTTATCATTACCACATAGTAGTAACATAGTAGCAATCCCTTTGTACTGAATTTCAGTCATTGTAAAGCAACACACATTTTTACTTTAATACTGTAAAATAAATGAATGTTACAGTAATGAGATTCATCATTGAAAACAATGGGAATAGTAAAAGTTCTGGATGTGTAACTGTAATGAGAAGGGATGAAAAATTGCTTAATGTGATAGTTCACCCAAAAATTCTCATCATTTTCCTACCCTCATGCCATCACAGATGTGTTCTTCTGCAGACTTCTGCAGAACACAAATGAAGAGTTTTAGAAGAATATTTCAGCTCTTTAGGTCCATTCAATGCAACTGAATGGTGACCAGAACTCTGAAGGTTTAAATGTCACAAAGGCAACATAAAAGTAATCCATACAAATTTAGTGGTTTAATAAATGTCTTCTGAACAGTTTGGGGTGAGAACAGACCAAAGTGTAACTTTTTCACTATAATTCTTGACAGCAATCTCTTTGGTGATCATGATTTCAAGCTTGATTACACTTCCTAGTGCCATGCAGCACTCTGCAAATCCGTCAGGCACTAGGAAGTGTAATTTTGCTTGAAATCATGATCGTGCCTAGAGTCTGCAATGGGAAGATGTAAAAAAAAAAAAAAAAAAAAAAGGTGAAAAAAGTGTTATATTTATGATTGTTCTCACCCAAAACCAATTTGATAGCTTCATTTATTAAAACACTGGAGTCATACGGATTAGGTTTATGCTGCCTTTATTCGATATATGGACCTTCAAAGTTCTGGCCATCATTCACACTGTATGGATCTACAGAGCTGAAATATTAAAAAAAAAAATCATCATTTGTGTTCTGAATAAGAAAGAATGTCATACACATCTGGGATTGCATGAGGGTGAGTAAGTGATGAGGAATTTACATTTTTAGATGAACTATCCCTTTAACTGACATGAGAATAATGTCACAATGCAAAATCATAATTATCCTTAATGTAGGCTTTATTTCCATTATGCAAAAAATTGTGTGTGTTGATTTTGGGGTTAAATATGACATATGGCATTTTCTTGATAGTTTTTGTGAGAATCGCCCGATTAGGCTGCCTTTAGAAATCTGCATTTGAAATGTTTCAGTCACAGCCAGTTTTAAATAATATGCTCAATGTCTTCCTCCTTTAGTAACATAGCTTGGTTTCCATCCATGTGTTTTTATGCAGATTTTGTGATGACGCAAAAAAATGCTTGATGGCAACACCAAGATGCAAATAAAATTTCTAAAATGTGCATGAAAATTATACAAACGCTTTAAGGGGGATACGTTTTTAATTCTGTATCTATGACGGCAACACAATTAGCGAATAAATTGCTAGATTCGTATAAATAAATCATGTACCTTGTGATTTAATCAGTTGCTTTATTGAATAATTCTGGCATAACTGGTCTAACCAGCAGACCAATATCATTGCATAGCAATGTTGCTCTGGTCATTACGAAATTCCAGAGCCAAAGCCAGTTATCGAAATGATTGGCTGTTATTAACTACCATTCCCCAGAGGCTAGAACATTCATTTCCATTTCTGTTTCACACCACTTTCCCCAGAAGTGTTGGTTTTCTTCTCTTGAACACATGGAATGGAAACGCTGCTTTATTTGCAAATTGTTTTTGCAATATTCTCTTTTTCTTTTTTAATGCATAATAATTACATTTGCAGTTTGGATGGAAACCTGACAGTAACGGAAACTGTAAATACAAGTTATCAAATTGATAATTCATGGCACCTATTGCATGAATGATCGCTCATTTACCTCTGCCTGTACTCTCAGCTGGCTCATTTGAAATGTATGTATAAATAAGTCATGTGTTTCTTCTGTACAGACCTTAACAAACAACGAGTGTTCCAATCACAGTTTTGGTAGTTTGGGCTCGTCCAGTGATAAGGAGTCAGAGGTGAGTGGTGCTTCACTTCTCTCTGTACAGACACTGTAAACAAAATGTATTTAATTTGACTTATTTAGTAGTTACATTTTATACTCATTCACACACAGTATTTGTTTGTTTTGTATAAGATGTCATGTTTAAGATAATTCACTTAGAATTCTGTATGCATTGTGTGTGTGTGTGTGTGTGTGTGCGTGTGTGTACACCATAGCAATAAGCCAATCAAATTAGGTGAGTTGCACAGTGATTTTACCATGGTTAAGTGCTGTTGTTAGACACAAAGCAAGTCCAATTATAAAATGGTGGCAGCTGTAATGTAGTAAAGTACACTAATGTTTAATATATGTGTTTATAAGTAATAATAATCAGAATAAAAGAAAATTCCAAGTATCACTGACTGTATATACTTGGCAACTGTAAACGAACACTCAAAGATCATTCTATGAATAAATGATTAACACATTAATACAGAATTTAGTTGATGTGTAGTTGTAGGTGTGTGTATATTGAATATTTTACAGTGAGTTCAAATATGGATAATCCATTAAGATTATAGAGCTGTAACTATCAGTTTCAATTTTAAAATATAATTATTTAACCCTTAAATGAATACCTAAGTTCTTTTGTGACCCAGAAACTCATCCGTTTTTTTTGGAGTTATGCTGCCACCTCTTTAGAATTCCTCAACTATTCTGTTAAAAATAGTGTAACCATACAAAATTAGGGAGGAAAATATATATATATATATGTGTGTGTGTGTGTGTGTGTGTGTGTGTGTGTGTGTGTGTGTGTGTGTGTTTATACACTCACCTAAAGGATTATTAGGAACACCATACTAATACTGTGTTTGACCCCCTTTCGCCTTCAGAACTGCCTTAATTCTACGTGGCATTGATTCAACAAGGTGCTGAAAGCATTCTTTAGAAATGTTGGCCCATATTGATAGGATAGCATCTTGCAGTTGATGGAGATTTGTGGGATGCACATCCAGGGCACGAAGCTCCCGTTCCACCACATCCCAAAGATGCTCTATTGGGTTGAGATCTGGTGACTGTGGGGGCCATTTTAGTACAGTGAACTCATTGTCATGTTCAAGAAACCAATTTGAAATGATTCGAGCTTTGTGACATGGTGCATTTTCCTGCTGGAAGTAGCCATCAGAGGATGGGTACATGGTGGCCATAAAGGGATGGACATGGTCAGAAACAATGCTCAGGTAGGCCGTGGCATTTAAACGATGCCCAATTGGCACTAAGGGGCCTAAAGTGTGCCAAGAAAACATCCCCCACACCATTACACCACCACCACCAGCCTGCACAGTGGTAACAAGGCATGATGGATCCATGTTCTCATTCTGTTTACGCCAAATTCTGACTCTACCATCTGAATGTCTCAACAGAAATCGAGACTCATCAGACCAGGCAACATTTTTCCAGTCTTCAACTGTCCAGTTTTGGTGAGCTCTTGCAAATTGTAGCCTCTTTTTCCTATTTGTAGTGGAGATGAGTGGTACCCGGTGGGGTCTTCTGCTGTTGTAGCCCATCCGCCTCAAGGTTGTGCGTGTTGTGGCTTCACAAATGCTTTGCTGCATACCTCGGTTGTAACGAGTGGTTATTTCAGTCAAAGTTGCTCTTCTATCAGCTTGAATCAGTCGGCCCATTCTCCTCTGACCTCTAGCATCAACAAGGCATTTTCGCCCACAGGACTGCCGCATACTGGATGTTTTTCCCTTTTCACACCATTCTTTGTAAACCCTAGAAATGGTTGTGCGTGAAAATCCCAGTAACTGAGCAGATTGTGAAATACTCAGACCGGCCCGTCTGGCACCAACAACCATGCCACGCTCAAAATTGCTTAAATCACCTTTCTTTCCCATTCTGACATTCAGTTTGGAGTTCAGGAGATTGTCTTGACCAGGGCCACACCCCTAAATGCATTGAAGCAACTGCCATGTGATTGGTTGATTAGATAATTGCATTAATGAGAAATTGAACAGGTGTTCCTAATAATCCTTTAGGGGTGTGTGTGTGTGTGTGTGTGTGTGTGTGTGTGTAATGATATAGTATGACATATGAGGTATGTAATATTGTTTGGTGAAACACCCATACATTTAAGGGTCAAGCAATAGTAAAGTTTTTTTTTTTGATTTTCTGCACTGATTTTGAGGGAAATTCTGTGGAATTTTTTTTTTAAATGGAATATGACCCTCTTGCTGGTGAAAGCATTATACAATTAGCCAAAATATTGTATAAACGAACACTCAATGTGTGTTTCATGTGTAGAACTTTATGATTGATGGGATTTGAATTCTGCAGAAATCTGTGGAGCTTTCCACAAGCTGTTGGCTGCAGTGCTTCTTTTAGCCATTGAGACTGAACTAAATCACAATTTACCTAATAAACAGATGCAAGGTTAATTATAAAAAATATGTTTTGCAGGTGTACTGAAGCATTTGCTTCACACTGTGATGGACTGTGACTATTCTAATTGCTTAATGAATCCTGTTGTTAACTCGATTCATAGTTCAGCAGAGAGTTTAGATGTTCTGCTGTGTTTCCTTTGAAACAAGGCATTAGGAAATTGATGCTGGTGTGACCGTTTGATTCAGAGTGATGGGAAATGTTCCTTGTAATGAAACTCTGGCTCTGAGTGTGCTCAGGGCTGTCACTCTGCCTCATAGAGGAAGGTGTGTGCACGCGCACATGCGTGTGTGTGTGCGTGTTTAGTTTTTGTAGCAGACACAAGCTGGGTTGGCATCTGTCGTAACCCCCGATAGTTAAACCATCAGCAGGCAATGCACTTCCATGTGTGCGCCCACACAAACACACATTAAGAGTCTTAGTAAAGCGAATTGTCCTCCCCTCCCCCTGCACAGCACACCTGCTGTCTGTGCCATAAATCAGAGCAGGAGAGGAGGAGAAAGCCAATGGAGCGATTTATGAAGGGAGAGAGAAAGTGAGAAATTATACACTCCCCTGTGTGGCTGTGTGCTGCTTCTTAAGCCAGATGTCAGACACCTAGATGCCACAGAAACACACTAGAGATCGGTCTTGAAAGTTAACAAACAGACTGGTTGATTATTCATTCATTTTATTTCAACACTTATCACAGTACCCTCCTGCAGCCTGAAGCAATTGACTCATCTAATGGAGGATTTGAATATTCATAATTGATTTGAATATACATGTACCTGAAATAATGTATTTATATTCTCAGCCCTGTTGACAGCACTAGTACCACATAATATCAAAGTAATTTGAGCAAATAGTTGCTTTGAGCACTAATTGTTCAAATAGTGCTGTGAAAAAGTATTTGTCCCCAACCTATTTTCTTGTTTTTGTTCTCATACTAAATAGTTACAAAAATTCTAAAAAAAAAAAATTAACAAAGCTAAGGCAATCTGAGTAAACACAAAATGCAGTTTTTAAATGATAATGTTATTTATTGAAGCAAAAACGTTATCCAATACCAACTGGGCCTGTGTGTATTTGTGTAAAAAGTATTTGCCCCCCTTAGTCACTAAATCCCCAAATCTATGAAACTGCATTCATAACGGGGTTCAGCTGGATTAGACACACCCAGATCTGATTACTGTCAGCCCTGTTCAATCACATCAACACCTAAATATAACTTTTTCAGCATAATGAAGTTAGCTAAAAGGTCTCACTCAGTAGCACACTATGCCAAGTTTGAAAGAAACTCCAGAAATGATGAGGAAAAAGGTGATTGAAGTACATCAGTCTGGGAAGGGTTACAAAGTTAACTCAAAGGCTCTGGGACTCCAAAGAACCACAGTGAGAACCATTATCTCCAATTGGAGAAAACTTGCACAGTAGTGAACCTTCCTAGAAGTGGCCGACCTTCCAAAATTCCTCCAAGAGAACAGTGATGACTCATCCAGGAAGCCACAAAAAAGCCAAGGACCACATCTAAGGAACAGCAGGCCTCTCTTGCATCAATGAAGGTCACTGTTCATGACTCCACTGTCAGAAAGGCACTGGGCCAAAATGCCATCCATGGAAGAGTGGCAAGGCGAAAACCACTGCTAACCCAGAAAAACATTAAAGGAGACCTATTATGTCCCTTTTTACAAGATGTAATATAAGTCTCAGGTTCCCCCAGAATGTGTCTATGAAGTTTCAGCTCAAAATACCCCACGGATCATTTATTATAACATGTTGTAAATGCCTCTTTTTGGGTGGAATCAAAAACACGCTGTTTGTGTGTGTCTCTTTAAATGCAAATGAGCTGCTGTTCCCCGCCCCCTTTCCGGATACTACAGCAAACCGTAAATGCCAGAGTTCTGCCATATATATATATATATATATATATATATATATATATATATATATATATATATATAAGCATCTGTGAATACAATCAGAGACAATGTTAACTTTAGCTGCATTAGCCGTGGAATCTGCTGACAAGCACATTTGGAAAGGCGATTAGCAAATATTCACAAAATATAAAGTGCAATACTTACATCTTCAGGATATAAAGCTGGAACACGAACAATTGGTACTGAGCCATGCTTGAATCACATTTTTGGAAAATCCTGCTTTATATTGACACTCGATTCACAAAACAGTCCGATGTAAATTGATTTGCACAAACATACACACATTTTTGTATGTTTTGGGGCACATTTGCTTCAAAAACAAAACTTGTCCACTGCGTCTTCAGTGGCTCTGATGCCGGGAGTACATGAAGACTCTTATGTTCACTTTTACATCCAACAACAGAACATGTATAAAGCTTACGAGGTGGAGACATTCTTCTTCTCAATGTATCTGCTCCGGCATGTAAACAAATGCTGGACTGCGTGTAGATCTCTCAGGGGAGGATCTACATGATAATAGGGTGGAGTCCGTAAACAGTCGTGGGCGAGGCCTGGTCTAACGTGACATCACTTTAGAGCAGAAAAGAAAACCATTCATTGTTTTTGATTAATAGAAATATAAGAAAGAGGAGTGGGTGCACTTTTAACATTGTAGGGAGGTTGTGTACCCACTGCCGAAATGTATGTACCATAAACACCATGTAAAAGTGAATTTTGCATAATAGGTCCCCTTTAAGGCTTGTCTGAAGTTTGCCAAAACGCGCCTTGATGATCATCAAACCTTTTGGGAGAATGTTCTGTGGATTGATGTGTCAAAAGTGGAAATGTTTGGATGACAGGGGTCCCGTTACATCTGATCTAAATCAAACACAGAATTCCACAAAAAGAGCATCGTTCCTATGATCAAGCATGGTGGTGGTAGTGTGATGGTTTGGGGATGCTTTGTTGCTTCAGGGTGACTTTCAAAAATTGAGGGAAACATGAATTCTGCTCTCTACCAAAAAATCCTAAAGGAGAACATCCGGTCATCAGTCTGTGAGTTGGAGCTCAAGCGCAACTGTATTCTGCAGCAAGACAATGATCCAAAGCATAGGAGTAAGTCCACCTCTGAATGGATCAAATGATGCTAAATTAAAGTTCTGGATTGGCCTAGTCAAAGTCCTGACTTGAACACAATTGAGATGCTCATTAGGGCCGCTGTGACATCACTGAGGGCTAATTATAAACACCAGCTTCACGTCTGTAGTCTGCAGCCCTTAACCTGCTCGCATCTAAAACCCTCTCCTCCCATTCTCCCCTTGTCTTTTTCCCTTTCCATTTTGCAATTTTCCCTTTCTTTTTTCTCCTTTTCCTTTTCCCTTTCTCCTTTCCTTTTTTCCTTTCCTTCCCTTTTCCCTTTCATTTCCCCTTTACTTTAGTTTTCCCTTATGCCTTTAATTTCTCCTCTCGTCTAATCTCGTTTCCATTCCTTTCCCTTTTCCCAAATGTTTTTTTTCCTTTCCTTCCATTTTCCTTTTTGCCTTTACTTTCCCCTTTTGCCTTTCCCCTTTCTCCTTTTCTTTCCTCTCCTTTCATTTCCCCTTTCCTTTTGCCATTCATTACCCCACGTTCATTTACTTTTCTTTTCCTTTCTCCTCTCCTCTAATCTCCTTTCATTTCCTTTCCTTTTCCCTTTAACTATCCTTTTCCTTTCCTTCCTTTTTTCTTCTCTACTATTCTCTCTCATCCTTTCCTTCATTTCATACTCTCATCCTTTTCCCTTCAATTTTTCTTTTCCTTTCATTCTCTTCTCTCAATCTCTCTTCCTATTCTTTGTTTTGCAGGGATCAGATGGAAAAAGAGGATGTTCTCCTGCCTATTCAGTAAGTCTCTGTCCCTGTCATGTGAGAAATGAGAAGAGACTTAAATGATGGAGGCTCTCGGTTCAGTCACGTCAGCTGTCCTCTCTTTGGAGAGATGTGACATGTTTCCAGAAACAGACTGGCCTAGCCTTCATGACAGTTTATAATTTCTACAATAATCTCACATGAATCTTTGATTGTGAGTAAATTATATGAAGCAGCTATTTATAACATGAAGTCAGTTCCTGGATGTAGTTCAATAGCCTCTACTTTGAATGCTCTCTCTCTCTCTCTCTCTCTCTCTCTCTCTCTCTCTCTCTCTCTCTCTCTCTCTCTCTCTCTCTCTCTCTCATACCTATTAAGAGATTAGCATTTTAGTCATCATATATAAATGTAGCATTTATTTATTTATATATATATATATATATATATATATATAGTATATATATTGTATATGTAGGACACAGTTGATCTCTTAATAGTGTTCTTGCTGGCAGACAGGAAGGTTTCAGCCCAAGCCAGTGAACGAGAACTCATCTGATCAGAATGCAAAGATGCCTTTGGCAGCACACCCCTCTTTGTCTGAAAAGAGCAGGCTATTTCTGCATCCTTTCTCCAGCAAGAAAGACAATAGAATGTGATTATTGGTGCAGGCCCCAGATCATGCACTCTCACATTAGGACTATTCTTAAACTCATTTACACTCAAAAGTCATTAAGTAGTGTTTGAGGACTCACAATATGACTAGTTTTTCTCTGATATTAAAAGATTGTATTATTTGCTCTTTTTGGAGACTCCAAATTTAAATGTGGTGCTCTTTATGTGCTGAGACCAGCACTTTTGTGCATCAAGTGCAAAATAAGACCTATAAATGTAATATCTGCCTTCTATAGACTCCTGAAAAGAAGCACTCTGAATCATCACGGGGCAGGAAGAGAAAGGCTGACATCCAATCAGAGAGCAGCCAGGGTAAACGCGCGCACACACACACACACACACTCTCACTCTCTCTGTCTCTCTCTCTCTCTCTCTCTCTCTCTCTTAGTTCAAATTCAGTTCAAATGGGCTTTATTGGCATGACTCTGAAGTAGGGTTGCATGGTATACTGGTACTAATAGAATATTGTGGATAATGGAATATCATGATACCAAAATATTGAAAACTTTACGATGTCATCTTATTCAGTGCCATATTAAAGTATGCTGCCATTAACTAAATGTAATGTAAAAACCATTTGTAAATGATAATAAAAAAAGCCTCTGTATGACCAAGTGTGATCATTAAACAGGAGATGGGTGTCATTTACTGAAATAATATACAGTCACATGCGCTGGGTGCTACAGTATGACTAAGAGGTGCCTGTCTGCCCTGTCATCTCCTTCACACACACAAATGTAACACACACTACTAATGCTTGATTTTGATGCTGTGTGTCAAATAGTATCCATCTGCAGAGCCACAGATCAGTGTGTTGAGTGTATAAACGGCTGTGAACTTTCAGATGAACTCTTTCTCCATTGCAGCTCGAAGATTTCATCTCAGGAAGTTACAGGAAGCTTGATATAATGAACCCTTCAAAAAAGGAAGAACTTCAAAGATCTTTCAAAAGTTCCACTGAAATGAGAGCTCTATTCAACTAATTGTGTGAAATTGACATTATGACAGAAAAATATTATACTACTGTATAAAAGTGCAATATTCAAAGTCAAAGCAGTCACGATTATATTCATAGTAACAGTGATAATATGAAATGGTTATATTATTAGCATTATTATCTGTAAGCAATATAATATGCATGTGCAAGTGTACTGAAAAGCCGTTTGCCTCAGGTAATCAGATGTTTTCATTAATACTGTAAAACTCTGGTGTGCATCTTTTTTTTTTTTTTTCCAAATAATAAAGAAATAATAATAAATAATAAATAATAATAAAGAAAACCAAATAATAAAGAAAAGCAGCCAATAAATGCCCAACATACAGTAGATGGGAACTCCTTCAATACTGTTTAAAATCATCTCAGGGTGATTCCTCAAGAAGATGCTTGAGAAAATGTCAAGAGTTCATGTCTGCAAATTCTAGCAGAGTGACTACTTTGAAGAGGCTGAAATATAAAACAGTTTTGATTTATTTTGGATTTTTAGTCACAAAATAATTCCATTTATGCTATTCCATAGTTTTGATGACTTTACTATTATTCTAAAATGTGAAGAAAAAAATCATATATATATATATATATAAAAGAACGAGTTAGTGTTTCAAAACATTTGACCGATTTTGTGTGTGTATTAGTTGAATACTATTATATATTTTCATTTTATTAAAGCTGTACAGTATGTATGTGATTAAACAAAATTTGATCATAACATTTAATTTAAAACATTTATTATGGAATGAAAAAGGTATATTTTGTATCTATAAGACTTTAAACAGTTCTTTTAGACAAGAGTTTTTTTTATTTGTTGTTTAAGTATCTAATTAATGTCGATACTGAGGTTCCGGGGTTGGTATCGTACTAAAGCCAAAATGTTGCTATCATAGCAACCCTATTCTGTAGAGTAGCACAATGAGTAGTCTGAAGCATGGAGTAATAGCCATATTACAAAAAATAAATATCTATGTCAATAAATAATAATAATAATAATAATAATAAAATACAAAGAAATGACACAGTAAATACAAAGAAAAAGTCTCTCACTCTATTTTTCTGAAATATTCTTTCCTAATTTTTTCTTTTATGCTTCACTAACCTTTTGTACTTCATTTTTTCATTTCTTTCACAGGGAAATCTATCATTCGGGGACCCAAAATTAGTGATTATTTTGATGTGAGTATCTTTATATTTTGATGAAACATTAAAAAAAACTTTTATTTGGAATAACTTGCACTGAAGAATTGTTTTTCAAGAAAAGTAAATGGGGTTTGTTTTGATTGCACATTGTCTGTAAAGGAATAGTTCACTTAATTGAAGTTGTCTGTATCAAGATTTTGTTGGGCAAAAACATTTTCAGCTGTTTTCTCTATATCTTATTTCCATTTTAATTTCCATCTTTTCTGCAGTTTCAGGGTGGTAATGGGTCCAGTCCAGTAAGAGGACTGCCATCTGTTATCCGCTCACCCCAAAACTCACATTCCCACTCAACACCAGGATCCAGTGTACGTCCCAAACACATGCAATCCTTTCCATACGGCATCATAATCAAACAACTAACACTGTAAATGTGCCATCTGTGAACATGTGTACATGTGCATGTCACAAATAGAGATATCAGAAGTCACAAAAAAAAGATTTGTCAAATGATCAGATCTGTATATTCAACTTTCAGCCTAATATACCTGCTGCTTTCTAGTCTGCAACATTGACAAGAAAATGAGAACCATTGTCTGCTCTTAATTTATTAATTTGTTTTTCAATTTATGAATGACTGTTTACTTGAATAAATATATTGTTACTATTTGAAGAAATTCAAAGCTACATGACATTAGGTTAATTTAATTAGTTAATATTTACATGAATATTTAACTTTTCAAGTAGAGTATTGTTCAATAGCATATTAGTTTTTATTGTGGCATTGAAATTGGACTACTTTTATTGAGTACTGAAATTTTTGTGTCATGACAGCCCAGGTCACAACACACTGATATTTCCAAAATAGTTTCAGTTCAATTCAGTACAAATACACACACAGGGCCGTATTAACGCACAGGATTACCGGGTCTTAAGCCCCAGGGCCCATGGCAATATGGGGTCCCGAACCCCCGTCGACGTTCTCGGTAAGGTGTGCATGAAAACACATTCAGTGGAAGACGGTGATGTAAACACAGAGAAGGTGTAGTGCATGATGATATGGTAATTGAAAATTACCCCACCCCCGCTCTGACGCCTGACAGAGGTCCAGTGAAACGTTAAGCTCTGTGGCCCCGGAGCATCTTAATATGGCCCTGCACACACACTTTGTGGTACTTCATATGTTCAACATCATATTTTCTTTTGATGACGTGAAGTCCTGTAATTGTGTTTTTCAGACCCGGCAGAGCAGCTCGTCTCCCACCAGTCTGTGTTTTGGGGCCTCTGTGATTTCCTCTAAACAGATGGCAGTAAAGAGCATTCAGGTGAGACCTCGCATAAATACACTTACACTCACAAAACAACAGTCCTTTTACTTTTAGAACTGTCAATGGATTAAATCAAGATGAATCTCTTTTACGACATTTTGAGAGCAACAGTTTTTGTTGAAATGACACCACATCTGACGGACAGTTGTAATTTGTGCAAAAAAGAAAATAAATAATTTTCTCACAATAATTATTTAACTGTTTACAAAGAGTGAAATGGTTTAAATTGTCACTGTTTTAAAAAGGTAATGACTAAAATTTGTATGATGGATTTTTGTAGCGTAAGAGTGAAAGTCTTGGTCTGTGCTGTAATAAAGGCTGTAATAAAATCTACTAGGGATGGGATGATATGGTTATCTCACAATTCGGTTTGATATATGTAAAAAGTTTGAATAATAAAACTTTCTCATATACCTTTCTCTATAAGAAGGGATTCAGGCCGATCAGGTGCAGAACAAGCAATAGAACTGAACAGAACCTGTCCTGAAAAAGTATGTGAAATGTTTATTTTTTTTAATCATTTTTTTTATCATCATTATTTTAATCACAATTGAACTTTTTTAAAATATAAAACTTCTACATTCTGTCGATTAATATTATTTCTACCACGGGTCTGTTGTATGGTTGATTCTGATTGGTTGACGTTTTAAGTTGTGCAGTTATTTTCCAGTAAACACACGGCCATGAAGTAGTTCCAGATCTTTACCACATAACGGTTCCATAACACTTTGCCAAATTATTTCAGTTATTTCAAAGAGCCCTACAGGCTACCACAACTAAATAACCAATTAAAACATGGACAGAAAACAATGTTGCAAATTTTTAAATATGGAGTAATTCCTTAATATGGGTCCTCATTTTCTAAATTCCATATATCATCCCATCCCTAAAATATAAAGTATGCATATAATCTATAGAAAAGGCATTTGAAAGAAATATTTTTCTGAATGCGTGGTATCAAGTTTCCAAAACTTCACATAATATAATATAATATTGATTATGTGTTTGTATTTTGTTCTTCCTGGAGACTGACCTGACAGTGGTGAAACTGGCCACTATTGAGAGCAATAAAAACCTGGACCTGGAGAAGAAGGAGGGCCGGATAGATGATTTGCTGCGGGTGAGAGGAGAGAGTGAGAGATGACTGGAAGATAGGAGGGTGGAAAGGGGAAAAAGGAGAAGAAAATATAGACGAGTTGACTGGAATTACACTTAATAAATATCAGATGGTTCATGATGTTGATCTGAGAAATATTTTTTTTCTTTTATTCCCCAGAAAATAATAATTAAACATGAGGGCTGCACCAAATGCCCATTTTGGTTAAGCGAAAATTGAGTCTAAAAATCTGCACTGCAATTTTTTTTCGCGTATGCCAACGAGATCTTTCAAGTTTTGCATTAAAGCAAGTTAGGGCATTTTGTTTTAATTTAGGTATGAAACTGGTTTACATGACTCTACCTTTCTTTTTTAAATATTGTTCTCAAAAATCACAATTCTTGACTCTTTTCCTCATCTCTACAGGCAAACTGTGATCTTAGAAGACAAATCGATGAACAACAAAAGCTTCTAGAGAAGTACAAAGAGCGTTTAAACAAGTGCATCACCATGAGTAAGAAACTTCTGATTGAGAAGGTGAAGAATCCTCTTGATTTTTCAGAAATCATTTAGGAATGTGATTGTTCCAGATTAATCCGGAATTAAAAAATTTTCTGACCCAAAAATGCTGCTTATGCATCACGCACACACTTTTATGAAAACACACGAGACGGAGGCTTCATTCAAGTAACACTGGTTTATTTTAATTCATCAAGATAAATGAAATAGTTGGATATAAATCAGGTTTGAACCATCTCCACAGTTGCTGACTAGTTTTGAATAATGTGCAGATTTTGCTGTTTCGGAAGGATATTGGTACTTCACCAAAGTGGCATAGCGAGCAGCAAGCATAGAGGTTAAGCCATAGATGGCGTTGAGCTGCCACTGTTCAAGCCCATGGCATGACCCACCGCTTGGTTGGAGCATCTTGTCGTCCTCATGACAAAGTCCATAGCAGTGCACATTTTGGTCCATAAGTCCTTAACCAGCTTACCCTCCTCAATAGCAGTACCCACATCAGCCTGCAGCTCAGCCACATACGCAAACAGTAAAGAAACGGAGTTCTGAGCTCTAGCTACAATACTTGTGCCTGGGATTTGTAGATTTTATCAAGAAGCTGGACTGAGACCCTTGGCTGTCTGTGGGGCAGCTGAGGTGCTGAATTCAACCCCATATTTGTCTCGGGGGCCAAATAGGTAGCTAGAGACTTGTTACACTTTAGGGCAAATCCAAAAAGCCTCAGTTCACAGCATCATTCATGTCCAAAAACACAATAAACCCTGCAACAGACATTGTGCATAAAAGGGTGTATCCCACGTTTATGTCATGTCAGGGAGACAGTCCTCAAATGCCTGGTTGGTAGTTTTAGAAGAGGATGAGGACTGAGGATGAAAGTTCCCATCCATTCTGTTGGTAGCCTGTATCAGGGGAGACGCAAGCCATTCAACACCTGCAGGGTTTGCAAATCAAAGCGGTCGCAGTCCGGGCATGAAACCGGGTCCTGTAGTGCCACACGTGCATGCTTCAGTCCAAGACATAGAGTCTGTGAAGAGTCTTTCCTCTCGATATTGTTCCCACACGCGTTCGGGCAAGGCTGCACTTTGTAGCGTGCTTTATGCGTGGTAGTACTCATGTCCATCAAGTGTAAGTGTCCCTATAGACAGCACAAACTCACACAAAGCGAGCAGCAAGCCACAGCAGCCACACAACTAGCAGTTAGCGTGAGTCCGCATGGTCCTCAAGCAAGCCGAAGCAGCCAAGGTACCTACTAGCAATGCCAGTCACGAGATTCATAATCTATTATACCAGAAACTTCTTCGCAAGCCGCAGCAGTGAATAAGTTGAAGGACAAGCCAACCGGAATTTGATCAAATCAACCACAGAATACCTTAATGCTCACAAAGTTGAGTGCAAACTTTTCTTCTTCGAGCTGTTCAATTGCAGTATTTTAGCCAATCCAAATGACATAAACATGTAGAGCTTGTAGAGCAAGTCTTGGAGCGCAGAGAGGAATTGAGCTGCTGCTTGCTTGAATTCAGGAGGGCGGTGCTCCCGATTTCAGCAGCTAATTCTTGTGTTTAAAAGTCTTCAAGAGCATTCGCACAAGGGTGCACCTGTCCCATAGAGTGTCGAAACGACTTGACTGAAAGAGAACTAATGTTAGCATATATGACATTTGATTTCAAAAATATATAATATGTTGAAATTAACATTAACAAAGATTAGAAATGCTGTAGAAGTGGTTTTAATTGTTAGTTCATGTTAACTTATTTTGATTGGGTCTTCAGAGCCCCCCACTTTGCTAGGTACTTTTTCCTGCTTTTTTGTGCTTAGCCAATCACATGCCTGATCACTACTTTAGCACTCTTAAGACCCCGTTTACACCTGGTATTAAGATGCATCTCTGGTGATCCGATCATATGTGGTCAGACGAGAGATGCATCTCTTGTGACCACCTGTGTTCGGATTTCATGGGGAGGGTCTCCATCACTATGTCAGTGTGTTACTGCATGATGATAAAACAAAGAAAAAAAAACGCAACACTTGGAGCAGAATTATCTTTCTATGGGAAAATGCATCTTGATAGCAGGTGTAAACGGGAGTGACAAACATTTATTTCTCATGATCTAAAATGATCATGTTTGACCATTTTAATGTCATTATGTAACTGCAAGCCTGATTGTATTGTAGTTTAATATTCAAGACAGTACAACTCAGATCTTTTAAAAGGGGTGTGTGTGTGTGTGTGTGTGTGTGTGTGTGTGTGTGTGTGTGTGTCTCCGTGTCCGTGTCCAGAGCACACAGGAAAAGCAGGCGTGTCGAGAGAAGAGCATGCAGGATCGACTGCGTTTGGGTCATTTCACCACCGTGAGACACGGAGCCTCGTTTACAGAGCAGTGGACAGATGGCTATGCCTTCCAAAACCTCATCAAGTAAGACACATAATGACTCTGAAGCACACTGCTCACATACTATATAGTGGTAATTTATAAAGGAATAGTTCACCCCCCCAAAAAAATGATGTTAACATGTACTCACCCTCATGTTGTTCCAAACTTGTAAGATGTTCTTTCTTCAGAGGAATAAAAATGGAGAAATACAGGAGAATGTCCTGGCTGCTCTTTTCCATACAACGATAGGGAGGGAGGAAAGAAGTATGGACTCATTTTATGATTCTTTTATGTCATTTATGAAGCTCGACAGCATCTTTACCTTTTCACTTTCTTTGTATGGAAAACAGCAGCATGAACATTTTGCAAAACTTTTGTGTTCCACAGAAGAGAGAAAGTCGTATGGGTTTGGAAGAACGTGAGGGTGAGTAAAATCATTTTCATTTTTAGTTGAAGGTGGTTTGTATCATTGTCTTTTTATGCAGGCAGCAAGAATGGATCATTCAACAGCGTGAAGACATTGAGAGACAAAGGAAGCTGTTAGCCAAAAGAAAACCACCATCAGCCAGCAGCTCACAGTCCCCCAGCACCAACACTGAGCCCAAACAACGCAAGACCAAAGCTGTGAACGGATCAGAGAATGACACTTTTCTTAAACCCAGCCTTCCTCAGCTGTGAGTACCTACATCGCTGATCACAGCTTTAATTCACCTGAAATGGGACTGTGGCTTCTTGTATAGCCGTGACCAAAAGTATTGGCAGTGACATATATTTTGTGATTTGCAAATGTTTCTGCTTCAGTTGTTGTGGTGTTGATTCACATTGTTTCTTGATTATTGAATATAACTTTTTTTGGCCCTGGTACAAAATGACCAGCCAACATCATTTCACTAATCATATCAGCAGCACCTGGGAAAGTGTGAACGAGTACTAGTCAGGTGAAATCACTCTATCATTCTGATTGGATTATAAATATAGACTGACTGCTATAAAATGAGGGAAGAAGTGCTTCCAATCATTGTGTTCTTGTTAGCGATGGTTATCTCTAAAGAAAGACATGCAGCCATCATCGCTTTGCATCAAAATGGACTCACATGTAAGGAAATTGCTGCAAAGAATATTCCACCAGAAAGAACCATTTACCGGATCATCAAGAACTTCAAGGACAGAGGTTCAACTGTAGTGAAGAAGGCTTCAGGACGTCCCAGAGTGTCCAGCAAGCACCAGGACCATCTCCTCCTGAGGAGTCAGCTACGGAATCATGTCACCACCAGTGCAGAGCTTGTTCAATATAAGCAGCAGGTTTGTGTGTGCATCTGCACGCACAGTGAGGCGAAGATCTTTGTACAATGGCCTGGTGTCAAGAAGGGCTGCAAAGAAGCCACCTCTCTCCAAGAAAAACATCAAGGACAGACTGAAATTATGCAGGAAGTACGAGGATTGGACAGCAGAAGACTAATGCAAAGTTATTTTATCTGATGAAGCCCCCTTCCGACTGTTTGGGACATCTGGAAAATTGTTAGTCTGGAGAAGAAAAGGTGAACTCTACCATGAGTCCTCTGTCATGCCAACAGTGAAGCATCCTAAGATCATCCATGTGTGGGGTTTCTTTTCATCCAAGGGAGTGGGCTCTCTCACAATTCTGCCCAAAACATGACCATGAATAAAGAATGGTATGAAAACGTCCTGCAAGAGCAACTTCTCCCAACGATCCAGGAGCAATTTGGTGATGATCTGTGCATTTTCCAGCATGATGGAGCACCATGTCACAAGGCAAGAGTGATACTGAAATGGCTCGGAGATCATTACATTGAAATTTTGGATCTGTGGCCAGGCAACTCCCCGGATCTTAATCCCATTGAAAACCTGTGGTCAAGCAAAGCCCACAAATTGTGATCAACTCCGAGCACTAATAAGGCAAGAATGGATCACCATCAGTCAGGACTTGTCCCAGAAGCTGATATCCAGCATGCCAGAGCGAAGTGCAGAGGTTATGAAGAACAAGAATCAACACTGTATATATTGACTCTTTGCATATATTGAATGTTTTTGCCAATAAAAGCCTTTAAAACTTATGAAATGCTTATCATTGTTTTCCAGTAGTTAATGAAGTTAATACTCATACTGTTGCCATAACAGATTTTAGTAGATTAATCTTCTGTTCGTCATTGTTGCGTAATGTATGGAGTTTCAGTTTCTTTCTGTTTCTGTTACTGTCCTGCAGGCTAACATTAGCTGAGTACCACGAGCAGGAGGAGATCTTCAAACTGAGACTTGGTCATCTCAAAAAGGTCAGTACTCCTGCCCTTATCATTGAGTTAAGGGAAAGGAGCGCACCAATCACAGCTGTTGTGGTCTGTGCGGTGAGTGCGCGACAGGTTATGACATAGAATTGATGCAGATGTATGAATAGGACTGTAGTACATGCATTAAATCTGATTAACTCTCATTTTTTATGCATTAGTATTGCATTTATACATTTTACAACTTGTTTCATTCTGTGTGATTTGTGCTGTTTATCGCAAGTCTCTCTCTCTCTCTCTCTCTCTCTCTCTCTCTCTCTCTCTCTCTCTCTCTCTTACACACACACACACACACACACACACATCCGTTTATCACTGATAATGAAAGACCCTCTTTACTGGTAATTTATTTATAAATCCAGCCCAGATGTTTAATAGAAATAAAGTATTTTACAAACTTTGTATTATGGAATGAAATCATTATTGAAGACTAGCAGATGAAATATTACCCACGAGTGAATCTTTGACAGTCATAGAATTCTGAACAACAGCAGAGAACTTTTCACTGGCCAGCAGCATCCTTGCATAACATTACATTCATAAAGTGTGTGAAAAGTTGTTTTGATATTGAATCATGGCAGGTTTAAGTTCAGTGTTTGCATTTCTTTAGCTTTTAAATTCTGTGTAGAGAAATGTAGAATCTATTGAAGCTTATTTTGTGCGGGTGAAACGAGTGTAAAGCCCTGTTGCATAAATCTGCATTATGAGCGTCATGTTTAATTGACAAAGCTAATAATCACACACAGGCCAGTTGAAGTTTTCTTAGAACTTTCTTAGAATTGTTCGTCAAATGTGAATGTTATCTTAAATAATTGTGCAATTAATCGTGATTAACTATTTGAATCTTCTGACAGTGCTTTTTTTGTATTATATGACTTTAATTATATCATTAAATTGTATAATTGATTTTAAAATACATTTAATCAGCAGACTGTTCCTTTCACTTCCTGTGACATTCATGTTTTGGTGTGTGTTTGTAGGAAGAGGCAGAGATTCAGGCGGAGCTTGAGAGGTTGGAGAGGGTGCGAAATCTTCATATCCGAGAGTTGAAAAGAATAAACAATGAAGACAGTTCACAGTATGTACCAGCACTATGATGACATCAGTCTCTGCATTTATTTATTTTCCTTTTTTGTTTAATTCATACTGAACATTGATTCTTCTTGTAGTTGTGTCTTCATTACATTTACAGTGTTAAAAAAAGTAAGGGGGGGGTGTTACTAGTGGATCTCACTAAAAAACTAGAGGGTCAGTTACTGTTTTTACCCTGTAATGTTAGTCATGATTTCTTGCACCAAAATTGTTCATACTTTATTTTTCACGACCATTTTCACTCTCTTTCTTATGGAAGCCCTGAACCACAAGGTGAAAAAAAGATAATAAAACGGTGAAAAAAACAAAACAATTGTGTCTCAGTTAGTTCCTGAGCCCAAGTCTTAAAACAAATTTCATATTTTGAAATATTTTAAACATATTTTAAAATAAATATTTTTTTCTCTTAAAAAAAAAAAACATGTTTTTGCCACTGTACCTTTAAGATTTTATGTAAATGACCTCTGTTATGATTGGATGACATCTTTGCATGTGAAATGAGTAACAATACCCCATGTGGGTGGTCCTATTTGAACATCTTGTGCATGTGATGTCATAACGGTCAGGGTGAACTGGAAGGAATCTTTGTTTTGTGAATGTTAGTTTGTCTTCATAGTACATCAAAGTTTCATTTTAATAGAGCATGTCATGAACATTTATAAATGAAATGATCCTGTTGATTTTTCCAGATTTAAGGACCACCCCACTCTGAATGAACGCTATCTGCTGTTACACCTGCTGGGCAGAGGGGGTTTTAGTGAGGTCTACAAGGTATATTTAACCCTCATTCATAACAGAAAGTGATTCATGCTGACTTTTGAGAGATGAATGGATCATTGACTTCACCATTCTGTTCTTCAGGCTTTTGATTTAATAGAGCAACGGTATGCTGCTGTGAAAATACATCAACTGAACAAAAACTGGAGAGAGGAGAAGAAAGAAAATTATCACAAGTATGTTCCTCTTTGATTCTGTTTAAGGAATATTCTGGGTTAAATTAGAGATGTGTTCAACTCGGAATATTCCTTTAAGCTTTGATAAACTGTGTTGTTAACCATTTTTTTAAAGCCTTTTCTGTGGGGTTTTCATGTGGTACTCGAACAGGTTTGCATCTTATTGTGGTGTTCTGTGTCTCATGTGCCATTTTGTGAGTGTATTTCCATGTCGATTTGGTATTCTGCACGGCACTTGAAATGTTCGGAAATCTGGTCTCTCGTGAGTCTGGCCGCCTGGGTCTCACCTCTGTTGCCCATGGTAACCTCTGCCTCTCTCCTCCACAGACATGCCTGTCGGGAATACCGAATACATAAACAGTTGGATCATCCCAGAATAGTCAAACTGTACGATTACTTCTCACTGGACACAGACACGTGAGTTGTGCCACGAAAATGTCACCTACAAAATATTGAAGCATATCAGTGAGGAGAATTAAAATGACATGGCGTTGTCTGTCCCCTGCAGATTTTGTACGGTTTTGGAATACTGTGAAGGAAATGATTTGGATTTCTACTTGAAACAGCACAAGCTGATGTCTGAGAAAGAAGCTCGGTCGATCGTTATGCAGATTGTTAATGCATTGCGATACCTGAACGAGATCAAGCCACCCATAATACACTATGACCTCAAACCTGGTGAACACACACACAAACACACACTCTCATAGACACTCTGTCTTTCTAAGATATCTAAAGCTCCTGTGTAATAATATAGGCATTATAAGGGTTTGTGTGTGTGTGTGTGTGTGTGTGTGTGTGTGTGTGTGTGTGTGTGTGTGTGAATCTTATTATCTATGTAATCTGGTGTGTATGAGAACATTTGTGCGTTGTGGATTGTAATGTTTTGGCACCTGACAATTTGATGAGATTTAAATGAGATTTAGTCACTATCCGATTCCAAAACGATTCTCGATGTTTTTGAATTATATGATATTATCATTTTTTATTATTATATTATTTTAATAAAAAGTATAATATTGTTATACGTTAGTAATATATTCATGTATTATTATATTTATAATTATTTCGTTTTATAAATGGAATTTTTTGTTGTGGGGCCTTTAAAAGCAAATATCAATATGTGATAAATTGTGATAAAGTAATTGGTAAATCATGTTATTTGATTTAAAATTGTATTCAATTGGCAGCTCTTTTATTTATATATATATATATATATATATATATATATATATATATATATATATATATACACACACATACATACACACACACACACACACAACGATCAGCCACAATATTAAAACCACCTGCCTAATATTGTTTAGGTCCCCCTCATGCTGCCAAAACAGCGACAAGACAGGTTCAAACAGACAAAGTCTACAGTAACTCAGATAACCGCTCTGTACAATTGCGGTGAGATTTAGGCACATACATACTGGTGTTTTTTTTATATATATATATAACTTTAATATGTAATGTTTTCTTAACACAACAAATACACCATACAGCAAGTATTCATATTTGAGTAAATGCGATTTATGTAATTTGATTAAAAAAAGGTTTATGTAAATACAATATCACCTGTAGTTAGGAGAACGGGCTATATTGGCTACTTAGAAGCAGAATTGTGATTATTTTGAATAATCAGTTTATCTGTTATTGCAACAGTGTATTTGTATCATATTGCTGTTTCTGTTGTTTTATAAAGGCACTAAGCCACTGGAAGCCACCTGTTACCATGCTTTTATCATATATATATATATATATATATATATATATATATATATATATATATATATATATAATATTTATACACAATCCATTAAAGAGAATGTTGTGCTTGTGTCATGATTTCTTTGTGCTTGTGTGATTATTTCTAGGGAATATTTTACTGGTAGATGGAACTGCATGTGGAGAGATTAAGATCACAGATTTCGGATTGTCTAAAATCATGGACGACGACAACTATGGAGTAGATGGAATGGACCTGACATCACAAGGGGCAGGGACTTACTGGTAACTCACACTCACTCAAATTTTCTCACACATTCACTTTTGTGTTTTTGTCTTACAAATATGCATCGAATGTGTCTTGTTCCTGTCAGGTATTTACCCCCTGAGTGTTTTGTGGTGGGTAAAGAGCCACCAAAGATCTCCAATAAGGTGGACGTCTGGTCTGTTGGTGTCATATTTTTCCAGTGCCTCTATGGACGAAAGGTGAGGAGGAGTTCTTGGGAGTAAAATTGGAAAATTTAAAAATACCATTTACCATAACAAAGGCCCAGTATACACTTGGTGTTCATGTCCATCTGAGGTGATCCGAGCACAAGTGGACAGCTGAAACAGATTGCCGTTTACACCTGTTAATAACATGCATCTCAGACGTGTCTCTCCTGTGACCACTAATGTTTGGATTTTGAGTGTCTGATCTCATGACTGCATACATCACTCACTACATCACGGTGTTTCTGCATGTTTATAAGGAACAAAAGAAGTTTATGCACATTAACCCAACTGTGCGTACTATCATTTCCTTGTGTTTAAATGAAAATAGCACATGACAGAAATTTTACAAATTAGTCCATCAGTTATTTTTACATCAACCTCTGATGATGATGTGTAATATTTTCACTGGACATTATGTTCAAACAATTTTTTTGGACATTGGGAACTTTTGCATTTAAAAACAGTATTTTTAAGTGTTCACTTTTATCGACACCTCAATTTGAATTTATTACACACTGATGTGATTACGGTAGATTTCATTTGGTGAGATGAGATTAACCAGTGTGATTTTTGTTTCTCTAGCCATTTGGCCATAACCAGTCCCAGCAGGACATCTTGCAGGAGAACACCATCCTGAAAGCCACAGAGGTTCAGTTCCCTTCCAAACCAGTTGCCAGCAATGAGGCAAAGGTCAGATTTCTCTGATAAATAATCAGTAAATATTATGAGGTTGTCATGGCATGACACAGCAGTTTCTGCAGTCTTCTCAAACTATTGGAAACATTTTTCTCATTCTTTTACAAATAGGATTCATGCGGTTTTTATGGCCTCTTTAAAGCATTCACTTTCCCTGATGTACATGCATATTGTCATCTGTAGTTTGAACAGTTAAACACGTGAGCTGCTGTCACTAACACTCTGTTGACTCGGTCCTGGAGTTGCCAACATCAAGATATGGTTTAGGTTCACAATACATTCATTCTTGAGAGAAAATCATGTAACTTGCACAGTTGGGAAATTCTCATGAAACTGAGCGTCATGGTAGTGAGGATTTCTGTGTAAAAATCTTTGAAATTGTATTCTAAAACTTAAACACAACAAATATACCTGTTATTCATCTTGCACATACAGTAAATATTACAAAGCATTTCAAGATTTATTTAAGATTTTTAAGGAATTTTCTGGTTAGTCTCATTACCGCAACATAGATTCAAAATTATGACCATTTAATGTATTAAAAAAAAAAAAATAATTAAATATATATTTTTTTAAAGTTGTAAATAATGTGTGTTGTTCCCAAGATTCAATAGAAAAATATTTTATTTTATTTTTTTTATTTTTTTTGGGGGGGGGGGGTATATTGTTTGAATGTTGCAGTTGTATCTATATGTCTTGTTTTCAACAACAACTAATGCTAAATTTGTAAGACAATACATTTAATGATCAATTCTGACTACTAAATTTGTTTTTAAATGTCTCTGTAAAACCAAGCAATCATTTTTGCTCACTTGTAATGGGTGCTCTTATCATTAGTGTTTTTTTGTTAGGTAACCTCATTACTGCAACACACTTATTACTGAAAAATTTAGACACATTTGAACATTATTAAATACCAGATCTGATCATTCATCTTTAGACAAACCATTAGACATATAGTTATTTAAAGAATATTGTATTAATCTGGAAAAGGTGCAGATTTGGTTGGTGTGTTTCAGTAATGACAAATTATTTAAAGGGGTCATGACATACTCATTACATTTTTTTTTTTTAATAATTTAATTATCTTCCTTGAGGTACACTTATAATGTCAGTAATAAGTGTACAGACATCATTTTATAATATCTGATTATTTTCCACCCTGTCTCTGGCCCTCTGTCTGAAACACTCAATTTTAAGCCCTCTAAACCATTAAGACTTCAGTGTAAACGCTAGGGCTGGGAAAAAAAAAAATGATTCTGTTACATATTGTGATTCTTGAGCCAAACGATTTTAAAATCATCTCCCTGATGAAAAATCTTTTATTTTTTATTAAAAAAAACAAAACACTTATCTTAATGCTACAATAATGAATATAAAAATATAGGAAACTATATTTGTGCAGAGTTCACATTAACAGGTTTGCTCTCGGAGATGTTTTGTCTCTTTAATTCTTTAATCTCTGCTGCGATCAATGTTCCTGTTATTATGCACAATCCAAAAGATTATTTGAGATGTGTTGTGGACAGTATTTGTCAGAAGTCATTCTGCAGATTCTGTCTGACACTGCTTTAATAACTAGTTTTGTTCTAAAAAAGGCTTCTCAAACTGTTGGATGCCATAAACTACATGTCGTGCCCCCACAAAATAATATGATCTTACAAACATGGTATTCATGAGCAGTGGTGGGTAATTTTGCACATTTACCGGTCACTGTTGACAAGAAATGCTGCTTAACACAAAGATGCATGCTTGAGAACACACACCTGATTGTATTTTGAAGAACAGATGAAAGAAATGCCGGTAATGCGAGTCTGATGTGCTTTATTTTTTATTACATATTTTATTGATTCCAATCATAAAACATACAAACACAACATAAAATACGGAATCACTTATTCAAACCCTCCCCCTGAACATTCCCCCATTTTTGGGGGTAAAATGCCCAAATACTTAATGCCCTGTTTGGGCCACTGGAAGGCGCCCAGCTGAAAAGCCGTTACTGGGCAGTACACTGTCAGGGCCAAAGATCGGATTTAGGCCAATTGACTCAGTATCCCGAGAATTTAGATAAGGAATGAATAATTCTGTGGAGGCAAGGAATGGATCTAGTGGGTCGGAGATGAATTATAAAAATATCATCTGCGTAATGCAAAAGCTTATGCTCCACACCTCCCATCATCACACCTGGAAAATCATCCTCCTTTCTTATCGTGGGTGCTAATGGTTCCAGGGCAAGACAGAACAATAATGGGGAAAGAGGGCCGATTTACCTCTGTCAGTCATATGGGAGGAGTTTGTTAGAATAGTGTTGTCTGAGAACGCTGCATAGGATCTCAAACCGTCTCAAATAACATATTAATAATGTATTACTAATATTTTGGAATCCTTGCACTGGCTCTGTTATATTCCGTGTTGATTTTAAAATACTTGTGCAAAACACTGCATGTTCTGGCTCCACATTATTTATCTGATCTTTTAACAATATACACCTGAAGCCTAATCTGCGCTCCTCCCAGTCTGGTCTTTTGGCTGTCCCTCAAACACTTACATTCAATGGGTGACAGGGCTTTTTCATCTTATGCTCCTAAATTGTGGAATTCACTACCAGTTGATATTCCAGAAGCACAGACTTTGGGCATTTTTAAGTCTTATCTAAAAACATACTACTTCAGGTAGCTTTCACTTGATTATTTTAGTTTTGTTTTGATATTTTTATGTTATGTATTCTCATATGCATGTTTTATTATTAATTGTATTTTGATGTGCATGTTTAGT
Organism: Moxostoma hubbsi; assembly: GCA_032164185.1. Classification (NCBI taxonomy): domain Eukaryota; kingdom Metazoa; phylum Chordata; class Actinopteri; order Cypriniformes; family Catostomidae; genus Moxostoma; species Moxostoma hubbsi. Next base: position 43,600,726 of record JAVLUX010000011.1, on the reverse strand, counting down.
TTATATTAAGCTTCTTTTAAAGGCACTATGTAAATGATACAATATTGTAAAGGGATTAATGGAAAGGAGGCGGCGAGAACCGGCTTGAGAATATAAATAATATTTTAATATGAAACTTAAACAAAAAGACAATACACAATCGTAATACAATCCATGGTGATGTTGGGTGATTCAACAGGGCAAAGCAGAGATGCTGGTCAACACATTTCACATCTTCCGTGTTTGTATACACACAGAACGGCACGTGTTTCTCCCAGACAGTGGCAGCAGCAGAATGAGACGCATTTTTTAAAAGTTGTGCTTGTCCCGCTCTTAAAACGCGGCACACATTGCCGAAATGCATCAATTAAATATTTCACAGATGGGTGCAAAAATGGTCCAGGATGCCTTCAGAACAGCAAGATACAGTCTGGCTGAATGAAACATATGGAAGTTTCCTTTTCAGAGTTATAACTTGACAATGCATCCTTTAAAAGTGGTACGAGGTGTATGATAACAGTCCAAGCCGTTTATCTAGTGTAGGAAAACATTTAAATCCAGATAGGTTCATGAAGGTGTCCCTTTGGTGTAGATGGATCTCCCATAACAGGCCCATGTCTCTCCTTTTCACCTGTGTGACTGAGCACCAGTGGGCGGGGCCAATGGTGCAATTTTGAAAAATAGGCATTGTTATCTTACTGAAGAGACATATGCAGATGTATTTGGTCCTTGTGGTGTCACAAGTTCCACAAATTCTAAACGGACCGTTTTTGGAGCCTGATCGAAATAAATGTTTTTTTTGTTTTTGGAAGGAAGTTTTGAGTTCTGAAACTTACAGTATGTTTTTTTTTAGTACAGTAACCACTTGTATGTCAAAAGACCAAGGAAAATTTGATTCCTCATGTCATTGACCCCTTTCATTTTAATAACATTTGGTGAGTAATGATTTATTTGTATTTATTTTGAGCCTCTACTAAATGTTGACTTGTAAAGTTCAAATCAGGTTTATCTATTATCATTGTAATGTTTTTTGTAAAGGGTTTTGTGTGTTGTGGTAAAAGTAATTCATCTGGACATGCTCTAGAATTAAAAAATATAACTAAATGATTTCATTTTCACAGTAACATTGCCCATGCGTTGTACGTCAAATTTAATAAAGAAAATGCAATTGATGATTTAACGTTTCATTTTCACGGCATGTCATGACAAGCCATTATTACAATGAAAAGGTGCAGAGAGGTGGCAAGGAAGATAAATTATTCAGCTAGTATGTGCTAGTAATAATTTAATCAAACAAAAGACTTAGTCTTTGAATGAACTAAATGTGCAAATATTTGGGGAAGGGGTTTAATGTGCAAATATCACCAAATATGTTTGGAATAAACTGTTCTTATCATTCTTTTAATGATACATAGGTACACTATTCCTTTTAACTTAATCAGTATATTTGGTGGGTTATAATGCATTATATCAGAGCAGAAAGAACTTTCCAGCAGGTTGTTTAATCGTGTGCTGCTTTATAAGAACTGTTTGTTCCAAACTCAATTTGTGATGTGTGGTGAACACATTTTTACATAATTAAATGATTAACTTTTAATAAATATTAGCCATTATTAATCCTAACTTCTAATAATTTATACATTTTTACATCCATGTTTAATTCCGCTTTGCAACATCTGTGCACCCCCAAGCATGTGAGCCACTGTATTAAAGTATACTCCCTTAAACACCATTCATAAACAGAATTTACACGTGGTCTTTGAAAATTAAATAAATAAATGAAATTGTAAAATAAAAGAGCACTGTCACTATTATTGAATAAAAATTAGGAAAAGACTTTGTAAAAAAAAAATCGAACAGCACAATTATTTTTTTTCTTCACATTTGCCTTTTCATTTTAATCATAATTTTTCCTCGCGATTGCAGTGAAAATGGAATGTCAAATCATTAAGTGCATTTTAGTTTTTCATTTCACAGGGATGACGAATTGTCACCATGAAAATGAATATGAAGATTGAATCAATACTTCAAGTAATTCATTAATAACTTAATACAATTTTTGAATTATGGCACAGGTTTTATCGTTGAGTGACACATAACGTTAACCTGACAATGAAAAGACAAGATAATCAACCCAAACGTAATGTTTAAATGAAAATGGACACAAAATATTTCCAAAATGAAATACAAGTGACATTTATTGATTTATTTTTTGGTTTAATTATTAATTTAACAATTTTATAATTTTAGAACGATTTCATTATGTATTTAATGATTTATTTAAATATAAATATTTATTAAATTATTTTATTTTGAGTATTTAGGCCCAAAACTTGGGTTTGATTTTGTTTTTGAGTTCATATTGGCATAGAATAGAAACCGCTATTACAATTACTTAATGATTAATTAATGCAAAAGCTGATCAATTATGATACTCTTCAGTTTTTGCATTTGTAATAAATTACCTGTTTTATATGTGAGGCAATATTGTAATATAGGTTTTGATTTTAAATTTTTTTTTTATTAATTAATTTCTTTTAGTATTGGCAGAGAATTCGCTCCATATAAGAAAACGCTATTTTAAGACTACTTGAAGATTATTTTGTGCAAAAACTGGTTAATTATGACGAATTCAGTTTTTGCATTTTTTAATGAACGAGTGGTTTAATTTGTGAGGCAATGTTGTAATTATGGCATGTAACAATTTTCTGCAGGCATTCATTCGCCGGTGTCTAGCCTATAGGAAAGAGGATCGGTTTGATGTGCACCAGCTGGGCAGTGATTCCTACTTGCTTCCTCACATAAGACGGGCCAGTTCCTCAGGAAACCTGGCACCAATCTCTGTCTCATACTGACAACTTTCACTGACCACTCAGACTGACAGCTGTCTGATCTCCAGGACCATTTCCACAGAGTCATGAAGAAAAGAAGTTGGCTTCCTCCGGTTGAGTCATTGTGCTGCACCGAAACACTGACTTTACTAAGAGAACAATATAAAAGAATGGAAAAAAAAAAGGCAGAATGAAGAAACAACAATGCCTTGTGAAGATTTTATAAGGAACAGCTACTGTTCAGTACATTGAAATGGGACTGTTGGTTGTCATTTGATTTTTCACATGGTTGCCTCCGAGTTCAAAGGGGAGACCTGGCAAACCACTATAAATTTACATGGTCTCTACTGGGTTTTAATAAAGTCACAATTTTTCTTGAAGAGCCTACATTCACAGTCACTTGGTAGTGCTGTTGTGTGATTTCAGACAACAGTATTTGCTTCCCTTGCTTTGTTCAACTAGCTATGAGAATGTAATTCTAGCATAGTAGGCCCTGCCAGCATACTAATGTTAAATGCACAAAAATAACCAAATGTAGACAAACGACAATGTACAGAATCCTATGCAGGACAAGATTTAAAGTATCCCCTCTGGAGAGTTAATGTATATTTGCTGTACAGGACATTCATTTCAGATTCAGCAGATTCGTTCTGTACTGAGGTTTAACATGTTTGCCCTTTTTATCTTGTAAACTTGTTTCCCTGGTGTGTTTCTTGATGTTGCTCTTTAAAAAGCACTGTATAATGTACTTGGTATAAATTGTACAGTACTGTTAAAAGATAATTGACAATAAATGTCAGGAAGCTCAATGAAGTGCATTTTATTTGGTGTCTTGAGTTTAATAGCTGCTCTGTGGCGCCACCCAGTGGCCTCTTAAAGTACAGCACAAGACCTCTGTGTCAAGTGAGGTCTGAGTTTATACCTGAGCAAGGTTAACCTTCCAATTATGATTGGTATCGATATTTGTAATACTAATAACTTTTCTGAATTTGTAAGGCTGTTTTTTTACCCCCCCACAGAATGCTGAATCTTAGATAACACTTTTTCAAGACACAAAATCATTGTCTCATTCCCTGGTGCATCCACGAAAGTCAGCATTAATTTTTTTTTTTTATCTGAACTATGCTCTGTGATTCATTTGATTCATTAACAGGAGTATAATTTTAAACAATTAAGTTATCGATTGACAGCCCTAATTTGAACACTTTAATATATGAATGTTATTGCTTTAGGTACAACTGGGGCTGTCAATCAATTCAAAATTGTAATCAAATTTATTACATGGCATGCTTGTTCATTAATTGCATATATTAGTATTTGCTGAGAAAGGCCCCCAAATAATATATATCATTTTGATAGTATTACATTGCATTATTGTGGCAGACAAGTGAAGCATTGATTAGCCAATACAAAAAGTGCCTTTTAGAAGTCAGTGTACTATTTATTTTATTTCCATATCATTGAACAAGCCTACAGTCAACAGCAATTCACTATGAAATTTAGTGTCAATCTGTCCAGTTCTCACAGGACGTGTTCTTTCGTTTCATCTGTGTTATCTTTAAAGACCTCTATCTTTCAAGCATATACACTGGTGGCCAAAAGTTTGGAATAATGTACAGATTTTGCTGTTTTGGAAGGAAATTGGTAATTGAATTCACCAAAGTGACATTCAACTGATCACAAAGTATAATCAGGACATTACAGCTGTAAAAAAACAGCACCATCACTATTTGAAAAAAGTCATTTTTGATCAAATCTAGACAGCAGCACCAGTCCAACACTTTATCCTTGAGTAATCATGCTACATTGATCATTTGATACTAGAAAAATCACTTGCCATTATATCAAACACCACTTAAAGCCAGTTCGTTAATCCGCTATTTGGTTCATTAAATGAAGCTTAACATTGTCTTTGTGTTTGTTTTTGAGTTGCCACAGTATGCAATAGGCTGTCATGTCTAAAGGTCAATATTAGGTAAAAAAAAAAAAAAAATGGCAAAAAAGAAACCGCGTTCTCTAGAAACTCATCAGTCAATCATTGTTTTGATTAATGTGAAATTGCCAAAAAACTGAAGATTTCATACATAGGTGTACACTACAGTCTTCAAAGACAAAGGACATCTGGCTCTAACAAGAACAGACAGAGATGTGGAAGGCCAGATGTACAACTAAACAAGAGGATAAGTACATCAGAGACTCTAGTTTGAGTAATAGATGCCTCACATGTCCTCCGCTGACAGCTTCATTGAATTCTACCCGCTCAACACCAGTTTCATGTACAACAGTAAAGAGAAGACTCGGGGGTGCATTATGGGAACAATTGCAAAGAAAAAGACACTTTTGAAACAGAAAAACAAAAAGAAAAGGTTAGAGTGGGCAAAGAAACAGACATTGTACAACAGATAATTGGAAAAGAGTGTTATGGATCTTAACCCCATTGAGCTTTTGTGGGGTCAGTTAGACTGTAAGGTGTGTGAGAAGTGTGTGACAAGACAGACACATCTATGGCAAGTCAGGAAGTGTGGGGTGGAATGTCACCTGAGTATCTGGACAAACTGACAGCTGGAATGTCAAGGATCTGCAAAGCTGTCATTGCTGCACGTGGAGGATTTTTTGATGAGTTTTTCAAATTGTAATAGTAATTTTTCACAGTATTAATGTCCTGAATATACACTGTGATCAGTTGAATGCCACTTTGGTGAAGAACCAATTTCTTTCCATAAGAGCAAAATATGTACATTATTCCAAACTTTTGGCTGCCAGTGTACATAAACCAACAATTAAAGTGACTCTCTAGTTTCAGCATCATAAACGCAGGGTTTTTGTTTTAAGTTAAAAGTGGTTGAAACTTTAAGCATCGTATATCGCTAGATCCCTGCATTCTTTTGTACTTCTTCCAGCAGCCAAGAACAACGTTTCTTTTTTATTTGGAGATACCAACTTCCAGGGCCTTCCAGACCTTATTCACGCTAGCGCCATTTTTGATTTTTAAATGGAACGACAATGCGCTGTGAGGGATCGATACATCTCTTTAGTAAAGCTGTTTAAAACTCCTAGATCACAGCTGATTTGGAGTTTCTGAGTTCTTTGAATACTGAATGTTCTTGGTCAGGTGTTTTATCAATGTTTTGTCCACGGAACGATCCAAAAACATCACTCACAGCATCGAAGTCATTCCCATTCAAAATCAAAGATGGCGCTGGCGTGAATAAGGTCGCAAAATCTCATGCGTATCTTCCATCGACGAATGCATTTTCAACGACTATTTATACACTTTTAAAGGCAGACCTACGGTAAGCTCCAAGGTTGTTCATCAATGGTAGGGGTCAACGGGGCTAAAGACACCCCTTAAGGAAATTTCGCTTTTTTCTGGGCAAAATGTGTCAAGATAAAATCTTTAATTTAATTGAATATTGATAAGAATGGGTATTTGAAAAGAAATTATAACGGAAAGTTTAGATTTGTAAAAAAAAAAAAAATAGTTGAGGAGCCTATTACACCACACTTGGGGTAAAAGGTCCCTATAGGGGGTTTTAAGTGATATTGTATAGATAGCGGGGCAATAGTTGAAGGGCACAATCTGTCTTAACTAATGCAAATCATTTTGAGACAACAAGATGCTTTTTTTAAGTGACAAATTAAGATGATGCTTATTAAAGGGTGCATCATGTTTTGTTCATTTCAAACACATTTGGCATTTTATTACATCTCAAACTAATCTCTATTATGATTGAATGAGTCAATGTAAGCCAGAACATATCTATTCACCTCACTTAAAAAAACAATGTGTTTAATAGGGACCTTTATCCTTTCACTTACTGGACAGTTATTGAAAATGTGTGATTTAATGACCTTAAACAAAAGTGAAAATGATAAGTATGTTGTGTCTCAGGAAATGTTTTAATTTAGTGAATTTTTTTAAAGATATTTAAAATGTGATCAAATTGCCTCAAAATCAAACTTTAAAGATCACATGCAAATATATCATGGCTCAGGAAGATTTTCCAGTGTGTAGTGACAGAGAAAATCAAATCAATGGAGCCTTTAGCCCCGTTGTACCCTATATATTCTTCCTTTGAAGCCATCAGTCTGCATTATTTAAACTTCATTGTTTAAAAATGGTGTTTGATAGCAGAATTCCTGATGAACAACTACATTACCCACGATCCAGCAGAGCAAGCTTCACCAATCAGAGAACTGTGGCCGACAAGGCCCACGAAATGAGCCCAGAAGCAAATGCCCACTCCAATGACAGGACCAAGTCAGTCTCCCTACTTGTACATATTGGAATATTTAGCAATAAACATAAAATATATGGTTTCTATACTTATAATCAATAACTAAAGTGAATAGTTTATGTTCCCATCCTTTTTTATTCTATTACATCATGGGCAATGCTTCATGGGATTGTAGTTCATTCCCTTGTGAAAGACCTTTGAAAGAAGATTGACAGTCCTGTATCTTTGTCTTTTTGTCTGATATTTATTTCAAACAAAAGTTTGTAATTGTTGTGATTCACCACAGAGCTTGTTACTTTGGTTCTTAGCTTACAACTCTTTTATGGGGGATTTTATGAAAAGTCTATGGAAAAAATGATTGGGAAAAATGGAACCTACCATACAAATGAACGTGGAGAGCTGTAAACTGACATCTACCAATCGCAAAATCGTCCGTGACTTCTCTTACAAAACAGCAATTTTATCGTAGTAAACTCTACACATAGTTCACTCCAAAATGATTTAGTGTAAAACATGTTGAAGATTAGCAGACAGGCGGTCAATTTATAGTTTATTCAGAACACTAGCGTGTCTCTATTGACATGCATTCAAAAAGGATGGACTGATCTCCTTGCCAGTGTACCACCAAGTTACCATTTTGCTACAGACCTCAATACAACAAATTTGCCATCTGCACACAAATATTGCTAGATATTTTCTCAGAACTACACTACATTTTGTTGTTCATGTATCCAAATACTTGTACGTAAATCCTTCTCTGCTATATGACCGATGAGTGTGCAGTGACTAGATAGATAGATACAATTCCAAGTTTTAATATTTCAGAATGGTCCCACTGTTAAGGAAACCCTGTTTGGGATTCTTCATTAAACACACACTTTGCTACAAGAGGTGAAAGCATTTATTTTGCAGCTTATACACTATGTACCAGATAGAAGGCCTGATTCGATTATTAAAGAGTCTTTGTCCAAAATCATGTTTTACATAGTAGAAAAATATATCATAACCACAGGACATAGAATCATGATGACATGCATCTCTTTTTAAAACAAATTTTAAAAGCAGACAGTAATCCATTACTTTAATTCAATGCACCTTCAGTTAACAAAATAAACTGGCCATGGTCACAGCTATATTTTGTAAATGATGTATTTATCGCAGTATTTGTGATGTACAATACAAATGTATTAGTCAAGCTGAGACGTACAGAAAAAAACACCTTTGAGTTTCACTCTATGTACTTCAGAATTAGCAAAAATGGTTTTAACCAATGAGCTATTCTACTTAGTAGAAAATGTGTGTAAAAGTTAGATGTGTCTTCCTTAAAGCTATGCTAATAATTGTGTATAAAATATTTCATTTGTACATTTATAATCTGCGTCCCCCTTTGTGTCCGTAAAAATATAGTGCTCAAATCACTGTACAAAGTTCCAGCAAAACTACCCATGCAGCACCACAGGCCAAAAGTACTCCTAAAAACTCAACTTAAAATATTTTAAAAGCACTATTCATGCCACAATAGTAGTGGCAAAGTTGTGAAAATAGGTATCTAAATATATATTCCCTTAAAATTAGCAAGCTTGTTTTATAGCCCCTACAGTGGTATCATAAAATACAATTCAAACTAATAAGAGGTTTGGTCTGTTACGGTCTTCCAAACCATCTTTTCACAAATTATTCTTATAATCTTTTTGATTGTTTGTTTGTTTCTTTTGCAACAAAGATGAGTACAATCTGTAAACTCTAAGCAAACTGACTGCTTCCATATAGATGACTTCTCATATTTGTGCATATAAGTCAGAGTAAGAAACATTACCAGTTCATAACTCATAACAAGCTTAGTGTCTGATCTCTGACTATACTCTATAAGTGAGTACACTATTCATTCAGTTGTCTCTACAGAGTAGTAAACTGTCTAGAAATGATCATTTACATGTTAGAGGAAGTGGTAACAGCCTGAGAGACTTTCAAACTAAAGCGCCAAACTATCCATTTAGGTGAAAAGATGAACTAAGAAAACGTGGCATGCACTGAATATCATCAGCACAACGAGTCAGTGTTGGCAGGCAGTCTTCCGCTGCGTCTGGCCTCTTTCTCTCGCTTTTCCCGCTGTTTCTCTATCTTCTCCTGGGCTTTCTTCATGTCCTTTAGCTTTTTCTTGATGGTGGCACGGTCATTCTGACTGGACACACCAAGAGCCTGCAGGAGAGTTTCAAATGAGTCTTCAACAGATGTCTGTTATTATACACTTGCTGTATGATTTACAAATAAAGAATATAGCATAAGCGATTCATCATAAAGAGTCAATATTATCAGATGATGACAAAGGCATTAAGACAACAGCCACAATTAGGCCAGTTTACACTCACCGAGCACTCAATACACATATTCATGCGATTATCTAATCAGGCAATCATGTGGCAGCAGTGCAATGCATAAAATCATGCAGATATGGTTCAGGAGATTCAGTTAATGTTCACATCAACCATCAGAATGGGGAAAAATGTGATCTCAGTGATTTGGACCGTGGCATGATTGTTGGTGCCAGACGGGCTGGTTTGAGTGTTTCTGTAACTGCTGATCTTCTGGGATTCTCACGTACAACAAAGTTTACGCAGAATGATGCAAAAAACATCCATTGAGGGGCAGTTCTGCAGACAGAAATGCCTTGTTGATGAGAGAGGTCAACAGAGAATGGCCAAACTGGTTTGTACTGACAGAAAGTCTATGGTAACTCGAATAAACCCTCTATACTATTACAGTGAGCAGAATATCATCTCAGAATGCACAACATGTCGAACCTTGAAGTGGATGGGCTACAACAGCAGAAGACTATGTCGGGTTCCACTTCTGTCAGACAAGAACAGAAAATGAGGCTGCAGTGGGCACAGGTTCACCAATACTTGACAGCTGAAGACTGGAAAAACTTAGCCTGGTCTGATTAATCTTGATTTCTCGTACAGATGCTACGGTCAGAATTTGGTGCCAATAGCATGAATTCATGGACCCAACCTACCTTGTGTCAACAGTCCAGGCTGGTGGTGATGATGTAATGGTGAGGGGAATTGGCACACTTTTGGCCTGTTTATACCAATCAATCATCACTTGAATACCACAGTCTATTTGACTATTGTTTCTGACCATGTGTATCATTTCATGACCACAATTTACCCATCTTCTAATGGCTACTTCCAGCATGATAATTAACCATGTCACAAAGCAAAAGTAGTCGAAACTGGTTTAATGTACATGACAATGTGTTCTTTAGAGGCCTTCCCATTCACCGGATCTGAATCCAATAGAACACCTTTGGGATGTGGTAGAACAGGAGATTCGCAGGATGAATGTGCAACTGACAAACCTGCAGAAATTGCGTGAAGCGATCATGTCAACATGGACCAGAATCTCAAAGGAATGTTTCCAATATCTTGTGGAATCCATGCCATGGACAAGTATTTAGAGCAAAGGGTGGCCCTACCAGTGTTTCTGATAAAGTGCTCAGTGAGCACATATTGAATACTATTGAATAATTGGAGCATTCGATGGAATGGAGTAGTGGAGTCATCGTGCTACAGTCGGGACTGAATTTAAGGTAGGACTATCTGTTTGTTCGCCCAGTGGCAGATGGAGGGAGTATTCTGAGAAAGCTGTTTGAAAACAAACATCATTTTTGTGATTCTGTTTGGCGGCATTAGTGATGCAGATATGACAAACTTTAGCTTGAATATCACTTTGATCTTAATGCACTCACCTTGAGTCTGTCACTGTCCATGTTGAGGAGTTGTTGTCCATCGACGGCCTGTGTGCTGAACTCCGGTGTGTACTGTTCCATGTTCATACCCATCAACCAATGACAGACCTGTTGCGATGTCCAATCAGAGACCGGACGATTCTGCCACTGATACTCCTTCCCTCCAGAGGATGGCTCTTCATCCAGCATCTAACACATGCAAACACACATCAGCTTCTGTCCCACATCTTATTGTATGCAATACAGAAAACGGGTCCTAAAACGAAAGTCATACAGGTTTGGAACAATACGAGGGGAGTAAACTGTGAAATAATTAGTATATCCCTTTAAAACAAATCACACCAAAACTAAAATATTGTCATTTCTAAGTTCTGATGACTTGAGGAACCCCTTCAGAAATCGTCAACATAGACATCGCACAAGAGAGCACACATATGCAGTCCAAGCCTCTATTCTAAACTAAAAATAACTACAAAACAGGAACTATACAAGCAAAGGGGTGATACAGACTCTCCACGCCATCGACCAGAGACAATACTTGACCTTCCGGATGGCCTTTACGGTGCAGGAAACCCATGCAAACGGACGTCCGATCTGCACTCACCTCGCAGGAAGAGAAGGTTAACGTACGAGAACGGCCTGACAGGTTGGGCTCGACCACCAGCCCAGAAAAATCGGAACCAGGACTGCTGGGGTTTGAATCATCAAGCACTGATAAACTCTGGAACGGGCACAGAAAGCAGGATTTGTTATCCAATCACAAACATTGGCGGCGGATCAGCTATTTAGGACAGTTGCTAATAAAATGTGGTCATGTACATTCAGGACATTTTCAGAAGGAAAGAACAATCTTTTGAGAACATCAATCAAGAGTGTTAACTAACGAGAACAAACGCAAACTGTCAAAGCATGCTGGCCCTGTTGATTGTGAATTATGCCTTAAATGTGTGTAAACATAGGTGCTGTATTTACGTCAAATGAAAAACGCCTTTAAATGTAATATAACGAATAGAAACATTTCTCAGTTTTTTTATTATACTTTTTTATTTTTAATTATTGATTGCAATATTTGGTAAACTCTTTTGTTTCTTCAACTTTTAGCACTGTGGATTTATAGAAAAACAAGTCTCAAAGCATTTTTCACACTCTCACAAGTGTTTTATTTGTCGACTTACAATGTCTAGTCATGCACTGTAAATCCTAAAGTTGTCATTACATGAAAAATCAAGTTGTCAAATATTTAAGTTAATTTAACCTATTTTTCAAAAAAAAAAAAAAAATCCATAAAATTTTAGATTTTAAGTGTTAATAATATTAAGTACAAAATTGAGGCTATGGGGAATACCCACAATCCCTTGCTGTTTGAATTATGTTTCTTTGGTCAGAGTGAACAGATCGGGGAATTTCTATAATTGTTATTAAGAAGTCATAGATGTTTTAGCTCTTTTGTTGTATTATTTATGCTTTGTTGCAAATAGATGTTTAGTGTAATGTCACCATTAGGGTGATTTGTGTCTGTGGTAAAGTTGGACCCTGGTCACACAATCTCACCTATGTGCAGCTGAAGTGCATCTATGCATTTCTGTAAAGAATGATTTAATATCTGACCTACAATCAGTTATCTTCCTTTGAGCTGTTAATTAAAGTCAATTAAAATGTACAACAGTAGAAACAACAATATTTAAATTCAAATCTGAGATAAGTCGACTTGCATGTAGTTAACTCAACTCAAATGGTTAATTTCACTCTACTTGAAAACCAAGTTATTTGAACTTAAATACTCACGTTTTGGGAGACCCCATTACTCAATGGAATTGAGGGAACGAGTCATGAGACATAAAAATTCCCACCACAGTCTGATTTAACAGATAAAATGAAGCTAAAATACGTTTTTAACGTTTTCTATAATAAATGGATGACTCTCCTTTGTCTTGCTAAAGCTAATTTAATTACTAACATTTTACCAGATTTTTCTTTATTTACTTCAAACATCCTTTGTCTCATATTTCATTTTAAGCATGCTCTTCTTTACTGACACTTTTGTCTAACAAGTACACTGACTTTGGGAGGAAAAAAAAAATAAATTAATTAAATTAAAAAAAAATTACGGGCAACATTTTTTGGTGTGTTTGAAATGACACCACAATTTTGGGACAGTCATCATTTTTGAAAAATGTACAGAAATCGTATTACAGATATTGAAAAGGTTTATTTTATTTCACTCTTTGTTTCCATTATACTAGTTTCAAACATGTGATGGTATTTGTTTGATAGATTGTCATATTTTAAGATTGAAAGTCTGGGTCAAGACTAAAACAGGCCTCATAAAAAGATACCAATTAAGTTAAAAGAAATAGAAATCTATCAGGTTTAATAAAAATCAACCCCCGCAACAGGAAAGTGCCCGAAGTTGAAGGAATACCCATATATTCAATATATCACTCAGCCATAACAAAAAGAACAATCTCAAATCTATCAGAACGCATTAAAGATACAAATCCAAGAACTTGTTTTTAGCCATTTACTAAAGTCAGACAATCTGGATAAGACTGAAGTCTTTAAATGTCAACAGGTCCAGCATCATCATACAGAACGACTAGAAATGCCTACAGCTGGTTAGACAGATGAATCAGATTATATTTGAGCTTTTTAGATAATCTGTAAGGAATGAAATATGTGCCAATGGGACTTGAACTTGAATTTGAACATGTTTACTTGAAGCTAAATTACATTAAACTTGAAATTCAAATGAATGTGGCACGAATTCAGATCATTAAATTCATATAAAACATTTGAATACACTGATTCAGGTTTTATATTCAGATTCAGGTAAATTTGACAAAGACACCCTGTGTACTCGGAGCAATCGAGCCTGTATGTAATCAAACTCCTTCTTGACCAATCACAACGCTTGCGTCCACAGTTCACATTTGGAAGAGGAAGGGTCCGCTGTGAAATAGTGCCAACATGGGATAATGGCTGAATGAGAGCCTCCACCTCTCTCTAGCGCGTTACTTGTTCGGCCCTGATGCAAACTCCAGACGTAATTAGTGTGATTGTAAACAGGCTGTTTGATGCATGAAATAAATGTTTAACAGATCAATATTTGTCACGGTTTCCCACAAGCTGCAGCCCCTTCTCTTTCAAATGATCTTTGTACTGAAAGTAGATGCCTCGCTGATCGAAACACTTCAGCATGAGTATCCTATCAGCAGAAAAGTGATGTTAAGAAGACTATTAGTTAATGATTAAAACTTTATACGGCTTACTTAGCAATCTATTGTTAACTTAAATGGTGGCTGGTTGGCTCGCGAAACAGCAGCGAAGATTAATATATCCCTGTGTGTTGTAGAGCATTAATAAAAAATATTTTTTAAAACAGCAGCAAAGATTAGCTAACTGCCTTGCCTTGAAGTTACAACACGGGTGGCAAACATTGATCTGAAAATGAAAAGTAAACATGTCAGATATCAGATGACTGCTAAACATTTATTCAATTGGCAGTTGCTTTTATACAAAGTGACTTACAAAAGCGGAATACATTATAAGCGAATCATCTTAAGGAGACAGTGGTACAAAAGTGACATACTACAAAGTTTCACTTTCATCAGAGTAGTATTATTCAAAATAGATTAAATGTTTTTTAGTGACTGGTTAAGTGCTCATGGAAATTAAGTGTTTTTAGTTGTTTTTTGAAGACTGAGATTGAGTCAGCTTCACGGATAGAGTTGAGAAGGTCATTTCACCAATGTGGTAAGATGAAATCAAAGGTCCAGGACAGTGTTTTGGTGCCTCTTTGTGTTGGTACAACAAGGAGTTGTTCCTAATCCGACCGCAGGCTTCTAGTGGGAGTGTAGCTCTGCAGAAATTATTTTAGGTATGTTGGAGCAGACCCAGTGACTGTTCTGTATGCCAGCATAACAGCCTTGAATTTGATACGTGCATCAACCGGCAGCCAGTGGAGAGAGTCAAGATGTGTTGTAACATGTGCTCTCTTTGTTTCATTAAAGACCAGACGTGCTGCTGCATTCTGAATCATTTGCAGATGTCTAGTTGCACATGCAGAAAAGCCTGCAATGAGACCGTTACAGTAGTCCAGTCTAGATATGACAAGTGACTGAACAAGCAGTTGTGTGGCATGTTCAGTGAGGAAGGGTCTTATCTTCCTGATATTGTAGTGTGTAAATCTACATGATCGTACTGTCTTTAAGATGGTATCGATGGTTACCCCTAGATTTCTGAATGTTTTGTAAGGTGTTACTGTATGGTCTTCCTCAAATTTAGTTGAATCTGAAGAACAAAGGAAGTGCTGTTCACTGCCTTTATCTGTTGAGGCCACTGCCATATTCAACTCCAAGTGTACAGCTAGATCTATATAGATGTGAACATTTTTTAAATCTCCTAATTATGGTAATTCCAACATGGCGTGAACCCACCATAAGGCTTTGAATACATGTGAGAGTTTTGAAATACCGAACATTATCTGACAGGGTTCGTTTGAACATTGTCAATGTATGTCTATGAATTTATGGGGGATTTGATTGTCTGTTACAGGAAAAGTGTTAGTCCGATCAATGAGAAAATATAGAGAAACCAGAGTCAGAACTGTCTGAAGGTCTGTGCTAAGCTTAGTGAAAGTAGCTTAAAAAGCTCTAGCAAGATCATTTTGGTCTTGGTTTAGGGATTTTGGAAAAACCCTAAATCAATTCTGTAGAATATGAGGATGTTGGCTGTCAAGTGGACATAATACAACTTTGGACATAATAAAACACTTTGCATTAAAAAAACACTGTCTCCATTTTGCCATTTTGTGTATGCCTGTGTTTGCCATCATTAAACTGTATTTTATCATGTTAATATCGGCATTATATTGACCATTGGCCACACTGCTCGGAAGATATCAGCTTCAGCCACTGGAAAACCTGTATAGGTCGACCACTACATACCTGCAACTACTCTATGGCAACAACTACATCAACACACCAATCCAGCTACAGAGCTCCACAGACCCGGTTTACACCTGGTATTAAGATGTGTTTCGGGTGATCCAATCACAAGTGTTCAGTGTTAAATACAGGTGTAAACGGAATCTAAAATGTGCTCAGATCACGGACGTAATCAAAAACTCATGTGACCACATCGCACTTGAGGTGTGAAATGCTAATCTGTCCTGTATGCATTGTGGCTAACAGCAAAGCGCCACCCCTCACCTGTCAATCGACCACTGTGCTAAAACAAGTTTAAACTTTGGTTACAAACGGCTTTAAAAGGAAATAGCCATCCATTTGGAAAGTTTAAAAAAGCGGATACATACACAAGCACAGAAACGTTTCTTCTTCAGTGTTTCTGATATCAACATGCAGTGACACAGATGACAAGCACACACATCTAATGCTCTGTAATACAGGTAATCCAATAAAATAATAGATAGTACTGCTTGAAATGTTGCTTTTGTGCTTAGATTGAATATCAACTGCATCTGGGAGAAACAGCACTTTTATTTGAGCTTTCTTAGTCTTTAATACATTTTTTTGGATTGTTATTGTGCATAAACACACTAAGTGATTATGTGTGCTGTCATGAAATCAGAGACCCTCCCCTCGAAATCTGATCACAAGTGGTCACAGGAGATGCATTTAAGCTACCAGGTGTAAACAGTGATGTGTTTTGCCTGACCACATGTATCGGATCATCCATCTTAATACCAGGTGTTAACAGGGTCACAGTGTAATGAGTCTAAAACCCACAATCTTGATTTGATAATAAAAGACCATTGTATTTGGAGGCTGAATATATAATCATTTGAAGAATAGGAGTGATTGTATATTCAAATCAATCTACTATAGACACAATTTTACTGATTAAATCAGAAGTACTATCATGCATCTATCACACACACACACACACGGACACACTATGCTAGATGTTTTAGTGGTGTTACTCAACTATATTTACATTGTTAAGGCTAAAGTCAGACATTTAGTAGTGTCTACAAGAGAAAATATACTGTACCAAATCTAAGGATCGACTGAACAGAGATGACCACGAGAGGTTTGTCTGTTTGGGGAGAGGGGTTAAATTGCATTACTCTTCAAAACTAAAGCTGTGTCCAAAATCACTCTCTCATTTACTAGTTCCTTAATAGAGAATTCCACATAGTGCACTATGGGGAAGGGTTGACCAAAAACAATTAAGTGAATTCGGACACAATGTAAATACAGTTTACAGCCTGTTGAGACTCTGAGATTTCTGAGCATATGGTCTGTCTAATTCTGTTTTTTCTCTGCCTCCAACTCGTCTGTCTCTTTTCCTGTGTGTGTGTCTCTCTCTCTCGGTCTGATTAATGATCAGATCCATATGTTTGCAGGTCTCGAGAACATTTCAACACTGTTTCTTCCATAGCAACTCACTTTACAGACACATACAACAAAACACTCACATATTTATACTCTAAATGTGCAGCTGGCTGCCAGATATGGGTTGTAACTTGTATTTATTTTCTAGTTGTGTCATGTGTTGGCAGGATGGCTCACTTTACCTCAAGATGACCAGCACTAGATGAGAAGGGTCAGCTCAAACATACACATTGATTTGACTAAATTTTTACTACGAGTCTCAGAATGACAAGTATCAAGATAGTTTGAGTAATATTTAAATCACACAGCAAAACTAGATAAAAACTTGAATGGCTCTGTTTACATGCACATGAAAATCCTTTGCTAATATTCTGATTATGTTCAGTAAATGTCCTAAACTGATTGCCATAACCTGATTGCGCCACTAAATAAGGCCTCTGCTGTACTGTAATAAGACTGCTGATATATGCCTGTATTAATCAGAATTTGGTTATATTCTGATTATGTGTTAACCCAACTGCCATAACCTTTTCGTGCCAATATTCTGGTTTCTAGAAATCTGAATAAGACCGCTGATGTATGACTGTATTAATCAGAATTCAGCGTCATTAAAACACCTTATTCTTGATACCAACTGTTCATTCATTTACATCCATGCATATCCGAACAAAAGTAATTCTGGGTGCTCTGAAAGACAGGCAGCTGTGAAAAGTCAAACTATCAAAAGAAACACTTTTCTGAAGCAAGACGACGACAGATGGAAGAAAGCAACGTAACGGTCTCATAACAGTTTTTTTGCAATTCGTTGCAGTTGTGAGTTGTCGTCAAGCAAATTAATAAGAATTGATGATTTGATTAAAAATCAATCCACTGAAACAAACTCAAAAACACATTAGTGTTGGCCAGATTTTGTTCGAAATGACGAAATGTCACTTGTTCGTTCTTCGATTTCGATAGTAGCAGTCATTCAGGAGTACCAGTACTTCGGTACTAAAATAAAAAAGATGTAAAGATACCGGTATGGCAGATAGCAGTACCGGTAGTACAGAGCACTGATTCGATTCGGTCCCCGTGAGCCGTCTTACTGACAGACTGCTGCTTACAAATGTAACTCACTTATTTGAGCATTTGTTCTGTGACACTTTTTACATCGAAATGGACAATTAATCAAATTGAAATTGTGATATGTCCTAGTGCGATTATCATTAAACCACAAAGGCATGTGATTTAATTAAATAAATATACAGTCTGCATGTACTGTGCACTGCAAAGTGAATGTGTGAAGCCACTCATATACCAAAAACACCACAATTTATGAGAAACGCACACTGTGCTTGTTGTAGAAGATGTGCTCATTTACTGCAACCTGCACAGTGCCTGCAGATTATATATTTATATAATTAAATTGCAGCATTTTGCACTTCAATAATCATATATCCAAGCCGAGCGAACACGGCAGGTTATATCCAGAGGAGAGTGGAGGCTCCACCCCCAGGTGATTCAGCAGATCTGGAGTCGATTCGGCCAAGCGCAGGTAGACCTGTTCGCTTCCCCAGAATCCTCCCATTGCCCACTATGGTACTCTCTGACCGAGGCTCCCCTCGGCACAGATGCCTTGGCACACAGCTGGCCCACGGGCCTTCGCAAGTATGCGTTTCCCCCAGTGAGCCTACTTGAGTCAGCAGAGTTAAAGGCGCTCTCTCTGAAGACCGCCTTCCTGACGGCGCTCACCTCCATCAAGAGGGTAGGAGACCTGCAGGCGTTCTCTGTTAGCAAAATGTGCCTAGAGTTCGGTCCGGCTTACTCTCACATCATCCTGAGACCCCGACCGGGCTACATGCCCAAGGTTCCCACGACCCCTTTTAGGGATCAGGTGGTGAACCTGCAAGCGCTGCACCAGGAGGAGGCAGACCCAGCCTTGGCGTTGCTGTGTCCGGTGAGTGCTCTTCGCATCTACTTGGACCGCACGCAGAGCTTTAGAAGCTTGGAGCAGCTCTTTGTTTGCTTCGGTGGACAGCGGAAGGGAAGTGCTGTCTCCAAACAGAGGATCACCCACTAGGTCGTCGATACCATCACAATGGCATACCACACCCAGCACGTGGCGCCCCCTGCTGGCCTATGAGCCCATTCTACCAGGGGTGTTGCGGCTTCTTGGGCGTTGTCCCACGGCGCCTCTCTAGCAGACATATGTAGACATATGTTGGGCAACACCTAACACCTTTGTGAGGTTCTTCCTCCCTAGCCTAGTAGCCATCGAGTGTTCGGAGACGTTCGCTGCCGCCCCAGTACGGGCGTCACCAGGCTCCCGTACTGAGGTAAGTGCTCCACATGTGCCGGTTGTCCCCCTAGGCAACCCCGTGTGATGTATATTACGCAAAATGGTTTCCCTGCCGGTAAACCGCATCTTCCTTGGGCAGAGGGCCCTCTGTCCTTGGCCGCTGTGTTTGTAGCAGTTGGCCGTTCCCCTAGGTGCGGGGGACCGCATTATGCCTGACAGTGTGTTGGGGGTAGTTATGTGACGGCTTGCTGCACTGGCTACGAGGCACACAGAGGTCTGCCCGTCTCGCACCGCCAGTCTGTGTAACTCGGTTCAGCTCCTTGTGGTCCAGTGGGACCCCTAGTGTCAACTCATCGACACAACGACTCGGTTACAAATGTAACCTTCGTTCCTTGATGGAGGGAACGAGACGTTGTGTCCCTCCTGCCACAACACTGAACCATCCGCTGAAATGGCCGGGTCTTTTGGCTTGGCTCCTCAGTGTGATACCTGATGTGCATTTGCAATGTCACCCCTTTTATACCCGTATGTCCGGGGAGTGGCATGCAAATTCCACACGCCTTTTCTCAAGATCAGAGATCTCTGTGCTCTGCATGAGCGACCCCTTGTGTCAACTCATCGACACAACTTCTCTCCCTCCATCAGGGAACGAAGGTTACATCAGTAACCGAGACGTTTATCGGGGTCTTAAGAGTGTGCTAATAAACCACTTCATGTATAGACCAATTAATGAGGAGATTTATATGCCGTCGAGTATTATATTTCTGAAAACGTAAACGATGTCAATGGAAACTGGACAGGTAAAAGAATAAGTTTTGTATTATGGTAGCCTCATGAAAAAAAATTTGCACATGGCAACAGTTATTAACAAATATTGGGCATGCACAAGAATTTGACAGGCAGGAATTTGATAGTGATGGCAGAATGCTTTTCGTTTTTCGATTTCTGAATTATTTGTTTTGTTGTGGTCATTTGTCATAGGCCTGCAAAACTGTTTATGCAGCTGTCAGAAAAAAAAGAAACATGCCCATTACGTTCTTCTGTGGGTTTAAGCTTTAAGGCACAACATTGCCAACTCCTGGCCTGGCATGATTATGAAAGGATTTTAAAGTGCAATATAAAGTTTTTTTTGTTTTGTTCTGAGAACGTAAATATCTGTATACGTGTGGACAAGGCCTAAGTCCTTGTTTACAAAAAAGGAAAGAAACCTGTAATTTCTGGTGTGGATTTCTTCCAGTAAGACAGTGTGTGTGCAATCTCACCTTGTGTTTGGAGTTGATTGTGTGTTCACTGGTGTCTGCAGTGGTGTACGGGAGACTGCTGGACGATGAAGACGGCTCTCTGTCTCTCTCTTTGTCCTTCTCTCCAAACCAGGAGAAGGGCATGCAGGTGGGGATGGAGGTCATGGACTCTGAAGGTGAGACTCGAATCCCTCCACCAGACTCCTCGAGAAGCTCTGCTGAACCTCTACAAAAGACGATGAATGGAAAGAGTGAATGTATCATCAGCAGGGGAGACCAAAGGCAATTGTAACAGTTTTTATATTTTCCTTCATAACTCGCAGACTACTGCAAATCTACTTGACATCTTTGGTATAACATGTTCTGTCGGGAATATTGTTTTCAATCAAAAATTCAATATGGTTCCTAGATTGTACATATATTTTTAGCAGGCATAGAGAGAACTCCGTTAGTGTCATGACTCTCGCTTGTTTGTGATTGAAGAAATTTAGTGTGTTGCAATTCCACCCCAGTCTCTGCTACTGAGCAAAGTCAAATTCAGTGTGTGTGAGTGTGTGTGTGTACCTGCTGTCCAGTGATGCTCTCATAGATTCTTTTTGTTTTCTCCCTTTTCCTCCAGATTTACGCAAGCCACTATCAGAACAATACAATCAGAAATACACACCAAAAAACAAGTGAAGACAACAAGACAGGAAACAAAACAAAATACAATATGCCATAATTCTGACAAACAGAAACAGACAACTGATAGAGCCTATAAGTGTGTCATGAATGTTTTTGAACCTACCCAAAATCTGGGAATCTCCTTTTGGTTTTTCCAGCAGCATCATTAGACTCATCTGAAATAAACACTATTGAATCAGAACACAAACCCAGACAAACATCTGCAACAGTCCAAACAAACACGTTTGCTCATGAATTGATTTAGAAGGTTTCTCTTGCAAAGAAAACTACACCTTACTCAATGCCATACAAGTCACCATAACACAGAAAAACTGTTAAATTGACATAATACTCCCCCAAGAACTTTTCAGGTAATTGGCCCGTATACACCTGGCATCAAGATGCATTTTGGGAGATCCGTTTGAGATGGATCCACTTCAACCACATTCAGAGATGGCCAAAAGTGGTAGAAAATGCATGTAACCATATTGGGAATGTAAATGCTAATCTGTTTGAATATGTTAATCCAGCAGCTAAGCACAGCCTACTCAACTGTCAATCAACCACTGCACCAAACAATAGTTTTAATCTCTTAATCAGAGTCCATTCCAGCTCAATTGAGGCACTTACTAAATAGAGGTAGACCAATATATCTGTTTTACTGAATAATCTGTGCCAATATTTGCATTTTGGAACAATTGGTTATAAGTCAAAATCTATGCCGACAGCTATACGGTAATGTGCACCGTTAGCACATACATCTCCAACTTCATATCTTGTGAATAATAATAAAACGTATTTCTCAATAAACCTCATCTAGTGAAATAAACAGTTGAAGTCAGATGTTTACATACAAATTGTTTAACCACTCCACAGATTTTATATTAGCAAACTATAGTTTTGGCAAGTCATTTAGGAAATGTACTTTGTGCAAGACATGACAAATCTTTCCAACAACTGATTACAGACAGATTACTTTTAATTGATTATATCACAATTCCAGTGGGTCAGAAGTTCAAGCATTTATACAATTAGCTTCTGATAGGAGGTGTCCTGAATTGGAGGTGTACCTGTGGATGTATTTTAAGGCCTCCCTTCAAACTCAGTGCCTCTTTGCTTGACATCATGGGAAAATCTAAACAAGTCAGCCAAGACTTCATAAAAAAAATTGTGGACTTCCACAAGTCTGGTTCATCATTGGGAGTAATTTCCAAACACCTAAACCACTTACATCTGTACAAACAATAGTTTGCAAGTATAAACACCATGGGATCATGCAGTCAACATACCACTCAGGAAGGAGACACATTGTTATATCTAGAGATTAACTTAATTTGTTGCAAAAGTGCAAATCCCAGAACAACAGCAAAGGACCTAGTGAAGATACTGGAGGAAACAGGTAGACAAGTATCTATATCCACAGTAAAACATGTCCTATATTGACATAACCTGAAAGGCTGTGAAGCAAGGAAGAAGCCACTGTTCCAAAACCACCATAAAAAAGCCAGACTACAGTTTACAAGTGTACATGGGGACAAAGATCTTACATTTTAGAGAAATGTCCTTTTGTCTGATGAAACATAAATTGAACTGTTGGAGGAAAAAGGGTGAGGCTTGCAAGCCAAAGAACACCATCCCAACCGTGAAGCATGGGGGTGGCAGCATCATGTTGTGGGAGTGTTTTGCTGCAGGAGGGACTGGTGCACTTCACAAAATAGATGGCATCATGAGGAAGGAAAATTATGTGGATATATTGAAGCAACATCTCATTTGGGTCTTCCAAATGGACAATGACCCCAAGCATATCTCCAAAGTTGTGGCAAAATGGCTTAAGGACAACAAAGTCAAGGTATTGGAGTGGCCATCACAAAGTCCTGACCTCAATCTGAACTGAAAAATCTGAAAAAGCATGTGCGAGCAAGGAGGCCTGCAAACCTGACACATTTACACCAGTTCTGTCTGAAGGAATGGGCCAAAATTCCGGCAAATTATTGTGAGAAGCTTGTGGAAGGTTTCCCAATATGTTTGACCCAAGTTAAACAATTTAAAGGCAATGCTGCTAAATACTAACAAAGTGTATGTAAACTTCTGACCCACTGGAAATGTGATGAAAGAAATAAAAGCTGAAATAAATAATTCTCTCTACTATTATTCTGACATTTCACATTCTTAAAATAAAGTAGTGCTCCTAACTGACCTAAGACAGGGAATGTTTTTTTATGATGTTTTTTTAATTGTCAGGAATTGTGAAAAACTGAGTTTAAATATATTTGGCAAAGGTGTATATAAACTTCTGACTTGAACTGTATATACACAAAACCCTTCATCTGGTGAATATATAGCCTATAAAAAGCTTAATTTGGTAAATACTTACATAGAGAACATTGTAACGGATCCCTTCATCCCCAGTGTATTTCGGGCTTGTTTATATATAAAAGTCCTGCTATATGCACCAAATCAGATTTTCTTTTCCTGGTTATTATTGGGATTTTGGTTAAGTAATGACAAAAAAAACTTTAACTTCAATAAAAAAACAAACAAAAAACATTTTCACTAGTGGACTTTTTCAGTTTTGCAACATTTCTAAAATTATAAAAATTGTAACCAATATTTGATAAAAACGTGCACTTTAAAGTCCAGACTCCTGTTACCCCTGGAATGGTTACAGGGGTCATGACATGCACAATTTATTTTTTTTTTCTTCCTTGGGGTTCACTTATAATGTTAGTAAAAAATGTTCACAACAAACAGTCATAATGTAGTATTGCATGACCTTTTTCTACCCTGTCTTTGGCCCTCTGTCTTAAATGCTCAGTTTTCCGTATACTTTAAGACAAGCCCACTGTTATGATTGGCCCTCCTACCATTACAAGTGTGAAACCATATTTTACAATAATGAAAACAAAATCCCCTAAAAGCACTCAGTCCAGACAATCATTATGAACATTTGTCCTAATTTATATAAAGCAATCAATCAAACTACAACGGTTGTCGATTGGAATATCAACAGAAAACTGAAAAAATGGTCACACTGTTTCTCCCCAATATTTATCAGGCATACAAGATTTGGAGATAAAACAACGCTGTTTTTTCCCTTGTGCTCAGCATTCTTCTGCTATATTTAATTTAATCTCAAATCAATACTTGGTGAGAAATTATGTATTTCTTTGGTAAGCAACCATGTAATAATCATGATATGCTCCCCTTTGGAGTCTTGATCATGGTTTATTTTATTTTGTGTTATTTTGTGAAAAGTAAGTGGGGGAAAAAAAGGGGAATTATTCTTGTTACTCACTGCATGGCATTATTGTCGTGTCCAGTATAGTTGCCACTGCATCATCTTTCAATGCAAGTTTCTTTGAAAAGCTTCAGAAGAAGACATTTCATCCATGAATCCAAAATATCCAAACATTTGAATCTGAAATTCATTTGAATTAGTCACTCATTCCTAACGTTGGGATCCTTCAGAAGGATATTGCAGAGATACAGTTTTTCCACAACCAGGAACACAACAATATCTTGGGAACTAACGCAACTCTTTTCATTGGTTAAAATCTAATTACAGCTGCAATATCACTTTCAGTGCTGCAGTATCCCAGCCGCTTTCTCTCTCTGTAAACTCACCGGCCGTGACGATCACGTATGTTGTGGAGGCGGGGACTATGCAAATGACACTGCACTGTGACATCACAATGTAGCCGATTTCAAAACAAGTTGTTTTTGCAGAGTGGAAACTATAAATTCTTTTTTGGACTGGAGAGGAAGATTTCAGTTCTAAAACTTACAAGCATGTTTTTATAGCACAATGACCTCTTAAATGTCAAAATATCAAGGAAAATTTGATTTCTCATCTCATGACCTATTTAAATATCAAATCAGGCTAGCCTATATTACAGTCTATCAGAGTGTCATGCTAGTTACCTTTGACCTCCTTGCCCTTGCCTTTGGACTCTATCTTCTTCATGTTGGAGGGGGAGGAGTCTTTGGGTGATGAGAGGGTGGGGCTTTGTGAATCCCTCTGCACTGATTGGCCACTGCTCACCCCAGAATGGACCTCTTCTTTCGAGGAGGATATGACCAGCGGCAGGGACAAACTCTCCTGGATTGAGCTACAGCGAGGAGGAGAGTCAGGACTCCTCAATTCACTGCCATCATCATCCTGAGAAATGGATAGAGAAAGAAAGGGAACGACATGAGTGTGAGTAAATGACAAGAGAATTAAAATTTTTGGGTGAATTATTCCTATAAGCTCTTCCTGTCGCCAACCTGTGCAGGTCCCACTGGCGAGCTGAGCGTCTCTTTGAGTTTACTGCGGGACGGTGGCTGTCGTTTGGACCTCTGGGCCAGATGGGCTCGGCCACGAAGAGCACTGGTGTCCAAACGCTCCGTCTCAGGGATGACCTCACTCCAATCCGCACCTGACATATTAAACCAAACTGCATATTACACATGAAAACAATGCTCTAACTTTTTAAATGTTAAAATATTTTCTCCTATCCCAGCTTAATATGCAGATACAACTGTAAGTAAGCCATTCATAGGGTTATTTCCAAAAACTTGAACACACTTTTAATGCAAACAAACATGGCAAAGTGGATTTAACTGACGGTGGGATGTTTGTTCAATCATGGATATATGGGGGGAGTATTTGGGAAAGATTTTTGTTTGATTGATTTTGCAATTCTGTTTGGTGACACTATTGGGCCAGAAATTAGACACTTCAACATTAAAGGGATTTTTATCCAAAAATTCTCTCAGCATTTACTCCCCCTCATGCCATCCAAGATGTGTATGACTTTCTTTCTTCAGCAGAACACAAATTAAGATTTAAGAAGAATACACTTTTTTTATAGAACATTGTTAATAGACAATTTGAAGACACTTGTGAATGTACCTATGTTTCAGGAAATTTCCATATGTCATGACATTAAAACCATTTCCAGCAGACAGTTTATAAGTCTAAAGTATTCCTCTGAGATTCTGCATTTTAAATGGTTAAAAAATCTTCCATCACTCTCAATTACTAACTCTTCACTTCATATAGTTATTAAAAATGAGAGATAACAAATGAAGCTTGTACTCACCCAGCAGAATTGAATCTGCTGACTTACTGCCTGACAGTGAAGACTCATTACAACCGCTGCCAGATTCAAGCGTTGCCAACTACAGAGGGACAAAGAGAGAGATGAGTGCGATGATGCACAAGCCTGACGTCTCTGGTCTCGGTCATGTGTATGTGCGCTCACCCTTTGCTGCAGATCTTCTATCTGAGATTTATATGCAGCCTCTTTCTCATCCAGTGTTCTTCTGAGCTCCTCCTCCCTCTGCTCAAACTCTGCTTCTCTATATCACACAAACATTTCCAGTTAATCAGAATGCTTTATTATAATCTCTGCATTTCAAAGTGGCATAATTGGCTCACATTAAAGGGATAGGTCAGAGATCTTTTATACTGAGATACTGACCTCCACGGCTCTACTACAGCAGAGAGCATAATGGTCAACATGGATCAAGTGAGACTTCTAAGCTAATAATATAATAGCCCTGACATCAATGAACCATGCAAATCCATCCGTGAATTCTCTTATAAAACAGCAATTCCAGAAAACTTGGGACAATATGCAAAATGCCAATTAATACAAGGAATGGTTTGTAACTTGTTCACCCTGTGCTATATTGAAAGCACTGCAACTGATTTGATGTTTTACCTTGTGAACTTTATTGTTTCTGAAAATATACAGTACAGTCATTTTAAATCTGGTGATTGCAACACATTCCAAAAAAGTTGGGACAGTTGAGTATATACCACTGTTTAACCACCATTTCTTCTAATGACACTTATTAAACATTTGGGCACCAAGACACATGTTTGTTAAGTTTAGCAAGCAGAATTCCCCCAGTTGCACAATTGTACGGGGCCTTCGTTGCCATATTTTGCATTTCCTTTTTGTTTTTTTATTACCATTTTGCATACTTTCCCAAGTTTCTTGGAATTGGGGTTGTTGTCCAATATGCCATTTGTGCATCCTATTTCAAGTGTTTTGAAAGCATATAATAGGTTTTGGTGAAATTTAAGTAATTTTCCAGTGAAATTCTTGATGTCTGCTGTGCGTTCATGAGCTCTACACGGGCACACGTGTTCATGCGCAAATTAGAGTTAAGTCATGACAACTATATTTTAGAGTTAAGAATAGATAATAGTAAAGAATAAATGTAAGGTGTTATAATGGATATGACAATTGCTAGGTTTGTTCTTGATGTACAAGTTCTGCTTATGCTGCTGTTGCACTATTAAACATACAGTTGAAGTCAGAAGTTTATACACCTTTGCCAGATACATTTAAACTCAGTTTTTCAGAATTCCTGACATTTAATCATACAAAACATTCCCTGTCTTAAGAGTCAGGTTTGTAGGCCTCCTTGCTCGCACACGCTTTTTCAGTTCTGCCCACAAACTGAATCGGATTGAGGTCAGGGATTTGTGATGGGCACTACAATACCATGACTTTGTTGTCCTTAAGCCATTTTTCCACAACTTTGGAGGTATACTTGGGGGTCATTGTCCATTTAGAAGACCAATTTGCGACCGAGCTTTAACTTCCTGGCTGATTTCTTGACATGTTGCTTCAGTATAGTCACATCATTTTTCTTCCTCATGATGTCATCTATTTTGTGAAGTTCACCAGTCCCTCCTGCAGCAAAGCACCCCACAACATGATGCTGCCACCCCCATGCTTCATGGATGGTGTTCTATGACTTGCAAGCCTCACCCTTTTTCCTCCAAACATAACGATGATCATTATGGCCAAAGTGTTCAATTTTTGTTTCATTAGACCAGAGGACATTTCTCCAAAAAGTAAGATCTTTGTCCCCATGTGCACTTGCAAAATGTAGCCTAGCGTTTTTATGGTGGTTTTGGAACAGTGGCTTCTTCCTTGCTGAGCAACATTTCAGGTCATGTCAATATAGGACTTGTTTACTGTGGATATAGATACTTGTCTACCTGTTTCCTCCAGTATCTTCACTAGGTCATTTGCTGTTGTTCTGGGATTGATTTCTACTTTTTGCATCAAACTACGTTCATCTCTAAGAGACAGAATGCATCTCCTTACTAAGCGGTATGATGGGTGTGTGGTCCCATGGTGTTTATACTTCCGTACTATTGTTTGTACAGTTGAACGTGGTACCTTCAGGCATTTGGAAATTACTTCCAAGGATGAACAAGAATTGTGCAGGTCTGCAAGTTTTCTTTCTGAGGTCTTGGTTGATTTCTTTTGATTTTCTCAATGTCAAGCAAATAGGCACTGAGTTTAAAGGTAGGCTTTAAAATACATGCACAGATACACCTGCAATTCAGTACACCTCCTATCAGAAGCTAATTGGCTAATTGTATAAAGGCTTGACATCCTTTTCTGGAATTTTCCAAGCTGCTTAAAGGCACAGTTAACTAAGTGAATGTAAACTTCTGTCCCACTGGAATTGTGATAGTCAATTAAAAGTCGAGGGGCCTGGGTAGCTCAGCGAGTAAAGACGTTGACTACCACCCCCGGAGTCGTGAGCTTGAATTCAGGGTGTGCTGAGTGACTCTAGCCAGCTCTCCCAAGCAAACAAATTGGCCTGATTGCTAGGGAGGGTAGAGCCACATGAGGTAACCTCCTTGTCGCTATAATGTGGTTCGCTCTTTGTGGGGCGACAGCTGTTTAACAGAGCGCAACATTGGCCGGCCACTTTTTTCAGCCTTATTGGTATCGGAAGTATTTTTTTCATAGGAATTTCATTAATTTCTTCATTAAAGAGTTGTAAGCCATAAACCAAAGCAACCAGCTCCGAGGTGAATAACAACATTACAAACTTTGATTTGAAGCAAAAAAGTATGTGAAAATCAGAAAAAAAGACAAAGGTTCAACACTGTGTATTTAATGAGGGAATGAACTACAATCCCATGAAGCACTGCCAATTATGTAATCAAAGTGTTATTGATTATAAGTTTTATTGGAATCGTAAAAAAAACAAAAAAAAAAACATTCAAATTTATTCAAATATATGTAGTTTGAGAGTGTAGGGAGATCGACTCGATTGCGTCATTGAAAGTGCGACATGCCTTATTCACAGTAGCGTCATCTTTGATTTTTTGACAGAAATGACAACAAGGCTGTGAGGGATAGATGTATAGTCTCTTCAATAGGCTGTACTGTAATTTAAAGTGTTTTGGATTAAACATTAAAACAATATCTGTCCAAGGCCATTCGGTATTCAAAGAACTTCAAACAACAAGAGATGTGGAAAATCACACGTGATCTAGGAGCTTTATCCCATGTGTGCCATTGTAGAGATGGTATAGATCCCTCACAGCATCACTTTCATTCACGTTAAAAATAAAACATGTTGCTACTGTGAATGTGGTCTATTTTTTAAATTAAGTTGAAATAACATGGACTGATGGCTTTAGCAGAAGCGTATATTCCATCCATTACAACCTCGGAGCTCACAGTACTGCCTGTAAAGGTTTATAAGTTATATTTAATGATCAATTTGTCAATGGAAAAAAATTATGATTTTCACTTCCAGAAACAGACAGATGTGCTTTACAGTATATTGATGGAGAGTTTAGAGTTTGGGTTCAGCACTCACTTCTGTTGAAAGTCTTTGAGCAGTTTCTTGGCTTTGCAGTATTTTTTGTCCAGCGCTTCATATTGGCTCTGTGTGTCATTCAATTGTTCGTTTATGCTTTTACAGAGAGCCTGAGCTTCCAGCCAGTTCTTCTCCATCTGAGCGATTCTTTCGGAGTTCTCCTGAACGCTCCGCTCTAACTGAGTTTCCCTCGCCTCCCACGCCACACGCTCCTCTGATGACTCCCTCAACTACAACAATACAAGAGCATTTTACAGTTAAAGGGAAAGTTCACCTAAAAATTACAATTCTTTCATCTTCATTTACGCACCCTCATGTCATTTTAACTCATTTGACTTATTTTATTGTGCAGAACACAAAAGGAGTTCTAGTAGAAGTTAGCAGAACGTCCAAGCTGCTTTTTCCATATAATGGAAGTGAATGGTGGCCACAACTCTCAAGCAAAATTTTAAATGAATAACATCTTAGATTTCAGTCTGTTCCTCACACAAATCTATTGTATCTTATGCAGAAGACTTTGAATTTAGAACACAAGTTGTATGAACTACTTTCTTGATGCTTTTTAGCCCTTTTTGAGGCTTGACAGTCCCTGGTCCCCATCAACTTTCATTGTGTGTAAAATAGCAGCTTGAAATGTCTGGTAGATATTTCCTCTTGTGTTAGAAAAAATGTACTTACTATTTATAGGTATGTGTTTGAGTGAAATGAACATCTTTGTTTTATTCTATAAAGTCCTGACAACATTTCTCCCAAATTCCACATAAAAATATTGTCATTTAGAGCATTTATTTGCATAAAATGACAAATGATCAAAATAACAAAGATGTTGTGTTTTCAGACCTTAAATAATGCAAAGAAAACAAGTTCAGAGATCAACAGAGAATGGTCAGACTGGTGTGAACTTACAAAGTCTACAGTAACTCAGATAACCACTCTGTATAATTATGGTGAGAATAATATCATGTATATCAACAATATCTGATCAGTATATATATATATATATATATATATATATATATATATATATATATATATATATATATATATATATATATATATATATATATATACACACACACACACACACACACACACACATTACTACAATTTTACAACAGTAACGTCATGGTTAATTTGAGTTAAAACCAAGTTTTCCTCCAAAAAACATGCCCTCACAAAATGAAGCATGGTTTAATATAGTAAACATGCAGAAGCCATGTAAAACTACAGTTTTAAAAAACAATCGTCCATGTTCCACAAATGAACCATGGTGTACCTATAGTAAAACTAACCAATAAAAAAAATATTTCACTATAGCAAAACTACTGTGAGGGAATGCAAATTATTTCAGAAAAAGTGTATATGTATAAAAACAAAAAAGAAACTGAAATTGCTAAACATTTGATGTTCAGGAAAAAGCCAGATACAGTTCATACCCTCTCTTTCAATTCATCAACTTCAGCTTCTGCAATGCTGTTTTTCAGCTGGAGCTGAACATAAAACAGAAACAAAACACTCAATGCATCAAACCTCATAAGAACAAATCATTATATTCACCTTCATTCATCAACTAAATAAAAAAAAGATCTCCGTTACCTCTTTAAATCTGAACGTTAGATGAGTGATGTCCATGTTTGAAGGCAGGAACATTCCTTCACTTTCTGGCATGTCGTACACTTCCACATTCCTCCGGCCAAAACTCGAACCCAGGATGCCCTCCTCACCCCCTTCCTCCTCATCCTCATACTGCTCGTCCTGTGATGACATCATAGACAGACACAGAGAC
This sequence comes from Moxostoma hubbsi, assembly GCA_032164185.1. Taxonomy (NCBI): domain Eukaryota; kingdom Metazoa; phylum Chordata; class Actinopteri; order Cypriniformes; family Catostomidae; genus Moxostoma; species Moxostoma hubbsi. The sequence goes on along the minus strand of JAVLUX010000011.1, from coordinate 43,568,972 downwards.
ATGACGCAACATTGCATCTAAAAATAGTTCAATGTTATAAATTAAAAAATAACCCAAGTGTCGTGTCCAGTACAGAGAATAAAACATGCTAAATGTGCCAGTGACCTCTCTCTCCAAAGAGCAGGTGAAATATTAACCGTTCAGAATGGTCATAATCCAAACACTTCCTACCCAAATAGCAGAAGATTATACTTCAACACAGACCTAAACAACCTCATTCAGACTGTGAATAGACTCACAAATCAGTTTCTTTGTTCAACATGATGGGATTTACATATTTTTGCATATTTGAACTCTCCCACAAAGCAGTTCTGGAGAAATTACAGCATCTGAAATCTGAAAAGTGCAAATACAACTTCACTCTGTTGTTAGAGATATCTGTCTACGACCCTTTCCGAATCAAAATCCAGTCTGCATAAAGTATGTCTTTATAAGATATAGAACCAAAGTAAAACAGTTTCTAAATTCTGATCCTGGGTCAGTAGTATCAGTCACATTCTGTAATCTTTTCAAAGACAGTGGTTCTAATAGTCAGTGAATAATTGTGATTGTTACGTGCATTGCAAGTGAGGAGCATTATATCAATGATGCACGGAGCTGCTGACTATGTAGAGCATTTCCAAATTGATCTCTTATGAGGCATCATTTCAGTAAGAATGCTGCCATAGAAGACAGCTGCCTAAGAAGGCAGGAGACAGTGAGGCAGCTCAGTTTTTGAACAGACCAGGATTTGCTTTTAAAGCATTAAAAACTTCTGAATGACATGAAAAATATAGTTTTAAACAGAAAAATATTTCTAAATATTTAAAATATGTCTCTCTTTTCTGTCAACTTTAGTTTGGGTCAATTTTACATTTACACTGTTTTTGGAAGTAATATATATTATATTATATTATATTATATTATATTATATATATAAAAAACAGCACTATTTGAAATGTCATTTTGGATCAAATCTAGACAGACGCCATTTCCAGCAGCATCACTCCAACAACTGGCTCTAACAAGGACAGACAGAGATGTGGAAGGCCAGATGTACAACTAAACAAGAGGAGAAGTACATCAGAGACTCTAGTTTGAGAAATAGATGCATCAACATGTCCTCAGCTGACAGCTTCATTGAATTCTACCCGCTCAACACCAGTTTCATGTACAACAGTAAAGAGAAGACTCGGGGGTGCATTATGGGAACAATTGCAAAGAAAAAGACACTTTTGAAACAGAAAAACAAACAGAAAATGTTAGAGTGGGCAAAGAAACACAGACACTGGACAACAGATAATTGGAAAAGAGTGTTATGGATCTTAAACCCATTGAGCTTTTGTGGGGTCAGTTAGACTGTAAGGTGCAGAAGTGCCCGACAAGACAGTCACATCTATGGCAAGTGCTACAGGAAGTGTGGGGTGAAATATCACCTGAGTATCTGGACAAACTGACAGCTAGAATGTCAAGGATCTGTAAAGCTGTCATTGGTGCACGTGGAGGATTTTTTTTTTGAAAACTCTTTGAAATAGATTAAGAAGTTCTGAATTTTTTTTTCAAATTGTAATAGTAATTTTTCACATTTTCCAATTTCTTTCCAAAAGAGCAAAATCTGTACATTATTCCAAACTTTTGGCTACCAGTGTGTGTGTGTGTGTGTGTGTGTGTGTGTGTGTGTGTATATATATATATATATATATATATATATATATATATATATATAATTTTTATATTTAGATTTTATAATATTATATATAATATATTGCTAGTGTTGTCAAAAGTACTGGTACTTCGGTACCAAGTTGATACTAAAATAAAAAAAGATAATACCAGTAATACCAGATAATAATATGTTTCTAACACCGCTAAAGGCTTCAATGTTAGACTGCACTCGAGCTGTGTGCTTTAAATTAATATATAAATCTGTCCGCAAATACACTGACAACTCCACAGACAGTAATAATTCAAGTTGTATGAGATGACAAAACAGAGCACTAATCCACTGTGAACCACGCAGCACATGTAAACTATATTATATCACAGCATTCGCACTTAAATCTCACCTCAACTTTATTTATATAGCATTTAACACAATAGAGTTGACCAAAGTCAGAAATTAGTTAGCAGAGATGGGCCACTTCTTTTAAAATGAATGAGAGAAATTGGAACACCCAACCAAGAAGCTCTAGCACCCAACAGTCAGCAGATGTAGAAAGGAAGTCCCGTCTTACAGGTAAAAGAGCCAATCAACTCGATGGCACAGGAAGTGACTGACCTCTTCAGTGGACTGCTCATATGTGTCATCCTCCTGTTCTTGCTGCTGTCGCTCCTGCTCTAGGGTCTCACTGATCAAACGCGCCACCTCACTTTGAGTCCCCGGCTTCTCACGGCCAATCAGGAACCTGCATGGTGGTGTTTAACAGGTGAGCAGGGGTCAAAAAGGGATGACTGCATGTATAATATGTTCTGATCTCCTCCCCCTCAAATAGTACAATAAAACAGAGCAAACAATGCTAGCTTGAGTGTTTGGTTTATTTGCATGTGGTAAACTGATCCCCTTCAGCTCAAAGCGTACAAATAGACACATTTCTGTAGTAAATAGTGTAAACTCGGAGTGATGCTGTGTGTTTCGGTAGGCTGCGCTGGGAATGTACACAACCAGTGAAAGGTTTGGACACTATTGACTGCATTTATGTTTCCCATGACCTTAAAAATCTGTTAAACTCATGGCTTATGCTGAAATACTTGCAATTCAAATTTAAATTGAGGCTACTTATGAATTTCTTTATAAAACTAAAATTGTATTAATTTATTTGTATTTTAAATGGATTTGGAGTTGGAGTGGATAGTGAAGGAAAAGCAGCCAACAAGTGTCCAGCAGCATACATGGAAACTCCTTAAATACTGTTTAAAAAGCATCTCAGGATGACGTTACTTGAGAGAATGAAGAGAGCTGTAATCTAGACAAAGAGAGACTATTTTGAAGAAGCTCAAAAATAACAATAATGAATAGGTGTGTCCAAATTTTTGACTGCTACTGTATATCGATGTATTGTAGGGGTGCAACAATCTCAAGATTCAGTTCACGATACTGAACTTATGGTTCGGTTCACTATTTTATTTTATAAATAAGCCAGAATCAAGAAAAGTTATGATTTAAAGATTTTTTTATTCTTATTCTTTTTTGACTTTAATGACATTTGCAAAACAGTTCCTTTCCTTTAAAATGTGGCTAAAATTATTGTTCTTAAAATTGCTAAATGATCTATCAGAGATATACTGAGATCAAAAATCAGCCCAGAACAGGGCAATGGTGACACCAACTGGAAATATTAACTAATAATTCTGCTTACTGAAAATACAGTTTACACTCGTTGTTACTACAAGACCCAAATGTTACTGTGTAGTTAGCTGACTTTTAGTGAACTACACTCTGGCCACTAGAAAGCAAGCTACACATTATCTGCAAATAGCAACACCAGTTCACTTTCTTTGGCATCTTAGTTGTCACTTAGCTAACTGTCTCTTAGAGTGCTGTCTCTCAGTTTTCAAAAACAAGCAGAACTGTCACAACTTACCTTTATCTCACTGAATTGCACGGGATGATTGTCAGATGAGCGAACATGTTGGAGGAGTTTACACAAAGGGAAACAATCTCCAACCAACTATCCCTATGCATTTTTAAGGAACCCAAAATAATTCCACACTTCTGACTTAGAAGGCGGCTCCTTCAGTCATGCTTCTAGTTCACGCTGGTTTATACACATCAGAGTGTGCAAGTGTAATTTGTGCCGCACACACGCAGTGTTGTAAATCTCAATTCGTTGATGGGAAAAGCAAACTAATGAGAGATCAGAATAATCGAAACAATTTGGCTAAAAGTTTGGTTATATATATACCGTAAAACTGAATACCATCACATGCCTAAATGACAATAGTCATACATCACTGTTCATGTGTTACACTTGCTATAGTTTACTTCCACATTGACTGAAACATCAGTGCCACCTTGAGTAAGAAAAAAAAAAACATGTATGTGTACACGTGTGTGGAATACTGATAATTCACCATCATAACACAGAAGATCGACATAATACACCACTTACCGATGAGGTAAAGGAGGTGGAATGAGGTATGCATTTAAGGGTTAAAACATGACATATGTATCTACCTCACAACACCAGACCTAGTGTTTCATGTACATTTAAGGGAAGTGTAATCAGAGTTGGCTGCAGGAGTCAACATGCAGGCACAAAAGTGCGTACAGTATATACTGTTTTGTTTTCAAGAGTTATGTAGTGAAATAATTGGTACTACTTTTGGATGGATGGAAAAACAACCACGGTAATACCATGGATTATTGAACATGTACATTAGAATTCCCACAGAACTCTTTCAAGAGACTTTGAGGACCATGTTACATACCATGATACATGAATATAGTATTTATTCTGTACCATGGTACTACCATTTGGTATTAGTGTACCATGGTACTACCACAGTACTTTTTAAATTAATGCCAGAGTACTAACATTAGCTATGTTTCCATCAACATTTTGGGATATTGCATATAAACTGCTGGATGGAAACACCAAGATGCGAATAAAATCTCCAAAATGTGCATAAAAGTCATGTGACTGAATAATTCATTCATAAATGGACTCACAGCAGACCAATCATTGCATCTGAAATGTTGCTGTGGTCATCCTGAAATAACGGAGTTTCTTGAAAATCAAAAGCCTGCAAAGAGTTTCTTGATCAATCTGTGCCGAAGAGCAGGTTTATTGAAACTTTTGAAAATATATATCCGATATATAGATCCGCACGGTAATGTCAAAACTCATAAAACAGCTTTTATAAGGTTACTGATATGACAGAGTCCTCTTGATTTGAATACGGTCTCATTCCATGGCAGTTATCGTGTTTGGCATCATTGCTCGACACTTCACTAGTTTCCATCAGACAGAGAATATTCAATGAGATAAGCAGTAAGGCATTATATAAATGGTTGTGTCGCTAAACAACTTTCTGAAACATTCTAACAAAGATGTTAACCTGGGTTTAAGAGCAGTGTGAAAAAAGAAAGGACAGAAATCGATAGAATCAACAACAGTGTGGAGCAGACTTTATAGCCATAGTCAAACGTCTGAGCTGACGGATTAAATCTCTATATTTACAGCATGCTGCAATGAATGACCACATTAAGTTTAGAATGAATGTGAGGTTATTCATAATACTGGACCATGCAGAAGACTTTACAAGTTGCAAGTATATCATCAACTGGTACACAAATCCATACAAACCTGACTGTTCCCTTTGTGTTCTTGAGGACCGTCGCAGCAAAGATTTGAGTGACTCCAACCAGACTGATGCTGTCCACCTCCACAATCTGATCATTCACATGGATCCTGCAACACATCACAATGCAGTTGTTACTTTATCTCCAGCTCAAACAAAGGTTTAGTCCCAGGAAGTATGTGGCAGCAAATGCAATGTGAAGTGGCACCAGCAATATTCAGGCTGATTATAGCTAATAATATTGGCGATTCAAACACTCCAAACAACACACTCTCATAACGATTCGTCATCATAGCAACTTTTTGCCAGCACCACCAATATGTCACCTCATTTCAGAGAATTTCAATACTTTACCCAAGGCTTCATATTAAGATGAAATTAATTAAAATTATGTTATCATTTACTCATTGCTTCACTGATTAATTTTCATTTTGTTTGTAGTAGGACTCAAAGTGAGTTTTCTGGAAGTCTGAGCTTTTGCTCAAATGAGAAAAACAACAAAACAATAATAAAATGAATCCTCTATTTGTGCACTGCATTCTGGACCTTCTTGCCCTCTTAAAGGAATGTTTTGGGTTCAATAGGGTACAACGGGGCTGAAGGCTCCAATGATTTTATTTTCTCCCAAAACACTAAAGAGCAACAAAAACTACCACAGCACTTTCCTAAAAACCTGTGTGTCACTACACACTGGAAAAAGTTCCTGATCCATGAGATATTTGCGTGTGATCTCTAAAGTCTGATTTTGAGGCAATTTGATATTTTTTTTTATATTTTTAAAAATGTTACAAATTTATGTAGCTAATATCCCTGAAATTAAAACGTTTACTTTGAGATACTTGTTTATCATTTTCAATTTTGCTCAAGTTGATTATATGTATATGTAAAAGGGAAAGGAGGAAGCGAGAACCAGACGAAGCATCAAAGTAATATTTAATTAAACAAAAAGACACAAACATAAATGCATACAGGGCAGCTGCCTGTAGCTCTCTCTCTCCCGAACTGCCGCCTCCGGCCGCCTTTATACCGATGGCGGTCTTCTCTTTGACCTTGCCGTGTTTTAGCGGCCGGTAGGTGTCTGCTCCGCCCCTGGCAGCGGCCCAACCGCTCTTGGTGTGGCATATGGTGAGTTATGCATGGATGCCGCAGAGAATAGCATGAAACCTCCACACGTGCTCTGTTCTCCATGGTAATGCGCTCACAACAAGACATGTGATGAGATGTGCGGATTGACGTCTCGGACGTGCAGGCAACTAAGATTCGTGCTCCGCCAACCGGATTGAGGCGAGTCACTATGCCTCTGAGGACTTGGAGCGCATTGGGAATTGGGAATTCCAAATTTGGTAGAAAAAAAAAGTATTTAACATGATTTTGTCATGTGCCTCACAGTAACCTAAATTGTTGCTTCTTTTTTTTTTTTTTTGCAAAAAAATGAGGGACGATTTGAAATAAAATTTTGTGGCAATAAACATTTTGCCACAAATGCTGTCCATTGAACTTAACCCGGAATATTCCTTTAAGAAGGGTTCCAACAGCTTTTTTTGTAAATTACGTCAAATGCCATTGATTTTCCCATTCTTTTGACAGATAATGACATTCTAATGTTTAGATGTTTATTTTTTTTAACAAGTTGTAACTGTTTTCATTGGAGTTTTTGAAGATTTTCAAGATTTTGAGCGATTAAAGTTTAATTCTGTTCTATCTATCATATGGTTTCAGAATACTTTAAAAGTACTTGCGAAGCATTTATTGAGCTTTTTTATAATTTTTTTTAAAACTAAACTTATTTTTGCTTATGTCTTTTATATTGTTGAGAATTGGTTTGCTTTAGGCATATGGATGGGGACAGTTGCTTAAAAATATCTACATTATAGTGTAATGTGACTTAAATAATTACTAATATATTACACATATATAATACACTCACCTAAAGGATTATTAGGAACACCATACTAATACTGTGTTTGACCCCCTTTCGCCTTTCATTTAAACGATGCCCAATTGGCACTAAGGGGCCTAAAGTGTTCCAAGAAAACATCCCCCACACCATTACACCACCACCACCAGCCTGCACAGTGGTAACAAGGCATGATGGATCCATGTTCTCATTCTGTTTACGCCAAATTCTGACTCTACCATCTGAATGTCTCAACAGAAATCGAGACTCATCAGACCAGGCAACATTTTTCCAGTCTTCAACTGTCCAATTTTGGTGAGCTCTTGCAAATTGTAGCCTCTTTTTCCTATTTGTAGTGGAGATGAGTGGAACCCGGTGGGGTCTTCTGCTGTTGTAGCCCATCCGCCTCAATGTTGTGCGTGTTGTGGCTTCACAAATGCTTTGCTGCATACCTCGGTTGTAACGAGTGGTTATTTCAGTCAAAGTTGCTCTTCTATCAGCTTGAATCAGTTGGCCCATTCTCCTCTGACCTCTAGCATCAACAAGGCATTTTCGCCCACAGGACTGCCGCATACTGGATGTTTTTCCCTTTTCACACCATTCTTTGTAAACCCTAGAAATGGTTGTGCGTGAAAATCCCAGTAACTGAGCAGACTGTGAAATACTCAGACCGGCCCGTCTGGCACCAACAACCATGCCACGCTCAAAATTGCTTAAATCACCTTTCTTTCCCATTCTGACATTCAGTTTGGAGTTCAGGAGATTGTCTTGACCAGGACCACACCCCTAAATGCATTGAAGCAACTGCCATGTGATTGGTTGATTAGATAATTGCATTAATGAGAAATTGAACAGGTGTTCCTAATAATCCTTTAGGTGAGTGCATATATATGTATCTAAACTAATATATTTATATAATAAATAGAGACTGCGGTCAAACACGTGCAATAAATCTTAAGATTTCCGAGCCTATCATGAAATGATCTGAACTTAGGTAAAATTGTAATCACAAGGACTTTATCATGTTGCAGGCAAAACGTTGCTACAGTGATGCCATCATGAGATTGCCCTGCTCCAATCCATACTGTAAAATAACACTCATGAGAGTATGTGTGGGATGTCAAACATCTAGACATTTTAACTCCATGTAATTCAACACTGCTGTAAATCTACTAAATGTTGCACTATTACACATGACACAATAAAGGAGAGATCTTCCTGGGCAATCAGTAACACTGCAAACACCTGATCTGTTTATAACATGTTGTGGCAGTGGGACAAAACACAAGAAAGACAAGGGACAAGAAAGTGGATGAGTGAGTGTGTTTTCTTTGCTGTGACACAGAGTCATACATGCAGTGTGTTTGGACAAAGATGTCCAGCCCAACACAGATATCAAACACATGTGTCCTGCTTCAGATGACCTCAGGAAATACCAAATAAGGACACACTCACTTCAGCAAGAAGTTGAACCGATCCTAAAGCAACATTTGGAAGTCTGATGACACATTAATGTTTAAAAATGATAAAGGGGTCATGACATGAGGAATACAATTTCCATTGATCTTTCCACAAGTATGAGTTTGTACAATAAAAACATACTGTAAGTTTCAGAACTCAAGACTTCCTCCTCACTGCAAAAAGAGCATTTGTTGAATCAGAGCGCCTAAAAAGACTCATTCTCTACACCTCCACATTGTGATATCACACTGTGGTAGACATTTATATCTGACCATCTCCACAACAACACATCAATGCCAACTTTACCTCATCACTTCTGTAGCTCCGCCCAGAAGTGGTGAGCAGTGAGAGAGCAGGTTATTCAAGAGCAGAGAGCCAATCAGAACAGTGGGCGTTTACAGTCAAGTCTTAAAGGAGAAGCAGCACCAAAACTGAGTGTTCCTGACAGAGGGTCAAAATGAGGGTGGAAACTGATAATGTTTTACAAATATATGACTGTTTTGTGCAAAAACGTTACTAATATTATAAGTGAACCTCGAAGAAAACATTAAAATAATAAAAAAGGCATGCCATGACCCCTTTAAAACACCAGAAGCGTGTTTGTGTGTGGGGGTCACACAATGTTGTTTTTTAATAAATTCATTGACAGTGGTCTGATTAGTATGATATTGGTAGCAGATCGGTGAGGCTTATGTGTTCTCATTCAAAAAGTAAACTTTTCGATAGAAGGTTTGAAAAGTATCAATTAGTTACTAGTAGGGCTTAGTAAAAATATCAATTTTCCAATTAACAGTGATCTTCATTTGAATGATTCTGATATTGATTATTAAAGTCCCAAGATGGATCTTTCACTTTATGTGGCAACCCTCTACAATGCTAGTAAATCACTGGTAGACATGACTAAATTTGTTGGTGATTCGCCACTAGCTGATATTCAGATTTCACTCGCCAGTCATTGAGTAGTATAGTGGAGAAGTTCAGCAGTGAGATCCTTTCACAAGTATAACATGTAATATATATATATATATATATATATATATATATATATATATATATATATATATATATATATATATATATATATACACACACACACACACACACACACACACATATACATATACTGTACATATGCAATATAATGTTATTTTAAGACATTTTATTTATTGAAGGAATACGTTGAATTTGTACATTTTAAAAAAGATAAAATGTGGCCAAAATGATGAAACACTAATGATAAAATGTGTAAAATGTACTGTATATTTTCATAATGTACCAAATTAGATGGACCCCTGTACAACTGACAACATTCGCTGAAAGATCATTTTTTCAAATGTAAGCAAAATGGGCATTATAAATGAAATATTTTCAAGTAAATCAAATCAGAAGAGTTTGTTAATCGAAATTGAATCGTTTCAATATCCAGCTCTAGTTAGTAGTGGTGTTTCTAAGGCATGGGGGCCCCAGAGGCTCTTTGAAGGTTACAGCTCTCTGAAAATCTCACCTGCCATCTTTCTCTGCAGCTCCGTCCTCTGTGATGGTCTTGACGAAGATGCCCAGTTTCTCCAGACCCTGATCTGCCCCGACACCCATCCCTATAATACTGATGCCCAACCCTTTATCACCTGCAGAGAAAGAGACAGAGGAGAAGATTTTAAAAACAAAATGAAATCAAAATTGCCATTTTGCACACTATTCTAAAAAGTTAAAATAATAATCTTTCATCTCAATAATTGACTTATCAAAAGTAATCAAGGGCTAACAAAAATATTAACCAATTATACATTGGCTTATCTTCACTATCTAATTCAGTTCTGAGGAATTAAATCAAGTCTTGCCCTACATTATATCATCTCACACCTGCTGGGTGGTTCTGCTTTTGAAAAGGGTTCACGTTCAGGCGTTTCGCAAATGCGAAGAGATACGGCAGCTTGCGTGTATCACTCGCCCGCTTGTGGATGTAGAATCTTCATTCTCCGTACAGTAAATGTCCCGGGACAGGCAGCAGATACACTAACTTTATTTCCCAGCTCACTGGTCGCCCGATAGATTGCAGAGGCTGATATATTTTCCCATTTGGAACATTAGTTTCACAAGTCATGAAATCCAATGTCACTTATTCTTAACGGTGTATTTTTGGAATGTAACCCCACTTTATACCTTGAGATATCAGACTAGAGGAGCCGGTGGTCAGAGAAGAGCCTGAAAAATCCAATGTGGATATATATGTTTATATTATTGATTTATAATGCATAAAACAAAAATAATAATTTTATTTTATAATTAATATTAATTTTGATGAACAGAAAATCCAACGTGCATCAAATTATGCAATATTTAGGACAGGCTATATTCAATGGAGCTTTACAAGAATGGCCAACCTAAGGCAAGTCAGATGGGCATCATGTCTTGTGTTATCTGATAATAGCAATAACAGAAAAATAAAACGTTAATTGTGTAAAGTTGTTGTTTGGTTGTATGGCTTTTGCCCTATGTGGAAAACAATGTGGGGTTGCGGCAACAGGAGCGGTCGGGAAGAAAAACAGTGGGGGCAGAGCACGGTGAACTGGACCAAAATTCAGTTGGATCGTTCGGGTGCGGGACAGGAACTTGCTGGACCGGGATGGAAAAAAAAAAAGAGTCCAGTGCAGACCTCTACAGCAGTCCTCACTGGAATGACTAATTATTTTCAAATCGTCTCTAAAGTAAGCGAGACGATGGCAGATAAAGTTGTGGATAGATTCAGCAACAGAAGATATGGCCTCACTTTTCTCCATCTCCACAGGAAACACGTCCATCTTTTCCACCCGTTTCTCCAGCTCATACTCTGCGGATGCAGCAACCGGATCCACCTCATCATTCCGCCGGTCGTACTCTTCATTTGAGAATGTGCTGTACACCTGCGAGAACAGAAACACAACTCATGATCCAAACTGCTCTCTTTAACCACTCATTACCATCAATCACAGCTAATAACACACGCTACGCCTATTTATATTAGTTTCATAATCTTCAAGACTGCGTAGCTTCGTTATTATGTTCCAAATCATAGAGAACTGTTTAATAGTCCTGTTATTACAAAAACACTGGCTGCATCAGCGAAACCAAATCAAAGCAGTAATCAGTTTGTCTACAGTTGTGCCAGAGAAGGACTTGCTATAATCTCAGTGAAAGACATCCTTGTCTACCATAGACAAAATCCCTTCAACAGAACATTCACTACAAACACAGATTTCTGTATTAGAGACACACGGAGCAGTGCACACACTCTTTACACTCAATACAATGTAGAGTACAGACTTGAGTTCAAATATGAAGAAGATAAAGACATTTACTTTACTTGCAGTGCACATGTAGCGCTTTTACTATAATGTTACTCTCACGCGCTAGTGTGGATCCAGCGAGCAGCATCTCCTGACAGCTTTTGGTTTGCACGGCCCGGATCGCCTGCTTGAAGCATCACAGACTGATCGTCATGCCACATTCGTGAGTCAAAGGGACACGGTTTTGAACCAGGCTGGTAAAATACATGCTTCAGAGGAAGATGTGCTCCACAGGAAGAAAACACTTGATTTGCACAAGTTTTGTGATGTTCGTGAATTCCATTTGTTTAAACGAGGTCTCAAGAGTAAAAAAAAATAATTATGAATATTATCCAATTTATTGGCCTCACAATATATCATTCCACCACTAGTCTGAATATCTTCCAAATATTTGATACCATGGCAAACGTTGTCAAATCCATGATTATTTTATCCTCAAATACGCACACTGTATCAACCCAGTACCTTCCAAACACTTTGTTTTCTAGGTGGACTGACACATGCCAAAGATGCATCAAACCATCAGATTATTGATTGTTTCCTAACGGTGGCTGTGGAGCTCCTCTCCTTCCTCAATGCTTTCTGTCATCTGTGTTTGACCAATCAAATTGAAGGAAAGTCGAATATAAAACAAATCAAATTGAAACTAAACTAGGCTAAGTTAAAGGGATAGTTCAGCCAAAAATGAAAATTGTTGCACTATTTACTCACCCTCGTGATATCCCTGGTGTGTATGACTTTCTTTCTTCACCAGAACACATTTGAAGAAAATTACCTCAGCTCAGTAGGTCCTTAAAATGCAAGTGTATGGTGATCCGACATTTAAAGCTCCAAAAATCACAGACAGTCAGCATAAACGCCATCCATACTGGCTCCAGCTGATACGATTGCTTTTGTTGCTAAAAATATAAATATTGAAATACTTTTTAACTGTAAATCTCTTCCAGTAAACTTCACGAGAGCGCTGAATTCTCGTGGTCTCTCGTGTGATGTATTCGCGTTGGCATGTTACGGAAGTAATCTCACATTTTTCAAATCAAAATAAAGGGAGCTCCTAGCAGCATTTCTTTTCAACTGAAACTGTAAATCTACAAAAATAATGAACACAGTGTTATGTATTAACATGTGATAGCAGACGAGACTCAACGTTATTAGAGTTGACACACTTCATGTAGCTTGCTTGCTAGCAAAGTTGACGTAATGTTTGCAAAACCTCCTAACGTTGTTTAGCTAGCTCCCACAATCAGATATAACATGTAAAAACACCATATGGGTGAGTACTCTGTTAAATCAGTCCTTATCTCTGCCACCCATTTATATTGCTGCTCACTGTATTTCTTCATTACAGTCTACTGTCATTGAAATAATCGCACCTGCAGCTCTATTACGTGGTGCCTCATGTCGCAGGCCGGGGGAGAGGTGGAGTACGAAAGGGCTTCCATTTCCATGAAGTGTGTTCGGTGTTAGAGAAAAATATTCAAAGGTATAGCGCTGAAAGATCAGTGCTATCTACGCCCCGGAGCAATTGCTGTGTACACAGCTCCATTGTTTTGTTGCACTACTAACCTAAAGTGTAGAAATGCCCGTTGTCATGATGTCTCGTGACAAATCCGGTGTCCGGACCTGGACAGCGGCCCGCTAATTTGTGACCGCTGGCATAGAGGATTGCGATGTTTATTGCAACTTCAGTATCTGCATTCTTACCTTTGAAAACAGCTTGTCCTCTCAGTGATTCATATTACTCTCACTACTTTCCTCTTTCCCACCTCTACCCCACGAATACGGAGTACAATTACTCGTGACATATAACCAATCCGATAATACTGTGGGCAGGACATTGAGCCAGACTACAAGCAGTAATTTTTCAGAGAGAGGAGGTGGCATAAGAGCCAACAGAAATGTTTTAATTTATTGCCAATCAGATCAGATTAAATAACGATTCTGATCATTATAAAAATTATGAATATCGGATCCGAATATTGGCCAGGCGGATAATCGGTCGACCCCTATTCAGTTCTTGCGCGTCTCATGTGCCAATGTGATTATGTCAGGCGCATACTGCTGCTGACCGGAAGCATGATTTATAGTTAAAAAGTATTTAAATATGTATCTTTTTCGCACTAAATGTGATCGTGTTGCTTTAGAAGACATTACTTTAACAGCTGGTGTCATATGGATGAAGTTTATGCTGACTGTCTGTAATTTTTGGAGCTTCAAACAAGAAATCTCCATTCACTTGCATTTTAAGGACCTTCTGAGCTGAGATATTTACAAATTTTCTTCAAATCTGTTCTGGTGAAGAAATGAATACACACCTGGGATATCGTGAGGGTGAGTAAATAATTAGATAATTTTCATTTTAGGGGGAACTATCCCTTTAAGTGCTATTTTGGTGACAACACTGTTAGTTCAAAGATTAAAGCCTAAAGCACAAATCTCTGCCAGTTCTGCAAGTGTTCTCCAGATCTGACAAAAACCTGTGTGTGCATGTGTGTCACTAGATTAAACCCATCCTGTGCAGGAGAATGAGATTAATCCATTCGTTTGGGCTCTGTCAGAGGTATGATTTCACCTGCTAAACATTTCCAGTGTGTGTGTGTGTGTGCGTGTGCTACCTGGAGCATTTTAGAGCTTGAATGACTACACATCAACATACTAAAACAACACACACAGAACAGGCCAGGTCAAAACACTCATCTGAGTAGCGTCATGGATCAATCTGACACAAAAAGGTTTTTCCCCATCATATAATCCCCCTGAGAACTACATACTATGAGGAAGAGAAATAAAGAGACAGATCGAGCAGATAACATCATCACTAACCGCTTTTTTTTACTGTGCCGTTTTAGAGGGTTTCCCCTTTGACAACAGATGAGCAGTTTTAGAGGAAACAACATTTGTGTGGCGCCTGAAGTTTTTGGGAATCTGGGATTCAATTAAAGAGGCGGAGCATAAATGAGAAACTTTATTATTGAGAACTGTCTGCATCACTGTGTAGAAATGGGCCGTATTGAATAGTCCTGTGAGTGCAATTGAATTTTAGAATGAGGCCTCTCAATTAATATGAGGTCATAAAAGCAGTTAGCTGATCTTAACAGAGGTCACTTACAAATAAAAGTCTTAAAGGAACACTAGCAAAAACAGCCTGTGGAATGTGGACTGTTAGAAGCCTATGATCTTTTTTAAAAAGAGAGTGTGTGTAAAGATGGAAGAAAGAAAGTGTTGGAGAGGGGTTGGTGCAGAGCTGTTACTAGGCTTAGGCGAACAAGGTGGTCACCTAGGGTGCCACCTGCTGGGAGGGTGCCAAAGAGAAGGCCTCTGACATACACCCCCACCTGATTGAGGCACCCATAGGGATCTCGCATTGGGCACCAGAATGGTCTGAAACGGCCCTGGGTTGGTGCTGTAGTCCAAAAACTGGAAAAAACTATTCAGCTTCCTGAACTGGAACATAATCTCCCCCCTCCACATGACCAGACAGACAGACACACACACACACACACTAACTCTCATTCAAACATTCCTTCACACTCCTCTCAGGATTTAATCTAAACAACAGTCTATGTCAGCAGGGCGGCACATTATGTAGAAAAGCTCAACATGAACGGTGTCCCTCAGTGAAGTTCACCCTCTGTTTCCACTGGACTAAAGACGATTGTTTAAGGAATCCTTCACACAGAAATGAAAATTCGGTCATCATTCACCAACCCTCATGTACAAACCCATATTATCAAGCTCCAAAAGATGCCAAATAACTATATTAAAGGAATGTTCAGGGTTCAATACAAGTTAAGCTCAAGCAACAGCATCACGTGTTTGATGTCAAAAGCATAATAATATCTGATCTGAGAGCGGAGTGGAAGATTTTCAGTGAAAAACGGCTTAAATATCAGTCTGTTCCTTACACTAAGCTATCATATGGCTTCAGAAAACTTGGGACATAACACGGGACTCATATGGCAGTCCCTCCAAGAATTTGCGATCTTGTGATGACAATCATTTACCAATCTCCGAATTATTTGCATTAGCTTGAAATTTTGAATAACTCCCCCGTCGAGAAATATAAAACCGCACAGCCGTCATTGTATTATCTCCACAGTGACAGAGTAAGCATCTCCTCATCTTTAACCTCCTGAGACCCCCGCATGACTGCTGTGTGTATTTTCCATTTCCCTTTTTGATTAGTAACTAGTAACACCTAATAAACAAGCGCACACACACACACACACACACACACACACAGAAAAAAATTCTACAGCAAATAGTTTTTCTAAAAATGTATGTCCACACATTTGGACAACAGAACTAAGTTTAAATAGTACCAAGACAGAAAGTCAGATTTTTGTATTTTTTTTTTTATCAAATAGTTTATTATATTTCCCGGAGTGTTGGTTATTCATGTTTTTGAGACGTTACAGACATTACAGCTGATTTTGGAACAATGTGTATTAGGAATAGCACAAATAAAAAACTATACAAATAAAAGTTATTCGACTCAATTTGACTTTTATGTTACAATGTTTTTTTTCTTCTACTTATGCAACAAAATCTCAACTACGTTTCCATCAAAGGATTTTTTGTGGAACATTTTTAACTCCTCAAAATAAAGTTGATGGAAATGCTAATTAATAGAATTTCATGTGTTGACATAATATTTTTACATTTAAGTTTAGTGCATAAACCAAATTTCAACATGTCAATTGTCATGGAAAACTGGTTTGGAAACAGTTTGGTCGAGAAAAATGGCATCATATCACATTTGTCCTTACAACAAACAGCTTAACAGAGAAACACTTGGACTGATGAGGTGACTCGAGTTTCCCTCAATTTCTTTGACACATTAACTTTATTCTTGATGGAAGTATTTCCAGACTTGTTATGGACGGTGTGTTCCCAAGCTGGCAAATATTACAGCGTGCTTTACCAAAACGGTCAAAAAAACATTATATAAATCAAGTGCGATTGACAACATGCCGGTAAAAAAACATGTGAATCTGCAATGTCCAGCCTGTAAGCATTAATTATGGTTGTTTAAGTTTTCAGAGCGTCTGAAGTGGATGTCGGCCAATGAGAAGATACACTTCTTTTTTTATTGCATTGCAATAACAGACACGATTTTTCAGAACAGAAAAACTAAAAGAAACAAAATCCAGCAGCAAGAGGATTGAAAAGAATTGTCAAAATTATGCTAATATACAGATAAAAATATACATAAGAGAAAAGGGATATGAAGGGAGTCATTATCTTAAATGAAGAAAAAATAATCATAACGAGTGTACATAATATGCGATATACACAAAATTCTGTATGGAAACGGCTTAAATCAAAACTCAAGCGACAAAATTATATATATATATATATTTTAAGAACAACATCATGATGCACACAATTTTTAGTAAAAGGCCATTTGAATGGAAACGAGCCGGATGCAGCAATTTTCCATTTTTTTTTTTTTACGTATTTCACTTTGTTGATAAACAGAACAGTGCAAAAAGTGGATGTTAATGTCCTCTCTTTGTACTGTCAAACAAACAAGTGATAGGCAGTGCTGAAGCATTTTACCCATCAGAAATTAGCATAATTAATTTTGATTCAAACTAATGGCCAGCCTCGTCCAATCACTGCCAACCATATTAAAATAAAATGAATGCGTTGTACATTCTGAATCTATGTACTGATTATCATGTCCCATATCTGCCAAACATGTTGTGTGGTCCAAACATCATCTGAAGCCTGAAACTGAACTTTTGGTCAAATTTTAGGAGCGAATTCAATTAACCATGCTTCCTTGCTACTTTGCTCCCTATTTAGTGAATGACTTAACCTCCAGTGTGCTGTGTCTGCACTGGTCTCAGAACAGTTCAAAATGCACCTTATTTTCATCCTAACTCCATATAAATCCTCTGAAAGCAACACTTTTTGCTCACGGTTATAATGCACAGTAAATATAGAACATGATATATAGGTTATTCTAATGAAAATATAGTGCTATTGTCCACTATAGTGATCATTGTGTTTAACAACGTGCCGTTTCATGATAAATAGCTCAAATCTTTAAAATGGCACATCAGAGGATATTAGGCTTCAATGTAAAAAATTAATGAGGTATCTTAACAGATGTAGTTTCGTTGCCTTTTCTCCCAAAGACAAACTCTGCTGTGATCTGCGCTGTTTCTTTGTCACATGACTCCGTACATTAAATTTTAATAACAATTTTGATACAATTCATTTGGAGTACTCACACAATGCACTGTGGCACCAGAAAAAAAGTCTCAACATTCATGAAACATTCATGATTGAAATTGCTATTTTTTTTTTTATTGTGCATTTTATTCACTTTCACACAAATCACAAGCACAAGTACTGATTATAACTTTATTAACACTTATTTTGTTGCAGTATAACACACACACACACACACACACACACACACACACACACTGCCATGTTATGATATTGGTACACTTTCTATAACGCATCATATGAAAATCGATACATTTTAACACTTGTATTACAAACTCACCTACATTTACACACTGATTCCAATGTGACTAGCTTGTGTTGTAGCTCACCTCATAAAGTGTTTGACTTTGAACTCGGAAGACCAAGGCTCGAATCCAGTTAAGCACACAAGCTGACATGTGAGACGAAAGTGTCACTGAAGCGACATGACGTCTTGTTGCTTCATATAATGTCCTTTTCATTTCTCATTTTGTTTTTGGACACTATCGGTTAGGTTTAAGTGTTGGTTAAGGGTAAGGTTGTCTTTTTTGTTCACCTCTCATTTGATTTTAGATCACAATTGGTTAGGTTTTAGGTCAAGGAGGTATGTTTTACTTATTATAACCTCCATCTAATATTCACCTTAAAAACATATCTGATTACGACACCTTTTATTCGCTTTTGGCACCCCCACCGCTGGACATTTCACTGGGAAACTGCAGCCAAACGTCTGAAGCAGGTAATTTTGTTTAGCTAAAATGTTGCCATGGTCACATAATGTTACTTAGATCAGGCTGTCTAAATGAACTCACACTGAAAATCCATCTAGAAAGAAAGTGCAAATTTAGCCATATAGCCAAATATAGCGAGCGAACTGTGGTAATTAACTGTACAATATATGTGAGTATATGTGCATTTGATGAATGGCAGGCCTCCTCTAACCTCATACTGCTCATGCTTGGCCTCCTCTCCTTTCTCTTTCTTCTAGCTCTCCTGTTGCCATGGACGACCCTAGCAATTGAAACAATGTTTCTTTTCTTTGCTGAAATCGGACCGTTCATCCACTGAGAATCTGGGCTGTGCTGTTCACACCTGCTTCAGTTACCAAACACCACAACATTTATACAGCTTCCTGTTTGGCTGAACACTCTCCTCGCTCATCCTCATCCTCTAACAGAGAGCTAAAGCAATATTCTGGTTTGTTTACAACTCAAACTGAAGTGTAGCTGATTTCAAAAAGCCAAATTCACAAAAAAGTTCTTGCTTAATTTCCATTCGGTCAAAAGTGAATATGATGTTACTTCAGTAACCGAATCAGTAAGTTAATTCAACGTAGGATTCATCAGACTTATTCAATCCAATAATTGAGTTGGTAAGACGTGTGGAACGACTTTTTAAAAGAATAGTCTCAAAAGCTCACTTGTCCAAAGAATCATGATTCAATGTGTGTCGTGAATTGTTTGGAGCAATTCATTAAAGAATTGGCTCATAAAGAGTCATTTGTCTGAAAATTATTGATTCAAAAGCAATAATCTGTTGAGTTAATTAGTTGTTTTGAATGATTAATTAAAAGAACTAGTTCATAAAGTTATTTGTCCGATTGCTTGCTTTGCTCGCTTGCTTTTCCTACAAATAAATTGCAACTAAAAGTAAAAAAAAAACAAAAAAACATGGATCATAAGAGTAATGAATGTACAATGAATCTTGAAAAATCATTGACTAGTGAGTTGTCTGGAGCAATTCATCAAAAGAACCAGCACATAAGAGTCATTTTTCAGACGAATCCTGATTTAAAGTGATAAATTGTGAGTAATTGGAGCAATTCGTTAAAAGAAGCAGCTAAGACTTTGTTCACTGCAGGAAGTGAGTGACTGTTCAAATTATAACATATATAATAAGTTATAAATGGTCAGATCAGATTTTTTCTGTTCAGACTACAGTCGCTTTTGCTTTCACGTCCACATTAGTTGTCATGGTAACTCAGCAAACTTGCGATGGATGTTTTCTATTGATTATGCTTTTGATGATGGCAGTATCCAAATATGAACATTCTACACAGACCACGGCTTAAAAATGGGAGAGGTGGCATATGCAGTGTTTGTTGCTACTGGTGTTGTTGCTGTGAGTTTAAGAGGGGATGTCCTGTATTTTGGCCAAAATTACAACGTCCCATAAGGAGCGCCTTTTATCATGGGGTCCTGTATTTTAGCAGAGAGCGAAACATCCCATATTGGAGGTTTTGTGTCCCGTATTAAATCGTAAAAAGGTTGGACGGTGAAATGAGGACCTGTGCCCTGTGATGAAATGCTCAAAAGTCCCGTATTTTGCGTGACATTCAATAATTTCTTGCGTTGTGGTTTCTCACAACCAGTATGGGTTACTGCACCTTGCGCATCTCTTTGGGTAAGTTACACCTATGTCTATATTATTATAAGAGGTTTGCAGTACTTTGCGTGCCCTGTAACATATAAATGGCATATGGATGTGTTTCATTCAGAAGTGATCATCTCTATGCCCTGTTTACCTTCCACTAAGGTAGGGCTGAAATGTGTAATAAAACAGGCTGAACTCACCTTTTCTGTTTGTAACGATCCTGCTGCATGGCCATCATTATTGTATTAAATTTGAAGTGGCCTGTGAAGGGATTGATTATGCCGTTTGGAACGCAGTATGTTTTCTTGTTGCAAAACTTGACATATAACAACTGTAGCACACAGCAAATGACCGACAACCACATTAAATCTGATCTGACCGTTCAGACTGAGGCACATTAAGAAAAGTGTTATTTAATCGGATTCTAAACCACTTATGTACGTGGTTTGGATGAGGCTTGTTAAAATGATATGTGGATTTATTGTGTTTTTGTCATGTTCAGACTACAGAAATCTAAGCGTATTTGAGTGACTGCGTCCAAAAAAAAATATTTTTATTGGATAGCTATGTTCACAAAGGCAGACAAAATCAGATTTTTTTTGCACGCGGTCACTCATATCAGTTTAGGTGAAACTGAACATGACAAAAACATTAAATTCATTAAAGGGTTCATGACATGAGGAATACAATTTTTCGTGATCTTTTGATATACACTCCCCTAAAGGATTATTAGGAACACCTGTTCAATTTCTCATTAATGCAATTATCTAATCAACCAATCACATGGCAGTTGCTTCAATGCATTTAGGGGTGTGGTCCTCGTCAAGACAATCTCCTGAACTCCAAACTGAATGTCAGAATGGGAAAGAAAGGTGATTTAAGCAATTTTGAGCGTGGCATGGTTGTTGGTGCCAGACGGGCCAGTCTGAGTATTTCACAATCTGCTCAGTTACTGGGATTTTCACGCACAACCATTTCTAGGGTTTACAAAGAATGGTGTGAAAAGGGAAAAACATCCAGTATGCGGCAGTCCTGTGGGCAAAAATGCCTTGTTAGATAGAAGATAGCTGATAGAAGAACAACTTTGACTGAAATAACCACTCGTTACAACCGAGGTATGCAGCAAAGCATTTGTGAAGCCACAACACGCACAACCTTGAGGCGGATGGGCTACAACAGCAGAAGACCCCACCGGGTACCACTCATCTCCACTACAAATAGGAAAAAGAGGCTACAATTTGCAAGAGCTCACCAAAATTGGACAGTTGAAGACTGGAAAAATGTTGCCTGGTCTGATGAGTCTTGATTTCTGTTGAGACATTCAGATGGTAGAGTCAGAATTTGGCGTAAACAGAATGAGAACATGGATCCATCATGCCTTGTTACCACTGTGCAGGCTGGTGGTGGTGGTGTAATGGTGTGGGGGATGTTTTCTTGGCACACTTTAGGCCCCTTAGTGCCAATTGGTCATCGTTTAAATGCCACGGCCTACCTAAGCATTGTTTCTGACCATGTCCATCCCTTTATGGCCACCATGTACCCATCCTCTGATGGCTACTTCCAGCAGGAAAATGCACCATGTCACAAAGCTCGAATCATTTCAAATTGGTTTCTTGAACATGACAATGAGTTCACTGTACTAAAATGGCCCCCACAGTCACCAGATCTCAACCCAATAGAGCTTCTTTGGGATGTGGTGGAACGGGAGCTTCGTGCCCTGGATGTGCATCCCACAAATCTCCATCAACTGCAAGATGCTATCCTATCAATATGGGCCAACATTTCTAAAGAATGCTTTCAGCACCTTGTTGAATCAATGCCACGTAGAATTAAGGCAGTTCTGAAGGCGAAAGGGGGTCAAACACAGTATTAGTATGGTGTTCCTAATAATCCTTTCGGTGAGTGTATATATAAGAGGTCATTGTACTATAAAAACATACTTAATAGAAAAATAGAATTTATTAAAACCAGGCTGTTGAAATGGCTTGTATGGAATTTGTGGAACTTGTGACGTCACAAGGACCAAATACCTCTGCATAATGACTGCCACTTTAGCAAGACATCAACACCTATTTTTCGTCATAGCACCCTTGGCCCCACCCACTGGAGCTCTGTCACACTAACACATCATCCCATGGGGATAAGAGATTCATCCCATAGGGATAAGGGGACTTACACAGGACACCTGCATGTGCTTATCTGGATTTAAATGTTTTTCTACACTAGATAATCAGCTTTTGACATCACTCGCTGCTTTTAAAAGATGCATTGTCAAGTTATAACTCTAAAAAGGAGACCTCCATTTGTTTCATTCAGCTGCACTGTTTCTTGCTGTTTTTAATGTATCCTAGGACGTTTTTGCACCCAACTGTGCTATATTTAATTGTTGGTCTTTTGTAAACATGCACTAGATGGACATCTTTGATCATTTTGATGTGTTTACAGCGATGTGCACTGCATTTTAAGAGTGGTTCAAGTGTAACTTTTAAAAACGTGTCTCATTCTGCTACTGCCACTGACTGGGAGAAACATGTTCCGTTCTGTGTGAATACAAACACGGAAGATGTGAGATGTGAAGACCAACATCTCTGCTTTGCTCTGTTGAATCACCCAACATCACCATGGACTGTATTATTATTATTTATTAATTATTATTGTGTAGTCAGAACATTTCAGCATAGATTTTATGTGTTTATTGCTCAGATCAGCATGGTTTGCTTGTGAACCAGTCACAATATGATTCAAATTTTGCAAGGAACTGTTATTGAAAGATGGGGCAGTTAAAAACACTATTGGACCGCAAAACTGTGAGTAACCAGTTTCATTCATGAATGTTTAAAAATGTCATGACTGTTTGATAGTTGCTGTGCTTGAGAGAACAGTTTGATGCATGTGATTATAATGTGAGGCTTGTTCATTTTATTCAGATTGTGTTTCAAATATGGCTGTATTTGAGGGACTGCATGAAGTTAGCCAATCAGAACAGTGGGTGTTTCCATTGAAGTCTTAAAGGGCCAGAGAGCTTTAAAATGAGCATTTCAGACAGAGGACCAGAGACAGGGTGGAAAATGATCATATATTATTAAATGATTGATTATGTCATGACTCATTTAAAAGAACCAGCTTATAGAGTAATTTGTCCAACAAGTCCTGATTCAAAATCATAAATCGTGAGTTAGTAGATCAATTAATAGAAAGAATCAGCAGTTAAGAGTAATTTGTACAACGAATGCTGATTCAAAGAGATAAATCATGATTTAGTGAGTCATATGGAGCAATTCATTAAAAGAACCAGCTCATAAGAGTCATTTGTCCGATGTATCCTGATTCAAAGTGGCAAATCGTGAGTTAGTGGTGCGATTCATTAAAAGAACTGGTTCATAAGAGCAATTTATCCGATATATCCTGATTCAAAGTGTTAAATTGTGAGTTTGAGAGTCGTTTTCATTTCAATGTAGTTTAATAATAAAAAGAAAAATGGTTCATAAGAGTCATTTGTAAAATAAATCCTGATTCAAAGTGCTAAATTTTGAGTAAAGACTTGTTTGAAGCAATATATTAAAAGCACCTGCTCATAAGCGTCATTTGCCCAACGAATCCTGATTTAAAATAATAATTAGTTTTTATTTGATTTAGTGAGTTGTCACTAAAAAAACAGCTCATAAGAGTCATTTGTCTGATGAATCCTGATTCAAAGTCATACATCATGAGTTAGTGGAGTTATTCATTAAAAGAACTGGCTCAGAGTCATTTCTCAAAACGTAACATTTTCATGTTTATTATACATTTAAAATTTTACGTTTGACCCATAAATTTAGCAAATATCAAGAATGTGACAGTGAAAAGCTCCAATACACCAGAAATATGCTGTACTGCATCACCTGTTAATGGTTAACTGTTTTCAGACGTTAGAAAACAGCCTTATTCTGTTTACATTCATGTTCTTTTGCCTCTTCTTTTGTGTGGTACATCATTATCAGGGTATCATTTTCACATACAGAAAAGTAGTATTTGAACAATTTGGCCATGCTTAAAAAATGCATATCATACAAAATAACAAACCATATGTCATTTGCTTTAAAGAAAGATGGCACAAGCACACCATACAAGTAGAAGTATCAAGTATTCAAGTAAACATTTGGAAATGTAGAAATTGTTAACAAACGCTTAAACAGTTTTCCTTTATCGGTATAAGGTCATAAACAATTTAAGCATAAACCTGATTTTTCAGATTATTGTAAATAGGGTTATAACACATTTTTCATGTATTGTCTTTTAAGTTTTTTTTTTTTTTACAGTTATCAGCATATTGGTCTACATGTAAGAGCAAAAATTATTACCTGGCCAAGACAACCATTTTTGATAAAATATTGAATTTCTAAATAAATAATAATAATTATTATAATTATAAAATACTGTTGTACAATAATTTCTTAACATTATTATTATTATTATTATTATTTTACAAGAATATTACATTTAATTTGAGAGAGTTTCCAAAACAATTTATTTTTAAAGCGAGCTGACACTTTCACAAATGTGATGGGTTTTTTTCCCCTCATTGTTTCACGGTTTTATTTATTTATTTAGTTTGGTTCTTTTAAACATGACTCTAGTGTGAACACCCTTTGTAGAACAGTATTTCAGGTCAGCGGTAACGCATGGGCGAAACATGGTTTGATTTCGCAAATCGCAATATTTTTTCAAATAATCGCAATTCGATTTTTGGTCCAAATCGTTCAGCCCTGTTCCCAATGTATTTTCTAAGCACACATCCAAGCTTGCTTTTTGTCTAAATATGTTACTATGAACTTGTTACTATCTTACTAGATTCTCAAAAGAATGTGTTGTCCGATAAGCAGCATTTCGAAGAACATACGACTCATAATTATGAGTGAGAGAGAGAGAGAGAGAGATGGAGGAGTGTTAAGTGTTACAAACTCAGGTGACGGGATGTTTTGATGTCAGTGTTGACACCACACCTGTGTGTGTGTGTGTGTGTGTGTGTGTGTGTCTGTTAGTTTTGTGTAGCTTTGAGAAAAAATTTCTCAATTTCACACACACACACACACACACACACACACACACACACACACACACACACACACACACACACTCTCTCTTACTTACACCTCCCAGCACAGAAATGCACATTCATACTCAAAACACAATAAACAGGAAGAACAACACACCTTGTGTTACTAAATATAACCACAACAGACATGTGTGAGGATTAAGGAAATTTCCAGCTGACTGAAGATAAAGATACAGACAGAGGGATTCAGAGCTAAAACGTCCACTTCAGCTGCCACTGCCATTAAAACCCTTATTACCGACACAAGAGGACAACTGTTGCCTTCTAAATATTCTAATCTCTTCACTTTTAAAAATACACACCACCAACAAATGCTTAAACTATCATCACATATGTAACGTGCACTGCTATTTGTGTGTATTTGAGATGCCAACAACAGCTATGGAGTTACAGACACAACACACACACACACACACACAGTAAACAGTGCAGTAAAGCTAGATTCTAACTCTACACCTGTGTCATTACTGCAGAGAAGTGTCATCACTCAAGTAACTATGTGTCTGCTGTTCACTATTTAACAATTAAACTGCTCAACTTCTCAATAACATCAAAACAACACAACATATGGGGCAACAAACAAGTGCAGTAAACTGCTTCAGCATTGGCTGCTTAAAGGAGCAATATGTAATATATTTACTGTACTAAAGCATAAAATTACCATAATATGTCATTAGAGGATTAGGAAACATGTTAATTTGAAATACTGGCCTCTGCAAAAACAATGCTACAGCCAGTAAATTCTACTTTGAAATGTCCGTTGCGGGCCGGAACAAAATTTCTGTTTAGTTTTGGCCTGTGTGATCCCACCCACCAATAGTATATCGACACCCCGAGTTGCTAGATTTGAAACAAGTTAGTGGGCAAACACAGCGTGCTGCAGCCATGGAAGCCAGCAACACATGTAACTAACATTGACAGAGTTATAAAAAATCCACGTGAGCTGACAATAAAAACATGGCAAAAGTACAGTATACATTAGCTGATCAACATAGTGCACTCACAGAAATGAATCACAGCAAAGTTTATTATTAAGTATAAGATTTTATTTAAATAATACTTTTTTCAAAATGTATTTATTAAAATTCCTTAGAATCAGCATAAAAATCTTAATTCTGAAATCTATTAAATATAAACAGTTAGAATTTATGAACTTGGTTTAAATATGGCAAGCAGTGAAACAAGCCAGATTTAATTAGTTAAAATGCATGAGATTGGTTTACATACAAATTCGGGAATGAAATATTTTCGAGATGGAAATGACGTCAGAGTTCTCTTTGCCTTTCCCGGTCTTTTCAACGTTTCACCCCAGTGCTGCTCACTGTATCGTGACCTTTACGAAGGTAAGTTACATCTATATACATATTTGACCTGCCAATTATCAGTGTGTGTTCGTATGTTTTATCAGTGCAGTTGATATCGTATCATACTAATATACTGACAATCAAATCCGACAAGTTACCCAACGGGTGGCTAAATGGCGGTTGTTGCTGAAATATAAACAGTGAATACTATTCATATATATATTCAAATATCGTCGCTGTCGGATGAAAACCTTGTTTCTCCAAAAAAGGCGATTTTACAGGAAGAGGAAAAAACGTTCAGATTTTAGCATGAATTAATGAAACATCAAAAGTTACCAATCTGACAATATTTCCTGTCATATTTTGACCAATGTCCTCATAAAATCACAAATTTTTAGGAAAACGCATGAAACGCATTTTTCTTGTGGATATGCGTTAATTTGTCGTCATGGATTACAATGAGCTGAGCTTATCCTGAAGTTCGCATTTTACCGTTCCGTTTATGTAATTTTTCAATGTTCTCACTTGTTACTGACACCACAACTGATACTGTTCTTTGTCTTTACTTATAAAAATTGACTTTTGTCTTTTTATTTACAGATGCTGTGTGAATGTGGCCATGTAAAGTGTGTGACATTTCATTAGCTACCAGGTATGGTTTGCTAAAACATTTTAGTTTGAGACATTTCCACTATGGCTGTACATGTCGGTATCCATGTGTCTATGCAGATTGTCCATCTACATTCAAAACTTGGAAGAACCTTTTGAGTCACACATATCAAACACACAGGAAGCTAGAAACAACAGATGTTCAGGTAACTATGTTCTCATGTCAGACGTGTGGATGTGAGGAACTTTCAAATGAGAAGGAATACTTTACTCATGTAAATCAACATCTTCGGCAGTATGAAACCATAACTTGTATGTTTGAGGGATGTGTGTATCAGACAAACATATATGGTACATTTAACTCCCATAAAAATCGGAAACATAATCCCCACACGCTAAAAGATTTTAAAGCAGGTGTAGTTAAAGTCACTGCTAAGTCTAATGAATCTGGTAGTCCTGTAGATGAAAGACCCTCATCTTCTGCAGACATAGATTGTGGTACTCTGTCAGATGCAGATATTCATGTTGATACTTCAGATGACCTTCCAAACATAGTGGAACAAAAAATAGGCTCAATTTTATTGAAGTTGGAAAATGTTTTTCATGTCCCGTCTACAGCAACTGATCAATTGCTTGATGAGCTCACTACCTGCTAAGTACTGTGTCTGTGCCTGTAATTTGTAACAGTCTTTCTGAATTTTTCAAAAACAAAAACCTAGAAATTGATGGCTTAATTATTAAGCTATTATCCCACCCACGTTGAGGCAGCACTAAACTGCAGTGGAAATGCAAGCTCAGAAAATTAAACCGAGTCGAACCGTAATGTGCAGTGGAAAAGTGCCATTAGTGACCTTAGTGTCTCAAACATTGCTGTCCATGAATGGATACAATGGGGAGTAATTATTGCTTTCCTCTGTCAAAAGGCAGCTGAGGATCTGAAGCAGTCAGTACGGCCGAAGCCATCTCATCGGAGTCTTATGAGGTAAAGTGGATCAAATACTGGCTACACTCACTCAGATGACAATTTACATGATTTTATTGATTTAGAAATAATTTACATGATTGATCTATTAACACCTATTGGAAAGAATATGTATAGTATTTACAAGTTCATGTATTTACAGTCATGGGAACCTACAATATTCTCTTCCACATTTTAGTAAAAAAATAATCATTTATGTATACTGAAAAGACTGTCTGTCTTGATGTAATTTTTTTTGTGGCAGGTCAAAGGCTGCTGTGACAGAAGTGGCTGCGCCTCGCAAGTCCTTACGTATCCAGGCAGACACCCTCCCGCTTCCCCCTGAACTCCAAAGAGTATTGACCTATGAACATGTAAGTAACTGACTGCAATGGCTAGCTTAAATTTTATATGCACCAATTTTTAAAATCGCACTAAACTTAAAAGGTATTGTCTGCCTGAGCTCTGCTCTGAGGTAAGAGTCAGTCTTCTACTTTCAGTTGTTAATCTTCTACTTTCAGTTGCAGAACTGGTAACTTTTCATCCATTTTATTTTTCAGGCTTTTTGGATGTGGTCCAAGGGTACAGTTCAAGGTCACTATGACTCTTATGTCCATCCCATTCTCGTGAATGCGATATCTCCGAAATGCCTTAAGGATGAGATGATTCGATTTTTGTGGTCAAAAGTCAAGGTCTCTGTGACACAGCTCATTGTTCTCTTTGTCCTCCAGGACATCGAATCTAGAGAAGCTGAGTTGGGGCAGACAACGATGGGCATCTATGCCGTTCGGGTGGAGGGTGCCGGTCCAGGAGACAGACATTTTGCAGATGATGCTGTGGTACTTGAAGGTGTGAAAGTTCTGCAAAACCTAACAAGTGTCACCCTTGGATGTGTGATGCTTTTTGGACTGATCTACACGCTTAACTTAAGCTACCCCAAGGACCTCAATTCCACATTTGAAGTTTTCCAGAAAATCCTGATGGAACTGGACTCATCCAAGCTTTCACCAAAAGTCCAAGCACTGAAAGTTAAGTTGCTCAAGTGATTAAACTAGATACATTTCAGTGTTTGGAAATTGATGTTTTTCTTAATTACAAAAAGAATTTCCATATGTTTTGTTATTTAAAAAGCACTGCAATCTGCTCTCAATTGCATTTGTTTCAAGTTGTTCTGCCATTCAAGAGAAGCCTGGGATAGATTGCTTTGATTTACTACTGTTAAGCACCTGGTGGTTAATAGCATGGCTATCATCTCCAGGATATTGTTCCATTTCTCAGTTCATGATGAGTTTATGAAGACTTTTTGACCACTGGCCTTCCAGTTCACTGGATAGGATTTGTTGTATTTTCAAGAATCTGTGTTTAACAATAAATTGTTAAATGCAACAAAATGGTCTGATTTATTTTCATGTACTTATTTTTCTATGTATTGTAGTTATTGTTGAGGGTGTGGGGTGAATGGAAAAATTATGTATAAAAAAGAAAAATATTTGCTTATAAATTTAATATGCCTTGGGTATTAAGTACATAAATGTGATGTATTTCGAGTAAATTGGGTTTATTCTCTAAACCTGGTTATTATGCATTTCAAATAAATAGGTTTTATTCATATTGAGTACATAAACTTGGGTATTATGTATTTCAAACTAATAGGTTTTATTACACGAACATATAAACATTACATTAAGTTTATTAGTTTGTTTATATTAAAACTATGTAATGCAAATGAATGGGAATTTTATATGCAATTAAATTACATAAATCTTACAAATTAGGTTAAATATTTCTGTGAGTGTGTACGGCTCGTTGCTTGTCATTGTCAGTTTGCTCATTCCTGTTGCGTGTCCTCTCTCCAATATTTTTTTATATGGACTGCAGTTCCCATTTTAAATGCTTGATGTCAATGTTACAGATTTAACTCATTTAACTTAACATAAGTGCCAGCACATAGAAGAAAATACAGTATTCTAATCCTGTCAATGCTTATGTTAGGGAACTGCAAACATTAATCAAATATTAAGTCTGGACAAAACAAAATTTAATTGATGGCATCATTGTCATATTCTTAAAAAGCATAGTATGCTAAGTTTAAAAAAAATCAGATTTGCACTCACTCTTAGTTTAGTGTATTTTAAATGTGTTTAAAAAAAAAGAAGTGTTATTTCTATTTATGTGTTGTTTTTTTTATTGTCTGTTGAATTTTTTAAGGCTCTTCTAGGGACATGAGATGCAAATTAGCAAGTGCTACAATCTCTATGACTTTTATCAGCAAAAGAGTGTCTCTTTCTCACACTGTCTTTCCTCTTCTACAGGACTGTCTCAGGTTACTGTAAGACCCGGTCCGGTGGCTTGCAGCTCTCTGATCTGCCTCTTCCCACCCTGAATCATGGGACTTCCTTAGATGCGACAAAGGCTGGGTTTCAACACAGCATGTATCATGTAGCCAGACTTTTCATGAAGTCTGGTCTACTTTGCAGCTTTATCTGTTGACCAAGAACTGGCAAGTAAAATAGAAAAACACAGTCCCAACTGAATTGTAAAGTGACATGTAAATCACAGGTCCTTAGGGGTGGGAAATCTAAAATCGGATATAGCCCTGACAGCAAATTGGAATATACTGATGTTCAAAGAAATCTTTTTTTTTTTTTTTTTTTTTTTTACTACTAAGAGTCTAAAAATTACTTCTTGAATATCATCATCTGTAAATTTTCATTTATGTCCATGTAGTGTTGTCAAAAGTACCAGTACTTTGGTGCCAAGTCGATACAAAAATAAAAAAGATACCAGTGTTTTTACAGCACCGGTAGTACAGAGCACTAGATAATTCGGTAACCTCACGCAGTCTAACTGACACACGATTGATTTCAAAAGCTCACGCTTATTGAAGCATGTGCTCTGGTACTCCTTTTACACTGAAATGGACAATTAATCAAATTAAAATTGTGATATGTCCTAGTGTGATTATTAAACTCCGAAAGGCTGCAGTCTTAGTCTGCATCTGTCATCTGGACCAATTCATTAAAAACACCTTTTTAAATTGCATTGAATGAGATGACAGAGCAGAGCACTTATCCACTGTGAAGTGTGTATTACATGTAGACTATATATTTAAGTAATTAAATGAAAAAATGTAACGTCAAAATTAAACACAATTCAAAATATAATATACTCCTGAAATTAAATAAATTGCAAAAGAAATGTATTACAATTGTATTGTAAAATGTCATATTCACTGTGATATTAATAATAATAAAAAATAATGGTTGATGAATAATTATAAGAATAATAATGACAAAAAAGTGCTTTTGTACTAAAAGGTTTGTTAAAAAAAAGTTGAAAAGTAGAGCACAACCGATATGGGATTTTTGAGACCGATACCAATTTAAAATGGGGGAAATTCACAGATTACCGATATGGTTGCCAATATAGATCATTTGTGAGCTGGAATGAAAACAGACCTTTTCTATGTGGATTGTTCACCGATTTTGCACTGATATGACTATACAAAGGTACTCAGAAGGCTGCTGTCTCAAACAAATATTTTTATCAAAGAACATTTGACATTATTAATATACATTGTCAACAAATTCTAGAAATGAACACTGAGAAAATAAAGAATAAATTAAAATACAATAAATAGATTTAAGGCTAATATCGGCTGACATTATCGACCAATATATTGGTTGGCCACTACTGAAAAGTAATTGATTATTTTTTACTTGTTAAAAGATTTTAAGAATTAATTCGATTAACACCATTTTGATGATGAAATAAAAATTTTGATTTGGGTAAAAATAAAACAGATTTCAGAAGGGCCCTACTTAAAACACTTACGCAATGCATACTTAATTGTGAAACACTTGCATGTATTTTTATTTATTATTCACATTGAATTTAACTTTAAATAGGCTAAAGGAGTGCGTTCAGTAGCACATTACCATATTAGCACATTTTTGTGTGGTACATTACATAATAAAAATAAAAAAAAAACATACAAAATTGCTATATTTAAATAGCTAAATAATGTGGAAACACGTCATCACAATCCAGACTGATTTCACAGTGAAATTTTTCTTTGTGAAATGTCCACAGAGGGGCGCCAAAAGCTATTCGTAAAGCAAGATGTTTTCAGCCATACCGGCTGTACTACAGTGAAGAAGAATGCTTAATTTATAAACTGTAACCCCAAACCTAAAAAAAAAGCTTCTTTTTTTTTTCATTCGATTACACGCAAACACCCATAGATATATTCAGCTGAGGATATGTTTACAGATTCCATCTGAGGGGAAGCTGTGAAGAAATATCTAAAACAAGAAGTTTTGCAGTGGTCCAGAGACCATTGACCAGACCGTCTGCCACTGGTGGATTCAGGAGGGGAGGCAAAGGGGCCCACCCCCCAGTGCCCCTATGTTTGAATAAAGTGCAACAAAAGTGCCCTCTTGGATGCCCTTATGGTAGATAAAACATGATAAAGTGCTCTCTACAGTGGACCAGTGTGCAAGAAAATGTGATGAGAAAACGTGATGCAGTGTCCTAATGGGCACCCTTCCAATGGATAAATTGTGGTGCAGTGCCCTCTAGGGTGCCCCTATGTGTGAGGAAATGTGGAAAAGTGCTCTCCAAGGTGCCGCTATGCACAACAAAACTTGATCAAGTGCCCTCTGGATGCTCTTCAAGTGGAGAAAGCGTGATGCAGTGCCCTCTAGGGTGCCCCAACGTGTGAGGAAATGTGATGCAGTGCCCTAATGGGCGCCCATCCAATGGATATATTGTGATGCAGTGCCCTCTAGGGTGCCCCTATGTGTGAGGAAATGTGGAAAAGTGCCCTCCAAGGTGCTCTTATGCACAAGAAAAAAAACCCTATGTGTGAGGAAATGTGATTAAGCATCCTAGTGGGTGCCCTTCCAATAGAGATAATGTGATGCAGTGCCATGTAGGCTGCTCTACATGCTAGAAAATTAGTTGGCCTCTACTACCACTACAGTGTTTGAGGTAGGTTACATAGCGATATGCTTTATATTTAAACCAATGGAAACATTGCAGCTTACTAAAGATGCATTACTAATGTGTGTTACTAGATGGTATTTTCTGGTTTAGTTTTTAAGCTGTATACCATGTGATGCCCGGATGCTCTAGCGTAGCATAGATTTTGAATTTATTCTATGTATGGAGATCGTCACACCTGTCTTCACTGAGACTGCCATTGCTTCTTCTGCACTCCAGACTGTCAGAGTCATTCACCATTGTGGAAGGGGTCATGGGAAGGGGAAAGCAATGAGAAAAGGTGAGGAATTCAAGATCCTCTTTTCAATAGCCAAAGAACAAGCAGGTCCAGCTTGCATTGAGGTCCCTGATGAAATACCTGAACAAGCCAGATACAGAAAGGTTCCTCAGAGGTACAAGTACAGATCCCAATCTTCTACAGAGGACCATCAAGCCTAGAGGAGCACTACTGGGGAAAGGTGTTCTTAACTTTATTTGACATCCTCTCCAAGGAGCTAGACAGGAGATTCAAGGGGAAGGATAAAACCCCAACTGGGGCAATTCTAAAGGGTCTTCACCCCCTTACCATCTCAAGTCAATGGAAAGGCATGATAGATGACTAAGCTGCTCTATCTGTTAGAGATGTTTGCCAGTTTTATGACATGGAGGAAGAAAATCTCATCACTGAACTCTCTGGTGTTCTACTCATCCTATGCTCTTCCAACCAACAATGTGCAAGCTATGCTGAAGTCAACGATGTGGACACAGTTTTCCCTACCCTGACTAAGCTCCTCAAAATATATGCCATATTGCCAGTGACAAACGCTTCAGTAGAGCAGTCATTCTCTAAACTGAATCTGATCAAGACCCAGCTCAGGAACAGATGTGGGGAAGGCAGGCTCTCAGATATTCTGCTGCTATCTATTGAGAGAGACATCCCAGTTGACCCAAACGAGGTCATTGAGATTTACAAACACATGGCCAAAAGAAGAATTCTACTCGGATTCCACCACCCTGACTAGCTCCCTATCCTGACTAAACTCCTCAATATACAGCTCATTCT
The DNA here is from genome assembly GCA_032164185.1 of Moxostoma hubbsi. Lineage (NCBI taxonomy): Eukaryota > Metazoa > Chordata > Actinopteri > Cypriniformes > Catostomidae > Moxostoma > Moxostoma hubbsi. The sequence goes on along the minus strand of JAVLUX010000011.1, from coordinate 43,534,401 downwards.
CAGTGACATCACTTGACACCCCTGCTTCATAAAGCATATTATTTCAAGGTGTATTTTAACTTATATTATGGTTCAATTTCTAAATCTAGAGTGATTGATCAACACATACAAGTTTTTATGTCCTTATTGTAGCTTGAAAGTTTTGGACCCCGCTGACAGACATTGTACAGATTTACTGTATATCACCTCCTACATCCTTCAAAAGGAGTGGTGGTGGCGTAGTGGGCTAAAGCACATGATTGTAATCAGAAGGTTGCTGGTTCGGTCCCCACAGCCACCACCATTGTGTCCTTGAGCATGGCACTTAACTCCAGGTTGCTCCGGGGGGATTAACCCTGTAATAAGGGCACTGTAAGTCGCTTTGGACTTAACATCCGCATCTGGATGTGGCATCTACCCTGACTAAAGTCCAAAATTGTAAAGCTGCTGTTGTATTCACACAAAACAAACCTATAATCATTTACAGCTGAATTCTGTCCTGTTTAATGACAAATATTGCGTACTATACTGAACTACTGTACATGTGCTAGATAGAACAGATGCCTTGTGAACTACAACCAGCAATAAAAAATGGTTTCACTCGGATGGAGGAATGATGAGAAGCTCCTGTTTCCTGCTGAAAGATTGCCTCAAACATTAGACATAAAAAAAAAATGTTATAAAGATTTCGAAAACAGACACAGAGGAGTCTGACCAGTCATAACAAACGTTTGCCTGAACAGTTACTAACCTGCAGTGGCAGCAACTGAACAAACACTGTTTAACTGAACATGTTAAGACTGAGGTGGAAAATACCTTCTTCGTGCCAGGACAAGACCTGTTTACACAGTTACACACCTTCATTTCACAATCACATAAAAGTAAGAGATGAAGAAAAAGAGAGTGGAAGGATCGGACAAAAGGTTGTATCACTCTATAGTTGTGTATGCTAAGGCAAGTGTAACTAGCTATTACTCTTGTTCAATTTTAGGGTTAAGGGTATGGACAAACCGCATGAATTGAAATTCACCATGTAAATCTTTATGCTCTGGACCGGAATCAATTTAAAAGGGTGTTTCTTGAACTTCTGCCAATTTTATGTTCCAAGGTTTGACTTGTATTAAAGGGATAGTTCTCGCAAAAATGAAGATTCTCTTATCATTTACTCACCCCCTCATGCCCTCCCAGATGTGAATGACTTTCTTTCTTCTGCGCAGGTTTGTGCAAAATTCAGAATTTCAGAATAAATTCCCTGTCAATAAATGAGTTGGAATTTAAACACCCAACAGGAAGTTGAATTGGAATGATAGGAAGTTGAACTTACTGAATTGCAATTCAAAGAAATTCAAAACAGTCACTACTTGGACTTTCATTAGTCCAAGACACATTTTGTGACAAATATTTTATTTTACATTATTTTACAATACTATGTTTGACCAAGTATGCTTATTCACAAAATTTTGTAACTTTTTATACATAACATTTCTCTAAAATAATAATAAAGCTAAAATTAAAACAACCATCAAAATATTATTTGTTTTTTGCTGTACAATAATAAAATTGTTATCTATTTTACAATATTTTAATATATTGAGCAAATTAGCATTCTGGGATTCGCCCTCCATGGTCCATAAAATAAAAATGTTTTAAAAATAAAATTGTTTAATTTTTGTTTTATTATTATTGAAGCAAAAAGTTATCCAACACCTATATCAGCCATATGAAAAACTAACTGCCCCCTTAAACTTAATAGCTGGTTGTGCCACCTTTAGCTGCAACAACTGCAACCAAACACTTCTGATAACTGGAGATCAGTCTTCTGCAATGCTGTGGTGGAACTTTGGCCCACTTTTCTTAACAGAACTGCTTCTAGCATGAACTGCCGGTATAAGATCCTGCCACAGTAGCTCAATTGTGTTCAAGTCAGGTCTTTGTCTAGGCCACTCCAAAACTTTAAATCTGCATCTTTTGATCCATTCAGAGGTGGACTTACTCCTATGCTTTGGGTCATTGTCTTGCTGCAGAATACAGTTGCGTTTGAGCTTCAACTCATGAATTGATAACCGAAAGTTCTCCCTTAGGATTTTTTGGTAGAGAGCAGAATTCATGTTTCCCTCATTTATTGCAAGTCACCCTGAAGCAACAAAGCATCCCCAAACCATCACACTACCACCACCATGCTTGATCATAGGAACGATGCTCTTTTTGTGGAATTGTGTTTTTTATTTACGATGTTCCTTGGATGATGTCCTTGGCTTTTTTGTGACTTCCGAGTCATCGCTGTTCTCTTGGAGGAATTTTGGAAGGTCGGCCACTTCTGGGAAGGTTCACTACTGTGCAAGTTTTCTCCAGTTGGAGATAATGGTTCTCACTGTGGTTCTTTGGAGTCCCAGAGCCTTTGAGTTAACTTTGTAACCCTTCCCAGACTGATGTACTTCAATCACCTTTTTCCTCATCATTTCTGGAGTTTCTTTCAAACTTGGCATAGTGTGCTACTGAGTGAGACCTTTTAGCTAACATCATTCTGCTGAAAAAGTTATATTTAGGTGTTGATTTGATTGAACAGGGCTGACAGTAATCAGATCTGGGTGTGTCTAATCCAGCTGAACCCCGTTATGAATGCAGTTTCATAGATTTGGGGATTTAGTGACTGGGGGGGGGGGGGGGGGGGGGCAAATACTTTTTCTAATAGGCCCAGTTTGTTTTGGATAACTTGTTTGCTTCAATAAGTAACATTATCATTTAAAAACTGTATTTTGTGTTTACTCAGATTGCCTTTGTTTTAATGTTACATTTTGTTTGAATTTTTGAAACAATTTAGTATGAAATATACACAAAAACAGAAGAAATCAGGATGGGGCAAATAGTGAAATAAATGTAATAAAAATGTCTATAGGTGGCATTTCAAATATTATTAAATTGTATTATATGTTGTATTGATTATTAAAACTGTAAAATGTGTTTGACCAACCTAAAGAAATTAGGCTTGTATTGATTTAATTAAACTTAATTTTAAGTTAACTGAACTTAAAATGTCAACCTGACATGACTTTTACATATTAGTTGTACATATTAAATATAAATTTGACATTTTGAACACTTTAAATTAAGTTAACTTTATAAATATTTCTTAAACTCTGTGAACTTAGGACTGTGAACTCCTACGACAGTTTCTTCCTTTGTTTACATGATTTTAAACTGTTAAAAATTCTGAGCATCTTTAGATCTCATCTCAACATTTCAACAAACAAACATATCTTTCATGGAGAGTGATGTGCTTGCTGTCTTAAACCAATAATATTGCATTCTTATTCATTACATGAACACTAATGAGGAAAGAAATCATATACAAGTATTTTAAAATGCCACATACACATGACACTTGGTAAATTAAACCTGACAAAGTTAATCAACAAATTGATCATTTCATTAGAGAAACAAACTCATCCTGAAATCATAAAACAATTTACCTTCCGTGCCAACAACAATTTTAATAAAACCATGCAAATGACCGAACAATACAACCATATATTTTTTAAACCCTAATGTTTCTGGAAATACCCCATTTGTCATGCATGTGATAATATTACAACATGTTTCATGCTATACTGAAAAATCTAAATGTATTATTAAAAAATAAACTTCTTAGAATTTCATTCCATTTTAATTCTACTGCTTTAAATTCAAATTGCAATTCTCCATCCCCTTTGCTTCCTCAATTCAAATACAGACCAAATTCAGGAATTGAATTGGCATTCCTCATTCAATCCTGAATGGTGCGCACACCCTGCTTCTGCAGAACACAATGATTTTTAGAAAAATACTTCAACTCTCTCTTTAGGTCCATACAATGCAAATGAATGGTGGCCAGAACTTTGAAGCACAAAAAGTACATAAAGACAGCATAGAAGTAATCCATAAGCCTTATGCCTTTTATATAAAGGCATCGCCTGTATATCAACTCGAGAACGAGCACGCGCATGCGCATTATATATAAAAGCTGGGAAAATATATTTTTTAGCGTAATCTGTAAAGAAGCACAATTTATGATACCAGAGTTGTCAGATTTTACTGCTGATTTGAAATATGTTCTTGACCAACCATTTTGGAGATTTTGGCATTTCTCCAAGAAAGCAGCTGCACTGTCCTGATTGGAAATAACCTCCTGAGAGCGTTCAAACATGGACGACAGTGGACTGACTTGCTAGAAAGACTTTGGCTGCACTCACGTACTTGTGCGGATCCAGTGCAAGCAGCAATCTCCTGACAGTTTAAATGTCCTGGATCACCTGATTGGATTGTCACGGACTGACCATCATGATTTGTGAATCAGAGGAACTTTTGATTGTGATCCTGAAGTTTTTGATTCTGGCTTGAATACGCGCTTCAAAGAGTGATATTAGATGAGCGCTCGATAGGAAGAAAACACTGGATATTCATGAAGTTCGTGAATTACATCCGTTTAAATGAGATATCTGCAAATTTGCAGATGGTATATAATAGAAGTTTTATTGATATTGTCTTTTTCTCATTAGAAAAGACAGTTGAAAGTTACAGGAAACTGTTGAGGAGAGGCTGATAGAATACATGATATATGTGAATAAATGAGCACTCCACAGGATGCTGGATCTGCTGAAGTTGTGTGAGGTTGGTTTATTACATCTGTTTAAACGAGATATGTGCATATTTGCAGGCGGAGTATGATATTAGTTTTATTGATATTGCCTTTTTCCTCATTAGACAAGACAGTTAAAAGTTACAGGGAACTGTTGAGGTGAGAGAGGGAGAATGAAACAGACGAGCACTTTAACATTATGAGCTCAAATGCATCTGTGTTGCACACCAGTGTACTATTGTAGTACCACTATGCATGTAATAACAAAACAAACGTTACATGTCTCGGATGCTTCACATGCAAGCAGGTGATTTTTGGTGGCCTAAAATTAAACAAATAAATAAATAAAATTGGCCAAACAGGACAATTTATCACCCGATGCAATAATTAAAAAAGTCTGAATATTGGCCGATTTATCGGCCTCTGTGATATCTCGGTCGACTGCTAAAATAAACCACTAAGAATGCCTTTGCAACTGTAACAAAAATGCCCACAATTACATAGCATCATGGTAGCAACTTTTACAACATTGACATTTTCTTAAAAAGGAAAATATCTACAACAATTGAGCACTCAAAAAACACACATTTAGCACACCTGTTTAGAGTGCAGGGAGCACATAGTACCCTTCAAATAACAGAGGCAGCACATCCCAGGTGCTTGAATGCCACAAAAACAGACAACTGCTGGTATTTTGGCGCCTTGAGGCCACCATGGCAGAGATATGTTCACCTCTCATTTCACACAGCCCAATGGAAAGGGAAAAAACATTTGTTGATCATTACCAGAAAAGCTGTAATAGACATTCCAGAGCTGCAGAATGCATCAGACGGAAATCAACTGAAAATAGATTAATAGACATTAAAAGGTCTGATCAGACAACAGAGCATGGAAGAGCAGATCTAAAGAACCTGTTTTTACAATGCATGACCTCATCTCCTCAATTACCATATGCATATTGCCATTCAGACACATGACACTTCCGCGATTAATGGAAAGAGAAGCTATAGTAAATAAAACACACCGAAGACTGTGTTACATGTGAATAAACGTTGCTGCTACAAATTATTTCTTAATCTTTTAGTCTAAACATTTCTAAAAATCCATTAAACAAGATGAATTTACCTGAGAATCATAATGATATATTAAGATTTGTTTCCAAATAATATATCTTATATTATTTAAATGTCTTCTCACACCATTGGGAAATTCTTCTTCTTTTTTTCTTTTTTTTTTTGTAATAAGTATAAACCTAAAAGTATAAACTTAACTCTGGTCATTTAAAAAAATAGTTTTTAGGATGTTTTTATAGATCCTTAAAAGTTAGATCTTTTGTTTTGTATGGTATTTTTTATAATATTTTTCAGTACTATGGGGTTGTCATTGAGTTTCATGCCGGGATTACCGATAAATGGGGCAGAAAGGAAGGACATTTTATGCAGTGCAGTGCTGCACCTGTGTGTGGTTGTACAGTACCATGTTTCTGATGCGTCCGTTTTACCAGGCCATTCTACATCAGTCAGAGCCAACATCACAGATCATCTTTATTTGAATGTTGTCTTTTACCTGAAAATGTGATTTTTGTAATAGAACACAATTCCAAGTGAATGGCCTTTGGGAATCGAAAATATCATGAGCCAAGAAATCCTCACTGTCATTAAGAGTAGTGTTCGTATTGTCGCTGGAGATTTCAACCATGTGAATCTCAAGACAGTCTCCCTAAATTCCATCAGTATGTGGACTTTGCAACAAAAGGGGCGAACATGCTAGATCTCGTTTACACAAACGTCCCAGGCGCGTACCGGGCGGAGCCCCACCCCCACCTCGGCTACTCAGACCACACCTCTGTTATGCTAATTCCAGCATACAGACCGCTCGTCAGACACACAAAACCACTTCAGAAGCAGGTGAAAACCTGGCCAGGAGGAGCCATCTCTGCTCTTCAGGACTGTTTTGAGTGTACTGACTGGCACATGTTCAGGGAAGCTCCAACATGGCGATTCTACCAGCTTGGAGGAATACACAGCATCAGTGACCAGCTACATCAGCAAGTGCAATGATGCCAACCAGAAGTCGTGGATGACTGCGGAGGTGCGTGCGCTGATGAGGACCCAAGACTCCACCTTCAGAGCAGGTCGACAAGGCTGCCCTAAGAACAGCAAGGGCCAAACTGTCCCAGGCCATCAGAGAGACAAAGCACGTACACGCCCAGAGAATCCACAGTCACTTCCAGGACAGCGGTGACACGCAGCGCATGTGGCAGGGCATCCAGGCCATCACCAACTACAGGAGAACATCAGTTGCCTGTGACAAAGATGCCTCCCTTCCAGATGCGCTGAATGACTTCTACACTAGGTTTAAAGCACAGAACGACGTGGTGGCGAGGAAGACCACCCCTCCTCCCAACGACCAGGTGCTCTGTCTTACCACAGCTGATGTGAGGAAAACTCTATGTAAAGTCAACCCACGAAGGCTGCTGGACCAGACAACATTCCTGGCAGAGTGCTCAGAGGATGTGCAGAACAGCTGGCAGATGTTCTTACCGTCATCTTCAACATTTCTCTGAGCACCGCCATCGTTCCAACGTCCCCATGCCAAAGAAGTCTTCAGTGTCCTGTCCCAACGACTACCGTCCCGTAGCACTCACACCCATCATCATGAAGTGCTTCAAGAGGCTCGTCATGAGACACATTAAGACCCAGCTGCCCCCCTCACTAGACCCACTGCAGTTCACGTATCGTCCAAACTGTTCAACAGACAACGCCATCGCCACCACCCTCCATCTGGCCCTCACCCACCTAGATAAAAAGGACTAATACGTTCGAATGCTGTTCATAGACTTATTCAACACACTCATTCCTCAGCACCTGATTGGAAAGCTGAACCTGCTGGGCCTGGATACCTCCCTCTACAATTGGATCCTGGACTTTCTTACTGAGAGACCTCAGTCAGTCCGGATCAGGATCAGCATCTCCACCACCACCACACTGAGCACTGGGGCCCCCCAGGGCTGTGTGCTCAGTCCACTGCTGTTCACTCTGCTGACTCACGACTGTGCAGCAATGCACAGCTCAAACCACATCGTCAAGTTCGCTGATGACACGACCGTGGTGGGTCTCATCAGCAAGAACGACGAGTCAGCAAACAGAGAGGAGGTGCAGCGGCTAACGGACAGGTGTAGAGCCAACAACCTGTCTCTGAATGTTGACAAAACAAAAGAGATGGTTTTTGACTTCAGGAGAGCACAGAGTGACTGCTCTCTGCTGAACACCAACGGCTCCCTCTGTGGAGATCGTCAAGAGCACCAAATTCCTTGGTGTTCACCTGGTGGAGAACCTCACCTGGTCCATCAACACCAGCTGTATTACCAAGAAAGCCCAGCAGTGTCTCTACTTTATTCGAAGACTGAGAAAAGCACATCTCCCACCCCCCATCCTCACTACATTCTATAGAGGGACTATTGAGAGCATCCTGAGCAGCTGCATCACTGCCTGGTTTGGGACTTGCACCATTTCGGACCGCAAAGCCCTGCAGAGGATAGTGAGGACAGCTGAGAAGATCATCGGGGTCTCTCTTCCCTCCATCAAAGACAACCGTTTTACAAAAAACACTGCATCTGCAATGCAACCAGCATGTCTAGCAAGAGGTACCGAAGCATTCGGGCCCTCACGGCCAGACTGTGTAACAGTTTATTCCCCCAAGCCATCAGACTCCTCAGTACTCAGAGATTGGACTGACACATGCACACACATGTGTCCTGAGTTGCACTTTAATTATTTTCACTTTATACCTGTCTGCTACCTCAATAACTGCTATGTGCATAGAACATTATCTGATAGTATGTTATGTTTACATTTGGCATTTTTAGAAACTGTCATTTTTTTGCACTACTGTATACTGATCGGCGCTGCACTGTATCTCACTGTGCCTATTGTCCTGTTAATTTTTAGTAATTTATTGTACTGTCCCGTACTTTTTGCACACGTTTGCACGTGCATTTTATGTAGGTATGTTATTTAGTCTTTGTAGTCTCATGTGGTTCTGTGTTTGTCCTATGTTGTTTTATGTAGCATCATGGTCCTAGAGGAACGTTGTCTCATTTCACTGTATACTGTACTAACTGTATATGGTTGAATGACAATAAAAACCACTTGACTTGACTTGTTCAAACGATATATTGCCAAAGTCGATACTTCGCCCGATATTCTGACATTAATTATCGGTAGATACATTGTCCCCTTTGGCTGATTTGTTTCTTGAGGGTGCCTAGAATCGGATGCTTGCATGTGAAGCAATCGTGTTACTACAATGTGCAACACAGTGTCATTTAAATGGCCCAGATGGAGCCACGGCAGATGCGTTTGATCTCATAATAAGTACTCAACTGTTTCATTCTCCCTCTCCCTCCTAAACAGTTTCCTGTAACATTTAACGGTCTTGTCTAATGATAAAAGGCAAATAAATATCAATCAAACTAATATCATATACCAATGATATTGCATAATATCATATGCAAATATGCAGATATCTTGTTTAAACAGATGTAATAAACCAACCTCACATAACTTAAGCAGATCCAGCATCTTGTGGAGCGCTCATTAATCTTCCTCTGAAGCACGTATTCTATCATCCTCTCTTCAACAGTTCCCTGTCATTTTTCTAATTATAAAAGGGAAATATCAATAAAACTTCTATTATATCTGCAAATATGCAGATATATAGTTTAAACAGATGTAATTCACAAACCTCACAAAATTAGCCACAATCAAAAACTTCAAAAAAGCTCCTCTGTTTCACAAATCATGACGAGAACCCAAGCTGGCAATCCAGGCCGTTTAAACTGTCAGGATATTGAGGCTCACACTGGATCCGCATGAGCGCGTGAGTCCAACCAAAGTCATTTTAGCAGGTCCGTCCACTGTCAGCCATATTTGGAACACTCTGGAGAGACTGTTTCCAGTCATGACAGTGCAGCTCGACCTGCTCGAATGTACTTGAATGAAGAAAGACCAAAATCTCAAAACTGTTGATCAAGATTATGATCAAAGAACATATTTCAAATCAGCATTAAAATCTGACAACACTGGGATCATAAATGATGCTTCTTAACCCCAGATTACACACAAAAAAAAATAAAAATACAACATTTTTCCAGCTTTTATAGATAATGCGCATGCACGTTCTCGAGGTGATATCTGTATCTAAAAGGTGATTGGCTCTTTTACCTGTAAGGCAGGACTAAATATTTATACAAGTTGACCATTGGCTAAAGTTGGGTGTTCTAATTTCTCCCATTCATTTTAACAGAAGTGGCCCATCTCTGCTAAATAGTCTCTGGTGCAACTTCAAAGTAAAAGTGCTTCATGTGTGCTGTAAGCAAATGTCATATTCACTATGCACTGTATGTACAAGTGGTTTGATTTGGTATTTTTGGAGAAAATGCTTTTGCTAACTTGGACATGCCATCTAAGGTTGCTGGACTACTGTCTGTACTGTTATTTCCTTCTTCCTAATATATTAACAATTTCTGCATGCGCAAATAAATTACTAAAATTTGATGACTAAACAGAAATCAGAAGAAACTGCTAACTACCATTACAAATACAATAGTATTTTTTTACATTCTTTTTTACAAAGTTAAAATTGTATGTGAAATTGAGTAAATAATGTGCTAAATTAGAGTAAAATGTTTTGTTTTTTTTTTGCCATTTTATGTTTGTTATTTACTATACTAATTTGTGTAATATATCGGCATTGCAAATTTTTCAGTCCCACTCCCGTAAGATTCTGTTCCTTCTATCATATGATATTTTTATTACAATTCCCATCCAGAAAAAAAAAAAGATAGTGAGGGAAAAAAAAAAAAAAAACACGTTTTGTTAACTCTAACATTGCCAAATATCTGATTGACCTTTGGTTGCTTTCAAAGTTTTGTTTGTATCTTTCTTTAATAAAGCATTAACATCCATAGCACTAAGAGATTTTCTGCTGCATGGAGCACAAGGAAGAATTTGCATGAATCAACTCTGCGCCTGTAAATCATTAATATTTTTGTTGCTCTTGCACAATAGACGGATAACATGAATAACACTCTGTACCTTAAATACATGAAATAAATCTATTTGATTTTTAAAATAGATTTATATTTTGTGTGAGTCACACATCATCCCCTGCACCTGCACTCAGCAATCAAAACTGTTGTGGGACGCGTGCTTCTGTTTCCTCTGTTGTTAATTCAGTGTCAATGAGAGATTCTGTCTGTCTCCACGTGTCTTACATCTCTTATACTTCTTTTTACAGTGCAGTGAAAGTTTTTTGTTTATTGTTTGACATTGATTTTTAAACTGCTCTATATTTGCCATGAAAATAACATTTGGTGTTGACATGACATTACTTTCCATCCATCCATATTCCTGTGTTCCCTAAATGACTTTACACATACAGTTTCACTGGTAAAAATATCAATACTCTTTGCTGCTCTACAAAGGTCATACACATTAACTAACATTGAACTGAGAAAAATGTCTTGAATTATTTTGATGTGGATTTTATTGTTACTGTATTTTCACGCAATGTTTTCTCTGAATTTCAGAAAATGAGACAAACTCATCTGTCACGGGACAAATCATAAGAGACCCGTTTCAGTCAGAACTCAATGTTGTGTTTTTCCTTTGTAGGGTAATATCATTGCTTATTACATTTCTGTCACACAGAGAGAATTGTCATCATTTAATATTATATAATTACTTCTTTAAGCAGTTCCCATCTGTGTCATATTTGATATCACATCTTAATCTTATATGTTATTGATCTCTCCATCTAATATATTTCCTTTCACTCCATCTTTATTTTCCTCCTTCATATTATTTCTCTCCACTCCATCCTTGCATTTGTGGGGACTCTCATTTGTCTTTGTAATTTGCTTTAAGGCTGTAATTCTAATTTATCTTAATAATTAAATAATTCATATTGCTTTATTTTGTTTCTTAGTAATGGAGGTAGTATAATACCTCCATAACTCCAATCTTCAGTCAAGTCAAATTTATTTTAAAATTTTCAAAGCAGCTGTACATGAAATTACGCATTAACAGAAAATGAATGAATATAATGCTAATATTAGTTATGCTCAGAACTATTAGTGGTTAAAATTAGTAAAAGAAGTGTGTATGATTATATACAATGTTTCTCAGTTTATTTATTTCAATATATTTTTTAAAATGGGGAAAAAGTGTCAAATATAGTTATATTGGGTCTTATGATCTTGACAATTATGCCATGTTACGCCAAATAAAGACATTAAATTAGTAGTAATTTAGAGTAACCCCTCCCCCATCACAAATGCCCACATATGCTATCCCCCAGCCCACCCCTGGCATAGCTGTCAGAGGCTGGAACTGGTCTTTGCCAGCAGCAGTTGTGGGTCAAATAGGTATTTGAGCACACATAATGACAATGATGTTGGTCCATGAAATATGACTTTCAAGACTTTTTCTATGACCAAAACATCCAAAACATGCGGACTTCAAAACAAGCCACGCGGGGGCGTGGTCAAGCGCCCGTCCGAAGGGGAGAAAGCGGTAAGGGCGCTTGCACCTGAGCTAAATTATGTCTAACACCTGTCTCTAATTTCAGTGAGTATGGGGAGAGCGGCATAAAAGAGCACCAGTGCCTCCAGTCGAGAGAGAGAGCTGCCAGTCCAGTGTTGGCCATAGAGATATACTGAAGCTATTAGATTATTTGTAAAAAGTTTATGTATAGCACATTTTGCACTACCCCTGTCTGTCTGCTACCCATAATTAAAGAGCCTTACCTTTGTGTTGAACCCTGTTCCCGTGTCCTCCCTCTTGTGAAACCTTTTACACCACTTTATAGCCATTTAATACATAATTACAACTGTTATTATTTTTTTATAAATTGTACACAAAAATCATGCAATGCAACAATATTCAAACTTCCCCATTGTAATGACTGAAACTGTCACTCACTGTTTGATCCTTGCAGTTCAGTGTGAGCTCACTGACAGAATTTTGCACTCACATTATAGATATAATTTAGAACAGCTCTGTTTTCTTCTCGTGAGTGTGTATATAATTTGTGTGTGTCCAAGTATATGAGAGCTTAACCCTTGTGCGTCAATTAAAAAAAGTTACACATAGGTTCATAAAGGACAAAAATGTCCATGTCAAAAAAGTGTCATAAAAATATTATAGATTAATATTTTTTTCCACTTTCACTGACTTAGATTTTTTTACTAGCATCAGTTCTAATCATAATTACCAAACAGTCATTTATTTTCAAGAATTTTAACCCTTTAAATGCCAGTTTCTTTACATAATGCCACTGTTGATGTTATACAAGTTATAATAATAATAATTTTATATATACTAAATTCTAAGCAGAATTTTTTTTCTTTGAATATTACAGCCTTGGATATGTCAATGATTAACAACAATATTAATTTTGAATCAATCATATTTTTTTATGCAGTATCAGATTAAAAAAATAACTACCACTCAGGTCCTTAAAGGACAAAAATGTCCATGTCAAAAAAGTGTCATAAAAATATTATAGATTAATATTTTTTTCCACTTTCACTGACTTAGATTTTTTTACTAGCATCAGTTCAAATCATAATTACCAAAAAGTCATTTATTTTCAAGAATTTTAACCCTTTAAATGCCAGTTTCTTTACATAATGCCACTGTTGATATTTATAAAAATAATAATAATAATAATAATTTTCTATATACTAAATTCTAAGCAGAATTTTTTTTCTTTAAATATTACAGCCTTGAATATGTCAATGATTAACAACAATATTAATTTTAATGCAATCATATTTTTTTATGCAGTATCAGATAAAAAAAACAAAAATACCACTCAGGCCCATAAAGGACAAAAATGTCCATGTCAAAAAAGTGTCATAAAAATATTATAGATTAATATTTTTTCCACTTTCACTGACTTAGATTTTTTACTAGCATCAGTTCTAATAATAATTACCAAACATTCATTTATTTTCAGAATTTTAACCCTTTAAATGCTGTGACTCTGCCAAGGGTATCTCATTTACATGTACAGTATAATACATGATTACAGTACAGTATAATTTCTTTCTTTCACAGTTCACACACACACACACCTAAAATTTTCAGTACACACATACTAACCACACTCTGACATCCATACCAACACACCCACACAATTATTTATCTAATTGGCTCTATAATATGCATAAGCCGAAAACAGAAGTAAACAACAATAAAGTGATAATTTGCTTTATATGCCAAACCTGAAAAAATGGCACCATCTGATAAAAAATAGTAAAAATGTAAATTTTGAAGCCTTGCCAACATAATGAAAGCCTGTTAAGAAAGATTGCATCATTTTATAGTTGAATGGCACTGGGATTAAAAATCGCAGTTTAAATGGGTTTCAATGGGGACATTTTTGTCCAAAAGACCCTAAGTGGGAGTATTTTTTGTACCTAGTGCAAAATAAAATTTTTAAAGTAATTGAAGGTGAAATATTAAATTTCCAATAAAAATGCACACCTGTGGAAAATTTTATGCAGTTAGCATTAACACAGGCAAAGTTATCAAAAATACAAAACTGAAAAGGACAAAAATGTCCATAAGGTCGCACGAGGGTTAAGAGAGGGGGACGTCACTTTAGAACTAGTGACAGAGGATGCGCTGCATTGGAGTTACAAGGTAGTTTGTGTGTGTGTGTAAGTGCAGGTGAAACAAGGAACGTGAGGGCGCTTTTCAACTTAAATTGAAATAAATGCAGGATATTATAAACATTGTTTGACATTCTTAGGTGATTTACTTTAACCAATGTCTTTGTTTTTATGGTTATTTTGCTGTGGTAGCATGTACCGTGTGTGTGGGTGAGACAAGAGAAAAAGAGAGGGAGCCAAAAGATGCTTTCAACTGAAATTGAAATAAATGTAGGATATAGACTGTAGACTCACTGCATCACTGATTGGCTATTGTGGTTTCATTGCACAACGCACATGTCTAGGATTGGTTAGAAACTCAACCGCTGCAAAAACACATTCTAAATAGAAACCATTACAAACAGGAGTGGACAAATTGAATAATTCTCAGTTTTCATGATTACATAATCGTGACTGACGTAATCATAATTGCTATTAGTTTTTTTTATTAATTCTGCAGCTATAATTGCAATGCATCTGCATCAAACACTACTCAAAATAGCAGGAAATAAAGTCCACAATGAACAATGATTTTAAAAAGTGCAATACGTAGGCTAGATTACAAGAATAATCAAACTGTCACTAACTGCAACATAGTATTCTTAACCAATAAGGAAAAATTAAAACTTTCCTGGTGAAAAACAATCTGGAATCATGTGTAACACTTGCATGAAGTCATGGAGCACAAGAATGAAACAATGCAAATATCTCGAGAGATGCTTTTTAAACAGTTCTTTTTAACTGGAGATGATGAAAAATGTGTTCGTTTTGCATGAGACGCTGAATAACAGTGAGAAGCAGTGCAACGGTCAAAGATGTACAGTATGTGTAATGCATTTAGATGGAAAAACTATTAGGAAAACAGTGCAGACGCATGCAAAAACTAGTGAACAGCCAAAACTCTATACTATACTCTATACTCGCCAAAACCTGCTTCGCATGTGCCGTCGGGCTCGGATAGGGTTAAAGACCTCTATTGCACCTGTAGAAAAACCAAATAGTGATTTTGGTATTTGAATACAGGCACATTGAACAGTTAGCCAAATAACAACTATCTGTGCACATCCATCATTGTGTGAGGAACAAAGCGGAAAGTGTTTAAGAGCTGATAATCAGCTATTGTAGTCATGATATGCATGCAAGTAAATAAAAGTCGTTGTTGTAGCGCCTCTACAGTTCATTTCACCTGGAAACTGACGCAATACATACAACAAGACACATACAAATAATTAGCAAAACATTTTTAGTAACACGATTCTATGGGACCAGCCTGATGAAGATGAACATTCTATGGGACCAGTCTGATGAAGATGAACATTCTATGGGACCAGTCTGATGAAGATGAACATTCTATGGGACCAGTCTGATGAAGATGAACATTTTATGGGACCAGCCTGATGAAGATGAACATTCTATGGGACCAGTCTGATGAAGATGAACATTCTATGGGACCAGTCTGATGAAGATGAACATTCTATGGGACCAGTCTGATGAAGATGAACATTCATGATAAACAGTGTGTAAAAGTAGGGATGCACCAACCGATCGGCCACCATCCGACCATTGTTTCAGATATGCTATAATTCAGATGAATATGCTGGTTTGTTTTAAAATATGTGTATAAATGACATGAGTAGGAATATTACTATAGGAATGGGATATGGTTATTCCATTATATCGTATATGATATGTGGTTCACAATTCAATATAAATCTCAAGATTTCAAAATAATTAATGTTCTTTAATACACAATGTAGATGCTCAAAATATAAATAATAAGAGTTTCTCAAATACCTTTCACTATAATAAAAGATCATAAACAAATGAGCCTTCAAAAATATTGGGCTACATTCAGGCTGATCAGGTGCAGAACAAGCAACAGAACTGAACACAACCTGTCCTGAAAAAGTATGTGAAAGTGTATATTTATTTTTTACTCATTTGTTTGTCATCATTATTATAATCAATTTTTAACTTTTTTAAAGTATAGAAATTCTACATTTTATCAATTAATATTATATAATGATATTGTATATGAGCTGTGGTGTTCCTGTTCATTTATTAATGAAAGAGAACTCTGTTTCTTTGCTCATCTGTGCTATTTGTGATTGAAACTAATATTTATTTTTACTTTTTTATCTGACTGTTAAGAACAAATTTTTTTTTTTTTAAAAGACCTGTTATTCAGTGAAAGTGTAGAGTGGGATCTCATCTTTGATGGACACACATTACACAGAAGAAATGTTGTTTTAATGTGAAGCACCTTGAAACAAAACAAGGTGATTTTCCAATTTAAACAACAAATAAAGATGCAAATATGAAATCAGAGTATACAGTTCATGATGTAACATGAGTTACATGAGTGGAGCAATATAGATGATTATGAGTTTGAGCGATTATGCGTTTCATTCTCTCACATGCGCGCTCTCCAAGTGCACTCAATCTGTCATCAGTCACTCATCCAGCACTGTTTTTTGAGAATCACAGGTATATGTTTGTCACAATACCAATAATAACTAGGGATGCACCGATCCGATAACAGGATTGGTATTGGCTCCGATACTGAAGCTTTTAGACGGATCGGTATCGGTCCAACGAGCCCGATCCAAATCTGATACTGTGTGTTAGTCATGTTCGTTACTGTCAAGCTCCAAAAATAACATAAAAGAACCATTAAAACACCATTAAAGTTGTTCATATGACTCTTGCATTTTATTCAAAGCCACTTGAAGACGTGTGATAGCTCTGTGAATCACAAAAGGCTGTTTAATAAGTAAATATATAAAATGCACGTGCGGCGCGTCAGTGAATGGCGCTGCTCTGTTTACATACACATTTGAAATTTGGCAATTTTTAGCCTTCTTACATTCGAGCGCTACTCAAGAACAGCATCTCAGATATAGATGCTCAATAGTTCGGTTCACTTATAATATGCATTTAGAACGAAACCAGAGGTGCATTTTACCAGAATTTAAATAAGCGAAGTCCTACAAACAGACACATACAGGACTTCCTGGAGAGTTCAGAATGTCAAAATAAAAGCATGAGGGTTTTAAAGATAAAGGTGCATGATTGAGATATATTAATATTATAATATATTATTATTTGTTTACAAATGATAATATTTAAGTTGAATGGGTTCCAAAAAATAACCGTGTGAATGAAAAGTGAGCGAAAGAAAGAGATCTGAATTCTGTCCAGATACAACTTGAAAATATTTAGCAAAAATAAAAAAATAAAAATCTACTAATGACTTATACTGGAAGTACTGTTAATTTTGTGGCTACATTATCCAGTATTGTAGCAAATAATAAAGTGTTTCTTAATTAGCTATATATTTATATTGAAATAATGTGTAGTTTGATGTTTGTGTTTCTTTACATATTAAAGAGTACACCCAATTAATTCCACACAATAATGTAAAGATATTCTAAACTGATTATGCAAAATAACAACACTGGTATCGGATCAGGATTGGTATCAGCAGATATTGAGATTTCTGATATTGGAATCGGAACAGAAAAAAGTAATATCGGTGCATCCCTATAACAGTAGATTAAACGCTTCTTCACACAGTTGCTTAATAATTAGTGATTTATGTTTCAAACAGAATTATTCTTAAATAATTTTAATTCATGTTAGCATTTTCATTGTGGGGCATAAGCATCTAACTGCAGCATATAACTTGTAAAAGTGTGGTAGGAGGTACTTTAAAAATAAAAGCAGGTGATCGGATTGGTATCGGCCAATGATAATATCAGCTTCAAATTTTATGATTGGTGCACTGCTAAGTAAAAGATTGTGATATCTCACCAATTATGTATATTGCAATTAAAAATGATCACATATTGAGTGTGTTTACATGCACACCAATACGCCAATAACTACCAAAAATCATCTTATTCAAAAATCTGGCAATGTAAGAAAACTGTTTATGTGAGATTTAAAATCATAGGATTATTCTCAGCTTTGATTTTCTAAAATCTACTGTGCCGATAAGTTTATGCTTCAACCGTTTATGACCTTATACCAATAAGGGAAAACTGTTTAAGGTGTTTACATTTACCTCATATGTTGAATTTATAGGTTGCCGGCTTATTAAGCATAATCGTTGTGCAAGATCTTACATGCAAGCGTGCTTATTATCGTATCACATCCCACATTTCATTATAAAATCGTGTTTTAAAATAATGTAGCATTATTTTTCTTCCATAAAGGTGAAATAAGGGGTGCTACAATAATCATAAATGGAATCGTAAACAAATCAGAATCATTCAGCCAATTTGGAATTGAAGCCAGAATCTTTAAACTTTTCACAATTGCAATCCATATTCTGAAGTACTGTACTGCTTCACAGACAGCAGAGAAACATCTACAACAGCACTATGCCGCCATACTGTAGCATTCTTCCTCATTTATCATCCTCATTTCAGGCCATCTCTCTGTCCCTCTATAAACCACAATGTCAACAAATCTCCTAAAAATATTCCACCTTTTAACCCCCAAAACAAATGTTCTATAATGAGCCCCTCTTATGCCCAACATGTCAAAGCAGTGACCTCAGGCGACACAGAGGGAGAGAGAGGGTTTCCAGCAGACCTTGAAACATTCCCAAAACCTTTACTTTCCAAAACCACAGTGATGTGTCTGCCTTCTCATAAACCATAAACTCAACGTTTCTCTAATAAACAAATTAATATAAAAGCACATTTTCCACAGAGACCAAGACCACAGAAGACATGTAGAAGACACATGAGAGAACCCCTGAATCTTCAGAAAAAATATGCAACAGTTTATAAAAAGGATTTCACCACCCATTATAAAAGAACATCTGCAAAGCATTGGAGGTCATTTAGTATTAGAGGTATTATGGCAGCATGTCTGAAAAAAATGCCCATATACCACAGAACCAATGGCAAATTGAGGGTAAATCGGTGAATCTAATTAAACCAGTTAAGAACATGTGTCATATTTCACCCCAAAATTCAGGCAAAATATCTCTCGTTGAGAGAAAAAAAAAAAAAAAAAACTACCTGGTAGATTTTCACGAAACTTGGCAAGAAAATGTCCTGGTCCTATTTGACACCAAAATCAAAAGAAATACATAAGAAATTATATTTTGCATTTATAAAATTAAGCATATTTTTAGGACCAATAAGAGTTACATTGTGACATTATTTTCTTGACAGTTTTTACCCCTCTCAATTCTCATAACCACAATGCAAAATTGTGAAATAATTTACATTTTAAAATATTTATGCAACATAGTAGTACTACCTTCGCACTGCATTTTATTTTCACTTATTTTAATTTAAAAGATTGTTAACTAAAGTATCTATTTTTTTTTTACTGTAATAGAATAATGACTGTGTTAAACTAATGAGAATTATCACTAAAAATTATATGTTAAAATAAGAACATCTGAACGCATTATGAGAATCAGGAGGTAAAATGTGCTAGTGTCCTGAAAATAATGCCACAATGCCAAAAATCTTACTGGCCGAAATGGGAGCTTTATTTTCTTCAAGCAATATATATATATATATATATAAATTGCATATCCTCAACAAAACAAGGAAATAGAACCAGGGCGTTTGCTTGACAAGTTTTGTAAGAAACATGCTGATATACTTAATTAAGTATTTACATATTTTTATTGGTGGCATTTGTTGTACATTCATATACGCTGATTTAAATCTTAAAAAGACATAATATAGTATATTTTTAATTACTGTCTAAATCTAAAGAGAATGTCACAATGCAAAAAATCTTAATGGCCCTAATTCGGCTTAGTCTTTATGCAAAATATCATTCCTTTATAGTTTCTTATAATTTCGGATTTCTTCTTTTGATTTTGGGGTGAAATGTGACGGACATGTTTTCATGAGATTCACCCAAACGCTGTTATGGTACTGCTTACCCGGATGGGTTCAGTGGAGAATCTGATCTTCTTCTGTGGAGACAGTTCCTCATCCTCAGAAAGACCAGGAGCTTCATCATACTCCTTGTAGACCTCATAGTTATCCTCCTCATATTCATCCTGCTCTTGGCTCCGAACCATTTCCACTTCCTTATCATCCACAAACGCAGCATTCTCAAAACTATAAAACACAGGTGATGTTCTACCACATTCATCTAGATCTTCCTGCTCGCTCTCTTCATCATCTTCATGACAGTCATTCTCTCTCTGCTGGACAATCTCCTCCTCTTTATCATTTGGTTCATCTTTCTTCAGCTCTGCTGCCAAACACACATCTGTATCTTCCTCCATATGGTTTTGAGGTGATGCCACCATCAGAGAGTCAGCCACGCCTCCTATCGACACCTCAGATTTAAGTTCCCTTTTTAGGTTTACCTCCATCACAACATCCTCCAAAAACTCTTCATCATTCTCCTCACTCCCCGAGGACTCGTTCTGAACCACCACAAGCTCGGCTCGGACCACTCCTGCCCCAGCAGGATCCATGCATGGTGGGGCCTGCTCATGAGGCATGTCTCTAGTTGGGCTCCGAATTATGTGTTTCTCACTTTTTGGTTCCTCTGGACTTCTGATCTTTTCATAAACATTGCTACATGGGACCAAAGGTTTGAGGTCCCTCAGTTGAGGACTGCTCTGTTGGGTTGGAGAGCATTTAAATGGGATATGGGAAACTGGGCTGGTGGACTTCAATGGAGGGCTACCAAATACAGAGTCTGTTTTAGGTGATATTGGTTTGGGTGAAGCATCAGAATTTAGGGGCGTGGGTTTGTGGGTGGGATCCATACCAGGCGAAGTGGGTTTTTGAGGACCTCCTTGTAGAGGTGATGGTAGTGAACTTTCCAGACTTCTATCTGAGGTTCGAACTGATTCCTTATTGTCGCGGTCCACAGTAAAGTTCTCCGAACCCCTGGAAATGGGTCCGTCGTTAAGGGATGGTTTACTGACCTGCTTTGAATCTTCATCGTCCTTCCCCTCAAGTGCAGTTGGGCTTTTGATGGCACTGCTACTGCTATTTTCAGAAGATCCAAAGGACCTCCGGTCTCCACGCCCATCCTCGGACGCCTTTCCCTGGGACAGACGCACAGAAACTCTGCCAGGTAGCGGCCTCTCTCCAGGGGGCTGCTCATTTATCCCCTTCTCAAAGAGCTTTCTGGTCACTGAGAATTTCTCTGCCAGGGCAGCTTTGTCTATCTCAGCTTCCTCTCCCTTTGGAGTTCTGTCCGTGTTTTGCAGTTCTTGGTTGCTGACACTGCTGAGGCAGGTTTTGTTGGCAATAAGTGGGAACTTGGCAATTGGGGACACCGGAGATACATCCGTTTTGTGAGCTGGCTTCACCTCTTCGTTCTCCTGCTGCTGTTGACCATCCATTTGCAGGAAAATATTCTTGATTTTGTTTATCCGGTTAACAAACGGCCGCCCTCTGGTGTCCTCCCGGGGGTCACTGGAGCCATTAGCATAAGATTTGGCCGCGCTGTCGGATTTGGTGCCATCAAAGGAGCATTTAATGGCGTGGAAGTCCGACTTGTATGCATTTCTGTGCGGGGACGCGCTCCGCAGGGTGCTTTCTCCCTTAGTCTCAGCTTTGATCATTTTCCACTGACTTTCTAAAAGGACAAGTGTGATTTTAAAACTGTATTTTCAAGTCCGTGGTCTTTTGTCCTTAATCGGACAATGCCATGAGCCTTTCTGAGTCACTCTGATACATGGTATCAAATCCCCGCGATCATCTGAAAAGAAAAGAGACAATGTAACACTATATATATATATATATATATATATAAATTAAAAAAAATAAAAAATAAAAAAGTTATATATATATATATATATATATATATATATATATATATATATATGTAAAATGTAAATGTACAAACTTCCTGATTCCAAATCCGTTCGCTACCTCAGCGGTCTGATTAAAGAAACTTTGAACACAGATCAAAAAAGTTTCCAACAGTCATATGCCGGCAGATCCCCAGGTTTCCATTGATTCAGTACTCAGTATCTAACATCGTCTCAGTAATCGATTGAAGCTGAAGCCCTAAATTAAACAGGCGTTCTTTAAAAGATCAAGAACTACCGCAGTAAACCTGCCCACCAAACCCACTAAAACTCCTCCAGTGGGATTCGCCTTGGAACAATAGCGCAGCATTACTTCCAACAAATGATCAGGTTAAAGTTTCGGGAATCGAGTTAGAAACAACCACAACTCCTTAAACAATCTGTTTCTCTTACCTTCACGGATATTTCAATGTTTAAGAGCGCCAGTTTTTGTGTTGCCTGTAATTTAGATCCGCAACCATTTCATTTGTTGCACCGCCATGGTTCTCCATAGTAGTGCTGTTCGATTCGCGAATCATTTGAGTCGGTTCTTTTTAATGACTCGGTAGAGAAGATTCTCAAAGCGTTCATGAATCAATAGCCTAAAGCAAAGAATTAAACATTTGTCTCGCTCTTATTTTTGAAAATATGATAAAACATAATCATTATATTTTTAAACTGGAACATAAATATACAAAATAAAGGCTATCAATTCTATTAATATAAAATTGAAAAAATATGCTAAACAGTAGGTTAATATTTAACCAAATTTGTATTTAACTTATAAATAACACGTAAAATACGGCATAGTGATTTCTGGAAAGACCATAGAGCATAACAGTCCGGTTCCGGAAGAAATTTTTATTGAGACAAATTAAATTATATCAATAATTATAAACATTTAAAGACAGACCTATAGGTATACCGTGAGCTCCATGATTGTTCATCGATGGTATATGCCACTGTTAAAGCTATTTGTCTGCATGATTTCATATTTATTGTTCAAAAAGAGTTTTTAATAGCAAAATTCATGGTGAAAAACTACATTACCCATGATCCTGAAGTGAAAGATACACCAATCAAAGAACTGCAGCCAAAAAAGCACACCAAGTGACCACCCACTTCCATGACACTCTGTGAATGATGCAACTGAGTCCTATCATCCTCAAACTACTTATGTATTTGTAAATATCGGAATATTTAGCTTATTATACATATTATCAACAACCTAAAATCAATAGTTTTATAAATTTCCACAATGTTTTACAGATTAATTAATTTGCAATGCTTCGTAGGATTGTAGTTCATTCCTTCATTAGAGACATTAAGTACACAGTCTTGTACCTTTGCCTATTTGTTAGATTTTCAAATACCTATTTCCTTCAAATTAGAGTTTGAAATGTTGTGAACCATCTTGGAGCTGGTTGGTTTGGTTCTTGGTTTACAACTCTTTTATGAAGGATTTGATCAAAAGCCTATGAAAAAAATTAATGAGAAAAATATTCCCAAAACCCATACGGCTGAAAAAGTGTTTTCAGCTGTGATATCAATTTGTAGGCGAACCCTGATGGTGAATTCACCATGGGTTCCCTCAGGAATTTCCTTTGTGTTTTTAAAACTGGGTTTTACATTTTATGAGAAAAAAAGTTTTGTTGTAAACATTATTTGGAGACATTTGGACATTTTGTTTTACAATATAAATTACACACAGTTATACCTCCAAAGTTCATTTTGAAGCTTCTGTGATTTAAAAAAAAAATGTATGTTGCTAACTAGTTGCTAAATAAGGACTACAAATACCAAAAGTATATGTGTGAAGTTGCCTGATGAAACAGACAACGATTATAGTCATTATCTAGCAACATTCTAGCAATGTTTCCCACAGACCTTATTTTACTCATAAATCCAAAACTGTCCTTATAAAAACCCATAGGAAAATCCAGAGGGAATCCATGGCTCAAAAATACTTACTTCCCTCTGGGTGTTTGGACTACAATCTGCACGGCTCTTACGTGACGGTTGGTGAATCGTTTTATAACAGACTACAGCCTAATGAACCGTTCAAAAGAATCGATTCGCTCAAATGAATCTTCCCAGCGCGACTCCGGTGTTTCTCTGCTTCCCTGTTGAACTCCGCACAATTAACCCTTGTGTGACAATTGAAAAAAAGTTATTCAGATGTCCTTAGAGGACAAAAATGTCCGCGTCAAAAAAACTGAAATAATAATATTATATATTAATATTATTTTTCACTTTCAATTAGTTAATTTTTTTAACCAACATCAGTGCTGATCATAACTAACAAATACACATTCATTTAAGGATTTTAACCCTTTAAATGACAATTTGTTTATATAGTGCCACTGTTGTTTTTATACAATAACAATAAATTATTTTCCATATACTAAATGCTAAGGGGAATTATTATTATTATTATTAATATTATTATTGATTATCACAGTTTGGGATTATCAATTATTTGCAACAACATTGATTTTGATGCATTATTTTTTTGGACAGTGTCAGATTAAACACACACACACACACACACAGTACCTTAGAGGACAAAAATGCCTGTGTCAAAAATCTGCCATAAAATATTATATATGAATATTAATTTCCAGTTTCACTGGCTTAGATTTTTTAACCAATATCAGTCCTGATCAAAACTACCAAATATTCATAAATTTTCAGGATTTTAACCCTTTAAATGACAGCTTGTTTACATAACGCCACTGTTTTTTTTTACACACACACACACACACACACACACACACACACACACACACACACACACACACACACACACACAAAGCACACTCTCACGTCCATATCCCACACAATTTTTGCTGCATCATTTATTAAATTGGCCTGCAGTGCTCTATAATACAGCAAAGAGAAAATAGGAAAAAAGCATGTATTTCCTCCAGAGGCTAAACATGAGAAAAATGGTGCCATCTGGTGGAAATTATTACAAATTTAAATGTTTAAACCAGGGGACATTTTTGTTCTTAAGGTCCTGAGTGAAGCACAGTGTATTATAGATGTAGCCTATAATCTATACCACCCAAAATACACACATTTGGCAAAATGTATGCCGTTGGCATTAACACAGCCAAAATGAAAATGACAAAAATGTCCCGAAGGTCGCACAAGGGTTAAATTCACAGACCTGTCTCACCGCTGCGCGTTCCCGACCTTGCTCTATCTGGCGCGCAGCTAGGGCGAGAGCCCGCGCAGGAGCACTGTACATTCCAGGGCTGCTACTTATCCCAACTCCCTTCCAGTGTGTGAATTGCAAATCCTATAGCGAAAATGTATTTGTAAAAGTTTAATTTATGAATATCAAAGCTTGGAAACCCTTCTTGAGCGTCCAGTCACGTGACCTAATAATACATTTTCACGAGTCAAAACTTCATCATAGTAGGATTTGCTTCGTTTAAAAACTGCACTGTAAGCCAGGTCAGGAATGGCGTGGGAAAGAACCGCGACTCACCGCCGCTCCTCTGTGAAGTTCAAGTGACATTTATGTGAACCGTTGATCAGTATGAATACCAAACGAATAAGGTCTACATGTACATATTTAAATCTGTTTTAATTGCGAAGGGTTTTTCGTCAATGAGAAACAGAATTCTTTACTATTTCATTCAATTTGTTCATTTAATTATTATTATTATTATTATTATTATTATTATTTTTACAATTTTAATCTTTATTACATATTTTATGTTTTAACTCCGTAAGTGCATGCTGCCATTTATAAAGAGGGACACACCAAACACTGAAGGCATTCTAAAAGTCGTTATTATTATTTTTTTCGTTATTTTTTTCCAATTAAACTTTTCCATTGTTATACTGATAATAAAATTTGCATATGTAATTTTTTTATTTACATCCTATAAATGTTGTATATTAATAAATACCATGTAACTGAGTGTGCCATGTCTCTTAGACTTTCACAATCATTATGGTTTGTCTATCAGCAATGATGCTTGCTCGTTGTAGTTCCAAATATGACCACATATTTACATTGGAAGATTGAGGGGCGCTGTTGAGTGCTGGTTGAGATTCTCTGCCTCACATGCTCGGCGACATTCAGACTCGGGACAGGATGTAGGCATGGGCAGGGGTTGACTGAGGCCACCCAAATGTGAGTCTTGCCCACACAATCAAACATTTAGGAAACACAGTTTTAAATAAAATAAAACATTTTCCCACCCAATTTGTGCAGTGGTTAAAAGCATTATGGAGGCGGTCTGTGTGTTGCAAACATTGAGGGTGTACTGTAGAATGCCCAACCAATCACAAAACAGCACCAGAAATGTGTATTGTTTTTCTATTTTTGTCATTGGCTAAAAGCAATGACACACTCATGAAGTGTGTTTGAGACGTTACGTGAGCGATAATGGTAATAAGAGATATTTTTTGGAATGTATAGGTTTTTAATGCCCATATAGAAGCCTGCAGCTGTCTGTGTGCAGTGACCATGTGATGCTGTTAATGTACCACAGGCTCCCTCTTATCAAATATCTCCCTCCACATCAGCTACCCAAAATCACACTGCAGATGTTAAAGAAGTACTGGACATGAATTATAAGTTAGAGGTCTGGCGGGATGGATTTCTCAGGCCCGCTCCCGAGAGATTCTGTCCCGCTCCCACAAAAAAAAATATGTAATAATTTGTCCTGCTTACATGACATTACTTTCCATCCATCCATCCATCCATCCATCCATCCATCCATCCATCCATATTCCTGTGTTCCCTAAATGACTTTACACATACAGTTTCACTGGTAAAAATATCAATACTCTTTGCTGTCCTACAAAGGTCATACACATTAACTAACATTGAACTGAGAAAAATGTCTTGAATTATTTTGATGTGGATTTTATTGTTACTGTATTTTCACGCAATGTTTTCTCTGAATTTCAGAAAATGAGACAAACTCATCTGTCACGGGACAAATCATAAGAGACCCGTTTCAGTCAGAACTCAATGTTGTGTTTTTCCTTTGTAGGGTAATATCATTGCTTATTACATTTCTGTCACACAGAGAGAATTGTCATCATTTAATATTATATAATTACTTCTTTAAGCAGTTCCCATCTGTGTCATATTTGATATCACATCTTAATCTTATATGTTATTGATCTCTCCATCTAATATATTTCCTTTCACTCCATCTTTATTTTCCTCCTTCATATTATTTCTCTCCACTCCATCCTTGCATTTGTGGGGACTCTCATTTGTCTTTGTAATTTGCTTTAAGGCTGTAATTCTAATTTATCTTAATAATTAAATAATTCATATTGCTTTATTTTGTTTCTTAGTAATGGAGGTAGTATAATACCTCCATAACTCCAATCTTCAGTCAAGTCAAATTTATTTTAAAATTTTCAAAGCAGCTGTACATGAAATTACGCATTAACAGAAAATGAATGAATATAATGCTAATATTAGTTATGTTCAGAACTATTAGTGGTTAAAATTAGTAAAAGAAGTGTGTATGATTATATACAATGTTTCTCAGTTTATTTATTTCAATATATTTTTTAAAATGGGGAAAAAGTGTCAAATATAGTTATATTGGGTCTTATGATCTTGACAATTATGCCATGTTACGCCAAATAAAGACATTAAATTAGTAGTAATTTAGAGTAACCCCTCCCCCATCACAAATGCCCACATATGCTATCCCCCAGCCCACCCCTAGCATAGCTGTCAGAAGCCGGACCTGTTCAGACTTATATCAGGTCTGCTTTTAAATACACATGTCAGCATTTTTAACACATTTATGGGTTAAACAGTTATATTATTGGCAGTTTATAGTATGCATCTAGTTCATGTGAATGAATATGTTGGTGTTGCACAAACCCACACGCCTCTAGATGAGCTGTGGCTGAAAATCGCACAATTTCTAAACTTGTAGTCTGTTTGCTGCATGTCTTCAAAGCAGATTTGTTAAAAACTTTTTCTGGGTATTTAGAACATAAACTTTAATTTGAGGATAATTATATATTTTTTATTTATTTTTATATTTATGATATCTAAAGTGTCTGACTGACAGAATCTCTGGTACGGAAATGAAATTAGGGAAACAATTTTTCCACCACATTGAATCAATAATGAAAGACATGGAAAGGGGAGATTTATTTATTTATTTAATTGTTACAAATAAAAAGCACAGCAGAGAAAAATCAATGGGATCAGTCTACCTTGTTTCATTCACAACAGCTTTAAACCAGTATACATAGAATTAATTAGTATTAGAGGAGAGTTTAAAGAAATACATTTTTATCAGATCATTTTTTACATCATAACCAATTGCTATAAATTTCTATTATACAAAACAAGATTCTACCAATAGATAAAATAATGTCCCCAAAGGAATTTGGACAGTATTTGGTCACACTTGAAAAAAATGTAATGTAATGTTATTGCACTACATAACAAAATATCAAAGCTAGTGAGCCTAATCTCATACTGTATGTGACTGTGTGGACATTTTTGCAAAATTATATTACGAGGTACATTATATGTATGGCTGCAGTTCAGAGTAAAATGTTCACTTTGTGCTGCTAAAAGCGAGTTAAATGTTCTCCCAAACAGATGAGTTTTTTAAAGATAATGCTCTATCGAGTTTTAAATCAATAAAACTGAATTCCCTACCCTAAACCTTGAACCTAAACCTAACCAATAGTATCATATAAAGCAAATGTGAGATGAAAAACACAATTCCTGAATCAACCACATCATTTTGTGGTGCATCCACGACACTTTTGGCTCACATATCGACTTGCATTCTCTTCAAGACTTGTACCCTCGCCCTTTACATCACAAGAGCGACACTATCAGTTGAACATCACAAGTGCAACACTATCAGTTGATCTATCACACTTGAACAAGATTGTAAATGTAGTTGGTTTTGTAATGGAAACATTCACATGTATCACCTTTCAAGCCATGCGCTGTAGAAAAGTGTTTAGAAGTTATAAGATAGCACTGTGTGAGAAACACAGCGAAACATTTTTATGAACTGATACTTTGAACAGATTACTTGTGATTTGCGTGAAAGTGAA
Source organism: Moxostoma hubbsi (assembly GCA_032164185.1). NCBI lineage: Eukaryota > Metazoa > Chordata > Actinopteri > Cypriniformes > Catostomidae > Moxostoma > Moxostoma hubbsi. The sequence goes on along the minus strand of JAVLUX010000011.1, from coordinate 43,505,208 downwards.
GAAAAGTTATTTTTGTTGTAAAAACGAGAGTTCATTTCACCAGGAAACTGCCGCGATACGTACAACGAGCCACGTAAAAATTATTTTGTGAAAATGTATATTAATGTGTTTCTATGATGTGTTTTTTTTTTTTTAAGAGGAATGTATTTTTCTTGACGTACTGATCAGTAGACTGGAAGCTGGAGCTGGAGCTGGAGCTGGAGCTTCTTGTCTTGAGTTTGTTTAGAAATGCAGTGATGATTCAAGGGCTGACGGATTACTGGCATTTCCTGCTCTGTCATTCCAATTCAGGATGAGATATCTGAGGAGTACATTTTAGACAGGTCCTCCACCCTCTCCTGTATTTACCACAAGATAAACAGAAAGACTATTTACATCCTCAGAGACACTGTCAGTTTATAAATGGACTCAGATCAAGGTCATGTCAATAATGACTTTAAATGTCTGCATGATTATTTTGACTTATTCATTTAAAAAAATGCGTGCGTCTCTCTCTCTCTCGAACTGGCGCCTCCGGTTCCCCTTTATCTCGCTCTCCCGCTGATCAGCTGATTCAGCCCCAGCCCTGGTGCACGGCCTGGCCACGCCCTCCTCCTCATCACATAAATCTTCTGTTAAAACTTGTGCATTAAGTTGTAAAGTTAATTTAATCTAAATGTTTACATTTGTTTTAGGGTTCACAGGGTTACATTGTCATGGCAAAATTTTTACTTTACACAGAAAAGTTTAATAAGTAATTGTATCACTTTTTGTGGCTATTGAAACAGTAAGTTTTGTAATGTTCATGGATTGGTCCAATTAACATCCATTGTATGTGATCTGTAACCCAGATTTTTTTCTTTTTTTCTTTTTTTTTTGAAAAGAAAACGAGGCACAATACAAGTTTGTGGTAATCAACATTATGCCACAACTGCATTAGATAATACATTTAAAACCAAGTGGAATTTGATTTAAAGAAATAGAAGCTTTAGCATAAGTTTTGCCGGGAAGACTCAATTGTTACGTCACTCATTACCTTCTCATCTATCCATTCGCGTTCTAACAATTGCAGTATAAAAGATGGGTACTTACACATGTCTGAGTTCACAGATGCTGATGCTTTCGTTCATTGTTCGCGTCAGTCGCCGACCAAACATGTCTAAGGACACTCAATTCGTTTGTGTTTATTCTGATTCTGACGACGATTTCGTCCCAGCTCACGTATCAGTGCCATACCTCTCCATGGGCGCCGTGATCTCCGAAGACACGGTCATCGCTCTCGAGGTTGCGGTATACTGGTCAGCCAAGGCCTTTCTAGTGAAAATCTTCTCCTTATGGCCCGAAACACCCTGGGTAATCCGCCTGTTTCCCCTTATTCGTCTTCAAAAGCTTCTACTTCGACAGCTCATCCAAAACCAACTGGCTAGAAAAGATCAGCTAAATCATCCTCACCTCGTCCATCAAAAGATCATCGCTGCCCGCTCGGGCGCCATCTCCTCCACAGCCAATTGAACCTACAGACATGTATTACCAGATTTTCTCCGCAGTTCAAAGCCTTTCTCAAACCGTTAAAGGACTGGAATCTAAAATGTCGGCTTTTGTACATTTCTTCATCAACCCTAACTTCAGCTCAGATCTGGCCTCGAATTCTTCAGCGATTCTTCAGTTTTCACCCCCCTTCTTTCGGACTAAGCAACCCTCCGAACGTGCCTTCTACATCTTCTACTCTGCCTGCTTCTCTACCAACGATCCAGATGCCAATTCAAGATGTCTCCACTCCACCGGCTCCTTCTAACTTCAGTCTATCCACAACAACTCCAGCTCAAGCTTTCAGTAGGCGTTTTTGTTTCACCAGCTGCCGCATCAGTGTCCCCACAACTAAGAGCCAACATTATCCAAGGTAAAGATATTAACTTGGCCTCTTTCTGCCTCCGTCACCTGCGGCTGGCAGGAATATGGTCGACTGTGGTGACGTGGCAGTCCTTCTTAAAACCTCCGATCCTTGCCTTCAACGTAATCTCTCTTTTGGCGATTTTGTGATCGCTTTAGTATCTACAGAGACATTTTGTGCCAAAGTTATCCCGAGAGAAGAATTAGCAGCCTTGTGGCCCAGCGGGCCTTGTCTCCATGTGGATCTTAAGTCCTTGTGGCATAATGTTGCCTTGTCCTGCGTGTGGCCTACGTGGTCTTGTGGCCCTTACGGCCTTGGTTCCGTGTGGCCTCGTGGCCGTTGTCTCTGTCAACCTCGTCTCAGTGTAGGCTCACGAAATTGCGGCCCTCGCGGCCCCATTCTATGTTCAGTGTGGTCTACTGTGACCGTGTAGCCTAATGTGGCCTTGTCCCGTGGTCTTGTGGCCAGTTATGGCATTGGTTATTTGTGGCCTAAGGCCGTGTCCATGAGTGATTCTGTCTCTGTGTGGCTTTAGCAGCCTTGTGGCCCAGCGGGCCTTGTCTCTGTGTGGGTCAAAGGCCTTGTGGCACAATGTTGCCTTGTCCTATATGTAAAAAATTGCCAGTGGTCTCGTGGCCCTTAGCGGCATTGGTTCTATGTGGCCTAGTGGCCGTCTTCTATGTCGCTTGTTCCGTGTGGTCTATAGTGGCCTCGTGACATATTGATGCCTTGTCCTATATGTAAAAAATGGCCAGTGGTCTCATGGCCCTAGCGGCATCGGTTGTATGTGGCCAAGCGGCCGTTGTCTGTGTGGCCAAGTGGCCTCGAGGCACTGTAGCCTCGCTAAAATATGGCCATGTGGTACTCGTGGTTGGTTTTGTGTGGCCTCGCGGCCTTGTCCAGTCTACCTCGTTTTATGTGTGGCATTAGATGCCGTCGTGGCTGATTGCCAGCCTCGTCTCTGTGGTCTACTAAGGCCGTGTGGCCGTGCGGCCTTGTCTCTGTGGTCTAGCAAGGCCATGTGGCCAGTGTGGCTCCGCTTTGTGGTCATTAGTGCCGGTTCTATGTGGCCCAAGGTGGCCTTGTTCTGTGCGGCCCAAGGTGGCCTTGTTCTGTGTGGCCCTTGGTGGCCTTGTCCTGGCGGCCAGGCGGCCCGGTTCTGTGTGGTCCATCGTGGCCTTGTCTCTGTGTGGCCTTGTCTTCATGTGATCTTCAACGGCTTGTTTCCACTGACTCTTCTGACACTATATTAGCCTATTTCACAGTTATATCTCTATTCCTTCATGCTCGTTTCCCTTCGACTCGTTCTCAGGGATAAACTGGTTGATCAGTCGTAGTGCGACCCAAACTTCTCAAAAGTCGCTCATACGAAAGCGTCAGCTCTATTAATGCTCAACGTTTACACAGCAGCAGAATTTTAATTGCATGAATGTATTATTCTTGTCTTCTTATAATGTAGTCACCTCTTACTAATTAGCTATTGGCCTTAAAGGTGTTTTTGTCATGCTCATTATTAACCCTCCTCTCTCTCCATGTTTAGGCTCTCCAGGATTCATGACCGGTGGGTATACTTCTCTTTACCGTTGTTTGGGGGTAGGTCCCGTCCCGGTGGAATTTTTCTTCCACCTTCTTTGGGGGTCGGCTGCACCCCTGCCTTCATCGCCAGGCAGGAAATGCAGAGTCCGGACCCCCGGATTGCGAGCTATGGAGGGGCCTACGCCAAAGAACTTTATCTTTATATTGTTTGCCGAGCTGTAAATAAATGGTTAATTGTTCAGTATTATTCTCCCAAGTCTTTCTGATAGAAATGGAAGCTTTAGTATAAGTTCTGCCGGGAAGACTCAACTGTTACGTCATTCATTACCTTCTCATCTATCCAATCGTGTTCTAACACTTGCAGTATAAAAGATGGGTACTTACACATGTCTGAGTTCACAGATGCTGACGCTTTCGTTCACCTCCACCCTCCCCACTACCAAGATGATTCCTTCCTTCCTCCCCACCACCACCAGGATGGTCCCTTCCCATACCTCACTGGGGGTCGGCTGTGCCCCTGCCTTCATTGCCAGGCAGGAAATGCAGAGTCCAGACCCCCAGATTGCGAGCTACGGAGGGGCCTACGCCAAAGAACTTTTATCTTTATATTGTTTGCCGAGCTGTAAATAAATGGTTAATTGTTCAGTATTATTCTCCCGAGTCTTTCTGGTAGAAATATACTAAAAACACATGTTTTGAGCAACACATTTCACCAAAAGTTTACGTTTTGAATGATTAATTTAACATAATCAAATTGAAGACAAAAAGGCCACTTGGACACTTTACTTGGACACATAGATTTTGCTTAACACTGTAAAATGTATTGCTTGGTTCCAGCGTTCCCATGATCTGGGTGTAACTGTTTATTTCTATAATAAATACAGGCATTACCTGTGACAGTGAGTACATGCTTTCTGCTCCATCACCTGGCAACCATGCAAGGCCCTAAATTGCCAGACAGCCGTTGGTTTAGGACTCTTCTTTTTTACTTTTAAAGAGTGCATTGTCATGGTAACTAGTTCAACAAACCCTTTATCTCTCTCTGCCTCTCTCTGTTGACCCAATTGATGGGTAAGTGTGGCCTCCCTGGTGAGATCACAGACAATGGCAACAGATTGATCTATCTTTGCTCAAGCCAACAGTTGTACATTGGTGCTATGAAATTCCCTGACAAGGAAATCCAGAAGTATACATGGCAGTCTCCGGATGGTAGAACAAGAAACCAAATTGATCATGTTCTGATAAGTAGAAGTTTCCAAGGCTCACTGACGGATGTAAGAACACATAGTGGTGCAGTCATCTACAGTGATCACCAATTACTGGTTGATATTATCAGGTTAAGGTTGGCCAAAATCTGGAAATGACCTTTTGTTGCCTGTCAGTTCAATGTGAGCAGGCTCAATGAACCAAATGCAGTAGCTGAATGGACCAGCTACTTGAATGTCAGCGAGTAGAAGACAAGTGGGAACACATTGTGACATAATGCAGCACAGCAGCTGAAGAAACTCTTGACTTTGTGATGAAAGAAAAAAAGCCATGGATCCAGGACACCACATGGCTAAAAATTCAAGAATGCACAAGGCTGAAACACCAGCTAGACCAGCTGCACCCTGAACAGCACCTATGATCTGAAATACTGGAGCAGTACAACAGCACTGAGTGAAAGATTAAGAAAATTAAGCAAAGCACAAGTTTGTCAGTAACATTGCAGTGAATGCAGAGCATTCCGGATGAAATGGGGATATGCACAGTGTGTACCAAGCCATTCAGCAACTTAGCGGCAGAGATTTGAAGGCCGTCCGCCGTTGAAAAGCTGTGAAGGTCGCACATTCACAACTGTAGAACAACAACTAGAGTGCTGAAAAGAGCATTTCTCATCTACACCCGCTGAGCAAATGAGTCGAGTCCTTTACAACTTCAAACTAGACACAATGCTTGCCGAACAATCTGCACAGACCCTTCTGATCTGTGTGTAGTGGAATCTGCAGAACTTGAAGTCCACCAAGGCCCCTGGCCCTTACGACATTGCAGCCAAGCTGATTAAATGCAGACCCCACCAAATGGCAAAACATCTGTGGCCCCTGATAAGTGAAGTTTGGACCACAAAGCAGGTACAGGAGTGTTGGAAGGGTGAGATCATGAAAATCCTTAAGAAGTGAGACCTAGGTGTATGTAAGAACTGGAGAGGCATAAAATTGTTGAATCCAATTGGGAAGCTGTTCGCCATTAATGTAGACGGCAGACTCATGCCTGCTTTCGACAAATTGCTGTGTCCATAACAAGCTGGTTTTCACTGAGGAAGAGCTTGCAATGACCCAGTCAATATCGTGTGGATCATTGCTGAGCAATCAGTTGAATGGAGATTAACACTGTTTCTCTTCTTTGTCGAACCTAGGAGTTCCAGATGATATCATTGCTATCATACACAAATTGTACAGGGATCCCAAGTGTAAAGTCAGCTACTCAGGCAGAGAAAGTGAGCTGTTTGAGATCCATAAAGACATATGCCAGTGGTATGTGTTGTCACCCTTGCTATTCTTTATCGTGCTCCACAATGTGATGAAGCACACTAACGTTGAGGCCCCCAATGTCATACAATGGCAATCAACATTTCATTTGCCTAATCTCGGATACGTGGATGCCGAATATTTGATGGCTTATTCTTTCAAGGCCACAAAAGCTAAACTTAAGATTTTATTTCAATAAAATGCAGCCAAAGTTGGACTGAAGCTTAACGTTAAGAAGACCAAACTGTTGCGTATAGGCAAAAATGACACTCGGCTGTTGCTTCTAGATGGGGTAGTCATCGAAGACATAGAGGAATTCTGTTATCTCGGCTGCAAAGTGATTAAAAACAGTGGAACTGATGCTGACATTGAAAATTGCATCAACAGAGCTTGCCAAGTCTATTTCACACTGAGCAAGGTATTGAAGTAATCTACCATATCCAAGAACCTGAAGCTTGGCATCTTTGGTGCTTGTGTAGAGAGTATGCTCCTATATGGCAGTTAAACTTGGGCTATCACACAGCAGAACATTAAATGTTTGCAAATGTTTGTCAATAAATGGCTTTGTCGTATCCTGCGTGTCTTCTGACCCAACCGCATCTCAAATCAAGATCTGCTTTGGCTCACTGGTAGAAATGGAATGGCCAATGAAATCAAGAAATGTAAGTGGATTGGTCATACCCTCTGTTGGCCTCCCTAAAACATCAGTAGAACTGCCCAAGACAATCGTAGACCTGGGCTACCAAGCAACACATGGCACAGAACGGTAGCAAAAGAAGCCGAAGGCAATGCCACAACATGATGGCAAGTCAAGGTGCTGGCGAACAACCTTGAGGCATGGAGACGTTGATGCACTATGTTATGAACATGTCTCTGTCACTTAGGGCTGGGCAATAAAACGATATCGATATATATCACAATAAAGAAAATCCACGATAAACTTTTGAGGAATTCTCAATATTTACTGTGTGTCGCTAAAACACAAGCAGTTCGGCTTTCTCAGGCTGCGTTTCCACTGGGGCGGACGAAATCCGCTCAAAGGCACTCACAGCGCATGGAGAGAGCTTCCTCCGCACCGCTGCCAGTCCTACGATCCACATGGCGAGCATGACGCTCGACTTTCATAGGAATTAATTGAAAACGCTCTCAGCTTCACTCACAGTGCACCAGTGTTAACGTAGTGTCATCGTCTCTAGTGAAGAGCGTGATAGAACAACAGTGATGTGGACAACAGCTCTGATCTTTCTGCGCTGTAATCTTGAATATTGTTCTCTAGTAACAAACATGCATAATTTCTGCCCTGTCTCGCTCCGCATGCGTTGCCTCTTTTCCCTGCATGTGTGTAGACATGAAGTGCTGCATGAGTTAACGTGGTTTCATAGCACCATATAGGCCATAACGTTTTTCCCTTCTAAATGAATCATTATTAATCAGCATGTTACAAGCCTTTAATAATAAACAAATCGAATAAACAAACCGATATCTGTTCTAATTTTATGAAAATTAATTAGATGTCTGGAATGGATAAGGAAAGACTAAAATTACTAGTTGGTAGACTAGTCTCTCACTTTAATGAAAATATCCAAATGTTTTTTACATTGTTTTTTTTATTTTTTCTAAATTTTCTCTTGGGACACCCCTGAACCCACATTCAGCATCATTCCACAGTCACTAGGGCTTCTATGCCCCATACTTAGGTATCTGAATCTAAAGAAATATAAAAAATATTACATTTTAATGTACAAATATTATAGAGACTACTTGGACTGTTTAGAATATTTTTTTCTTCTTCTAGTGCAATGTGTAAATGTATATCGTGATATATAGTGATATCGAACAATAAGAAAAAGATTATCGTGATAACAATTTTGGACATATCGCCCAGCCCTACTGTCACTGTGTGTATTTATGGTAACAGGTTCTGCTGAGATCATCAGAGATATGAGTTGGTTGTATCTCTTTGACACATGATCAAATGAGTGCAGTCTTAATAAGGGGAATAAGATTTACAGAGAGGATCAATATTGATGATTCACAGTCATGATTATGTTTTTATGAAGATTTGTAGAACACCCTGGCTACACCAGATGAGAGCATCTCATCACATTGTGTCAAAAGCAAATAGCTCTACACTAGAAGTCGAGTCGACAGTAAACAGATGCCCCGTTCTATTGCTGATGCGCTGCAGAGCTACTCCCGACACCTTGACTTTATTTTACCATCCGTCTGAAATACAATTATTTTACTTACCAAATATCAAATGTGTGAATTTCTCTTGCCATGAAGATTATTCGTTAAATGTTTTAGTAACTTCGGAACATTACATCAATTACAAACATTACAAAATATATAATATGATAACATTATATTAATAGTTAGGCTATATTCTTCCAATGGATTTCCGTTGCTATGAAAGTAGTATTAAGGTTGTTCGCCCATTTAACCATTGCTTAAGCTCTTAACTGATTGTATCCCAGATAGCACACATACTGTACATCTCAGAGAAGTTTGTTTTAAATATTTTCATCTGTAAAGCATCACAATCTAATTAACATCTGCTAAACATCTTAAAAAGATCAGATTTACAAACATTCTAAATCATCAATGTCTCAAAGAAATCTGCTGAATGTTTTATTGACATCCGAGGAAAATTCTGGCACCCATTCACTTGCATTGTGAGGACCAACAGAGCTGAACTATTAATCTAAATATCTTTGTTTGTGTTCAGCAGAAGAAAGAAAGTCAAACACATCTGTGATGGCATGAGGGTGAGTAAATGAGAGAATTTAAATTTTTGGGTGAACTATCCCTTCTAAAGGCCAATTTATACTTCGAAGTCGAACCTACGGCATAGCCTGAAATACACCTCTTCAAAAATGTAACTGCGCATCGCATCGTCGCAGACCACTTTAACCAGAGACCGCCTCTCAGGATGATAACAAGGATGTCTAAGGAAGCATCGTGTTTTATCCAAGTTTATTTGAATTTATATGCATTATATTACAGTGTCAGTGCTGGGTAACAGATTACATGTCATCTGAATTACATAATCAGATTACAAAATCAAGTACTTGTAATTGGATTAAATAACATTTTAAAATTCTTGTAATTGGACTATAGTTACCTTTTATAGATTACATGATTACATATTAACAAGGCAATGACAGTAAATTGTTAATAATGTATTGATCACCGCAATCATTCTCTTTTTCAATCTTTTACATTTTTCATTCTAAATCAACACACCACTGATATACGTTCAGTAAGTCTTTGAGTGTTTTAGGAAGAGAGTGAGAGGGGGAGGGTTGTGTGTAGTGCCAGCCAGGTGAAGTTGGAATGGTCTATCTCAGCATTTAACCACTGGATCTACATTGAACATAATTTGTTCAAAGGAACTAGTGTCTGTGGGTAATAGTTCATCTGCAAAATGTGCTACAGTATGAAACAAAGCCCATCACTCTTCTGTTGCTGCTGATGCAGTGAGTCCATGCAGTGAGACACAATTGTTCCTTGCGTGACTTGGCTGTTTTAAAATATTCTGTTAAGGGGCGATTCACCCCTTAACAGATCATGTTTATGTTGGACATTTTTTATTGAAACTCAGTGGAATCTCATGGTCACTAGACACTGCAGTTGTGATGTTTTGTTAGTGATATTTACTCCATGATTGTAGTTCTGAAGTGGAATTTCTTTGACATTTTCAGAGTACAAATACAATAATATATTCCTTTTACATTCTTCAGCTGGGTCCAAACATAAATATCTGTAAACGGTATTAAGAATGTCTCTCTTTGACCTTCTCTCCTTTCATGTGTAATGGAATTTAACTCTACTTCATATTTACATACTTGCACAAGTCGACTGACAGATAAGATCAAGACGTCACATATTTGGCCTGTTCTGAATCTCAAGTGTATGATCTTTACTGCTTGTAATGAATGGAAATACTAATTTTTTAAGTGGCTGCTTTAACAATATTTATGATGAACCGATGATATATAACTCCAGAAAATGATTCTGGACACCAGCAAGAATTTACAGATGAAAAACTTCCCACTGATGCACGTTTTCTTCATATGAGAAAATCTAAATACAGTGCTATTTAACCACATACTCCACAAATAGTTTTTCAACTGAATGTTCTTAAACACATCCCCAATATTCACAGATGCTGTTAAGTAAATGCAATGTGACAGTTTGCCCCGACCTGACATTTGTGACAAATATATTTCTATTCAATTCCAAGACTATTAGAAATATATAAATATAGTATTTTATTTAACAGTAGGTTAAACACATAAATGCTCTCCAAACATTAGAAAAAATTATGTTGGATGTTTTCCAGTGCTGGAAAAATAACAAAATGACATCAACTTCACTTTTCAAATTTACCAGCACAAGAAGTGACATTGTGTTATACTCAAAATTGAGCCTGATACTAAAAAGAATTCCTTAATTATTCATAATAGTAATAATAATAATAGTTACATCAATTAAATCCAATGTAACTTTTAAATACAGCTGCAATTATCTGGGTACTGAAATAAGAACTGTCCTGTCTTTTTACAACTGCCTTCCAAAACCACAGACCTTCTTTTAGTATTCATCCTTTTGTGGATAGATAACAGACAGCAGGTAGAGGCCCTGTTTATTGACACATTTTAAATGATATCTGGAATAACTTCAAGTCCATATAAAAGGAAACATCATGGTTACTGTCGTAACCTCCATTCTCCGAGGGAGGGAACGAGATGTTGTGTCGAATGAAGTGACACAAGGGGTCTTCCTTGGACGGCGAATCGTACCTCTGAACCTGAGAAAAGGCCAATGTCAAGTTGGCAGACAGAATTTGCATACCCCGCCCCGGACATAAGGGTGCACTGAGGAGCCCAAAATGAAGCACGGCCATTTACAGTACTAGGTCTAGTGCTGTGGCAGGAGCGACACAATGTCTCGTTCCCTCCCTCGGGGACCGGAGGTTACGACAGTAACCATGATGTTCCCCTTCTGTCACTCACTCGAGGTTGTGTAGAATGATGTGACACAAGGGGTCCATAAAAAAGGGCCACGCACAGACCGTGTTACATGACTGTCGAAACAGGTGCACAGCAGGCTATTGCAAGCTAGAGGGCTTGTCCCAGCTGAACGTAGCCCTCCCCAATGCCCTCAACTCTTTCTTTCTTTTTTGCATACAAACCTTAGGGGGGAAAAAGGTGTTACATGTCTAGCATGGGAGCAAGCCCAGCAGCCGCGGCCTTCTCTCTCACTACGTCTCTCACATAGGACGTAAAGAAAAAAATCTTAAGTTAGGGAAGGCGGTCTTTCTCCAGGGGGGAGCAGGAGATAGCATGTTGGGAGCAGAAGGATGTCCCGAAGCTAGGGTGCTGAGAGAAGACTCGAAGCCCTTACCCTGCTCTGCGCACCCGGCAGGGGGCGGATTTAGAGACTGAGGAAGAGGCCCAAGGGGGCGTCTTCAGAACTTGTCTGCGCTGGCGTGCCATGGCTGTAGGCGAGGCCGGAGGCAAGGTAGCTGTCCAGTCTGCAAATGTACTATTCTTTCAGCAGGGAAAGACCCTGTGGAGGCCACGCCCTGCCCAGTTTTAGGGGGAGGTACTGCGTGGCAAATACACCATGAGGGTTGTGAAGCCGGACGTGAGATATGGCACGGTGGTAGGTCCAGCCTAATGAGGGGAGACTCTACAAGCACAGCGGCAGGGGCAGCGGGGCTGCCTGGGGGAAATGCGGGTCCACTGACAAGGGGGACCGTACAAAAGAAAATACATCATGGGGAGTTAGCCTGAAGAGGGAACTATGCCTGAGGAGCCCGACCCCAGTACAGAGAATTTGGGACTCGTAGTGGGTCTGGCCACGAATTGCTCCACTGAATTCGCAGTCCAGAGGGCTAGGGAGGAGAAACATCCTGGCAGCGATGCTCAGTGGCTGACCTGGGACAGAAGGTGCACTGGATCAACTTGGTGAAGGGTGCAAGGTGCAAGCAGAACACCCGGTCGGTTGTGCTGCGTTATGAGTTCTACCGGCTCAGACCTGACAAAAAACGGGACTAGACAACTCAACCCTCAGATTGTAAAACCTGGTAAATGTATTGGGTGTTGCCAAGCCCGCTGCTCTGCAGATGTCTGCTAGGGAGGTGCCATGGCTCAGTGCCCACGAGGATGCCGCACTTCTAGTAGAGTGTGCTCGAACCCGCAAGGGGGCGGGCAAGGCCCAGGTGTGATAGGCTAAAGTAATAGCATCAATGACCCAGTGGGCTAACCTCTGTTTGGAGACGACGTTCCCTTTCCGCCATCTGCCAAAGCAGACAAAGAGCTGATCAAAACATCTAAAGCTCTGCATGCGGTCCAAATAGGTACGCAAAGCACGCACCGGACACAGCAACGAAAGGGCTGGGTTTGCCTCCTCCCGAGGCAGCACTTGCAGGTTCACGACCTGGTTCGTGAAAGGGGTAGTAGGAACCTTGGGTACGTAGCCCATTTGGGGTCTCAGGATAACATGAGAAAGCGCCGGACCGAACTCCAGGCAGGTGTCGCTGACTGAGAACGCTTGCAGGTCTCCAACCCTCTTGATCAAGGAGAGGACCTTGAGCTCGACTGAGTCAAGTGGCTCCAAGGGGGGTCTTTGAAGGCCCGAGAGGACCACTGAGAGATCCCAAGAGGGGAACAGGCTAGGCTGGGGAGAATTCATTTTCCAGGCGCCTTTCAGAAACCAGATAATCAAGTCGTGTTTACCAAGGGACTTGCCATCTACTGCGTCGTGGTGGGCTGCGATAGCAGCTACATTCACCTTCAAGGTGGAGGGGGACAGCCTCCCCTCCAGCCTCTCCTGCAGGAATAGAAGCACTGACTGAACTGCGCATCACTGTGGGTCTTCGGCTCGGGAAGAACACCAATTCGTGAACAAGTGCCACTTTATGGCGTAGAGTTGCCTGGTGGAGGGAGCTCTGGCTTGGTTGATCATGTCTACGACAGCAGGTGGTAGATACACTAGATCTTCCGTATCCCGTCCAGGGGCCAGACGTGGAGGTTCCAGAGGTCTTGGTGCGGATGCCAGAGGGTGCCCCGTCCCTGAGAAAGAAAGTCCTTCCTCAGGGGAATTTTCCAGGGAGGGGCTGTCGCTAGGAGCGTGAGATCTGAGACCAGGTGCGGGTGGGCCAGTAGGGGGCCACCAGGATGACCTGTTCTTCGTCCTCCCTGATCTTGCACAGCACCGATGCAAGAAGGCTCACTGGGGGAAATGTGTACTTGCACAGCCCCTTAGGCCAGCTGTGTGCCAGCACGTCTGTCCCAAGAGGGGCTCCTGCCAATGAGTACCAGAGAGGGAGTTGTCTTGGGAGGTAAAGAGATCTATCTGTGCCTTGCCAAATCAGTCCCATATGAGCTGGACCACCTGGGGGTGGAGCCTCCACTCTCTGCTGGGCAAAACCTGTTGCAATAGCGTGGCCGTCGTGTTGCGGTTGCCAGGGATGTGAGTGGTGAGCAGTGACTTGAGTCGCTCATACTCCGATGCAGCGGTTAAGTCATCATCCAAGCCTGGGGGCTTGAGGGAGAATGCCGACTGGCAGCGAGGCGAGTCGCACTCATCCCGAGCCCGGACGGAAGCACACGAGCATGTCTGGGGGTGGGTGGTTGTGGGGATTTACCCGGCAAAACCGAGCCCGTCATCATCCCCGTAGCACCTTCACCACCAGCCGGGTCATCCTCAATCCCATGGGAAGAAGGAGCAATGCGGGGGGCGGCTAAAGTGGCATTCACCTTCAGGAAGGAGAGCCGCAACCGCAACGTTGCCATGGTCACGCCGTGAGAACATGAACCATCCACGAACGCCGCCTCAGTGTGATCGCTACCCAGGCACACGAGGCAGCATCTGTGGCTGTCGTTCTTGGAGAGAAATCGACCGCATCCAGGAACAACAGAGTGGTGGAAAGGCATCTTGAAAAAGACGCGTCCTGAAAAGGACATTCAACGCCGCTGTGTATTGCACTTTTGTGAGTGGAAAACTCAGACTCTTTTAGCGGAAATATACTCTTTTAGAAGGAGACACTCTTTTAAACAGAAAGAACCAGGTCCGTGAACTGCACAGCGTGCAGAGAGAGAGACCCCAGCTGGAAATGCGCTGTGCGGATCCAACAGCAATGCTTCTCGCTAGTAGAGGTGAGTGGAACAGGAGTGAGACTCAGCTGCTTGCTGCACAACCATTCGGCTCCAAAGAAAAATTCTCACTGGCATTCGCTGCCCCGCTTCCCTTTATACCCATATGTCCGGGGCGGGGCATGCAAATTCTGTCTGCCAACTTGACATTGGCCTTTTCTCAGGTTCAGAGGTACGATTCAGCATCCAAGGAAGACCTCTTGTGTCACTTCATTCGACACAACGTTGAGTGAGTGACAGAAGGGGAATAATACTTACATGTAGTGTTCCTTCTACCTGAAAATAAAGGCTACTGGATATAATACAGCATTCAAGAAGGGCATTGCAGCAAACTTAGTTCTATTTGTGGGTGGCATTTACTTAATCTTATATTCGTTGATCTTGTACATGCATGTTTTCATGCCTTACGAAGGTAAAAAATAGGATGTGATGTATTGACTGTTGTTATGTCTGCTCACCACATATGTGTTAAATTGTGAGAATGGTTTGTGATAGTCTTGGAAGCATCAGTTTGAATGAACAAGAAAAAAAATCATATACTGTATCACTGCCATCGTTTTCCAACTAAATTAATATGTGTATAAATTTAGAGTTGACACAGATTTACATTATAGCTGTGAAATTGCTTAAAAACCTAATAATGGATTGTACATTTTAGTCACTTTATTTCTTTCCAGGGAAAGCGTAATAATATTACTTGCAAGGCAAGTTTAAATCTGAACTAATGGCCAGACTGGGTCAGTTCACTTGTTTATGCAAACAGCTATTACAAAAATACAGTATGATGATATTAGAATTTTAGTTGAGAAACAATTTCCTGGGATCAATGGCACGACACATTTTTTTTTTCTTTTTCGACAGATGTTTTGAATTATTCAGAAATACAGCAATTTGCACAAAAAGAATTATACAGTTACTATGATGAACATGTTTTCAGTTTCTGAATTCAAAGTAATTTTAATATTTTTAAATTAAAAATGTCATGTGGTGTAACCATCCAGACTCAGAGACAGTCAATCAAAGTCATTAAAAGCTGAAATACTCAAATAAAGAAATAAATGTATGTGTAGTGCAGAATAATTTTTTTTCTTTTTTTTTTCAACCTAATTTGGAATACCCGATTCCCAATGTGCTCTAAGGCCTCGTGGTGGGTTAGTGACTTGCCTCAATCTGGGTGGCAGAGGACAAACCTCAGTTGCCTCTGCGTCTGAGACCGTCAATCCACACATCTTATCATGTGGCTTGTTGAGCGCGTTACTGTGGAGACATAGTGCGCGTGGAGGCTACACGGTATTCTCCGCGGCATCCACGCACAACTCGCCACATGCCCCACCGAGAACTAACCACATTATGATGACCATGAGGAGGTTACCCCATGTGACTCAACCCTCCCTAGCAACCGGGCCAATTGGTTGCTTAGGAGACCTGGCTGGAGTCACTGAGCACGCCCTGAATTCTTAACCAGTAAATAATAATCTTTTATTAATATTTCACAAAGCAATAAGTAGTGAAAAAAATTGTGATTTAAAATATGACTCATATTTGAAAAACTTGTTTCCACTAAATCAGGTGATATAGTCAATGTGGTGTGACCAACATGTAGGCAAAACATTTAGCTGTTTATGTTGACATAAATCATGAAACAGAGAAGATCTCTTTAGAATCTCAAACTGAGCGTGAAGTTGAAAATATCTGATATTTTAAAATTTTTATGAAAAGGTTAATTTTGTTCAGGTCATGTGGTGTAACCCTGAGAAATCTTCTTGATATTCTTGATAAAAAATGTATGATATTTGAAATATACGTATATATATATATATATATATATATATATATATATATATATATATACATTTCTTACCTTGGCATTAATGATTAAGTTGTGTGCAATCTCATGCAATATAGGTGAAATTATTATTTTAATTATTTTTACTTGATGGTTAAACCAAATGACAAAGTCATTAAAATAAATTATTTGTAGAATATGCTGTAAATGTTTTTGAAAAAATTTATGAAACCAAATTGGACACAAAGATTACATTTCTACAAATTTGATATGTGTGTTTTAAACCAGACTTTTAAAACATTTAGCATTTTTTGTCACCTTGGACAACCTAATTTGTCAATGAATGACCCCTAATGTAAGACTGTTATGAAATAGGTGTTTGAGCACAAGGGACAGAAGTTTTACAAACAAAATTGCAGGTTTTACTGGATCCAGAAAATCTATACACTTACAAATCAAAATCAACAAAAACAATTGACGGAATTTAATAATTCACGCCTATAAAAGAAACCAGCTGAACAGAACAAAACTTATGATAAGCACAGATATTAATAAGAATAGTTCACCCAAAAATGAAAATTCTCTCATCATTTACTCCCCCTCATGCCGTCCCAGATGTGTGTGACTTTCTTTCGTCAGCAGAACACAAATGAAGATTTTTAGAAGAATATTTCAGCTATGTAGGTCCATACAATAGAAGTGAATGGGGATCAGAAATGTAAAGTTCCAAAAAGCACAGACAACAGTAGTTAAAGTAATCTATATGACTCCAAATTAAATTAATGTCTTCTAAAGCGATATCATTTCTTTGGGTGAAAAGCAGATCAATATTTAAGCCCTTTTCAGTATAATTATTTACTTTTGGTCACTCTCCAATGCACGTCCAAGAGGGGAATCAGTTCACGCTGCCTCTCGTGTGACGTAAGCACGTTGACATGTTTAAACGAAAGTAAAACCAACTCAATTTAAAGCTTAAATGGAACCAAAGGTATCATATAAGTAGTCCATGCGAGTTTGTGGCAGGGCAGAGGGCGGGGCCTGTGACGATACACACCCAGTCCCGTATCAGGCTAATCAAGCCTCCGAGAGGGATAAAGGCCGATGGCAGACGGTGGTGCGACGAGAGAGAGATCATTTACGGACATGTCCGTCATGTGTAAAGGTATTTCAACAGGCAAGGAGGCGGCGAGAACTGGCTGGACGATATAAATAATATTTGAATGATAAACTTAAAACAAAGGACACAAACACACACATGACGGATATGTTCGTAAATTATCTCTCTCTCGTTGCACCACCGTCTGCCATCGGCCATTATCCCTCTCGGAGGCTTGATTAGCCTGATACGGGACCGGGTGTGTATCGTCACGACCCGGCCCCACCCTTCACCCTGCCACATTGTCATATTCCAAGTATTCTGAAGGCATACGATACATTACTGTGTTTGTGATGAGGCACACATGTGCCAAACTTGAAGAACCACACTAAACTGTTTTGTGAGATTTTTTTGTGTTTGTTTTACTCTGGTTGCAGTCACATGAAAGGTGCACATTCCATGGTGACTGTTATCAAAGTGGAACATACAAGGTGAAGTTGAACAAACAATGTTTTAATGTTAATGGGTATATTTCTTTGTCTTACCGGTTCCTGGAAATGCCTAGTGGGAGGGGCCGCGAATAGGAAACCAACTATATGTATATATACATCCTAAAATTGTAATTCTTTTTAGGTGAAAATATTAATGATCGTTGATCGCACTTGAGCACTGACAGAAGCTCGTTTAAATTGGCTTTCATGTTCACATTGTTTTCAGCACTAAAAAAATGAACATTTTGGTGTGAATGCAAGCCATTGTGAACAAACTTCTCTCGCTCATAAACATACAATGGCAGTCAAGATTTTGTCTGAAATATTACTTTTTAATAATTGTTTTACATAACATATGCTTCCAGAAGACTGGAAAGACTAGAACAAAACAGTTTATTTAGATGTTATGACAAGAAGCACATTTTTCACAGTTTTTCAAAAAAACAAAAAACAAACAAAACAAACAGAAAAATACTGTGCAATTAACAAAGGTTAAATAATTGTTTAAAATGATTTTTTTTAATTTTTTTTTTTTAATTTGTTGCCAATTATAAAGAATTCTTCATCTTTGAAGTCTTTGTCTGTTATTGACACATTATATTTAATGAACTGAATTGAATTTGAATTATTCCACTCATTCATATCAATACAGTAAATGTAATTGATTTATTATTGATACATTTTATTTTATTGAGTACTTTTCATAACAATGGTGTTTCTTTTGTATTTCATTTAACTCAATATTTTTGTTCATCTTCTATTATTTTTTTATATGATCTATTTGAATTTACTCATTTTGAATGAGTCACTTTGTAGATAGGCGACTCAATTGATTGATAGGCCTGTTTACTCATTTCTAATTTAATTAAAAATATGACTTGTAATCTGTTTCCAACATTTAATCGAGTAGATCTAGTGTAATATTTTGTTTCAGTGGATGGACTTACAAGGCACCGAATTGTGCGAAACGTCCACAAAGCAAGCATTTGTGCAACTGGAGTTTGACTCAACCTTGTGACAACTTCCCTGTGTGACAACTAGCCCCGGGCTCAGTTTTGTGGGCGGGCAGCAGCAGCAGGAGCAGCAGCAGCAGCAGCATCGCTGGTGTTCAGTCAGATTCGGACACGATCGGTGTCAGTAAAGTCGGGTCTGTTGCGATCTGGTGCGGATGATGCGAGCTGTGGTCGCAGCACACACGGGCTCCAGCCATCACCCCTCTGCCTCCGCTGAATGGATCGTCTGTCTGGATAAACGGTACGATGATCTTTACCCTCAAGAAACTTAATCCGTCGTTCTGCTGATTCCGGAGCACCTTCAGCAATCAATACCTCTGATTCTCATAGAAATACATCTGATGTGCATGTCTATATTAAAAAAGAACTTTCATAGAAATGCAAAATGCGATTGTCAGAGAGTGTGTGAATGATGTGTATTTCAGGTGTTGTATTCTCACTCAGTAATATCGATTTAAACTCATATTAGAGGGTTGATTCAATGCAAGATTTGCGTTTGCTTTGTGAATGTATATAACGATTGAAAGTGGAATGTGTGCAGTTTGTCACCTGGAGGAGGTCACCAGTGCTGCAGTGCTTGTGTTACTGCAGACTCATGAAGAATCACTTTCTGCTTGCAAGAGCTTGGACATACAGGATGTACAGAAAAATAGTTCAATATTTAGTTTACCCCAAAATGAACATGTTTTTATTTATTTATTTATTGTTATACAAATGATTCACCCTCATATTGTTCCAAATTTGTATGATTTTCTTTGGAGGAGCACAAAAGAAGCTTAGCAGAATGTCAAGACTGCTCTGTTATAATGTAAGTGAATGGGGACTGGGGCTGTCAAGCGCTAAAAAGAACAACAACAAAAAAACACCACTTTCTGTGCAATATTCCAAATCTTCTGAAACTATCCAATAGCCTTGTGTCAGGAACAAACAGCTACTGTATTTAAATTTGAAGTGGTATTTCTTGGATGTTTAAATAATGTATCTTATCCCATCTTAATACCCTGTTAAACCTTACTGTTTTTACAGTAACAGAGTGTAATGGTAACGCCGGATTACCATAAATGGTACCTGAGGTATATTTCTATGCAAAAATAATAATTGTACAGTAAATAGCTGTGAATATCCTATACTTATTTATTTTTTTAGTTAGGTATTATTATTACAATTTAAAGATTGCTATTATTAATATTATTATTGTCATTGTTATTATTATTATTTATTGGAGCATGGCAACACTATTGGACCTTACTGTGCTTTTTTTAACAGTCCAGTTAGTTAATAAACCAGATTACCAGTAGCTACTGCAGTTGCTGTGTACAGTAATTCACTAACTACTGTAATTGGTACCTGATGTATATCACTGAAAAAAATATTAAATTGTACAGTAACTAGCTGTAATTATCCTATACATTAATTATAATAATAATAATCATAATCATAATACTAAAATTATTTAAAACATTATTAAAATTACTTTTAATTAAATGTAATTCACTGATTAATGTAATTGGTACCTGAGATATACTACTGTAAATTATAAACTGTACAGTAGCTGTAATTATAATATACATTATTTATTTAATAAATCTATTTATTTATATATTTGTTATTATTATTATCATTATTATTATTGTTTCATAATATTTACTATTAATAATAAAGAAAACATCAGTTTATTCTTTTAAAATGTTTTTATTGGAGCAGGGCAAGAATAGAGGAATTGGAGCATGACATACAGTATTACAATTTCATACTGTATAGTAAAACAAAGTAAAGATTTAATAAGATATACATCAATTAATCTGGTAACAAGGACAGCAGATTGACAGATAGAAGGTGTAGTATGTGTTTTGTCAGTCAGTGCAGGGCCAAGATCAAGTGAACACTTAAAAAAAAGGAAAAAATAATACATTTTAATGTTAAGAAGGGTCTGATGTCAACACAACAAATACTTCCCAAAATGTTCTTTAACTGTGTGGCCATTCACACAGGATGCGTTCTTGTATCCCAAACAGCAAGACGGAATTCAATGGACTGAATGCAGAAGTAATTGTTGGATTAAATATCCCTTTAAGAATGAAATATTTCCAACTGAAAATGATGCTTTTAGAATATTAGTAATAATGTGAGTCTATGGACACATCAGCCCCAAATATAGCCTAGAAACACGAGATATAGTGCCTAACATAAAAAATCCTAACATTATAGTCTCATGATCAAACTTAAAGAACAGATGTATGTTCTAATGTATTTATAACACACTGTAATGGGTTCGGACCTGCTCTTCCAGTGAATGGCTCCATCTCAGAGTAGATCAATATTTACACATCTTTAAAGAGTACACCGTCCACCACTGATCTCTTCTTCTGTCTTTATATCCCTCTTTCACCCAACATTATTTTGTTAAAGAGAGCGGTTTTGTCTTGTGTCAAGCTGTATTTGATTTTCAGTGCAGTGGTTTCTGCTTGGACTCATGTGACAATACATTGATCGCTGTTATTGTTGAATTATATGAATGCCATAATTATAACTATTGAGGCAAAAAGTAGTTGCGCAATTAAAATACAAATCATGATGTCAGAAAAAAACTCTTAAACTATAATAATGTTACCTAATCTGTATCACAGCCCATAGAACATTAAACAGAGATTACAGAAGAGTTCTTTCTTTTCTTTAAGGCAACAGCTATGTCTGTTTCATTCTTAACAGAACGGTCGTGAGATTAATCACATATTCATTTTTAGGGTTTAAGGCAGTCTGGAATAATGGGATTTTGACAGTAATGACGACTAACACCTCTCTCTCTCTCTCTCTCTCTCTCTCTCTCTCTCTCTCTCTCTCTCTCTCTCTCTCTCTCTCTCCCTCTCTCTCTCTCTCTCTCACACACATACACACACACACACACACACACACACACACACACACACACACACACACACACACACACACACCAGACCGCAGCCATAGCTGTCTTGTAAACAAAACAGTTGAAATTCTTGGTTTCTATGAATAAATGTGAATGGTGGTGGAGGCTCCTAATTTCTTTTGTGTTTAATGGAAGAAAGACCGAAAGATCTCTGAAGGATTTCTTAAGATCAGATGACAGTTTAAAAAGGTGTCTTACTGCTTCCAAGTTGCACAGTCCACATCGAGGTGAGACACGCCTGTGCAAACTGAGCTTCACATGTGAACATATGCCTGTGTGTGCTTAAGAGTGTGTGCAACAGAGAATAACAATCCATTTACTGTGCAAACAGTTCTACATCACACTGTCAACGTGACCAACACATTATACCCTGATTTAAAAGGATAGATCAGCCAAAATACAAAATTATTTAATCATTTACTCACCCTCCTGCCATCCCAGTTGTGCATGACATTGTTTTTTCTGCTGAACAAAAATTATTTTTTTTAGAAGAATATTTCAGCTCTGTAGGTCCATACAATGCAAGTGAATGGTGACCAGAACACTGAAGGTCCATCCTAGAATAGAATATAAAGAAATATACCCGATGTAACAAAATAATCATTAGTGGGGACATTTTTTCTCACGTTCTTTGGCATTTTTGCCGCCCTAACCCTAAATGTTAATTTATGACCCTGTCATACTGGTTTAAAATGTAATACAATTTAAGACATACAATTGTAATTTTTTTGCTGAACAATTACTTTAATGTTTTTGTCTGTGTGTTTGTGTGTGTAGACCAGAGGAACGCTCAGGGGAGGATGTGGACATTATCTTGGCCCGTCTGAAGAGTGTGAAGGCCTTTGAGAAGTTCCACCCCGCTTTACTTCAGCAGATCTGTCTGTGTGGCTTCTATGAATGTCTGGAGAAAGGCATCACATGTGAGACACACACACACACACACACACACACACACACACACACACACACACACACACACACACACACACACACACACAGCCATACACATGCATGCATTCACGCTTAGGCAAGTCATACACATAGACAAGTCAAGGCAAGCTTATTTATAAGGCACATTTCATACACAATGGTAATTCAAAGTGCTTCACAAAGAAATGTTAAAGAAAATAAGTGATACATAAAAGTTCGTTTTTTAAATCACCGGAAAACTAGAAATTAAAATTACAATAAAAAGTACGAAATATACATTTTACATTGAGTTTGGGTGCCCCTTATCTGAGTGGAACCATGCACAGAACGCTATGAAAACAAACATTTATTGACAGAATCACATCATTTTAAATGAAAAGCCACAAATGTGGTTGTGATCTGGTGTTATAATACAATCTTTTGTGTTTGTGTTTGTGTTAGTGTACAGACAGGGTGACATTGGCACTAACTGGTATGCGGTTTTATCCGGATCGCTGGATGTCAAAGTCTCTGAAACAGCAAACCACCAGGTAGCTACATTATCACTTCAGTCCTGCTGTTATACACCATATATTCACTGAAATATGAGGGTTCTTTTCAGATGCTTTTTGTTTGAAAAAGGATGTCAGAAAAAAAAATGGATTTATGAAATCCAGAATTATCTTACCCTTCATCCGAATACTCATACTTCCCTACAATATGCCAAAAGCAGTATGTCAAACGAGTAGGGTGTCTGAATCCTCAGTACTCATTAAACTGCAGGAGAGACTTTCCCGAATGTCCTACAACATCCGACGAGTTTCTGAAGTGTTCATCCACTGGACACTGGAATATTCCATAATTGTCTGGGAGAAGACCGGTTCATTTTCTTAAAATATACAGCAACTGAATGATTTTCAAGACATTTTGCTCTCTAACGTTTCTCAAACAAGCATTCTTCGGGCTCTGTTGACAGAACGGCATAATAAAAGACTCATAGTCAATGTTTTTAGCCATTCAGCGGCACCGCAACACCATCTACAGCATGAAACATACAGCAAGTCCAGTGTAATCCAAATCCTGAACGAACGACTCATATGAGCCAGTTCTTTTGAATCTACAGCACGAAGCATACAGCTGGATCTTTTTAGCGAATCAAACACTTGAACTGAACCACAATTTGGGTCATGTCCAAAACGTGTGACATAATATTAATTACCACAAAAATTCCTTTCGACTCGTCCCTCCTTTTCTTTTAAAAAAAGCAAAAATCTGGGTTACAGTGAGGCACTTACAATGGAAGTGAATGGGGGCCAATTTTTGAACGTTAAAATACTCACTTTTTTAAAGTATAGACACAAGATGTAAACGATATGCGTGTTAACATGGTTTTAGTGAGATAAAATCACTTAATAACCTTTTCTGTGTAAAGTTATAGCCAATTTACAACTGTTGCCATGGTGATGTAATGTCAATAAACACTAAAACCCTAAAACAACTGTAAAAATGTCCATTTAAACAGTTTTACAGCTCAAATTCTACATGAGTTTGAACAGAAGAATTAATGTAAGTGCTTTTATAAAATTATTAGCTTCTGTTTCTGTTTAAACCCCCCCAATAATTGGCCAAATTCACTTCCATTGCAAGTGCCTCACTGTAACTCGATTTATGCTTCTTTTCTTTTTTTTTTAAAGTAAAGGAGGAACAAGTCTAAATTAATTTTTGTTGTAATCAACATTAGGCCTATGCCACAAATGCAGTCGATTGAGCTTAACTTGTATTGCACCTGAATATTCCTTTAAATCAGAGTAACTGTATGTTCATATGACAATGTGAAGTTAAATATATGCTGTACATTACGAGTCTTTGGCAAAACCTCTTCATGTGGTAACAGTCAGCTGAGGGCAAAACACCCTTAACAGTAAGAATTGCATTTCTTATTTCAAAATATTCATCTTAAAATGTACTAAAAGATTCATGAAAGGAAATCATTAAGGAACCAGAATTGTTTAGTGGAATTGGAATTGGAGCCAGAATCGTTAATGGTGTTAATTGGTGTTTTCTGTATAGCTGGTCAGATTGCCTCTTGCTGTGTAAGTGGATGGTTCTTGGTCAGAATAATGTGTGGTGTGGAGCAGACTTTATGTCAAAAGTCTGGGTATGCAAGACTGATATGATCTCTCATTTCAGACTAAACCATTCAGCTCACTGTGGAAGATCTCAATTGAGTGCAGCTGCTTATTATAGTCTACAGCACAGAAAACTAGAACAACTCTTCTAACAGAGTCGCTGCTTACATTACAAATCATATGGGACAAAAGGAGCACTGACCTCCCTCTGTCTGTCTGTGTGTGTGTGTGTCTGTGTGTGTGTGTGTGTGTGTTTCGAGTGAAATTGCTTCTGTCCTTTGGGATGAGAGGCCTTAATCTAAGAATACAGTAGTCTTCCAATAAAATACATCTCAAAGGGATAATTTCTACATGTGACCTCTATGCCTCATCTCGTCTTCTTCTTGGAAAAATACTGTAGTTATGAACTAACCTGTTCTCTTCCCAATGTTAAGGATGCTGTCACCATCTGTACATTGGGCATTGGCACAGCTTTTGGGGAGTCCATTCTGGACAACACACCACGGCATGCCACCATCATCACCCGAGAGTTTAGTGAACTACTGCGGATTGAGCAGAGGGAGTTCAGGAGCCTGTGGGAGGTAAGAAGGTCCTCTGAACACTGATATTACACAATACAGAAATTCAACCCTTGAATGTTTCTTGCAGTGTGTTACAGTTTGTGTCTCTTTCCTGACTTCTGGTTTTGGATAAGTACACCATACACTCCTTTTTTTATTTTTGTGGCTATTTTAAATAAGCAGATCAAATGTACAGAGATGATTTGAGAGCTTGATATAGTCAGCAGAGGTCAGTAAAACACATGTTATGTTCTCTGTGTTGGATGTGATTTATTCTCTGTAATACATTAGACTAATATTATTTTATATGAGATCAAATGTCAATATTCATTCAGGTAGTGAAAAATCAAAGACTCTTTCTATTTCTGGAGAATACAATTTGAATAATGTGCATATACTGTCAGTATATTATTAATGTGGAGGGGAGAGCTTTGCTAGTATATGGAATTAAACAGTATGTGGCATGTCTGCAGTGATTATAAAGGTGAAGACAGCAGTGCTTCTGATCTACAGTGTGCTGAGTTTTATGTTCTGTTTTATTCTCTCTCTTTTTTTTCTTGTGACTCGTGGGCGATCAGAAACCCAGTGCCTGATGGGAAGATTTTACTGAAGCATGTCAGAAAAGGACAGAACAGCCTGAGGCAAAGAGACACAGATAGATAGATAGATAGATAGATAGATAGATAGATAGATAGATAGATAGATAGATAGATAGAGGGAGGGAGGGAGGGAGAGAGAGAGCGTGAGAGAGAGAGAGCTAGAGGAAACAGAGAAGGGTGACAGAGCTTCAGTTAGAATGAGGGCTGTCACTCGTATACAATGTGTAATGTGCATGTGTTAGTTCTGGGAGTGTGTGTGTTAGAGCGAGAAACACACTTGGAAAGCTTTGCGACATTGAGAACCAGGAAAAGTTCTATAGTTTATCTGATTCCTCTAATAAGGTGATGTCTCATCCTTAGCCCAAATTTGGGTCTGGCTGGTTGTATTTATTGTTGTATTATTAGAAATCTGAATATATACAGGTCCTTCTCAAAAAATTAGCATATTGTGATAAAGTTCATTATTTTCCATAATGTAATGATAAAAATTAAACTTTCATATATTTTAGATTCATTGCACACCAACTGAAATATTTCAGGTCTTTTATTGTTTTAATACTGATGATTTTGGCATACAGCTCATGAAAACCCAAAATTCCTATCTCAAAAAATTAGCATATTTCATCCGACCAATAAAAGAAGTGTTTTTAATACAAAAAAAAAAGTCAACCTTCAAATAATTATGTTCAGTTATGCACTCAATACTTGGTCGGGAATCCGTTTGCAGAAATGACTGCTTCAATACGGCGTGGCATGGAGGCAATCAGCCTGTGGCACTGCTGAGGTGTTATGGAGGCCCAGGATGCTTCGATAGCGGCCTTAAGCTCATCCAGAGTGTTGGGTCTTGCGTCTCTCAACTTTCTCTTCACAATATCCCACAGATTCTCTATGGGGTTCAGGTCAGGAGAGTTGGCAGGCCAATTGAGCACAGTAATACCATGGTCAGTAAACCATTTACCAGTGGTTTTGGCACTGTGAGCAGGTGCCAGGTCGTGCTGAAAAATGAAATCTTCATCTCCATAAAGCTTTTCAGCAGATGGAAGCATGAAGTGCTCCAAAATCTCCTGATAGCTAGCTGCATTGACCCTGCCCTTGATAAAACACAGTGGACCAACACCAGCAGCTGACATGGCACCCCAGACCATCACTGACTGTGGGTACTTGACACTGGACTTCAGGCATTTTGGCATTTCCTTCTCCCCAGTCTTCCTCCAGACTTTGGCACCTTGATTTCCGAATGACATGCAAAATTTGCTTTCATCCGAAAAAAGTACTTTGGACCACTGAGCAACAGTCCAGTGCTGCTTCTCTGTAGCCCAGGTCAGGCGCTTCTGCCGCTGTTTCTGGTTCAAAAGTGGCTTGACCTGGGGAATGCGGCACCTGTAGCCCATTTCCTGCACACGCCTGTGCACGGTGGCTCTGGATGTTTCTACTCCAGACTCAGTCCACTGCTTCCGCAGGTCATCCAAGGTCTGGAATCGGTCCTTCTCCACAATCTTCCTCAGGGTCCGGTCACCTCTTGTCGTTGTGCAGCGTTTTTTGCCACACTTTTTCCTTCCCACAGACTTCCCACTGAGGTGCCTTGATACAGCACTCTGGGAACAGCCTATTTGTTCAGAAATTTCTTTCTGTGTCTTACCCTCTTGCTTGAGGGTGTCAATGATGGCCTTCTGGACAGCAGTCAGGTCGGCAGTCTTACCCATGATTGCGGTTTTGAGTAATGAAACAGGCTGGGAGTTTTTAAAAGCCTCAGGAATCTTTTGCAGGTGTTTAGAGTTAATTAGTTGATTCAGATGATTATGTTAATAGCTCGTTTAGAGACCCTTTTCATGATATGCTAATTTTTTGAGATAGGAATTTTGGGTTTTCTTGAGCTGTATGCCAAAATCATCAGTATTAAAACAATAAAAGACCTGAAATATTTCAGTTGGTGTGCAATGAATCTAAAATATATGTAAGTTTAATTTTTATCATTACATTATGGAAAATAATGAACTTTATCACAATATGCTAATTTTTTGAGAAGGACCTGTATACTTGTAAATCTGAATATATAGTTATAAATATGAATACATAGTTTTAAATCTGAATATTTAGTTGCAAATCTGAATATAGTTGTAAATCTGAATATATAATAATAAATCTGAACATATAATAATAAATCTGAATATATAGTTGCAAATTTGAATATATAGTTATTTATCTAAATATACAGTATATACAGAATAGTTATATATACCGAATATTCTGTATAGTAATAAATCTGAATAAATAGTTGTAAATCTGAATATATATTTAGAAATCTGAATATATATATAGTTGTAAATCTGAATATGTTGTTGTAAATCTGAATATATATTTAGAAATCTGAATATATACTTGTAAATATATATATATATATATATATATATAGTTATAATATATATTTATAAATCTGAATATATTCAGATTTGTGTCAACTTCGACGCTGTGTCGAAGAAGCGACACTAGGTGTCTCTCTCTTGAGCGCCGAATATGCCTCTGATCTATGAAAAAAGGCCAATGATAAGTTGGCAGACAGTATTTGCATACCCCGCCCCCGGACATACGGGTATAAAGGCGGGGAAATACGTCAAGTTCATTCAGAAACTTTCTGTGGAGCCGAGGGTCGTGTATGCAGTGAGCTGCAAGTCACACACCTGTTCCTCTTCCTCTGAGCTGGATCTGCTGTTGGATCTACGGTGCACATCAGCGGCTTTCTCCTTCTCTGCACGGCAGTGCAGTTTGCCCCTGGGCACTTCGACAGTGCAAAACTTAAAAGAGTTTATTGTTAAAAGAGTGATTTTCTCAGTAAAAGAGGATTTTCCTCTAAAAGAGCAATACACAGCGACGTTGAATGTCCTTTTCAGGACGCGTCTTTATAAAGATGCCCTTCCGCCACTGTGTAGTTCCTGGATGCGGTAGAGTGCTCTCCGCTTCAGACGGCCACAGACGTTGTCTCGTGTGTCTGTGCTGTGTTCACACCGAGGCAGCGTTAGTTGATGGTTCATGTTCTCACTGCGAGAACATGACCATGGCAACGTTGTGGTCGTGGCTTTCCTTTCTCCAGCCACCCCCGCTCCTTCTTCCCACGGGATTGAGGATGATGCGGCTGGCGATGGAAGCGATCTGGGGACGGCAGCGGGTGCAGTTCCGCCGGGTACCTCACGGCCAGCCTGCCTATCCTCTAGAGCTCGAGGTGGATGAGCTCACTGCTGCATGTCTGCATGTCGGCGACACCGTCGAGGACTTCGCCCAGCAGTTCTCTGTGGTGAAGAAGCAGACGGAGGCAATTTCACACATCCTGCCCCGCAGCAAACCTGCCGCCATGGGCCATGCCCCGTCTGCTTGCCGAGGGCGTCCTCCTGCAGCTAAGAAAAACCCATTTGCCACAACCCCTCGGGGCTGTGGTACCCACATTCTCAGTAAAAGAGGTATTTACTTTGTCTCTGGGTCACCTGGCCCACAAATGGCGTTCTTACGGCACTCTGCCGCCACACCTCAACAGTCCCGGCACACTGGACATGGACCCCCCGCCCTCAGCCCCACGACTGCCCCCGTCCCCTTAGTGCCCCTAGCGCGGAGTTTGTATGCTTGGCTTTCACTTCCCAATCCGTCACGCTGGCTGGCCAGGTCCATTCGAGTCGGCTTTGCACAAACTCCCGTTCAAAATGCTCACGCAAAAACACATCTTAACTTGCGTCTTGCATCTAGATTGGTTCGCAGCGTTAGACCTGAAGGATGCGTACTTCCACGTCTCAATTCTGCCTCGACACCGACCCTTCCTACGGTTCGTGTTCGACGGCCAGGCGTATCAGTACAAGTTCTTCACGATGCGTGTAAAGGCCCCAGCGTTTGGCTTTATGTGAGAAACATAGAGAGAAAAGAGGCCCGACTAGGCTTGGCCCGTTCCCAGGTCGGCAAGCATCACCTTGTTCTCCTGTCTAGGGTAACCAGAAGGATTCCAACGACTTTTTTGGGACATTGGGGAAGGGTACGTGCAGTCTGATACAGCTGGTCACTTTTGCACGTCAAGTACCTGCCCACTCATGTGTCAGCAGTACACGTACACGGCTCAGCGCATGGCGTGATTTAAATTGGACCCCTTGTGTCACTTCTTCGACACAATGTCGAAGTGAGCGACAGACGGGGAACGTCTAGGTTACGCATGTAACCTCCGTTCCCTGATGGAGGGAACGAGACGTTGTGTCCTCCGGGCCAAGTCGCTGAGCCGAGCCACTGTTGTGGACGGACCATTTCCGGCTCCTCAGAAAAATTCTGAATGGACTAGATGTATTTCCCCGCCTTTATACCCTTATGTCTGGGGGCGGGGTATGCAAATACTGTCAGCCAACTTCTCATTGGCCTTTTTTCATAGAGCAGAGGCATATTCGGCACTCAAGAGAGACCCCTAGTGTCGCTTCTTCGACACAACGTCTCGTTCCCTCCATTAGGGAATGGAGGTTACATACTGTATGTAGCATAGACGTTATAAATCTGAATATATAGTTATATATCTGAATATATAGCGGTTAATCTGAATATATAGTTGTAAATCTGAATATATAGTTATAAATCTGAATAGATAGTTGTAAATCTGAATATATAGTTATAAATCGGAATATATTGTTATAAATTGGAATATATACTTGTAAATCTGAATATACTGTATAGCTGTAAATCTGAATATATAGCTGTAAATCTGAATATATTGCTGTAAATCTGAAAATATAGTTATACATCAGAATATTCTGTATATCAGGTGTCGACATCCTTTTTGACATGGAGTGCATTTATTTTCCTGGTCAATGGCTGTGCCAGCAATCCAAACATAACAAAAACAAATGCTTGTGTATGTGATTTTCGAAAGTTTGAGTCCACTTTTCTATTTAGCATTTTTCTATTTTAATCATTTATTTTTCATTACAAACTATATTATCAGCATAACAGTTTGAGTGAAAAATTTGTGCAAAACCCATATGTGAAAACTCTTGCATGTGAACTTTCACAGAGCATCTTAGAAAGTGCTTTTATGAAAGAATACCTGTCCTTTTATGCAAAAAGAGTTAACACAGTTAATGTCACAAATCTGCTTGTTTGATTACTGATCATGAAATTGTGAATTTTTTTCCATTTATGGTAAAAAGCCACATTATTAGTAGGTTTATGTACAGCCAGTTATTTTTGCAAAATAAACCCTGACAGTAAATTTCCACCTCCACAATTGTCCTACCTTTGGAACATCTTTAGATTTCTCAGGAACTCCAGCAGGTTTTGCCTTTTCCTGATTAGTCAAATTATCAATGAATGTAAATTCTAAGCTTTACACAATCTAACAATGTTTGTTGCTATTAGTTTTTTTTATTAACTATTTTTTATTGATTCCAAATACAAATTTAAACAAACAACACAGGAATACATGGAATCAACTTTTAAAAATGATTTTTAACATACAGCCAAGTGATCAAACTTTAAATAACAACAGACACACATATAGCAAACTGGCCAAAGAAGATACTCGATGACATAACAAAAACATATACTATTATCCAACATAAAAAAAGGATTCCACATATAATTTACAATAAGACTCATCTCTCTACAGTGCTCCTCCCTGGCAACCTTCTAAGAAGGCAAGATTATCGCCCCAATTCTTCCCAAATGCACCCAAATTGCCCAGCCTTCTATGTGCCATCTCTTCAAACACCGCCACCCTGCCCAGCTTGGTGCACCACTCATGAAATGAGGGCGCATCAGCCGACTTCCATCCCCTTAGCATTACATGCCTGCCGATCATCACGCTGGTAAGGACCCAGCTCTTTACATGTTTATTCATTATATTAATACCTGTCCCATCACCCAAAATACAAAGTCTGGGGCAAAATAAGATCTGAGTGCCCAGGACCTCCAAAACAAAATTCTGAACCTTCTACCTAAACACTTGAATCTTAGTACAGGACCAAAACACATGGGCTATGTCCCCATACTCCAACTGGCATTGCCAGCAAGTAGGGGTGTCTTTAAGGCTAAGCCTATACAATCTGGAGGGAGTCCAAAAAACTGATGCAGAATCTTAAATTGAATGAGGTACACCCTTGCATCTCTAGATGCAGACTTCCAGTACTAAATTCAAGTCTCTCTCCCATAACTTAAGAGATGTTAAAACCCCATCCCTTAAACTCTGAATAAGCCAGGAATAGTACACTGAATCCTCATGACCCTTTCCAAAAGCAGCAAGCACCATCTCAAGAGAGTCTGCCGCTTTAGGAGGCTGCATACTACACCCAAAGATGGTGCAAAGTAGATGGCGCAGCTGTAAGTACCTGAAGAATTAAGATCTGGGAAATCCTGCTGTATGATATTTTTAAAAGATCTCAACACTCCATTTTCATACAGGTCACACAGCGCAGCAACTCCCTTCTCAATCCATTCTGTCCAATAGAAAGGGGACTTGTTAATGCACAATTTAGGGTTAACCAAATCCTGCTGCTACCGGGTGTCTATAAAGTAACTTAATCCATCCAATAAAAGTACCCGTATATTTCCAAAATCTTAAAAAGATAATCCCATTCTACCATATTTAACGCCATTTTGGTGTCAAGTGAGATGGCAGCGACCACAGTCTGATCATTCGCCACTGGCCACATGATATTGATGAAATGCCTAATGTTTTCAGAAGAGCTGCGGCCCTGAATAAACCCCACCTGAACTATATGTATAAGAAATATCATAACTTTACTTAATTGGTTAGCTAGAATTTTGGACAATATTTTAACTTCTAGCTGGATCAGGGAAATGGACGGTAACACTTTCACTCACAAGGATCTTTGTCCTTTTTAAGTATCAGACTAATCTGTGCTTGTGTCATGGTTGGCAGAAGCTTTCCATTCATTAATGATTCCATATAAACTTCTAGCAAACATGGGGCCAGATCTGTAACGTAAGATCTAAAAATTTGAGGGGCAAAGCCATCTGGCCCCAGAGCCTTGCCTGTAGGCAAGGCCTTAATTACCTCGCCAAGCTCCTCCAAGGTTATCTCAGAATCAAGAGAATTGTTTTGCACAGTCATCAGTTTTGGGAGTTCTAATGGTTCCACAAAGTTTCTAATACCTTCATCAGTAGACGAAGACGTGGAACTATAAATATCAATATAGATTTCTTTAAAAGCATTATATTCTAAACAAAAGCTTCCCTGCTTTATCCCCCGATGCAAAATATGACTGTTCTGCCCTCAATAACCAAAACATTTTCCACAACAAAATAGCATTATATCAGTATTTCAATCAGGTCAAGAGTCCATCAGATGACATTCGGCGCTTCAGCTATGCCATGGCACTTTTATTATTCCCTTCCAACTCCACGAGTTCTTGTGTTTTGGATTTTTTGATGAATGAGGCATACTGTATGATTCGACTGCTAAGTACTGCCAAGTATATGCCTCCCAAGCCATGCCCACAGAGGATACTGAGGACCAGTTGGTCTCCATATACACATTGATTTCAGCCTTTAACATTTGTTGGAATTCAGGATTGTGCAGGAGGGATACATTGAAGCGGCATCTATATGATTTCTTTTTCTCTGTATGTGGCAACACCTCTAAACTCTATAAACTCGCTAAACTCTAATAAAATGTTTCCAATTGAGCAATCTATATCAGATAAAATGAGGGACTTAGATACAAAAAAACTATTCTAGAATAAATGTTATGGACTGATGAAAAAAATGTATTGTCCCAAACAGATGGATTCAAGGACCCCAAATATCTATAAGACCAAGATTTTTATCAATATTATATCATGAGGAGTGTCGGTGGTTTGCAGCATCCCTTCAAGATCTATAAAAAAGCATATAAAATCATCAGCGTTAGATATGCAAATATTACCAAACTCAACATTTGCCCCTGAATTTCTGCTAAAACAATAATGACTCAATAAATTTTTATTGTAAATGCTTATTAATCAATGTAATGACTCCCCTGCTCTTACTTGAGCCAGCACTAAAGAAAACATGTCCACCCCATATCTTCCCAAACGTTTCAGCTCCCTGTGTAAAGGAAGATGTGTTCCTTGAAGAAATCATATTTCTTACGTTTAAAAAAGTAATAACCTTCCTTCTTATATATATATATATATATATATATATATATATATATATATATAATAAAACATTCAGCTTCCTCGAGCAGTCAAACAAATGTTCAGTCAGCTGGCTTTCATAAAATGCAGCATATGACCTAATCCTTCCAATGTCCTGCAAAAAATATTCCACAAAACAAACTCAATCCAATAGGAGGCATATGCATAAAGAACAAGCAGATTCATCCACAACTGTCCCGAAGGAGTGTTCTCCCACAAAACAAACCCTGGCCGTTAGGCGGAACATTCACAAAAAGAAACAAAAAAAAAAGGTGCCCAGCTTCCTCGGACAAATAAGTGAATGTTCAGTGAGTCAAGTTTACTTGGAGGCAATGTGAATATCACACCATGACCTACTCATTCCAATGACTTTATATAGGATAATGCTTGACGTAGGCATGTAAATACTTTGTGGACATTCTTAGTATATATTATCAGTGCAAAACAGATATTCTGTTGATGTAAGAGTTTCTTACATTCCTTGAATCGATCACGTTTCTCCCTTGTCAAATTCGCAAAGTCTGGAAACAAGAAAATTCTGTGGTTATTCCAAGAAAGCCTTCCTTTACTCCTCACCTCACATAACACAAGATCTTTGTCGGATGATCTCAGAAATTTGGCCAGAATTGATCGGGGCCTGTCTCCTTCAGCGGACCTCCAAGCCGGGACTCCGTAAGTTCACTCGACCTCCAGCTAATGGCCCGTATGACGAACCCCACCACATCTTGACCCTCCTCATGCTCAGGAATTCCAACAACTCAGATGCTGCGCTGCCAACAATGATTCCCCAGGTCCTCAAACCATTCCAAAACTCGTTCCAAGTCCGCCTTGGTCGCCTGTGGGTTAGCAGCCAATTCCCTCTCCAATGACTCCAAACAATTGATCCGTCTCTAGACGCCCGACTATCACACAACAAACCCAGAGAACGTCGACTCCATGCCCGTAAGCAATCAACTTATTACCGAAGGATCCTCCAAGTCTGCCAGGACCTTCGTCAGCATGGCTGACATGCTGGACAGTTGACGTTGAATTTCTCCCGCCGCACCATCCAAACCAAGTGCCTGGTCAGCGGCCTTGTCCGGGGTACCAGCTATAGCATAGAAGTGTCTTTTACTGTCTCCAGAGCCCGATGATTTTGAGTTATTTGATATATTGTCTTCATAGAACTGTTATGAAACAGGGTATGAAACGAGCCTAGCTCGCCGATCACACGTCTGACCCTTGCATAATGCCATGTGGCTCTAATTGTGTGGAATCGTAAACATTTCTTATATTATGTCATTGTAATCATGTAATCACTAGCATGCAAGCAACAGTGAGAAAGGAGCAGGCTATTTAATTAATATTAAGTTTTTAGCACCTGCATTCCTATTTACATCTTGATGTAATGTTTTCATTAGCTGAATGGGAGGCTAAACACTTTTAAAGTGTGACAAGACTCACGCTGTGCATGCAAGCCATTCGGGCATCACAAGCCGATCAACTACTTAACCCTTTTCTGTAAATCGCACCTGCAAAATCCTAAAACTTTATTTCAAGGTTTAATTTACATTTTGAATAGAGTCCGATTTTTGAACCGCACAATGTGGGTTAATGTTTTCTCTTTTAATCATTGAATGTAATTTTGAGTGTGAATATGGTTTAAAGAGGGTATACCTGTATGCTGGGTTGGAAATCTCAAGGATTAATAGTGGTGTTTTCCTTATTACATAACGTGTACTTCTGAAAGAAAAAAGGAACAATTGAAACACGGAACGTAGTCTGTCATCCGCGTACGATTAACCGAAAGTGATGCGCTGCCGGCTCGTGAGTCTGTTGGGTATACTGCAGTCTTGTCACATTTTAACTTTTAGTTTAGCCTCCCATTCAGCTCATGAAAACATGCTGAGTGATCATGAGGAAGGATTTCATCAAGATGTAGATTGGAATGCAGGTACAGAATTTATATAAATAAAATAGTCTAGCTCCGTTGTTGGCGTGCCAGTGATTACCTCTCCAGGTGCCAATGCTGGAACGCGTGCCATAGGTTGCCTACCCCTGCTGTATATAATTTAGCTATAAATACTGAATATGTTTTATGAGTATGAATATATTTAAAATCTGAAAATATAGTTATAAATCCTGCATATATATTTACATCTCCGAAAAGTGAGAGAATTAAATTTGATTTTTAAAAAATAAACATTTTATATGGCACTGTTGAATCGTATTATCACTGTACATACATATACAGTATTTGTATTATTAGATTTTTTTTATTGCCAGATTGAAATTTGTTTTTTCTTCTATAATTTCCTTTACAACCAAAACTGCTGAACTGTTTATGAAATGTGCACTGTGAGCTTGACAATGACTTTATTTATTTTTGTAGATTTTCTGCAATTTGACTTCTGATATATATTCTAATCAAACAATTAATTGACTTTTTTGTATTGTACCTTTTTTAAGGCAGTCATGGAGTGAAGAAGCATCATGGTGTTGTGTTATAGAGTAAGATTGCAGTAAAGTCTCAGTGTCTAGCTCAGGCCTCAGATCTCTTTTAAAACCATCTCTTTCATCTTTCTCACAAAATATTTGAAACACGTTTAATGATGTTTACCATTCCCATACACTCATTCCACAGGCTATTTGGTGCTTGCTAGCTGATGATCACTGTCTGCTTTTACATGGTCAATAATAGTCCAGTATTAATCAGTATTTGGTCTGATTAGGATCATGGAACTATCATATAAACATATTCTTCTGATTGCGATAACCAGATTAAGTCAGTATTCCGGTGTCTGGAAATCTGAATATGACAGCTGGTATTAACCTGTGTTAATCAGATTTTTGGGAACTCTGATGTTGATTTGAAATGGTCTTTAAGTTGTCATAAACAAATCTGAAGGAATTGTGGAAGTTCAAGACAATGTTGTATGTTGTTTTTTTCCTTTGACAAGTACTTAAATCCAGTCAAGTGTTTGTTCAGCATCTGGGAGTCTCGTCCAATACCAAAGTACAAACAG
This sequence comes from Moxostoma hubbsi, assembly GCA_032164185.1. NCBI lineage: Eukaryota > Metazoa > Chordata > Actinopteri > Cypriniformes > Catostomidae > Moxostoma > Moxostoma hubbsi. The sequence goes on along the minus strand of JAVLUX010000011.1, from coordinate 43,468,463 downwards.
AAGAAGTCTTATAAGAACATGTTATATAAATGTTGTTTGGCATGTTGCAGAAAGGACTCTTGAGGATTATGGACAAGCAGAAGAGATTGCGTTACACAGAAAATCAAAGTGTGACATCCAGTGGTTAGTGGGAATGTCTGGAGTTATGTTAGAATAGTTTGAAGACAGTAAATCGGATGAAGAGCTGGTGAGTCTCTATCCTCTATCATGATCTGAACAGTGTTTTTGTTTTGATTTTTTTTTCTCAAAAATAACAGACTGATGATTGAACAGAGATTGATTTAGCAATCATTAAGTGAATACCACAGCATTCTAAAGGAAGCAATCCTTAAAACATATCAAATTTACTACCTTGCTGTAAATCCAAATTTGTACAAGTGTGAATTCATAATTGTAAATCTGAATATATAGCGAAGGGGCGGGATTACCCCTGTCTCTTCGAGTTGAATATATTCACTAGTAATTGTTATAATCAACTGTAATCAAAAAGTTTTTATTCATGTGTATTTATGTTATTCCGGTTATGTTATAATTATGAATGTTACAGGTCATTTGTGTATTTGACCTCTGAGGTGTGTCTGAGGGTCTGACCCATGTCAGGAATGCATTTAACAGTGCTTTCTCATTTGTTCTGTCGTATTGTTCTATTGTCATGCTTGTTGCATCTGTATAAGTGTCCCAACCTTGAGAGAAATGTTGTGTTCTGTCTAATGATGTCACTGGAGGGATTGTTTGTAGTTTTTAGAATCATGTGACTAAGTCAGAGGAACTGGACGTCAGTTTATCTAAAGAGAAGACTCACCTCTGACCCATTTCTGCTTCCCAACTTGACATAGTGTTTTAAAAATATAATCTTTGAATGATTTCATTCACATAGTTAAAAAAACATCATGTTTGTGAGATTTCTAGAAATGTCCGTACTTCGCAGATCTCTGTACTCGTAAGGGATTATGTCAATTCATTTGCATATTAGTATAATTACTGTTGTTTCTGTAATCAAAGTTAGTTTGAGGTTAGATCCTCAACTCATTTTCTCTTTCTGTCTTTTGTCAATGGAAATGTGGAGAACTTTGTCTTCAGTAAACTCTCTCTCTATTGACTGAAACTACAATTTTAACTCCTGCTCATCATTGTTCGTACTGGTCTCTCTCATGGATATATATATATATATATACATATTCAGAATGTTTTAACTATATGTTTACATTAATAGATATATATTCATATACAATTACAGGCTAAAACAAAGTGTGGATATAGGTCTGACTATGCGAGACTGTAGTTTGAAGTAATCGCTTTTCTTTGCATGATACATTGACTGTATTTATACTATAGTCTATGTTGACGTTAGCTAGCTAGCCAGCTTTATCAATAGCTGTATATAAAATTTACAGTACGTTATAAATATGTTGACACAATTCAGTATTGATGTGATTCCATCACAACTGTCATTTTGAGATATCGATGCGCTATTGTTTTATAATAGATTGTATATATTTTCTGTATAACCAAGTTACATTACACTAATGAATGGAGCTTTTTGCATTATCTTGAACTTTGTCTAGCACTCATTTCATGTGTTATTGTAGCTTACCTTGCTGAATAATTACAGATTAACATTGACATTAACCTGACTTTTAGTACAAAGTGAAGATTGTTGAAGTTATTTGAAAGTTAGGAAACAAGGTAGACTGCAATTCGTCAGCATTAGCAGGCAAGATAAAGTTAGCTCAAATTACACTGGGCAGATAAGCTAAAATGATAAATTCCATCATTCATCCCTAATTTCTATTAAATGTATGCGTAATTATCATTAATTAACAGTGTTATAAACAATACCTGGTTTTCCTTTGTTGACTGATCATTGGTGTTTTGATTAAATGATATTCAGAGATAAAAGATGGCTTTGCCAAAAACAAGCAGCACCTGTAACTCATTTCTACTTCAAAGCATGCAGTTCTGTGCTGGTGATTGTGATGCTTGTTTGAATTACAGTTGTCCCTTTTGAAGCATCATGTCTCTGTGCCTTTATAGAGGGGCAGCTGGTCTTTAATCTCAGACAAACACTGATCCTATCATAGCTCAGACCGCTGAATTAAAACCTCTCTGCAGGCACAGTGTGTCCATAGGAACTGCACAAATTGAATGTCTCTTTGCTGATCCAGTATTTCCATCCAAAATCTTGGGCTGGATTCAGGAGACCAATTTGTCTTGCTTTCACAGTAGTCGAATTAGAATAATTCTGAAAACCTTTGCTGTGGATGACTTTTTGCTTTTTATATTTATATATGCACTATCACTGCTAGAAAATGACAATCAAAGTTGTGACTTGAATTAAGTCAAAATATATAAATGTGTGTTTTGGTAAAAATGTAACTTCCAGTAAAATCCCATTTTAATGACTTTTGTTTTGTTTTGTTTTTTGAAAGAGCTGTTAGGTAAACAAGTGAACATGATCAAACCACACTGGCATACATCCAGGCAAGGAACAACTATATAATGAAGGTAGATTTTAACAGAAAGGTTGAACAGTTCTCTGAGGACAAGTATATTTTTCATTAAATGTTAGGTTGGGACAAGTTTTCACATTAATTTCTAGGCATATGCATGTTATATATTATTCATAAACCCAATATAAATCTTGAAAAACTCTCCCTGTCAGACGACTGTACAATCAGACGATTAATAAAATATACATTTAAAAATATATTTACCCATAAACAACTTATGACAACTAAACTGCTTTGTATGCAGCAGTTTCAACAAATTCATCTTAAGTTTTTAACAGAAAACAGCCTTTTCAAGGAAATGCATTTTCAATATGCAGAGGTTGTGTAAGATGGCTTTAGTCAAATCAAGTCAAGTGGTTTTTATTGTCGTTCAACGAGACAATGTTCCTCCAGGACCATGGTGCTACATAAACAACATAGGACAAACACAGAACCACATGAGACTACACAGACTAAATAACATACCTATATAAAGTGCACGTGCAAATGTGTGCAAAAAGTACGGGACAGTACAATAAATTACTGACAATGAACAGGACAATAGGCACAGTGAGAGACAGTGCAGCGCCGATCAGTACACAGTAGTGCAAAAAGATGACAGTTTCTAAAAATGCCAAATGTAAACATAACATAGTATGAGATAGTGTTCTATGCACATAGCAGTTATTGAGGTAGCAGACAGGTATAAAGTGACAATAATTAAAGTGCAACTCAGGACACGTGTGTGTATCAGTCCAGTCTCTGAGTATTGAGGAGTCTGATGGCTTGGGGGAAGAAGCTGTTACACAGTCTGGCCGTGAGGGCCTGAATGCTTCGGTACCTCTTGCCAGTTGGCAGGAGGGTGAAGAGTTTGTGTGAGGGGTGTGTGAGATTGTCCACAATGCTGGTTGCTTTGCGGATGCAGCGTTTGGTGTAAATGTCTTTGATGGAGGGAAGAGAGACCCCGATGATCTTCTCAGCTGTCCTCACTGTCCTCTGCAGGGCTTTGAAGTCCGAAACAGTGTAAGTCCCAAACCAGGCAGTGATGCAGCTGCTCAGGATGCTCTCAATAGTCCCTCTATAGAATGTAGTGAGGATGGGGGGTGGGAGATGTGCTTTCCTCAGCCTTCGAAGAAAGTAGAGACACTGCTGGGCTTTCTTGATAATAGAGCTGGTGTTGAGGGACCAGGTGAGGTTCTCCGACAGGTGAACACCAAGGAATTTGGTGCTCTTTACGATCTCCACAGAGGAGCCGTTTGTGTTCAGCAGAGAGTGGTCACTCTGTGCTCTCCTGAAGTCAAAAACCATCTCTTTTGTTTTGTTGACAGGTGATTGGCTCTGCACCTCTTCTCTGTATGCTGACTCGTCATTCTTGCTGATGAGACCCACCTCGGTCATGTCATTGGCAAACTTGATGATGTGGTTCGAGCTGTGCATTGCTGCACAGTCGTGAGTCAGCAGAGTGAACAGCAGTGGACTGAGCACACAGCCCTGGGGGGCCCCAGTGCTCAGTGTGGTGGTGGTGGAGATGCTGATCCTGATCCGGACTGACTGAGGTCTCCCAGTCAGGAAGTCCAGGATCCAGTTGCAGAGGGAGGTGTCCAGGCCCAGCAGGTTCAGCTTTCCAATCAGGTGCTGAGGAATGAGTGTGTTGAATAATGAGCTGAAGTCTATGAACAGCATTCGAACGTATTAGTCCTTTTATCTAGGTGGGTGAGGGCCAGATGGAGGGTGGTGGCGATGACATTGTCTGTTGTGCGGTTTGGACGATACTTGAACTGCATTCGGTCTAGTGAGGGGGGCAGCTGGGTCTTAATGTGCCTCATGATGAGCCTCTCGAAGCACTTCATGATGATGGGTGTGAGTGCAACGTTATGGTAGTCGTTGAGGCAGGACACTGAAGACTTCTTCGGCATGGGGTCGATGGTGGTGGCCTTAAAGAACATCTGCACATCTTCTGAGCACCCTGCCAGGAATGTTGTCTGGTCCATGGGTTGACTCTACGTAGAGTTTTCCTCACATCAGCACAGTCAGGTAAGACATAGCACCTGGACGTTGGGAGGAGGATTGGTCTTCCTCCTGACACATCGTTCTGCGCCTCAAACCGAGCGTAGAAATCGTTCTGCGCATCTGGAAGGGAGGCTTCTTTGTCACAGGTATCTGATGTTGTCCTGTATTTGGTGATGGCCTGGATGCCCTGCCACATGTGCCGGTCATCCAAGCTGGTAGAGTCGCCATATGTTGCAGCCTCACTGAACATGTGCCAGTCAGCACACTCAAAACAGTCCTGAAGAGCAGAGATGGCTCCTTCTGGCCAGGTTTTCACCTGCTTCTGAAGTGGTTTTATGCGTCCGAGCGGTCTGTATGCTGGAATTAGCATAACAGAGATGTGGTCTGAGTAGCCGAGGTGGGGGTGGGGCTCCGCCTGGTACGCGCCTGGGACGAGTGTGTAAACGAGATCTAGCATGTTCGCCCCTTTTGTTGCAAAGTCCACATACTGATGGAATTTAGGGAGACTGTCTTGAGATTCACATGGTTGAAATCTCCGGCGACAATAAACAGTCCATCAGGGTGAGCTAATAGCCCAATACAGTTCACAGAGCGCTTTCTTAGCATTAACACTGGGCAGAATGTAAGCTTCGGTTGTAATGACAGTGGTGAATTCATGTGGTAAATAAAAAGGCCTGCATATAACTCCACCAGTGATGAGCAGTAGCTAGAGACTAGCATAGAGTTCTTGCACAATTACGTGTTGATGTAAACACACAAGCCACCACTGCGAGTCTTACCACACAGGGCTGCATTTCTGTCGGCACAAAATGGCGTGAGCCTGTCTTGCTGAATGGCAGTAGTTCTTTAAACATTATTTCATATTCCAGACAAAGATGTTCATTTTAAATCAGTGCCATTAATCAGGTTCCCACTGAGACAATTTGCCTGGCTTGAAGAATGGCTGTGTTCAATGATCTGGATCTTTTTTTTCTTCTTTTGTCTGGGCAATAACAGTGGAATAAACTAACTTTCAAAAATAATCTCTATGTAAAATACTCACTGGGGTTAAAGTGTGACAACTGTGTTGTATGTATGATAGAACATGTTTGTGAATGTGTCAGTGTCTTAAATATTAAGCATCAATATAAGCATTAGAGTACTCTCACTTTGTGTCTTTTACTTAAATAACTTGAAAACTGAATTATTGAGAGAAGTCCTGGTCCCTTTAGTACGCTTGAACAAACAAGAACACTTTTATGTATGTCATGTTGTGAATTAACAGTCTTGTTCTTATATGTTACTTTGTTTGTGAGCGTGTTCATCTTAAATCAAGAATTCTCTCTAAAGACAAGTGTGTAAAAAAATAAGTGTGTAAATGTGTGTGCATGTTTATGTTTGTGTGTGAGTATGTGTCCATGTGCAGTCGGTAGTCATCTGAGCATGATGATTAGAGTACTCACATCACCTAGCAACCACTCCACTCTCAAATGGAGGAGGGGTCAGCTGCCTGTCCAACCCATTCACACACACTGACCTCAGCTCTCTTCCTGACACACAGTCAGACACATTCTGGATGCTGCTCACCACACAGCCGCTGCCTCGGACAATACACACAGATACACTAAAGCATGCTTGAGCAGTTGCATGGAGCTCTCTGATTAGACACTAAAAGCTAAAGATAAAGTGAGAGAGTGTGTGTATGTGAGTGAGTGAGAGAGAGAGAGACAGAGCAGCACTGACTGCTTCAGTCATTCACTTATGGGGCGTTTACTACTGTAGGTAAGTCTCTACCAGTTATTCTTTCTGTTTGTTTTTTTTTTGGTATCCATTTGGTCGTATTACTCATAGGTCACTTAAATTATTTATTTATTTATTTATTTTTATTTTTTTAGTTATGATGCAATATGGGGGACTTTCTGTACTCACGGATTTATGTGTGTGCAAGTGTGTGTGCTACTGATGTTTGATTTTTAAAGTCTGTTTTTTAGAAGGAAATTTTAATTATGAAGTATCTGGTGGTATATTTTGAGAGAAGACAAAAGGTAAGAATGGTTCTGTGTGTGGATTATGTAATCTGGGTGAATAATTTCGGGCAATAAAGTGCAGTGAAGCACAATTATTAGATGCATTTGTATGTCTTCAAGCATGAAAGAGAGTGAGTGAAAGAGAGAGAGAGAGAGAGATTTTATATCTACTAATTCTAGAATTGACTGAATATATCATGCAATTCTGTCATGATAGAATTTTAATGTCTCTGATCTCACTGTGGATTTGGCAACAGTAGATTAAATTTCTTTAGTTGAAATCAGCCTGAGCAGCTTCAATCCACTGCCCCCAGTGTCCAAAGCTGGAAGTGTTGTTTAACGTATGGGCACACGTGAGCACCAGTTTCTGGGTAAAATGTCCACATAGTGGTGCTAAAAGCGAGATTGAATGCGTGTTGTTTTTAGTCATAAATTATGTAATAGTAAATAGGAATGCATTTTTAATTAACCATCCCCATAACCAAAACCCCAACCCAAATCCTAATCGTCAGTGAATTAAAAAGTAATCTTAGAAGGAAGATGCTACCTCTAAATCGCAAATATCAATGATTATATTAACACGATTCCTTCCTAGTGTCCATGGCACCACAAAGCATGTTTCTGAGACTGCAATGTGCTATCGGTCGAGCCATAGGAGAAGGTAAACACATTTAAATGGATGCAAAACTGTCTGATAGGAGGTGATGCTCGTCAGTGACAAAGCAGGATGCGATCGATGTCAGGGTACTGGAACAAGTACACAGTAGTACCTATTCTCTGAGAGCGTAGAGTTACTTTGTGCGACTTTTCAGCTTTAAGTGAGTATTGTAGTTTCACTTATATACCCCAATTTTAAAAAGAGCCATAGATTTTCATTTAGATTGACATCTGGGCTTCTGTTGGTCCATTGCAGGACATTCTCTTGTTTTGTCTTAAACCATTTTAATGATAATTTGGTCTTGCCTTTAGATTCACTGTCCTGCAGAAAGATTTGCTTTCTTTAAAGACTCAGTTTTGAAGCAAACTGAAACAGGTTCTCCTGCCATATATTTTTAACATGAACCTCCTTCTGTTTTAACAAGATGCCTGAAGCAGCTACTGTGCCACTCACATACTGGACTGTAGGAATTATATTTTTTTAGGTGTGGGTAGTGTACGTTTTGCACCACAGATATTTCTTTGATTTTTGGCCAAACATATTTATCTTGGTCTCATCTACGTATAATCTTTCATTTCCACATCTCACCTGTGTCATTTCTGTGTTTTTTGCCTCCAGCCTGCAGACTACAGATGGTTTCATATAGTTATTTTCTACTAACAGCTTTCATCTCCTAATAACCGAACCAACACTATCTCGACTATAGCATTCTAACACTTTTTGTATGGTAAACCCATTTTGTACCCTCTTCCTGATTTTTCCATTTGTTTGACTTTACCTCCAACATGAACACACAAAAAGTTGACATCTTCCTACCGAATGTTCCAGTACCCTAACGACCCTATTCTTCCGTGTTACAGAAAATCAGAAATTTTTGCATCAGTTCAAAGTCCTATATTCTTGTTTTCCAGCATGAAACCAGTCACAGTTAAGAACATGTGTTAATGGTCTGACTTCACAGTGATGCCCCGCCGATGCTGGAAACATTCCTTCATCGTTACAGTCAGAAAACTCCAAAGTCACACTATAATTATCTTGGTGCACAAAGCGGGCTGCAGTTGTCATGGTGATGGGACACTCTTATTGGTTCTGTATATTATGTTCAGTGTGGCATTAGTGTGGGATAGATCAGACAGATGGTCTTTCATGAGCATTTATTATTATTTTTTTTATAAGATTTGTGCAAACCACCTCCACAATGGCCTATTTGAAAGAGAAATGCTTTAATTTCCTGTTGACATATTCGGTTTCTGCATTAGTAACGATGTAATCTACTTTACTCATATAAGAAGTAATGAGTTTGAAAAGTAGATCTAATGAGGACAAACTGGCCATTTCATTAAGTTTCCAAAACCCAGACTAGCCTTATCTTCATTAATTATACATAAGAAAGCATTTCTTAGTAGTAGAAGCATTTCTGAGATACATTTCATAATATCTCATATCAACTTTGTTTCAGAAGATTTTTCAAAAGTTCTTTGTTAGGAATGAAAATAGACAAAAACATTAAATAACTCTTATGAGCCAGTTCATTTGAATCTACAGCATGAAACATACAGCCAGTACCGCTGCCCCCAATAAAAATATTACACAGTCTGCATAGGGCACCAACTCCTAAGTGGGGCACCATCATACACTATCATACCCTATAGGGGCACCAGATACTCGACTGGCTGCCCTTACTAACATTTTATGTGTTATTCAAGGACCCGGTAGTAACGGAACACAGTCTATCTAACATGTCGCACTCGCACTTTCTCACTATGCCTTCACTTGCACACTTACTTTTTAAATAAAAAAACATGATTGTAAATTGTGCCTTAAAATTATTAAATACATAAATAAATATGTTAATTATATTTGTATTTAGACCCCCAGTGAGCTTGCTAAAGGCAACTGTGGCAAGGAACACAAAATAATGATAATAATAAGATCTAGGTTAATCGAGAAAATAAGCTTGGGGAAACTAGGCTCACTGTGGGGGCCAGTTCCCATCAGAGTTCAACTGGGAGCTTGTGGCAGTTCATTTTTGGTGAAGTTCACCTTAACTCCAAGTTTCAGTCAGTGGGCGGTGAAGTATACCATGTCTTGTGGTTGGAGCTGGCATCAGTTCATCCTATATGAAGTAGAATGAAGTGATATCTGTATGGCATAGGCTACAGTAAGTCAGCCTCACTCATACTGTTGTAGTGGGAGTTAGACATCAGGCAGGACGGGAGGTGGATCTGGCAGGCTCTGGTAACATCAGGATATGTATCCCGAGGTTAAGACAGGGAAACAAATAGAGTAAAATTAGCGGAGATGCTATTAATTTTAAAACAGGATTATAGAATATGAGAAGTGTTTCTGGAAGACCAAACTGAAGCAGCATAGCTAAGTATTGAGGCATAAATTAGGTGTATGCCTGGTTGAAAGTGTCTGTGTCCCGAGTCATGTTAGCAAGACTTTTCCATAGTTTAGGAGCCAAATAGGAAAAGGATCTACCTACTTTTGGGGATTTTGATATTCTAGGTATATTAGCAGTCCAGAGTGATGGATTATAGGGTGATAAAAGGTCACTTAAGAACTGTGGAGCTAGACAATTCAAAGCTTTGTACGTAGTAAACAGAATAAAAAAAATGTAACAGGTAGCCAATGTAACAACGGATAAAATGGGGCTAATATGATCATATTTCTTGGTTCTTGTCAGCACTCTGGCTGCTGTATCTTGAACCAATTGAAACGTATTTATTGAACCTGCAGGACATCCTCCCAGTAATGCATTACAATAATCTAGTTTTCGGCTTCAGAAACAGAGAGTATGTCGTAATTTAGCAATATAAAGAAGTGGAAAAATTATGTTCTACAAACATTGGAAATGTGATTTTTAAAGGACATATTGCTATCAAATATAACACCTAAGTTCTTTGCTGTAGATGACGATGTGGCAGTACATCCATCAAGAGTCAAATTATATTTTAGTGGTTTTTGGACCAATAATTAGTACCTTGGTTTTCTCGGAATTGAGTAGAAGAAAATCTTTTTCACTGATACACTCTGCTAACTTGGAGAATTGTGAAATTTCATAGGGTTTCAAGGAAATATAAAGTTGGATATCATCGGCATAACAGTGAAAACTAATGCCACTGTTCATGATGATTTCTCACAGGGGTCCTAAAACTGATCCCTGTGGTACTCATAGTTAAATATATTTTGATCTAACAATTGTTCGTTAACACAGACAAAGTGGTAGCAGTTGGATAAATAGAACCTAAACCAAGCTAATGCTTGTCCACAAATGCCAACGTAATTCTCAAGCATATCAAAGTGAATGTCGTGATCTATGGTGTCGAAGGCAACACTAAGATCTAAAAGCACTAGAAGAGAAACGCAGCCGCTATCAGATAATAAGTCATTTTTTACTCTTATGAGTGCAGTCTCTGGATTATGATGTGGCCTAAATCCTGACTGAAATCTTCATATATAAAATGTTTTGTAAAAATTAACCTAGCTGGGGGGATAAAACCTTTTCTAGTATTTTCAACATAAATGGAAGTTTTGAGATAAGTCTATAATTGGCTAACTCTCTAGCATCAAGCTGTGGTTTCTTGATAAGCAATTTGATAACTGCCATCTTAAAGTTTCTTGGTGTCCTAAGGAAAAGGAAGAGTTAATGATACTAAGAAGAGGTTCTGATATTATAGGAAATACCTATAAGTTTTTATAAGTTTTGTTAGCTCATCCTGACCCATAACAGCAAAGGACTGAAGTTGCTTGTAGGGAATATGAGACACTTCTTTTGAGGTGCTATGCACATTGTTGCATAATTTCAATTTAGTTTCAAATTACTTAAATTTTATCAGTAAAAATATTCCTAAAGTCATTATAACTGTGCTGCGATGCAATATCTGGTAGGTCGAAACTTTATTCCTTAACAATTTAGCCACAGTACTGAATAAACACCTAGGATTTTTGTGATTATTTTCTATGAGTTTGCTTAATTATACAGACCTGGCAGCTTTTAGAGGCTGTTTGTAGCTTGAGACAATTTCCTTCCATGCACAACGAAACACCTCTAATTTTGTACTCTTCTACTTGTGCTCTATTTTCCAAGCTGCTCTTTTAAGAACGTGAGTGTGATCATTGAACGACGGTGCATGTTTTTTCTCTTTAATTTTCTTTAACTGAAGGGGCAATAATATCAGGAGTGACAGAGAAGGCTGTATCTATATTTTCTGTTATATCTATAAATTCTCCTTAACTTTTTGGTTTAATGAGTATTTGGGACAAATATTGAAGAGTATTATTGAAGCTTTAGTGGTCGAAAGAATAGTTTATCTGAACGATAACATTGTGTAGATTAAGTTACCATTGCTAAGCACAGCGTATAAGAGATGAGGTAATGATCTGAGATGTCATTGCTCTGCAGAAGAATTGCTGTATTACCAACATTAATTCAATGTGAAAAAATTTAATCGAGCATATGAATATGGCTATGAGTTGGTCCTGTCACATTTTGTCTGTTTCTAATCCCAGTGTATAATTTGAATGTTGTGAATGTTGAAATCACCAACAGTTAAACCTCTATCCACAGCTACTACTAGATCTGACAGAAAATCAGCAAATTCTGTAAAGAAATCAGAACATGGCCCTGGTGGTCTAAATACTGTTGCAAGAACAAAAGACAACAGAGCATTTTCTTTATATTTAACGATGTCACATTTAGATCTGACAATGTACACATTTTTATCTGTTGTATGATTGTGGTGATGAGTTGGTCCTGCCACATTTTGCCTAACCCCAACAGAGTTGAGAATATCGATAAATGCTAATCCCAGTGCATCTTTTTTGTTATCTATGTGAATGTTGAAGTCACCAACGATTAACAGTCTACACAGTACACAACTACTAAATCTAACATAATATCAGCAAATTCTCTAATGAAATCAGAATAAGGCCCGGGTGAAGAAAAAAGGAAGACAGAGATTTATATCTGACGATGTCATATTAAGCATTATCACTTATATCAAAAGAATTAAACTTATATCCTGACCTCTGAGTAACACCAAAAACATGACTGTAAATTGTAGCAGCACCTCCTCCTTGACCCTTCAGATGAGGCTCATGTTTATAACAATAAACTGGGGGAGTAGACTAATTTAGACTAGTATATTCATCCAGTTTAAAACAGGTTTCAGTAGGTAAACACACAATGCTACCAGTGTGGTCCGAATCCTGAACAATTTACTCTTATGAGCTGGTTCTTTTGTATCTTCAGCTTGTAATATTCAGCGTAACCAGTGTAGTCCGATTCCTGAATGAATGACTCTTATAAGTCTGTTCTTTTGAATGTACAGTATGAAACACACAATGTGACCACTGTAGTTGGATTCCCAAATTAAGTACCCTTAGGTCTTAGGTGTCGGCTCTTTTGAATATACGCTGTAAAACATACAATGCGACCAGTTTAATCCGATTCCTGAACAAATAACTCTCATGAGTCGATTCTTTTAAATCTACTGTGTGAAACATACAGCATGACCAGTGTAGCCTGATTACCAAATTAATTACTCGGAGTTTTTTTTTTTTTTTTTTTTTTTTTTTTTTAATCTACAGCGTGAAACATACACCGTCACCAGTGTTACTTGTTTAACTGTTATATTACTTACAATTCCCTCCCCTATTGATTTTATGGGGTCTTAATTTGCTCTCTATTTAAATTCAATATAAATAGGAACTCCATTAAGTTTCTCTTAGCTATCAAAACGAAACCTCTGATCAATGCAATGGTTCATCTAATGAGGGAGAAAAATGAAAATAAAGCATTTGTAAAAAATCAGCATTTTTAATTTTTTTTGCATTTATCCTAGCTATTCATAATCAACTGTGAAATAAACATGTAAAGATGACAAAGTATTCCCAGTGTTAGAATAATGTGTTTGCAGAAATTCGTTGTACAGCATTACAGATGTTTGTGTAAGATTAGGCAGTCTTTCCTAATCTGGTGAATGGATTAATATCTTGCTATTGCTGTCTGTTTGTGAGGTTTGATTCTTCAGAAGCTTGTGTAAGTGTAGAGGGTTATGTAAGTGTATGCTTAAGATATTCACAAACCCTGAGCATGAACGCTTCATTTACTCACCACTATGGTCAGGATGAATGCCTGCAGTTTCGAGAAAAAAACCCCTGCCACATTCAATATCACTCTTTACAGCACATACATGTATGTCAGTTTTGTTGTCTTGTGTATAAATGTCTGCTTGTCTAATGTGATTGCATTGATTTGGTCTTATCCATATATGTTTGAGTGAGTGTGCTTTTTTGTTTTGTGTGTATTGAGGGTCTGTGTCTTCCTGCTATTGGAAATTCAATTGAATTAAAACTCATTACTGTCTTGAGCCACAGGCTGCTCGTTTCAATTGACAGCGCTGCTTAGCCACATTGACTTAAATATAAGGTTTTTTGTATGTAATGCTGCAAAAAGACTGTATAAATATGTGTGCAATTGTGTTTGTGTGTGCATGTTCATCAGTGTGTGTAATTGTACATCAGTGTCCACCAAGCACCCCTGGACTGTTGTGTCTTCCCCAATCATAGCTCTCCACTATAGCTTCAGGAAATGTGGGCTAATTTGTCACTGCATTGCTGATTGTGCATAGTTAATGTCTTTAGTGTGTTAAGGATATATGCTGTATATTGTCAGTACATTTGAATCTAAATGTATTCATGTTAAATTAATGTCATATTAATAAGAAAAAGTTTTCCACTTTATTTTACATAATTAAATATCCCGTATGTTAAGAAGTAGTAACACATTATAGTGACATGGTCAGAATTGTGATCCATCATGAATAAGGCATAAATACAGTATAATAATAATCTAAAATCCTAATCTAAATCTAAAGCCAGTCCAAACTAGATCACACTGTGAATTTGGCATTTGGAGGTAGAAAGTTATGCTACTGAATTTGGTCTGTGCGTAATTTCTGTGCGTACATTTGAATCACACTTCCTGCAGTGGTTAAACTTGGATGTGTTGAGGTAAAATATCCACAGGGTGGTGCCAAAAGTGAGTTGTATTTTAGTTGTAAGCGATGTCTTACAATCAACAGGAATGCATATATTATTAAAGCTGCACAATGGAACTTTGTGCTCTCTAGCAACATTTGTGGTTGAAACCTAAAACCGCAAGAAACTTGTGTGAGATCACTTTAAGTGAGTTGTGTTTAGTCCTGCTCTTGTGCGGATGAATCTCATGGTTTGAGGTTACCTGCTTTACCAGATTTTCACCAGTAGAACCGAACCGAAATTTGTTATTTTTATGTTGATATACATTTTTTTATTTAAACATTTATAACTGAGATATTACTTACTTTGAGGAATATAAACAACACTCGTATTTACAATATATTTGTCATTTGTGTTTTATTCACTACACGTTAATGTTTGTATTGTACTACACATATAAGTGTAAGAATTGAAACTCTAGATATGACTGATGTGAGTTCAATTGAATACACTTTAGTTTTATATTACAATCTACAGCCTCAGTAGATTGTAGCAAGTGATGCTACAATAGTAGGTTTATGCACTGCACATACAAAATTAATTTAATATGAATTAAAATAATATGCAGAAATATGTAATTAGCCAAGTGGAGGAATTTCATGCAAGTTAACTCTAGTCATAAATTGGACGTGGCCCCTTTAAGAACCAGAGTTTTGTGACACCAGAGTTTTGTGATACCTGCTGTCCAGCACTCGCTCGTGTTGCGCCTGTGTGCTGGTTAGAAACGTAATAGAGCATACATTGTGCAGGAGATCTCCCAGTTTTGTTCATCAGTTGAGAATTCTTGGGTAAATGTAAAATCTTACACAAGCTGTTTGTTATGGATAATTTTTGAAGGATGCATATGGATTGCATGTGTGGTTTGACCACGTTTTGGTGCACATGTGATAACCAGGTATGTAAATTTAGAATTAATCATATCTTATTAAATTTTTAACCCAGTGTTTTCTAGCGAATAAGTATAATACAGTATGTGTTATACAGTATGTGAATACAGTATGTGAGAATTCTAGTGTGTTAAACTGTTTTATATGTCATTAAATTCTGGTTATAATGCATAAAATACTTTGAGTGATTTGAGTTTGTGTTAAATGCATAAAATGTTTTGAGTGATTTAAGCAAGTGCTTAAATGCATAAAATGCTGTGAATGATATACACATATATTAAGGGGATGAATGCTACCGTTTTTAAATTACATTTTTTTTTATAAACAGCTGTCAGAATAAAAGCCCAAAAGATATATTTAAAATAATTAAAATAATAAACAGTTTCCTTCATTGTTTCTTTGAAAATGTATTTAATTAATTAAAATTTAGTTTCTTTAAAATAATTACATTATAAAGTTGTAATGGAGAGATGGTTACACACTAAACAAATTAATATGTACATTACTGTACTACAAAACCAGTTGTAAACAACTTGAGATACAACTTATGAGTTGCACGGGGACCTTGTACCTTAAGTGACTTTTAGATGCTATGGTATTTTAAAATGTACATTCTGTTTAAACACACTATATACAAAAATTGCAATGAAAAGTGACAACAAACTGTAAAAATAAATGTAAAATAAGTAAATGAGAAAACAGAAGCACTCTGGCGAAACTGCTGCAATTTTATAAAATAATCAGTCATGAATATTAGTCAATGTTACACTAACTTAAAAAATAAAACCAATTAAACACATTGCAATCTATAATCACTAGAGTATTGTTTTGATTCATTAAGTCATGGCAACCAAAAAAAGCAACAACACTACTAGAAAACATATCTGTCACGTTCTGTCTGCACTTGTTTTCATGGACTCTTATTTTTAAGTTTTCTGCCTCACTACATTTCCCACAAGCCACTGCCCTGATCACTCCTTCATTGTCCCCACCTGTTTATCATTCCCTCGTTTAGTTCTAAGTGTATATATTCCCTCTTGTTTTGTCAGTCTTGGTCAGTCCTTGGTTAAGTATGCTGAATGTGAATGTTGATGTTAAGTCTGAGCTCTGCTCCAGTGTTTTGCTCTGCTCCAGTGTGTGTACTTCTCCTGTGTTTAATAATTAAAGGATTTAAGTACCTACTCCTGCGTCTCCTATCCTCCTTGTCACCCAAACGTTATAGAAGCGTTACAGAAGGACTGACCACATAACCACAAAGAACATGGAGCCAACGGCTTTGTTCCTGGAGCTCTTCAGGCAGGATCTGCCAATGCTGGAGTATTCAACCAGGTTCCTTCACCTCACAGCAACTACAGGCTTTCCTGACACGTACCTCAAGGCCATCTATGGAATGCGATTAAATTACCATCGAACAACTGTGTTTCCTGAGGTGGGGAATCTCTCCCTGGTTGATTATGTTGCAGCCACCCTGGTCCTCCATTTACCCTCACGACCCTTCTCTGACCGTCAGCAAGCCAGCGCCCGTAGCCTCGACCGTCCCAGATCCAGCGCCCGTAGCCTCGCCCCCTGTTGGAAAGAGGAGAAAGTGAAGGAAGCGGGCACCTTCTCCCCAGCTTCTGCCAGAGCCCTCGTCGTCTCCTGAGCCCTCCGCGTCTCCAGAGCCTTCCATGACTCCTTCCACGGCTCTGCCTTCCATGGCTCTGCCTTCCACGGCTCTGCCTCCCAAGCCTTCCACGGCTCCGCCTCCCAGAGCTCCGCCTCTCGAGCCTCCCAGAGCTCCGTCACTTGAGCCTTTCACGGCTTCGCCTCTCGGACCATCCATGGTCCCGCCTTCCACGGCTTCGCCCCCAGAGTTCTCCATGGCTCTGCTTTCTACGACTCCGCCCTCCTTGGCTCCGCCTTCCACGGCTCTGCCTACTATGGCTCCGCCCACAGAGTCCTCCTTGGCTCCGCCTTCCACGGCTCCTCCCTACACAGCTCTGCCCCAAGAGACCTCCACAACTCTGCCTTCCACGGCTCCACCCCCAGAGTCCTCCTTGGCTCCGCCCTCCTTGGCTCTGCCTTCCACGGCTCCGCCCACTGAGTCCTCCTTGGCTCCACCTTCCACGGCTCCACCCTCCTTGGCTCCACCTTCCATGGCTCCGTCCACGGAGTCCTCCTTGGCTCCGCCTTCCACGACTCCGCCAACAGAGACTTCCTGGGCTCCGCCCTCTCCCCTTGAGACAATTCCTCCCGCGGCTCCGCCCGCTCCCCTAAAGTGGCCTCCTTCCAGGCCCCCTGACCCGATCCCTGTCCTGTGGCCTCCTCCAAGGCCTCCTGACCCGATCCCTGTCCTGTGGCCTCCTCCAAGGCCTCCTGACCCGATCCCTGTCCTGTGGCCTCCTCCAAGGCCTCCTGACCCGATCCCTGTCCTGTGGCCTCTTCCAAGGCCTCCTGACCCGATCCCTGTCCTGTGGCCTCTTCCCCGACCTCCTGACCCAGTCCCTGTCCTGCGGCCACCTCCCAGGCCTCCTGTCCCTCCTGACCTAGTCCCTATCCTGTGGCCACCTCCCAGGCCTCCAAACCCAGTCCCTGTCCTGTGGCCGCCTCCCAGGCCTCCAGACCCAGTCCATGTCCTGCGACCACCTCCCAGGCCCCCTGAACCAGTCCCTGTCCTGCGGCCCCCTCCCATGCCTCCAGATCCATATCCTGCCCTGAAGCCACCACCCAGACCCCGATCACTCTTCCCTGTTTCCCTCCCTTCATCTGTCTTGGGGCTCCAGGAGTCCCCCGTTTAAAAGGGGGGGTGTAATGTCACGTTCTGTCTGCGCTTGTTTTCATGGACCCTTATTTTTAAGTTTTCTGCCTCACTACATTTCCCACAAGCCACTGCCCTGATCACTCCTTCATTGTCCCCACCTGTTTATCATTCCCTCGTTTAGTTCTAAGTGTATTCCCTCTTGTTTTGTCAGTCTTGGTCAGTCCTTGGTTAAGTATGCTGAATGTGAACGTTGATGTTAAGTCTGATCTCTGCTCCAGTGTTTTGCTCTGCTCCAGTGTTTTGCTCTGTTCCAACGTGTGTGTACTTCTCCAACGTGTGTGTTCTACTCCAGCATGTGTACTACTTCTACGTGTGTACTTCTCCTGTGTTTAATAATTAAAGGATTTAAGTACTTACTCCTGCGTCTCCTATCCTCCTTGTCACCCAAACGTTACAGAAGCGTTACAATATCCAAGTATTTTAGTGAGTAAAAAGCTCCACCACACTATTAACAACTGAGTATCCATCCAGATACTGATGTCCTGATGCTGCTGTCTTGATCTGCAATTCCACTGAACAGCCATAGCTTCTAAAGTAGATACTCATGCGTGACACATCATGGACAGTACAGTAGGTGTTCCTTCTTTCTGAGCTGATATATCATAAACATGCAAGGACAAATGTAAGCCTGCAATTTCACGGAAAAAATCAGACTCAACAGCTCAAAATAAAAATAATTGTCGTAGGACCACACAGTGATTCATGGTAAATCAAGGACAGGGTTTTGAACACAGATTTTCTATGTACTCACTGAAAAATGTACTTTTGTTTATTGTAACCAAAATAGTATGCAGTGCAGCTTTAATCCAACCCACTAACCCAGCCCTATCCTACCCACTAATTTAACCCAACCCTGAACCTAACCATAAGTTGAGTCAAAATGTCATTTTAGAGTGATAACACAACCTTCAAATAGCACTCATCATTGTTTATGAGCATGCAATTACTTCCAGGTTTCCATGAGATCGGAACCTGTGTCTTGGAGTGAAGGCGATTATTTCCTGGTTTCCAAGGGACCAGAACCCTTGTCTCTGAGTGAAGGCGATTACTTTCTGGTTTCCAAGGGATGAGAACCTGTGTTTCAGTGTGAATGTGATTACTTCCTGGTATCCACAGTCCCAGAACCTGCCCTCCAACCATACTCCTATCTGTGGCTCCCAAGGGACCACATAAGGGCGACATGCGAGGCCAGGATGCAGAGCACAGAGAAGTTGAGGAACACGTGATACGATATTGTTCGGTGATTACAATAAGGAGGGTGATGCGTTATCACTCACTGCACCTGAAAGCAAAAGCCCATCCAACTTCACCTTGGCACTTGTGGGCAAGGCCTACACAGCAGCAGGCCAACCAGGCTGATCTGCTCAAGGAGATGGATGTAAATGGTCATGATTCACTAGAGACCTAGTGCTCCAGGCTACCAAAGTGGCTGCCCAGTCCACTGGCAGGTCCATGGGTGGCCTGGTGTTCTTGTAGACTCATCTTTGGCTTAATTTGAATGAGACATGTGACATCCCCCGTACATATGCGGAAAGCATTATGAGAAAGCATTCAAGGTTACCACTTGAGCCCTAAAAGAATTATAACCTATAGGACATGGTCAGAGTGGGCTGAGCACTGATTTTGTCTGGACGCTTGCCTGAGGGAGAGTGGTCTCAAGAGTTTAAAATCTTGCTTTTTACTTTTAAATCTTGCTGAGGCGAAGTGTCTACTGCGCAACCCACTCTCTTGCGCTCTCCCTCAGGCCAGCATCCAGACAAAGTCAGTGCTCAGCCCACTCTGGCCATGTCCTATAAGGGTGTGATCTCAGAGATTAATCCCAGTACCATGCCATTATTCTTTTAGGGCTCAAGTGGTAACCTTAAATGCTTTCTCCACTCCTCCTTTTGAGTTTGACAAAGCACAGATATAGCATTTGCTTTGCCTTGTAAGGGCACTGCATTTGTATATCGAACATACGAGTCAGTTCAGGCTGATGGAGTATCTCTTTGTTTGCTATGGAGGCCACTCGAAGGGTATGGGCGTTATCTCCAAGCACAGAATTTCTCATTTGGTGGATGAAGCCATTCCACTCGTGCACGATTCGCAAGGCCTTCTGTGTCCTATAGGTGTGCGATCTCAGAGATTAATCCCAGTAACATGCTATTATTCTTATGAATAGAATAATAAAACTTAGTAATATAGAATCATATCAATTAAACAATATACAGTAAATTACATCATTAAAGTGTATTAGTACTGCTACAATAATTGTGTTTTTTAATACAGCATGTATAAAAAGACACAACCCCTTCTCATTCCCTAAGCATACATTTTTGACGCTTGTGTAGAAGCCGTCCGCTTCTGCATGATGATGCCAAAGGTGCCCCCTGGTATCCTCTCCTTGACTTGGCAAGAAACTTTTTTTTTCTTTCAAAAAAATTTCTTTCAATGAGAAAACTTTCTCGTCAGTTATCAATCTTTGAATATTACTTTATGTGCTAAACTTCAATGTTTTATAATACTTATGAATATATTAGTGTAATATTGTATTATACAATCATTTATAATATTTTAGATCCCCTAACCCAACCCCATTTCTAAACCTAACAATTATCAACAATATAAACCATAAAAGATACACTTAAATTTAGTAATAATAACTTGATATAGTACTTTATGCTATTTTATTGATATTTGTAGGCACCCAACTGCAAATTTATGCCTAAACCTAACCAGTTCTCAACAATAGAACAGATGTAACAAGCAGATAAAGTACAGTCACAATCATTTATTTCTAAAAGTGTGCACTATAATAATATTCAAAACCATCTGATGGCATTGTGTGAGTAGCAGAGTAAAACTGAAGGTTTTAATCAGTGAAAATATCCCCCCTCCATGAAGAAACCATCATCCTGATTCTACTGGCATGTCTCATTCAAAAAATGAATACAACCGAACTTGAGCTCGTCACAAGACACGTTATTGCCAATGGTTAAAGCTTGAGCTCGTCACAACGGGTCACAAGACACACGAGACTCAATGGTAAAAGCTTGAGCTAGTCACAATGGGTCACAAGACACGCGAGGGCCAATGGTAAACGCTTGAGCTCGTCATAATGGGTCACAAGACACGCGAGAGCCGATGGTAAAAGCTTGAGCTCGTCACAATTGGTCACAAGACACGCGAGAGCCGATGGTAAAAGCTTGAGCTAGTCACAATGGGTCACAAGACACGCGAGAGCCGATGGTAAAAGCTTGAGCTCGTCACAATTGGTCACAAGACACGCGAGAGCCGATGGTAAAAGCTTGAGCTAGTCACAATGGGTCATAAGACACGCGAGAGCCGATGGTAAAAGCTTGAGCTCGTCACAATTGGTCACAAGACACGCGAAAGCCGATGCTAAAAGCTTGAGCTCGTCACAATTGGTCACAAGACATGCGAGAGCCGATGGTAAAAGCTTGAGCTAGTCACAATGGGTCACAAGACACGCGAGGGCCGATGGTAAATGCTTGAGCTCGTCATAATGGGTCACAAGACACGCGAGAGCCGATGGTAAAAGCTTGAGCTCGTCATAATGGGTCACAAGACACGTGAAAGCCGATGCTAAAAGCTTGAGCTCGTCACAATTGGTCACAAGACACGCGAGAGCTGATGGTAAAAGCTCGAGGTCATCACAATTGGTCACAAGACATGCGAGAGCCAATGGTAAAAGCTTGAGCTAGTCACAATGGGTCACAAGACACACGAGAGCCGATGGTAAAAGCTTGAGCTAGACACAATGGGTCACAAGACACGCGAGAGCCGATGGTAAAAGCTTGAGCTAGACACAATGGGTCACAAGACACGCGAGAGCCGATGGTAAACGCTTGAGCTCATCACAATGGGTCACAAGACACGCGAGAGCCGATGGTAAAAGCTTGAGCTCGTCACAATTGGTCACAAGACACACGAGAGCCGATGCTAAAAGCTTGAGCTAGACACAATGGGTCACAAGACACGCGAGAGCCAATGGTAAAAGCTTGAGCTAGACACAATGGGTCACAAGACACGCGAGAGCCGATGGTAAACGCTTGAGCTAGACACAATGGGTCACAAGACACGCGAGAGCCGATGGTAAACGCTTGAGCTCATCACAACGGGTCACAAGACACGCGAGAGCCGATGGTAAAAGCTTGAGCTCGTCACATTTGGTCACAAGACATGCGAGAGCCGATGCTAAAAGCTTGAGCTAGACACAGTGGGTCACAAGACACGCGAGAGCCGATGGTAAAAGCTTGAGCTCGTCACAACGGGTCACAAGACACGCGAGAGCCGATGATAAAAGCTTGAGCTCGTCACAATTGGTCACAAGACACGCGAGAGCCGATGGTAAAAGCTTGAGCTCGTCACAAGACACGCGAGAGCCGATGGTAAACGCTCGAGCTCGTCACAATTGGTCACAAGACACGCGAGAGCCGATGGTAAACGCTTGAGCTCATCACAATGGGTCACAAGACACGCGAGAGTCGATGGTAAAAGCTTGAGCTCGTCACAATTGGTCACAAGACACGTGAGAGCCGATGCTAAAAGCTTGAGCTCGTCACAACGGGGTCACAAGACACGCGAGAGCCGATAGTAAAAGCTTGAGCCCGTAACAATGGGTTACAAGACACGTGAGTTGCTGACATCAAACCCTTATCATAACCCTTGTTGCAGGAATTTTTTAACGTGTTACAATGAAACTTGTGCAGAATGTGTTACGGTGACCATGATCGGTGACTAAAAATTTACACTGAGGTTTGTTCTTCACATAAAGTGATTGTAAGACTCGGAGTACACCCGGAATTAAACGGGTCACTTCAGCAGTGCAGGATGTGTACAGACAAATTAAATAAACAGATAAACAACAGATTAAATATTAACCACTGTGAAAACACATTGCTGATTTAAATGAAAATCATACCCCCAACATATGTCAAGATGACAAAATTGTACCCCAATGTATAATTAAATGATGCTAACATTATGATTCCCTTCGTGTCAGTCCACTGACGTCAAAGGTTTCTCATTGAAGAGAACACACTTGCCGGTTGCATTGGAAACTGATGGCAGAGGGTGCCTTTGGCACGTTGGGCTCTTGCAAAAGTGTCAGTTTTCAATGCATTGGTTGTTAGATTGTGTTAAAAGACATGTAAGCCTGCAAACTAATGTGAAAGTTCAAGACAAGTAAATCTTTTAAAATTAAATACACCTCTCACAGGTATCATCCTGGGAATGTAACACGTGTTACAGACCGTTTACCCCCAAATTAAGGTATGCAGACTTCATCACCATGGAAGCAGTTGAAGTGATGGGGTCCATGTTAAGCTATCCATCCTAAAATACAGTCAGCGCTGCCTATTAACTATAAACCAAATTAGAGGACCGGGACTAACTGGTCAGCTTGAACAGTACTGTATATCTATTGTTTTATTTTAACAAACTTTTTTGTTAAATGTTTTGCTTGTACTTAGATGCCACTTGCTTTGATATTTTTCATCTAATGTAATGCCAATCATTTGTATGTGTCCAAATATTTTTTGGTGCCACCGTATGCTCACTCACAGTGTTGTGTTACTCATCAATAGTCATAATGACATGTTATGTTATGTGTTTGTTATGTATGAGATGTATCAGTCACAGATATTGTAACAGAGGTCACAGAGAGACCTTAACATCCCGGAGAGTGATACTCATATCTGCTCTAAACACTAAAAGCTGTGTTAACTGTACCAGGTGTCCTGGTTAATGCGTTGGGATGCCTCTGTGTCATTAGTCACTGAGGTCCATTTATTGGCACCTCCCTCCCTCTGATAAAATCAGCTCAGTCTGTCAAATTCCTTGTTCATGAATGGATATTTTTGAATCCTAATCTAATAGCTGCTGCTTTGTAATACTTTTTTTGATGAGACTCAGACAGTGATATTTAAAGTTGAAGTCTATTAATTTTAAAATACTTCTCCCATCCTAATATGCAGAGACAACTACAATCAAGCCCTTCATATGTTGACTTTCCTAAAAAGTTCTTGTTTGTTTCCTTTGTTGTCTTCTGTTCTGTATTAATTGTATTGATCAAAGTAAAACTCAATGGCATAATCAATGGCATAAAATGGTCTTTAGGGTGGAATGAATCATGTCTGTGGTGGACACTTAAATAGATTATCTGACCTCACTAGATGTCCTGTGATGCTAAATGAGCACTAATCTCTCTCGTGTCCATCTTTAGCAGACACTTTTTGTCCAAAGCAATGTAAAATGACTAATGTTAAGTGCCCCACTCAGTGTCTGTCTGTCTATCTATCTCTCTGTCTGTCTGTATAGAAACTGATGTCTGTGATCTGTGGTAGATCTAAAATGGTCAAATGTCTTTGTGTAAATTTGACTATGGTGTAAGGTGTCAAAACTCAAATAAGGGGAATAGTATAATCAATAATCAATAATTCATAATCAATAACTGATCATACGGGTTATGAGTTATCACTTACAGTTTTAAATTATCCCTAAAAGGGAATACGTTGCCAAGGTCCTTATATGGGCCACTAAACGCAACGGGTTGCGCTGTTACATATATAGGCAGGCAAAAATAGAGCAATTGTATACATCAACATTCAATCACAATGGATTATAATTAAACATTAATATATCAATTGTCTAGAATCGTTTGATTCTCGAGATAACTCCTAAGGGGATTAATTTGTCATCTAATAGTCTGCTCGCCAGCGAACTGACCGTAAAATCTTTATTAACCCTTAAGAAATTATTCGTATAACTTAGAAAGGCAGACTATTTCTCTTGGCCACGAAAAACAGCTTCCCTTTTCTAAACAAAAATACTATTTAAAGTATCAACAGTTTTAGAGCTCGTAGCTTAAAAATCGAACATCTCAGGGACCTCGAAATCATGAACAGATAGGCAGAGTCAATCAATGAATATAGTATTTAATACAGGAAAACTACGTATATATCGGTGACTACAGTTACACGGAATAAATGTATTTACAAACACGATAAACAACAAAACAATGAAAGACAATTAGAATAAGAGAGTGAGAGAAAGAGGGAGAGTTGTGTAAAATCACAGACAAGTTGGACCTTAAAACAGAGACAGCAAGGAACTCAAAATTACCCTAAAATGGGCAAAAACTTACAGCATAATAAATCTTGATAAGAAATAAATACTTGCACAATGGTTCTCTCAGGGTTGCTGAGGAAAGAAGGCGTGTGTGTGTGTGTCCTTCGAAGCGTGTGCTCCTGGTCCCTTCAGGCGAACGGAGTTGCGGCAAGTTTTAAGAGTCTCTTGAAAGTGGAGTTACCAACGAGAATAATTCAGCCTAAGTTCCTTTCACTCGTGTGGAAATGAACAAAGGAGAATTACGAAAAGGAAAATAAAAACAAACAAAAGAAAAAAGACAAATTGAAGAGAAGGTGATTGACCCAGTCGAAAAACAAAAACTAAGCAACGTAAACTGGAGTTCCTTTCTTTTAAGGAAAACTTAATCCACGCCTCTCTGAAGCGAACTGTCCAATCGTTGTTCAGAAAATCTTGAGCGGGAAAGTTTCTTTGTCTTGTCAGGCCGATTCATTTGCATAAGTTATGGCCGTGGCCGAAATTCGTCATTTTTCCTCCGAAGATGATTAAACATAGCAAGACACATTTTATCATAACCTAATACATATAGCTGGCAGACAAAGAGGAGTACAAAGACATCAAACACGACATGTAACAATGATAGGAATTCAAGTTTACATCTCAATGCGTAATTACAAGTATTTATAATTCCCTTGATACTACGATAACATCATAGATATTCCACTAGGACACGGGTAAACAGACAAACGTAAAAACATATCAAATATATCTCAGTAAGGTCTTTAAATGAGGAAATTCCTGAAAAGTTCTTATGTGTGTGTGGGTAGGTATCTGTGTGTCTTGAAGAGGTCTCTTACTCCCCCTTCCTAGACTTGGGAGGGTAAGATTAGGATCTCTTTGAAGCTCGCAACGGCAGGGAAATATCTGGTGTGTGTTGTCTGTTCACGCTCAGGGTGTCATAGAAGTTGTCATCGAACCATCTATTGCAGACTGGCTGGAGCCGAAGGCCTAATTTACCTTTTGAGTTCAGAGGCCAAA
Source organism: Moxostoma hubbsi (assembly GCA_032164185.1). NCBI lineage: Eukaryota > Metazoa > Chordata > Actinopteri > Cypriniformes > Catostomidae > Moxostoma > Moxostoma hubbsi. The sequence goes on along the minus strand of JAVLUX010000011.1, from coordinate 43,442,439 downwards.
AGCTCTTTGGGTTTTAGCAAGAACATGCATTACATGATTCATTGATACGCTACAATGTGGTTTTTGAAATGAATTTTGAAATGGATTATCATCCATTTCTTAGCTGACTATCGGTACAATGTGTCACACATAAGAGTGAAACCAGTAACAGCAAACAAGCTGAAAATTTAAATAAAAGGAATATGACAAAATGTCCTATGTGTGTGACATGTTAAAGTGCATGATATGTGTGAATTGTGTTTAGTTAAAAAATATTGGTTTAATCTACAACCCCAATTCCGAAAAAAATTGGGACAGTATAAAAATTGCTAATATAATAAAAAACGTGTTATTTGTCAATTATATTCACCCTTTGCTATATAGAAAGCACTATGACTAAACGTTAAATGGTGTTTTTTCTTATGAATTTCAATGTTTTTTTGAAAATGTACAGTAATTTCAAATCAGTTGATTGAAACACGCTCCAAAAAAGGTGGGACAGTCCAGTGTTTACCACTGTGAAACATCACCAGTTTTTCTAATAACACATATTGAGCATTTGGTCACTGAAGACACAAGTTTGAAAAGTGGAATTGTTCCCCATTCATCCATTATATAGGTCTTTAGCTGCACAATTGTATGGGGTCTTTGTTGCCATATTGTGTGCTTCATATTGCACCACACATTCTCAATTGGAGACAGGTCAGGACTGCAGGCAGGCCAATCTATCACCTGCACTCTCTGCTTATTCAGCCAGTATGTGGTTTGAAGTTGTCCTGCTGAAAACTCCAGGATGTCCTTAGAAAAGTTGGTGCTGGATGGCAGTATATGCTTCTCCTAAATTTGTACATATCTGTCTGCATTAATGGTGCCCTCACAGATGTGTTCCATGGGCACAGACACATCCCTGACCCATACAGGCACTGGCTTTTAGACCTGACACTAATAACAACTTGGATGGTCCTTTTACCCGATGGCTGTGTTTTTCAAAAACTATTTGAAATGTGGACTCATCAGACCAAAAAACACAGTTCCACTGTTCTACTTTCCATCTAAGATAGGACCGATCCCAGAGAAGTTGGCAGCGCTTCTTGAAAGTGCTTGAAAGTGTTGATGTATGGCTTCTGCTTTGCATAGTGAAGTCTTAATTTGCATCCGTGGATGGAGCAATGAATGGAGTTGTCAAACGAACGTTTACTAAAATAATCCCAAACCCATGTTCATGATATATATTACAGATGAATGATGTTTTTTAAGACAGTGACATCTGAGGGAGTAGAGATCACGTGCATTCAGAAGTGGTTTTCGTCTTGCCCTTTACGCACCAAGATTTGACCAGATTCCTTGAATATTTTATCTATATTGTGCACTGTAGAGGGTGAAATGCCCAAAATCCTTCCAATTTGTCTTTGGGGAACATTATTCTCAAAGAGCTGGATTATTTGCAGAAGCATCTGTTGGCAAATTGACAAGTCTCAAACGATCCTTGCTGTTGAAGGACTAGGCTGTTTTTGGAGGCTCCTTATATACTATGACATGATTGTCTCACCTGTTTAACATCTCCTGTTTCACATCACATTATTATTTTAACTTGTCAAATTGTTATTAGTCTCAAATTGCCCCTGTCTCAAATTTTTTGGAGCATGTTACAATCATTTGATTTGAAATTACTGTACATTAAAAAATACACCATTGATCTCACCATCTTGTTTGCTCTCACACACATGGACACACAAACACACACACAAACACACACTTGTGAGAAACACAGACTTTGTGTCAGCACAACCGTGTGACTCGGTGGTGTTGTAAACAGTTGTTCAGCAACTGAAAAGCTATATAAATAATGGCAACAAAACCACGCTGCTGAGAAGTATACTGTGATGAGGAGGAGGGTGTTGCCAGGCCGTGATGTAGCATGGCCAGCTCTGAATCAGCTGATCAGTGGTAGAGCGAGATAAGGGGCAGATGGAGACACCAATTGGAGAGAGAGAGAGAGAAAGATGCACATGGCCACACTCTCCTCCTCGTCACACTCCTCCCCCCGCCTGATTCAGGCTGGGGCGCCACCGGTCTGAATAACTACCCGCCATCTCTGGAGGGGAGACGCTGCCCTCCTGGCCATTCTGTCAGCCGGTGGTCCACCCCACCTCCTGCGAACCTGTGGGAGAGAAGAGGAGAGGTGTGGGGAAAGGGAAAGGGTGAGCGGAGACACAGGAAGAGAGGAGAGAGAGACAAGAATTTGCTTGCTGTCTCATGGACACGCTGTCGCATGGTCCTCAACTGCTCCTCTGTTGGCGGACACCAATTCGATCCTCCCCTGGTGGACAGCAGCAAATCCTCCGGCCCCTGGTGGATGGAACCGCTCCTTCCCTTCTCAGCAGACGGATGCTCTTCCTCTAGCTCTCGGCAGCAGGCAGCGACTCCTTCGTCCCCAGGCAGATGGGTGCAACTGCTCCCCTGGTGGATGGCAGCAGCGAGGACTCCGCGACAGCATATCCCTCCTCCCTCCCAGATTTCGGCACCATTGTAACAGGTAAAGGATGAGCAAGGAGGAGGCAGGAACCGGCTAAACAGTAAACATACGTTTTAATGTAAAACTCAACTTAAAACATCATAAAACCTAAGACAAACAGACACGCACAATGTGGCCATGCACATCACTCTCCCAGTGAGTGTGCACGCCTGAGCTCCAATTGGGCTAATCAGCTGAGGAGAAGGATAAAGACGAGCCAGATGCGGCAGTTCGGGAGAGAAAGAGCAAAACCCAGTTACATTAAATATTACTTTGATGGTTCATCCAGTTCGCACATCCTACTTTCCCATTTTAACCCCCCTGTTACATTGGTGCTGAAACCTGGGAAGGAGGAGGGATGCGCTGTCGTGGAGTCCTCACCACTGTCGTGCTCCCAAAGGAGCAGCCGTGGCTGTCTGCTGGGGCACAGAGGAGTCACTGCCGGCTGCTTGGACACGGAGGAATGGCCACTGTCCACGAGGGGAGGAGGGGCTCGGAGCGGTGGAGCCGCTGCCAGAGGCGGAGGGTCTTGCTACCGGCTGCCAGAATGCAGAGGGGTGTTCCTTACACCAGGGGTTGGAGGATTCGCTGCTGTCCTCCTGGAGAGGAGCTGTCGACTGCCAGAGGGTGGAGGAGTAGTCGAGGACCAGGTGATGCTGTGTCTGGAAACCGGCAAGCAATTTTTTTTGTCTCTCTCTTCTCTCTTTCTCTCACTGATGCTCTGCTTTACTTTAAGGGCAACATTATATAACCAATCAGGTCTGAGTAAACTGGTCAGCATACACCTGATTTAATTGGTGATATGATGCAGGTAGACTACCTTCCTCCTCGCACTTTCAAAACTTGTTTGACAGAGAAAGTCATGCCAAAAGTGTGAGCACTTAGAAAAGTGAAGATGGAACAATCGCACATTGGACGAATCTTGTTGTGACGTCAATTTGTAGGCGAACCCGGAATACTAATTTATGAAGGTTAATTAGTGCCTAATACTAATTTGCCATGGGTTCCCTCTGGATTGTTCTATCGGGTTTTATAATGGGAGTTTTGGATTTATGAGTAAAATAAGATTTGTGGTCAACATTACATAATGATACTTGGACATTACACCAGTTTCATACACTCACCTGCAAACTCATCAATATCACTTTGTTCATCTTTGAAGAAGTACAAAAACTTTATAACTTGTGTGTATGGTTACTAGATTTAGCTAGAATTAGATTTGGACTGCCCCCTGCACTGCAGCAATGTGTCCTGTGCAATACTTATGTCTTGTCCTTTTTCTAAGTACAGAAAATGTTGTGGTTTCCCAAAGCTGTTACACCAGACAGATTACACTGCCAACTGACAGTGAATTAGAAAGCACACAAATTGGGCTTCTAATTTAAATATTAGCTAGAAAATAACATCCAAAAAATAACATTGTAACAGGTTCTTTAACGCTCTCTGAAATTTACACCTTCTCTTGAATTATTATTGTGCAAGTCACTTTTGAGTGTCACAGCAATCTTAACACACACAGAACACACACAGCAAGCATGTGTCACTCTCCCCCCTCTGTGGCTCTCATCTTCCCTTTTACCTCTATGTCACCTCTCACTGCAACACAGAACAGCTGTTAGTAAATTACCCACAGGTGTAACCCCTTAATGCTCTCGTCTCCCAATCTCGCTCTCCATTCACAAATCGCTGCTTGATGACACCCCCACCTCCACAAACTCCCATCGCCCATCCGGCCTGCAAACCCCCCCCCCCCCCTTTCTAAAGAGGAAGTCCGTGACAGCCATCTGCGCCCCCGGACTGTGGACCACTTTGAAATTAAATGGCTGAAGAGCTAGATAACAATGTGTGATCTGCGCATTGGTATCCTTCATGTGATGGAGCCATTGGAACAGGGCATGGTCCGAACAGAGGGTGAAAGCCCATCCCTGGTGGTAGTACCGAAGGGTAAGTACCGCCTACTTGACTTTCCTTCTCAATGGTGCTGTACTTTGACTGTCTTACCAAGAGCTTCCCGCTGATATAGAGCTCCAGTTGCTGGGGTCCCAAACAAACCGAATGGAAGGGTCACAAATTTTATAATCCAAATTGAATGGAATATGCCGTTTTTTCACGGGACATGGGAGTCAAGGGAATCTACCAATATCCCTTTGTCAAATCCAGTGTCAAATAAAAGTGAGTCACACCTAGCCCATCTAACAGTTTGTCAATACATGTCAAATTTCTACACTGTGTTGACTTTTTGAAAATCCACACAGAAGTGAACCAACCCATCGGTCTTAGGGAAATCCCTAAAATGGGGAGGCGGTTTTGGAAAACTGCAACTCGTTTCTGAGCTGCAGGGACAGGAAAAGGGAGAGAAGGGGGAAGGGCGAGAGGAGAGCGAAGAGAGAGCAAGAGACGGGGGCTCACCGGCCCTCAGGTACGCCTATAAATGGTCCTCACCCAGCTGGATTGCCTCCATCAGTGATTCCATGCAGTGGCACTGGACCCACTCAGCCATTCCTTTTGGTAGCCGGCCAACGAACAACACAAGATCGATGACAGGGGTCGCAATCCTCTGCCAGCAGCCACCTCTGACAGGCATCACAGAGCTGTTGGGCGAAGGCAAACGAGCGACCTCATATGCCGTATGGCAGCATCCGAAAGACTTGAAAGTCACTTTTCAGTGTTACAACAATCTTAACACACACACAGCACACACAGCAAGCATGTGTCACTCTCCCCCATCTGTGGCTCTCATTTTTCCTTTTATCTGTCTCTGTCACCTCCCTCTGCAACACAGAACAGCTGTTAGTAAAATACCCACAGGTGTAACCTCTTACCGCTCTCGTTTTCAGAACTCATTCTGCATTCACAAATTGGCACTCGACCACGGCCCCACCTCCACAAAAATGCAGATCAATATTCAACGTATCAATATTTTATGACATTCCTAGTGATGAGTGTGTAATGTTAATGTGATGTGTCTGCTGTTTATGGTGTTATTCATGTGTGTAATGTCAGCTCTGTCTCAGATGACTGGAGCTTTTACATAACACTGAGTATGAGTGAGTGAGTGCATATTAATGGTGTTTGCTAAAGCAAGCATCATTGTTACTATTGATTATAGGGTTTGTAAAAACCACTACAAATCACCAAAAATTTTACCAGCCATATAGCAATGCCCTGGCAACCACCTTTTTGTGGTTCAAAAACTACTAATATGTGGCCTCTATGACCTTACATTCTCTTTACATATCAAGTCATTTATTACACATGTATGCCTCTTTGTACAGTATGTGATGTTTTCTGTGCTATATGTCATATGTGATTGGAGTATTTTTGTCTTTCAGAAGTATCGTCATTGTATGACTGGATTACTGGTTCCTCCCTATGGTGTTATGGAGAGTGTACTAAACACTGATAGTAAGTAAAAAACACCCTCTGCTCAATTTGTAAAGAACAGTTAACCCAACAATAAAAGAGGGGCTTCCAAGTGCCAAAAATTTCTAATAAAGTGACATTAAAATGCCATAAAAGTTGCCCATTTAAATTGCTATTCACTGATAATCTTCCCCTCAAAGCTAATATAAAATTTCTAATATATATTCAAAATAAATTAGCATTTGAAAGCATTTGAGAATTTTCATTTTTTTGTGTTTTTTATTTTTTTTGAAGATCTGAAGCAACTACACTGTAAAAAAATAAATTCAAAATTATTTTTCAATTCAAATACATTTTTTCAATGTAAAAAAATTATTTAATCTGATTAAATTTAGTTGACAAATGAGGTAAGTAATTTCTTATGGGTGACATCAAGTAAAAATAGATCTTTGAGGTATAAAGGCAGGTTAGAACTTTTTTCAGTGTCATATGCTCTGAAAATATGCAGAGATGCTCTGAATTTTAAAAACTAAACAAAAACATAAAGTGTTTTACAGCATTATGCCATAGGGGAATTGAAGTGCCTAGGTTCTGTAAAATACTTCTTTTTTCAATCAACAATTGATACCTAGATACATTACATTGATCTAAATTCAGTGCCACATGTTGTCTATATTTATAGAGGGGGATGTGGTGTTTTACGTGAGATAAGAGCATTCCAGGACCACATAGTCTAAACAGGATATTGTTCCTAAAGGAGAAATCTTTTGTGTAGTGGGTCATGACCCAGCCCAGGACCCATTACTGAAGATTACACATGATGCCTTAAACACGGTGTATTTAGTCCTCTTCCTTCAGTGTTTCTGATAATCATTCATGTTCATCAAGGTTGATATGTAAGAATATTTTACTCTCCTCCTGACTTGATTAAATGATTAATGTTAAAATTATTGAAAATAGTTTTTAAACAGTGTAAAAATTATTTTGTTGTTTTTACAAAAAAAAGAAAAAAAAAAGAAAAGAAAAACTGAGGCTGTGGTTGCCAGAATAATTATGTAAAACAATACAGTAAAAATGTTATAAAAAAAAAATGAATGAACAACTTTTAAATTGTACAGTATAAAACAATGACCATGATGGCACTGTAAAAAAAATAAATACAAAATCTGATAAAGTTACAGTAAAAAAAACATCATTCACTTGATATTAACCTTCTGAAACTGTAAAAATCTGCTTTTAACTTTATAAGGTGTTGTTAATCACTGTAACAATTACAGAAGAGCACATGATGACATGAAGTTCATCAATAGTGTCTCATCCAGGAGCAATGACCAATAAACATGTCGAGACACACAAAACACCATCAGGATAACACATGTGAAATTAAAATAATGCAGTAAACATTAACTAAACAACATGAACTATAAAACAGAACACCCCAATTGTACGTAACTGATATTAGAAATAAGAAACATAACTATTCCCATAAAATATAATGAAATATGATGGGTCATGCAGGGAATTGTGGGAATGCCAATTATTGTTTTTTTACTGTAATTTTAACAATCATTTACTGTAAAAAGTATATGTACTCTCTTGTTATACAAAATGTACATTTTTAGCATTAATTGTACATTTTTACCATTAATTTTGCAGGAAAATCATACTTTTTTACATCTAAAACATTTAATCTTTACAACATTTTATTGTAAAAACTACGGTATTGTCTTTTAAAATTTATTAAAACATTTTACTGTATATTTTATAGTTAATATCCGTTAATCAATGAACTTTTTATTTCTATAGCATTTTTACAGTCTTTTACCGTTAAAATAACTGACATTTTTTTTACAGTGTATTTACACTTAATTAATTCATTTCTTTTCCTTAGGAATGCCTGACAAAGAAAATCTAAGAAACAATTCCCCAGGATCTTCGTCCAAACACTTCAATAAGGTTTGTTTTTACCCACAAATACAAGCTTCCATGTTTTAAATCTTCCACTGTTCAAAACGACTTTCCAAAGCCACATGTAAACTGTTCTGTCCAGGGTCATGACATCTGATGACAGTCTCTGTGATTGTGTTCTTATTACCTGATGACCATTCGAAGTCTAAATACAATAGTTCACTTTCCCAAAATCATTTACTTACCTCTCATATCATTCCAAACTCATTTTACTTTCTTTCGTCTGTGGAATATTTGTATGTATTACTATTATTTTCTGATGCTTTTTTGTCATTTTTGGAGCTCAAAAGTCCCAGTCCCCTTTTACTATATGGAAAAAGAGCCCAAAAGAGACTTTTTGCAGATTATAATATACTCTGATAAACTTCCTTTTTGTGTTCCACTGAAGAAAGAAAGTCATACGGGGTTAGAAATAGGGATGCATCGATCCGATACATGAATCGGTATCGGCTCCGATACTGAAGCTTTTAGACGGATTGTGTATTGGTCCGACGAGACCGATCCGAATCTGATACTGTGTGTTAGTCATGTTTGTTACTGTCAAGCTCCAAAAATAACATAAAAGAACCATTAAAACACCATTAAAGTAGTTCATATGACTCATGTTTTTTATTCAAAGCCACTTGAAGACATGTGATAGCTCTGTGAATCACGAAACGCTGTGTTTAATAAGTAAATATATAAAATGCACGTGCAGCTCCAGCGCATCAGTGAATGGTGCTGCTCTGTTTACACACGTGCGTGGCTATTTTTAGCCTTCACGCTGTGTGCAATATTTGAGCGCTCCTCACTAACAACATCTCAGATGTAGATGCTCAGTAGTTCGGTTCACTTATAATATGCATTTAGAACGACACTAGATGTGGATTTTATCAGAATTTGAAAAAGAAGCGAATTAAACTACTGTGAACTTGCCTACAAAAAGACACATACAAGACTTCCTGGAGAGTTAAGAATGTCAAAATAGAAGTGTGAGGGTTTAAAAATTAAACGTGTGATTGAGATATATTACTATTCTAATATATTATTATTATTATTATTATTATTATTATTATTATTATTATCATTTGTTTACAAAGTTGAATGGGTTCCAAAAAATAACTGTGAATAAAAAGTGAGCAACTAAATTGAAGCTACTTAATGAGGCATTTTTTTTACAATGTTACTATCAAACCAATAATAATAATAATAAAAAATTTACACTAATAACATCTAGGTTACTGTTGTAACCTCAGTTCCCTGATGGAACGAGATGTTGTGTTGAAGAAGCGACACTAGGGGTCTCTCAGAGAGCATAATGCATCTCTGATCTTTGAGAAAAGGCCAATGAGAAATTGGCAGACAGAATTTGCATGTCCTGCCCCGGACATACGGGTATAAAGTGGGGGAAATGTGTCTGTTCATTCAGGCTTTGTCTGAGGATCCGACAATGAGGTTCGGGCGCAACAGTGGTTCAGTTCAGCGACGTGGCCAGGAGGACACAGCGTCTCATTCCCTCCATCATGGAACGGAGGTGACAACAGTAACCTAGATGTTCACTGTCCGTCGCTCACTTCGACGGTGTGTCGAAGAAGTGACACTAGGGGCTGCTGACCCAGGTGCGGGCAGGTAGATTGCGTGCCAAAACGACAGGCTGTACCAGACGTACCCTTCCCCAACGCCCCAAAAAATTGTCAAAACCTTCTGGTTCCTTACACCCCAATAGGGGGGGAACAAGGCGATGTGCAAAGCATGGGAGCAGGCCACGCCAGCCGCGCCTTTTCTCTCTCTCTATGTTTCTCGCAAAGAGTTAAAGCAGCTGGGGCCATCTTAACGCTATCACAAGCATCGGGGAAGGTGTTCTTTTCAGTTCCTATTCTTTCGGGGGGGACCACACCTGCCCAGACTGGGGGAGGTAAAGAGTGGTGAAATACATCACATGGGCTTTTAGGTCACATGTGGAGAATGGCGTGGTGGTAGATCCTACATCATTGGGAGGGAGGAGTTGCTACAAACACGGCGACCGGGGGTCAGTGAGGACTACCCAAGGGAGATGCGGGTCGGCTCACAAGGGGACCATACCATGGAAAATACACACAGGTTTATAAGACAACATGGGGGCCTGACCTGTGAAGGACCTATTCCAGTACAGGGTAAATTGAGTGGCCACATTGGGTTTGGTCGGCGAAATTCTCTGCTGAATTTGTGGACCATAGGGCTAGGGAGGAGTCATCCAGGGAGCTTCGTGGGATCTCCTGGGATAAGAGCGCATGGTATTGCCTCATTGGAGGGAAAGGGCTCTAGGTGCAAGTGGTACACCCGATCAGTTGTTACAGCATTACCGAGTTCTACCGGCTCGGACCTGAGAAAACACGGGACGAAACCGACTCAACCCTGAGATTGTAAAATCCACACTTCTCGTTGAGTGCGCTGGAACCCGCAAGGGGGCGGGCACGGCCTGGGTGTGATAGGACAATGCTATGGCATCAACCACCAGTGGGAAAGCCTCTTTTTGGAGACAGCGTTCCTTTTTCACTGTCCGCTGTCCTTGGGCACGTAGCCCGGTCGTAGTCTTAGGATCACATGAGTGTCTGCCGGACCGAACTTCAGACAGGTGTCGCTGACAGAGAACGCTTGCAGGTCCCCAACCCTTGAGCGCGATCAGGAAGGCCGTCTTCAGGGAGAGGGCCTTGAGTTTGGCTGATTTTATCGGCTAGAAGGAGGGTGTCTGAAGGCCCGAGAGGACCACTGAGAGATCCCAGGATCTCACTGCTGGCTCCAAAGGAGGAGACGACGGGCGAGTTGTGACATGTGACGGGAGCTTACGCCGCCTTGGCGATTTATGTACGCTACTGTGGTCGTGTTGTCTGATCGGATCAAGACGTGCTTTCCCCGAAATAGCAGGAGAAACCTCCGCAGGGCAAGAAGTATAGCCAACAACTCTAGGCAATTGATTTGCCAGCACAGCGGTGGCCCTTTCCAACAGCTCGCGGCTGCGTGACCATTGCACACGGCGCCCCAACCCTGTTTGTAAGCATCTGTGATGATCAGGACGCATTGGGAGACCTGCTGCAAAGGGACTCCTGCTCGCAAAAAACAGAGGTCTGTCCAGGGTTTGAAAGTTTGGCGGCAGGCGGGGGTGATAAACTCACGGTGCGTGCCGCAGCCATCTGGACAGAGTGGTCTGCTTACCAGCTCTGAAGCAAACGTCTCGGTCTCTGGGTCACTTGGGAGCCTTCCAGGTCCTAGAGGGGGTTTGTGAGATGGGGGGGGTGTGCGCTTCCTGCGGGGCGCTCGACGCTGGGGCTGAGAGCTGGGCCCAGGCTGAGGCAGAGCTGCACGTTTCTTGGAAGCCGCAGGGGGATGCCCTCGGCAGGCAGATGGGGCACAGCCCATGCTGGAAGTGCGACAGGGCATGATGTGAGAGTTGGCCTCCGTCTGCTTCTTCACCACTGAGAACTGCTGGGCGAAATCCTCGACAGTGTCACCGAAACGGCCGATCTGGGAGACAGGCGCATTGAGAAAGCTTGCTTTGTCAACTTTGCGCATCTCAAACAGGTTCAGCCACAGATGAAACATGACTCCAGGCAGGACATAAGGATGTTATGATCAATCAAATCATTGGCTGAGCTAAGGTCTAACAAGACCAAAGCCATATCTTTTTTCCCAGAATCCGTAGCAAGTGAAATGTCATTAGAAACTCTTAGGAGAGCAGATTCGGTGTTATGACATGCTTTATAGCCTGATTGAAATTAGACTGGATTTGAACTAGCACCACTTTCTCCAAGATTTCGATACAAAAGGCAGATTGGAGATAGGGCAAAAATTTGTAAGGGAAGTGGGGTCCAGATTAGGTTTCTTAAGATAAGGTATCACAGTGGCAAATTTAAGGCAATCAGGGACAGTACCAGTGTTTAGGCATTTGTTGGTGACAGACTTTAACCCTGGTCCAACAGTATCAATGAATAATTTAAAGAAGCGTGGAGGAATGGCATCCTGGGGACACATGGTGGGCTTTAGGTGGTCAATAATGTCTTAAAATGATTGCAAAGAAATGGGCTCAACAACAGACCATGTTGAAAAACAGGATGTAACATCTTTCAGTGGTGGCTCAGTTGTTGAGGCTCAGGGTTACGGACCAGAAGGTTGGGGGTTCAAGCCCCATCACCACCAAGATGCCACTGTTGGCCTTGAGCAAGGCCCTTATCATGGCTGACCCTGCACTCTGACCCCAGCTTAGCTGGGATATGTGGAAACTAATCAATTTAACTATATATACAGTATATATATACGCAAAAAAACTGTGTATAATGTGTGACCAAAAAAAATTAAGGATAAAATAAATAGTGTAAAAAGTGATTGTTTTATTTTGTGACACTTTGCAGACTTGGCAGCTTTCTGAAAAGTAGAAAGTGAGTCCCTCAAGATTTCATAAGAGACCTGTAATCTATCATTTTTCCATTTACGCTCAGCTCTTCTACAGGCCTGTTTGAGGGAGTGAGTGATATCGTTATGCCAAGGCACTGGGTTAGGTTTTTGATGTTTATACTTCATTGGTGCAAAAGAATCTAAAATGCTTACGCAGGTGGATTTAAAAAACTTAGATGTTCGTCAGCATCTAAGTTAAGTAGTGAGAATTCCAAGTTCAATGAACAACAGACCTCACTTTAAGCTACAGAAACTCTTCCCTGGAGCAGGACGTGAATGCACGAGTCCACCATGCCAAGAGTGTTGATAGTTTGTCCAGAAAGAGGCACCGAAAACAGTACAAGCATATGATCAGAAAAATTTGAAATACTGATTTCAATATCAGAGGCAGATAACCCATGTGTAAAAATCAGGTCTAGGATATGACCCTCTGTGTTCGTGGGGCCATTCACACATTGTACAAAATCGAAAGAAGTCAATAAGATTTGAAAACTCCTTGGATAGTGACTTTTAGTTACAGCATACATGAATATTAACGTCATTAAAATCCTAATCAACTGTATGGTGTCAATTTCCCCCACAAATTCTGAGAACTCATTTAAAAAGTCAATAATGATTTGCCATAATCATTTGAAACAATTGTACTTCAAAACTGCGGTAGAACCCTGTAGGTAGTGATCGACATTGAATTATATTTTTTAAACACGTCCGCTAATCCACCACTGCGGCCAGAAGTCCAATGCAAATTTAAAAAGTTGCAATCCTGTGGCACCAGCTCAGAAAACAGACTTAACTTTCCAACTTTAATACAGGTCTCTGTGATAGATAAAAAATCCAGAGCGTGAGAGGTAAAAAAATAATTTAGGATAGAAGTTTTATTTATCAGAGGCCATTTGATGATCAAAGCCAATTTAAGCATCAAAGAATCACTCTCAGGCTGTGTTGCTCGGCACAGCGGTCAAAAGATTTGGGAGTTCACTCTGCCTCGACAAATGTGAGGAGGTATACAACATGGAGACATGGAGGGGGAGCCAGGAGTGATGGGTCAAAGCCTCCGGTGTGGTACTTCCAGCGAGCACCAAACAGTGCAGCATCCATAGACTAGCTTAAATACCTAAAAACAAAAAGGGAAAGCACACCAGCTGCCCGCAATGCAGTGGATTTCAGTCTAACAGTGGTGCCTCTCCACTTGCCACGCTTCCTCTGGTGTTTCTTCTGAGGAACATCATCGGGAAGACACAGGTGTGCAGGGAGGTAAGTTAGGATAGGCGGAGGGCAGAGGTGAGGTCCACTCACATCACACATAGCTACTTAGTGTTGCGGATGTTAAGCAGTCATAAACCAGTGTAGTATTGCAGTTCTTGATTAAGAAAGACATAAAAAGGAGTATAAAAAGTGCCAATGACATAGATGACATAGAGGGCAACAGACGGCATGCCACATACACCGGTGCCATCTTTCTTATGGCCCAAAATTCCAAAAGCTTTATGTCTTGTAAAAGTAAACAAACTGTGGTTGGTTGCTTTACATAACCATCATTTAGAATTGAACAGTAGATGGCAGTAATGCTCAATTTTAGTTTGTGATCTGTAATTACAAAAGAAGAAGAAAGATGCAGCCTGATCCTGAGCAGCAGCCAGAATATGCTGCTAGATCATCAGATGTTTTGTATTCTAAGCAATAAAAAAGACTATTAGTTAAAATATGACCAAAACATGATGTAGTTTTGGTCGTGTTACACCACTACTTGCTGGTAGTTTACTACTGGAAAAGCTACCCTACAAACGCTTCAGCTGTTCACTCTGCACATGGTCAGCAAGAAGAGCTACTCTTCTCCCTTGCATGCAACAGCAGAAGTAGCGTACAAAACACTTTTGTGTTTTCACAGCGGTGTGTTTCTGCCTGTTTCTGGCAAGCCAGAAGCTTAAGAGCACATTCGATGAAGACGGAAATGTTTTGCTAGTGTTTTCCACCTACAAGCTATATCCCTCTGGTTGATGGGCTTGAGCGTTGTTCCCTAACAGTGCTCATTGAGACTAATTACTATCAGTGTGGGCAGATGAAACTCATGGCCTCTTGGCTCTAGCGGCTCGCTTTCATCCTGCAAGACGAAGCTGGTCCCCTCTCTTCCCACTAATGTTCCTTGTTGGCTCCCGAGGGACCGTATGAGTGAGACTTGGAAGGAAGTTGATGTTGAGCGCTTATTTGAGGAGGGTTTTTGCAGGCTCAAGCCTCACGTGCCTCCTTTTTTCTCTGTATTAAGCAGTGTGGCCGTTCAGTACGAGCGCTGTATACTGATTGGTTTGTTCTTAGCACTTCACACCTCTACGAAGGCTGAAGCCAAGTTGCATCCATGTTACCTCAACAATTGGTTGTGATAGCTCAAATGAAAGTACAAGTATACAATTACAAAAAACCTGTTACTAGAGCATAGAGGGCATGTGAGTGCCCAGTCAGTAAGTTTCCTTCTTAGGAATGAAACTCGACTCGACACAAGTCAGACAAATGTGTTCTGTTCATTCTCCTACACTTGACGAGGTTTAAGCCTGTGGAGAACCCTTTCTTTGTGTTAGAGCGAGTGCTGGGCTTGATGGCCACTGCAGCCCCCCTGCTAGGCTTGATAAGGATGAGACCTCTCCAGTGCTGGTTCAGCCTGAGGGTCCGTCATCATGCTCGGCAACACGGTCACCTTCACCTCATAGTGAGGAGAGCCGAGTTTATTGGAAGGTATGACACTCGCCAAGAGAGCTAGATGCATAGATGTCACAACATACACGTAGGAGCAAATCATGTCTCCTACATGGGAAGCATGTCCCTGAACACCTTAACAGAATAGCAGGTTAAACAAGCTTCAGGATCAAAAAGAATCCCTTCAGCTTGCTACATTAAGTATTGTGCAAGATATGGGACAACCAGAAAACTGTGTTTCTGGTGCATCAGTGGCCCAACAGCCGTTGGTCCCAAATGAGGCAGAGCTGCAAGATGCTCCCCCATGGCAAATTCCTTTAAGGTATTATCTGTTCATGCAAGCCGAGGCATGATCTGGTATCCTCTGTCAGAGCTGTGGAGACGGCATGTCTGGCCTATGAACGGAGCTTTTCTGTCACAAAGTTGTCGCAGTTGGTGTTGAACACTATACTTTGACAGCATTTATATCATGGTCTGTTCGAATACTTATAATACAACTATATTTATTGGAATGCATGCGTTAAAACGTTTCATGCACAGGTAGATCCGGTCAGTTTTAATCACTGTTCTATATTAATCAAGAGTTTTTACTCACCCAAAGTGCTTGTGAGAAAAGTATGGTTTGATATTCAGCTGTTGTGCACAGTGGAGCAGAGAAGGTAACAGAGACTCTTGAAATGTTTGTTTTGCTGTGCAGCAAGCTGATTTAAATTTTAATCTGAAAAAAATCATCTAAAATTGCTGACCTGCTGAACATGAGCCTCTGGAGCTAACAGCTACAGGGTGCCCCGCAATCACACATTGCATACTGAAGCTCTAAATGGAGACTGTTTCATACACGCAGCCTTTTGCTGTTTTGTAATAATCTAAGGCCACATCACAATTTAATTCTTAATTCAATCAATTGTGCAGCCTTAATGTATACAATATGAATGTCTAAGTGGTCAAAGTCTACAGGTTTGGAGCGTTTTGGATGATTTTCTTCTCATCATTTACAGTACGTGCAACTTTTACAACTGTCATGTCAGCAATGCCGGTTCATGGTTTCATTAATGTGAAAATTACAAAGAATAGGATTTAGATATAATGTATTCTGAGGAGTGACAACCCTTCGACATTATGTAGTGATTATTATTTCAGAAATGAATATTTAAATTCACAGTTTTTAAAGGGTGTTTGGTCTCCAACAAACTGTGATATTATCACACTACTTTATCTATGTGACTGATTTAGAAAGGGCAGAACTCTAGATCAAACAACCCGTAGATAAAGGTAACCATTATTGGTATTCTTCCAGTCAAAATTTGCTGTAAAAATCAATAATAGCTTTAATTAATCAATGCTGGCAAGTGACCATAGTATAAGCGGGATAATCTATGGCTAGGTGAGGGTTAAACGATTAGAATGCACTTCGTGACTGTGGTTCTTCCCCTCCACTTTGTGCATTAAAATCGTTTAATGCTCACCTAGCAGTGGATTATCCCTTACTTGTTAATCTGGGTTCATGTTCATTTCAACTCATTTTATACTTAAAAGAAATAATTTTTCCTCCTAAAAATTTCCTTGAAATCCATTTTAGACTGTGTCTGTTGTGTCAGAAGAACTTGACTTACTTGATGAAGAGAGAGAGAGAGATTGATTCTTTTCTTTCCTTCTGTTTGCGTCATGTCTGAACTTCATCCTTCCTTCCAAATGTCTTCTCAACAGAACACAAGAACACAACATATTTTTGAAATGTTAACATAAACTAGGGAGCTCAGGCATCCTCTCTTTTCAATTTTGGTGTGTGTGTGTGTGTGTGTGTGTGTGTGTGTGTGTGTGTAGTTCCTGAGTCCTGTTCCTTTTGACCTCTCAGGTCATTTCCTGTCCAGTGGTCAGACAGTCTGTCACACCTCCACTGTGCGTTTATGGTCACAAGTCCTTTGTTTGTTTTTTCTTATTCTAGTTGTGCTTTGTCACCAAATGTATGTGCAGTATTAGCTACAATAGAGTTTGTGTGCTTTGCAAGATGTTGTTGTATTTTAATTAATGTTGTTTACAGTGCATTTGTGGCTTTAGATAACACAAGGCAGAACCAGTCTTGCAGAATGTTCCATTGTTATGTAATGCAAGAACACAGTTCCTTCAAGGCATACTTCATATATACAGTATAGACTGCTCCAGAGTATCTGTTGTTATAGATGTTAATGTTAGTATGGCATTAATCTTAGCTTCAGATGTTACATTTAAGAACCATTCACAGTCCATTCACTTTTTCTATCTGCCAAGTTTTAATCTGATTGGCTGGCATTATGCAACAACTGGAAGTAAGGACACACAGGTTTTTCTTTTTCTGTTTTAGGTTGTCATGTTTACAAAAAATAATCACTGGATTTTCCATTTTAATAGCATTAAATCAGAGATTCGTTGGATACCTTGTAGGACGTAAACTAGATATTCCCAAGCATAAACTAGAAATCCACAACATCTCTTGCTGTCTAAGTGGGCGGCTCTTGGCCAGAATATGCTATAATGTGGTCCAGACCTTTGACCATTGGTCATGTACCATGTTCCAGACTAGTGTAGCATAGCTGGAATGCAGAATAAATTGATTTCAACAACATCTTTTGATAAGGACATCTCATGAATGTTAGCATTTGCCTGCATTTCCCCTACTGTCCTCTTAAAATGTTAGTTGAGGGGTTTTTTTTGTGTCAATTTAGTTTTCCATGATATTTTCAAGCCTGACTCTCAGTAAAATGTAATGGTCTGTTTTTGCTGCAGTACTATGAAAAGACTTGTATGTAAATACCCTTTGTTATGATTGACTAACCTCTTGACTTGTGAAATGAGTAGCAACATTTACTTACAGGCTACAGGTTTTCTGTCATGTCTAATATATTTGGCACTATGTCCCATCCATTAAAACCAGAGGTTCTTTGATTGTGGGTCATGTGCTGTTGTAGATGTACAGCCTGTGTGAGGATGCTTATGAATAATTAAAAAGGTTTGGTTTAAAATTCAGCACACTGGACCGAGCCCAGAGCTATTCCTCCAGGGTGACAGGAGGCCTGGTGCACAAAGCGTGATCATTGGGTTGTATATTACTCATTCATAAAGATTGCAGTATGACACGAGTCCTACTTTATTATGTTTTTAGGGCAGAAATTAATAGCTGGCAATGTGTTTTGTTGCAACGTGAGCATGCATGCTCATAGTAAAACCGAGCTCATGACTATTATAATGGAAACACTTTACATTAATTATCCTTTTGTTAAGGGATTATAAAGGGATTCATTAATGATTAATAATTAATTTACAAATGCATTATTAATCATTGAAATTATGTGGTTATAACATAATGCATTAAAATGCAATAATTTCCATAGATTGAGCCATTTTACCTCACATGTTATAAATGCTTAATAACACTTATTCAACAGTAGTAACCTATGAAATTGCATATTAATGTAAAGTGTACACATATGAAGCATTTACTAAGAGTTGCAAACATTAGTAACTGATGTACATATGTTCAGTATGATTTAATTATCATCAGGCTTTATTATATGATGTATGCCGTGAATTAGCATGATGAGCTGGAAAGTGTTTTTGCAGAGGACTTTAGGTCATTAGGACTAGTTAATATCATTCTTTTGACATCAATGTGACAAGAAAAGTGACAACACAAGTGAGTCAAGACATTACAGTCATTAATATAAATACAGAATGACATAATCCCCTTTATAATATCTCTATAATATTCTATTTTTTGCTGCATTGTGACATAAATCATGAATTAGTGCATTTTATGCTTTTATAGATTATGTTTAAAGTGTATTAATAAACATGTTACAACATAGTTTTAAGTAAGTTAAAATGCTCACTATTTGGTAAGTATTGGTTGAAAGTCACCATTTTTATGCATCAAGTCAAGTCAAGTGGTTTTTCTTGTTGTTTCAACCATATACAGTTAGTACAGTACACAGTGAAACGAGACAACGTTCCTCCAGGACCATGGTGATACATAAAACAACATATGACAAACAGAACCACATAAAATAGTGTAAACAGTTCAAAGGTTCACATGACAGGAAAGAGGACACGGGAACAGGGTTCGACACTCAGGTAAGGCTTATTTTAATTCTAGGATAAACAATACACGGGGGTAGAACATAGACGTGGACTTGTTAAACAAACTCTTTCACAACGAACAGATATTTAGTGTCTCTCTATATTGCCAATACTGGACTGGTGACTCTCTCTCGAACTGGAGGCACTCAGGCTCTTTTATGCCGCTCTCCCCGTACTCACTGAAATTAGAGACAGGTGTTAGACATAATTTAGCTCAGGTGCAAGCGCCCTTACCGCTTTCCCTCTCCAGACGGGCGCTTGACCACGCCCCCGCTGCCACAAATACCTATATAAAGTGCACGTGCAAATGTGTGCAAAAAACAGTACAATAAATTACTAACAATGAACAGGACAATAGACACAGTAAGAGACAGTGCAGTGCCGACCAGTACACAGTAGTGCAAAAAGATGACAGTTTCTAAAAATGCCAAATGTAAATATAACATAGTATGAGATAGTGTTCTATGCACATAGCAGTTATTGAGGTAGCAGACAGGTATAAAGTGACAATAATTAAAGTGCAACTCAGGACATGTGTGTGTGTGTGTGTGAAACCAGTCTCTGAGTATTGAGGAGTCTGATGGCTTGGGGGAAGAAGCTGTTACACAGTCTGGCCGTGAGGGCCGAATGCTTCGGTGCCTCTTGCCAGACGGCAGGAGTGTGAAGAGTTTGTGTGAGGGGTGTGTGGGGTCGTCCACAGTGCTGGTGGCTTTGCGGATGCAGTGTTTTTTTGTAAATTTCTTTGATGGAGGGAAGAGATCTTTGATCTTCTCAGCTGTCCTCACTATCCTCTGCGGGGCTTTGCGGTCCAAAATGGTGCAAGTCCCAAACCAGGCAGTGATGCAGCTGCTCAGGATGCTCTCAATAGTCCCTCTATAGAATTTAGTGAGGATGGGGGGTTGGATATGTGCTTTCCTCAGCCTTCGAAGAAAGTAGAGTCGCTGCTGGGCTTTTTTGGTAATAGAGCTGGTGTTGAGGGACCAGGTGAGGTTCTCCGCCAGGTGAACACCAAGGAATTTGGTGCTCTTGACGATCTCCACTTAGGAGCCGTCGATGTTCAGCAGAGAGTGGTCACTCTGTGCTCTCCTAAAGTCATCAACCATCTCTTTTGTTTTGTTGACATTCAGAGACAGGTTGTTAGCTCTACACCAGTCCATTAGCCGCTGCACCTCCTCTCTGTATGCTGTCTCGTCGTTCTTGCTGATGAGACCCACCACGGTCGTGTCATCGGCGAACTTGATGATGTGGTTTGAGCTGTGCATTGTTGCACAGTCGTGAGTCAGCAGAGTGAACAGCAGTGGACTGAGCACACAGCCCTGGGGGGCCGCAGTGCTCAGTGTGGTGGTGGTGGAGATGCTGTTCCCGATCCGGACTGACTGAGGTCTCCCAGTCAGGAAGTCCAGGATCCAGTTGCAGAGGGAGGTGTCCAGGCCCAGCAGGTTCAGCTTTCCAGGTGCTGGGGAATGATTGTTTTGAATGCTGAGCTGAAGTCTATGAACAGCATTCGAACGTATGAGTCCTGTTTATCTAGGTGGGTGAGGGCCAGATGGAGGGTGGTGGTGATGGCATCGTCTGTTGAACGGTTTGGACGATATGCAAACTGCAGTGGGTCTAGTGATGGGGGCAGCTGGGTCTTAATGTGCCTCATGACGTGGCTCTCGAAGCATTTCATGATGATGGGTGTGAATGCGACAGGACAGTAGTCAAGGCAGGACACTTTAGAATTATTTGGCATGGGGACAATGGTGGTGGCCTTGAAGCACGTTGGAATGATGGTGCTGCTCAGAGAGATGTTGAAGATGTCGGTAAGAACATCTGCCAGCTGGTCTGCACATCCGCTGAGCACTCTGCAAGGAATGTTGTCTGGTCCAGCAGCCTTCCGTGGGTTGACTCTACGTAGAGTTTTCCTCACATCAGCTGTGGTAAGACAGAGCACCTGGTCATTGGGGTGGTCTTCCTTGCCACCACGTCGTTCTGTGCTTCAAACCGAGTGTAGAAGTCGTTCAGTGCATCTGTAAGGGAGGCATCTTTGTCACAGGCAACTGATATTGTCCTGTAGTTGGTGATGTCCTGGATGCCCTGCCACATGTGCTGCATGTCACCGCTGTTCTGGAAGTGACTGTGGATTCTCTGGGCATGTACGCGCTTTGCCTCTCTTATGACAGTTTGGCCCTCGCTGTTCTTAGGGCTGCCTTGTCGCCTGCTCTGAAGGCGGAGTCTCGGGTCCTCAGCAGCGCGCACACCTCTGCAGTCAACCATGGCTTCTGGTTGGAGCGTGTGGTGATGGTCTTGGAGAAAGTGACATCATCAATGCACTTGCTGATGTAGCTGGTCACTGATGCTCGCCATATGTTGCAGCCTCCCTGAACATGTGCCAGTCAGTACGCTCAAAACAGTCCTGAAGAGCAGAGATGGCTCCTGCTGGCCAGGTTTTCACCTGCTTCTGAAGTGGTGGGAATGTAAACTCTGGTTATGATAACAAAAGAACTGCATCTAACAGTCACAAGCTCCACCAGCGATGAGCAGTAGCTAGAGACTAGCGTAGAGTTCTTGCACCATTCCGTGTTGATGTAACACATAAGCCACCACGCGAGTCTTACCGCACAGAGCTGCATTTCTGTCGGCATGGAACGAGGCGAGCCCGTCTAGCTGAATGGCGGCGTCTGGAACTCTGTCGCTGAGTCACGTCTCCGTGAAAACAAAGATGCAGCAGTCTCTAAACTCACGTTGCATAGCCTGTTGGAGTCGGAATTAGTCCAGTTTATTGTCCAGGGAGCAAACATTTGAGAGCAGGATAGACGGGAGGGCCGGCCGGCCAGCTAGGGTTTGTTTTTAAGCCTAGCTTGGACCCCCACCCTCTTGCCGCGCTTCCGCTTCCTCACACACCTCTTACGACGTCCTCTCCCTCGGTCACCGGCATCAGGCGATGCCGAGGACTGGAGGCCTGGTCTCCGCAGCAAGCCGAGTTCACGTAGCGCCTCCTGCAGGTCATCATGCAGCTTGGTTGTTGCATGAGTCCTATATTTGAGCAGTGTCTGGGGATGGTAGACACGAACACCGGTTGCTCCGATGTCCATGTGCCGCAAAAGTCGGGTTTTTGAAAAAAAAAAAAAGCACCATTTTGGATCCGGAGCGGCTGCTGTGTGCTACCGCGCCGCCATCTGCATGTTGCTATAACAGCACGTGGGTGGTTTATAATGCATTTGTAAATTACTTATTAATCATTAATGAACCACTTTATAAACCCTTAATAAAGAGAACATTAATGTAAAGTGTTACTATTAATGTACTATTATGATACGATCAGAACAGTTCCAACACATTTAATTTGAAGCAGATATAAACGGTGACAGTAGTTATGTGAGAGTCAAGATGTTATGGATGATTTGTAAGTTCTTGTGGGAAAATATGATGATACACTGTCAGCCAAAAACACATACAACAACACTGTCTGGGAATATTTCACTGTGAATATATATTGCTAAAACAATACAAAAAGACCCATCCATTAATTTTCCTTCTTGTCCGGCATTTCCATGTTGAATGTGTTTGTGTTTTGTTTTCCAGAAATCATTCACACAAAGTCCCATCAAACTTCACCACAAATCTATTACACAGGTATTACAGGCACCCAGTTTTTAGACTGAGAGGTGTCAGTCAAAGCGGTGAACTGTGTGATAGTATGTCTTATCTCTGTCCCTGTCTCAGGTGGCATCAGAGAAGATCTTACAGGCAGGTAAAGTGTTACGAAACACCATCCTGTCCCGTGCACCTCACATGATCAGAGACAGAAAGTACCACCTGAAAACATACAGGTGAGTAGGTCAGGGAGGCGCAGAAGTCTTAAAATGTATTTGAATGTCTTTAATATTTAAATACAACAAATATAAATGGTCCATTCTATATATTTTTATTGTTTAAATGAAAAATATATAGTATATATGATTTTCCATCCTTTCTCTGACCCAATTAAACAGTGCTGTGCCTTTAAAAAACCTTTTGCATGTAAGATAAGCAACAGCACTTTACCCCATTCTGAACTGACAGCTGTGGGTTAGCTGTCAGTTCCGATATAGTCCAATATAGTATTTTTTTTTAACTACACCATCTTTTAATAACAGTCTCTTTGCAAATGCTGCATTATATTACATTATATTATTCATATTTACTAAATAATTTGTTCTGAATTGTGCCACAAGATCAGATCAGACTAAGATCAGACAGTTTAAAGATCAGACTGTTTAAAGATCAGACTGTATTAAGATCAGACTGTTTAAAGATCATACTGTTTTAAGATCATGCTGTTTAAAGGTTAGACTGTTTTAAGATCATACTGTTTAAAGGTTAGACTGTTTAAATATCAGACTGTTTTAAGATCATACTGTTTAAAGGTTAGACTGTTTTAAGATTAGACTGTTTAAAGATCAGACTGTTTTAAGATCAGACTGTTTAAAGATCAGACTTTTTTAAGATCAGACTGTTTAAAGATCAGACTGTTTAAATATCATACTGTTTTAAGATCATGCTGTTTAAAGGTTAGACTGTTTTAAGATCATACTGTTTAAAGGTTAGACTGTTTAAATATCAGACTGTTTTAAGATCATACTGTTTAAAGGTTAGACTGTTTTAAGATTAGACTGTTTTAAGATCAGACTGTTTTAAGATCATACTGTTTAAAGGTTAGACTTTTTTAAGATCAGACTGTTTTAAGATCATACTGTTTAAAGATTAGACTGTTTAAATATCAGACTGTTTTAAGATCAGACTGTTTTAAGATCAAACTGTTTAAATATCAGACTGTTTTAAGATCAGACTGTTTAAATATCAGACTGTTTTATGATCAGACTGTTTAAAGATCAGACTGTTTAAAGGTTAGACTGTTTTAAGATCAGACTGTTTTAAGATCAGACTGTGTAAAGGTTAGACTGTTTTAAGATCAGACTGTTTAAAGATCAGACTGTTTAAAGATCAGACTGTTTAAAGGTTAGACTGTTTTAAGATCAGTCTGTTTTAAGATCATACTGTTTAAAAGTTAGACTGTTTTAAGATCAGACTGTTTTAAGATCAGACTGTTTAAAGATCAGTCTGTTTTAAGATCAGACTGTTTTAAGATCAGACTGTTTAAATATCAGACTGTTTTAAGATCAGACTGTTTAAAGGTTAGACTGTTTTAAGATTAGACTGTTTAAAGATCAGACTGTTTTAAGATCAGACTGTTTAAAGATCAGACTTTTTTAAGATCAGACTGTTTAAAGATCAGACTGTTTAAATATCAGACTGTTTTAAGATCATACTGTTTAAAGGTTAGACTGTTTTAAGATCATACTGTTTAAAGGTTAGACTTTTTTAAGATCAGACTGTTTTAAGATCAGACTGTTTAAAGATTAGACTTTAAATATCAGACTGTTTTAAGATCAGACTGTTTAAATATCAGACTGTTTTAAGATCAGACTGTTTAAAGATCAGACTGTTTAAAGATCAGACTGTTTAAAGGTTAGACTGTTTTAAGATCAGACTGTTTTAAGATCAGATTGTTTTAAGATCAGACTGTTTTAAGATCAGACTGTTTAAATATCAGACTGTTTTAAGATCAGACTGTTTAAAGGTTAGACTGTTTTAGATCAGACTGTTTTAAGATCAGACTGTTTAAAGGTTAGACTGTTTTAAGATCAGTCTGTTTTAAGATCATACGTTTAAAGGTTAGACTGTTTAAAGATCAGACTGTTTAAATATCAGACTGTTTTAAGATCAGACTGTTTAAAGGTTAGACTGTTTTAGATCAGACTGTTTTAAGATCAGACTGTTTAAAGGTTAGACTGTTTTAAGATCAGACTGTTTAAAGATCATACTGTTTAAAGGTTAGACTGTTTTAAGATCAGACTGTTTAAAGATCAGACTGTTTAAAGGTTAGACTGTTTTAAGATCAGACTGTTTAAAGGTTTGACTGTTTTAAGATCAGACTGTTTTAAGATCAGACTGTTTTAAGATCAGTCTGTTTTAAGATCATACTGTTTAAAGGTTAGACTGTTTTAAGATCAGACTGTTTAAAGATCATACTGTTTTAAGATCATGCTGTTTAAAGGTTAGACTGTTTTAAGATCATACTGTTTAAAGGTTAGACTGTTTAAATATCAGACTGTTTTAAGATCATACTGTTTAAAGGTTAGACTGTTTTAAGATTAGACTGTTTAAAGATCAGACTGTTTTAAGATCAGACTGTTTAAAGATCAGACTTTTTTAAGATAAGACTGTTTAAAGATCAGACTGTTTAAATATCAGACTGTTTTAAGATCATACTGTTTAAAGGTTAGACTTTTTTAAGATCAGACTGTTTTAAGATCATACTGTTTAAAGATTAGACTGTTTAAATATCAGACTGTTTTAAGATCAGACTGTTTTAAGATCAAACTGTTTAAATATCAGACTGTTTTAAGATCAGACTGTTTAAATATCAGACTGTTTTAAGATCAGACTGTTTAAAGATCAGACTGTTTAAAGATCAGACTGTTTAAAGGTTAGACTGTTTTAAGATCAGACTGTTTTAAGATCAGACTGTGTAAAGGTTAGACTGTTTTAAGATCAGACTGTTTAAAGATCAGACTGTTTAAAGGTTAGACTGTTTTAAGATCAGACTGTTTTAAGGTCAGACTGTTTTAAGATTAGACTGTTTTAAGATCAGTCTGTTTTAAGATCATACTGTTTAAAGGTTAGACTGTTTTAAGATCAGACTGTTTTAAGATCAGACTGTTTAAAGATCAGTCTGTTTTAAGATCAGACTGTTTTAAGATCAGACTGTTTAAATATCAGACTGTTTTAAGATCAGACTGTTTAAAGGTTAGACTGTTTTAAGATTAGACTGTTTAAAGATCAGACTTTTTTAAGATCAGACTGTTTAAAGATCAGACTGTTTAAATATCAGACTGTTTTAAGATCATACTGTTTAAAGGTTAGACTGTTTTAAGATCATACTGTTTAAAGGTTAGACTTTTTTAAGATCAGACTGTTTTAAGATCAGACTGTTTAAAGATTAGACTGTTTAAATATCAGACTGTTTTAAGATCAGACTGTTTTAAGATCAAACTGTTTAAATATCAGACTGTTTTAAGATCAGACTGTTTAAATATCAGACTGTTTTAAGATCAGACTGTTTAAAGATCAGACTGTTTAAAGATCAGACTGTTTAAAGGTTAGACTGTTTTAAGATCAGTCTGTTTTAAGATCAGACTGTGTAAAGGTTAGACTGTTTTAAGATCAGACTGTTTAAAGATCAGACTGTTTAAAGATCAGACTGTTTTAAGATCAGACTGTTTAAAGGTCAGACTGTTTTAAGATTAGACTGTTTTAAGATCAGATTGTTTTAAGATCAGACTGTTTTAAGATCAGACTGTTTAAATATCAGACTGTTTTAAGATCAGACTGTTTAAAGGTTAGACTGTTTTAGATCAGACTGTTTTAAGATCAGACTGTTTAAAGGTTAGACTGTTTTAAGATCAGACTGTTTTAAGATCAGACTGTTTAAAGGTTAGACTGTTTTAGATCAGACTGTTTTAAGATCAGACTGTTTTAAGATCAGTCTGTTTTAAGATCATACTGTTTAAAGATCAGACTGTTTAAATATCAGACTGTTTTAAGATCAGACTGTTTAAAGGTTAGACTGTTTTAGATCAGACTGTTTTAAGATCAGACTGTTTAAAGGTTAGACTGTTTTAAGATCAGACTGTTTAAAGATCATACTGTTTAAAGGTTAGACTGTTTTAAGATCAGACTGTTTAAAGATCAGACTGTTTAAAGGTTAGACTGTTTTAAGATCAGACTGTTTAAAGGTTTGACTGTTTTAAGATCAGACTGTTTAAAGGTTAGACTGTTTTAAGATCAGACTGTTTTAAGATCAGACTGTTTTAAGATCAGTCTGTTTTAAGATCATACTGTTTAAAGGTTAGACTGTTTTAAGATCAGACTGTTTTAAGATCAGACTGTTTAAAGATCAGACTGTTTAAATATCAGATTGTTTTAAGATCAGACTGTTTTAAGATCAGACTGTTTAAATATCAGACTGTTTTAAGATCAGACTGTTTAAAGATCAGACTGTTTAAATATCAGACTGTTTCAAGATCAAACTGTTTAAAGGTTAGACTGTTTTAGATCAGACTGTTTTAAGATCAGACTGTTTAAAGGTTAGACTGTTTTAAGATCAGACTGTTTAAATATCAGACTGTTTTAAGATCAGACTGTTTTAAGATCAGTCTGTTTTAAGATCATACTGTTTAAAGGTTAGACTGTTGAAAGATCAGACTGTTTTATGATCAGACTGTTTAAAGATCAGTCTGTTTTAAGATCAGTCTGTTTTAAGATCAGACTTTTTTAAGATCAGACTGTTTAAAGATCAGTCTGTTTTAAGATCAGACTGTTTTAAGATCAGACTGTTTAAAGGTTATACTGTTTTAGATCAGACTGTTTAAAGATCAGACTGTTTAAATATCAGATTGTTTTAAGATCAGACTGTTTTAAGATCAGACTGTTTAAATATCAGACTGTTTTAAGATCAGACTGTTTAAAGATCAGACTGTTTAAATATCAGACTGTTTTATGATCAGACTGTTTAAAGATCAGTCTGTTTTAAGATCAGTCTGTTTTAAGATCAGACTTTTTTAAGATCAGACTGTTTAAAGATCAGTCTGTTTTAAGATCAGACTGTTTTAAGATCAGACTGTTTAAAGGTTAGACTGTTTTAGATCAGACTGTTTTAAGATCAGACTGTTTAAATATCAGATTGTTTTAAGATCAGACTGTTTTAAGATCAGACTGTTTAAATATCAGACTGTTTTAAGATCAGACTGTTTAAAGATCAGACTGTTTAAATATCAGACTGTTTTAAGATCAGACTGTTTAAAGGTTAGACTGTTTTAGATCAGACTGTTTTAAGATCAGACTGTTTAAAGGTTAGACTGTTTTAAGATCAGACTGTTTTAAGATCAGACTGTTTAAATATCAGACTGTTTTAAGATCAGACTGTTTAAAGGTTAGACTGTTTTAGATCAGACTGTTTTAAGATCAGACTGTTTAAAGATCATACTGTTTAAAGGTTAGACTGTTTTAAGATCAGACTGTTTAAAGGTTAGACTGTTTTAAGATCAGACTGTTTAAAGATCAGACTGTTTAAAGGTTAGACTGTTTTAAGATCAGACTGTTTAAAGGTTACACTGTTTTAAGATCAGACTGTTTTAAGATCAGACTGTTTAAAGGTTAGACTGTTTTAAGATCATACTGTTTAAAGGTTAGACTGTTTTAAGATCAGACTGTTTAAAGATCAGACTGTTTAAAGGTTATACTGTTTTAAGATCGGACTGTTTTAAGATCAGACTGTTTAAAGATCAGTCTGTTTTAAGATCAGACTGTTTTAAGATCAGTCTGTTTAAAGATCAGACTGTTTTAAGATCAGACTGTTTAAAGGTTAGACTGTTTTAAGATTAGACTGTTTAAAGATCAGACTGTTTTAAGATCAGACTGTTTAAAGATCAGACTTTTTTAAGATCAGACTGTTTTAAGATCAGACTGTTTAAAGATCAGACTGTTTAAAGATCAGTCTGTTTAAAGATCATACTGTTTAAAGGTTAGACTGTTTTAAGATCAGACTGTTTTAAGACCAGACTGTTTAAAGATCAGTCTGTTTTAAGATCAGACTGTTTAAAGATCAGACTGTTTAAAGATCAGACTGTTTAAAGGTTATACTGTTTTAAGATCGGACTGTTTTAAGATCAGACTGTTTTAAGATCAGACTTTTTTAAGATCAGACTGTTTAAAGATCAGTCTGTTTTAAGATCAGACTGTTTTAAGATCAGACTGTTTAAAGGTTATACTGTTTTAGATCAGACTGTTTAAAGATCAGACTGTTTAAATATCAGATTGTTTTAAGATCAGACTGTTTTAAGATCAGACTGTTTAAATATCAGACTGTTTTAAGATCAGACTGTTTAAAGATCAGACTGTTTAAATATCAGACTGTTTTATGATCAGACTGTTTAAAGATCAGTCTGTTTTAAGATCAGTCTGTTTTAAGATCAGACTTTTTTAAGATCAGACTGTTTAAAGATCAGTCTGTTTTAAGATCAGACTGTTTTAAGATCAGACTGTTTAAAGGTTAGACTGTTTTAGATCAGACTGTTTTAAGATCAGACTGTTTAAATATCAGATTGTTTTAAGATCAGACTGTTTTAAGATCAGACTGTTTAAATATCAGACTGTTTTAAGATCAGACTGTTTAAAGATCAGACTGTTTAAATATCAGACTGTTTTAAGATCAGACTGTTTAAAGGTTAGACTGTTTTAGATCAGACTGTTTTAAGATCAGACTGTTTAAAGGTTAGACTGTTTTAAGATCAGACTGTTTTAAGATCAGACTGTTTAAATATCAGACTGTTTTAAGATCAGACTGTTTAAAGGTTAGACTGTTTTAGATCAGACTGTTTTAAGATCAGACTGTTTAAAGATCATACTGTTTAAAGGTTAGACTGTTTTAAGATCAGACTGTTTAAAGGTTAGACTGTTTTAAGATCAGACTGTTTAAAGATCAGACTGTTTAAAGGTTAGACTGTTTTAAGTTCAGACTGTTTAAAGGTTACACTGTTTTAAGATCAGACTGTTTTAAGATCAGACTGTTTAAAGGTTAGACTGTTTTAAGATCATACTGTTTAAAGGTTAGACTGTTTTAAGATCAGACTGTTTAAAGATCAGACTGTTTAAAGGTTATACTGTTTTAAGATCGGACTGTTTTAAGATCAGACTGTTTAAAGATCAGTCTGTTTTAAGATCAGACTGTTTTAAGATCAGTCTGTTTAAAGATCAGACTGTTTTAAGATCAGACTGTTTAAAGGTTAGACTGTTTTAAGATTAGACTGTTTAAAGATCAGACTGTTTTAAGATCAGACTGTTTAAAGATCAGACTTTTTTAAGATCAGACTGTTTTAAGATCAGACTGTTTAAAGATCAGACTGTTTAAAGATCAGTCTGTTTAAAGATCATACTGTTTAAAGGTTAGACTGTTTTAAGATCAGACTGTTTTAAGACCAGACTGTTTAAAGATCAGTCTGTTTTAAGATCAGACTGTTTAAAGATCAGACTGTTTAAAGATCAGACTGTTTAAAGGTTATACTGTTTTAAGATCGGACTGTTTTAAGATCAGACTGTTTAAAGATCAGTCTGTTTAAAGATCATACTGTTTAAAGGTTAGACTGTTTTAAGATTAGACTGTTTAAAGATCAGACTGTTTTAAGATCAGACTGTTTAAAGATCAGACTTTTTTAAGATCAGACTGTTTAAAGATCAGACTGTTTAAAGATCAGTCTGTTTAAAGATCATACTGTTTAAAGATCAGTCTGTTTTAAGATCAGACTGTTTTAAGATCAGACTGTTTAAAGATCAGTCTGTTTTAATATCAGACTGTTTAAAGGTTAGACTGTTTTAAGATCATACTGTTTAAAGGTTAGACTGTTTTTAGATCAGACTGTTTAAAGATCAGACTGTTTTAAGATCAGACTGTTTTAAGATCAGTCTGTTTTAAGACCAGACTGTTTTAAGATCAGTCTGTTTTAAGATCAGACTATTTTAAGATCAGACTGTTTTAAGATCATTCTGGAATGATCAGAGATCTTGTCAAAAAATAAACTTCAACTGCTGGTATTCTTCAGAAGGAACTGCCGGACAGCAGGTAATCCACACAACCAGGAACAGCACAAAATTTGACTCACTTTTTCTCATTTTACCCTGATAGAGTGAGTTCTTCTGGTGTTTAGGAATAATATTGTGTATATTGTGCTTTCTGCTTATTACTTTGCCGTGACTGGACAAGCCAAGTTTCAGATCACCCAATAGGCTTCAATGACATTTCAGTGTGGACAGTAAAGTGTTGATGTATTCATATGTGTGACGTACATATGAACAAATTTGCGGAAGTTCAGGAGTTTTTTTTTTCTCACTTAATTTAAGAGTACACTTTTTGCACTCAGTAAGTTTAATAATCTAAAAGTTACAGAAAGTTACACGTTTTTGAAGTATAGTGAACTGTTTATCTCAAAAGTTTATAGAAAATGTGATTAAAAAGCATTAAAGATTATTATAATAATAGTAATAATTATAATAACTATTATTATTATTATTTATAATTTATTCATCATCTCAAAAATAATATATTTATTGTTTTTAATATTTTCTAGAATTTATTAAATATATTTTACTTTTTGTTTATTATAAAAAAATGTGTTGACTGATTGATTGACTGATTGATACTGATTATATACTAGTTCATTCATTGAGTAAGATACTCAAAGTAATCCACTACAAATAACAATAATGTACTATACTTTGTTATTTTATACCTTAAAATTGTAATAAAGTTTACTTTACTGATTACATTATCAAAAGTAATCACATTACTAATTACTTTACTTTTCACAGGAACATGTGGACATAGTATGAACATATTTCATGTTTAAAGGAATATTCCGGGTTCAATACAATTTAAGCTCAATTGACAGCATTTGCGGCATAATGATGATTACCACAAAAATGTATTTTGACGAAGATTTGTTGACATCGTTATGGTAACGAAGTTTTAAAATTAGTTATCTTTACACAGAAAGGGTTAATAAGTGATATTATCACACTAAAATCATGCATTCACACATATTGTTTATGTCTTGTGACTATACTTTTGAAACAGTGAGTATTTTAATGTATACGGATTGGCCCCATTTACTTCCATTGTAAGTGCCTCACTGTAGCCCAGATTTTTGCTTTTTTTAAAGAAAAGGAGGGACGAGTCAAAATAATTTTTTGTGGTAATCAACATTATGCCACAAGTGCTGTCGATTGAGCCTAACTGGGATTGAACCTGGAATATTCCTTTAACTTTTTTAAACATAAATTATATTGTTTTAGATATATGTGTAACCCAAGTAAAGTTCTTCATAGTTATTAACTTAAGTGATAATCAGTAACTGTAATCTGATTACAATTATTGAAAATGACTACTTTTGATTAACAAAGTAATTATAATAATTTTTCTTTTGACTTTGTAATCAAATTACACCCAGCATTGCACATAATGTATAACTTCTAATGAGTATTCTGCATATCTGTCTCTGTGTGTTGTAGGCAGTGCTGTATAGGCACAGAGCTTGTTGATTGGCTGTTGCAACACACGTCCTGTGTTCACTCTCGTGTTCAGGCAGTGGGCATGTGGCAGGTGCTGCTGGAGGAGGGAGTGTTAAACCACGGTGAGCATTTCATTAACAAACTAAATCACGGCAACATTTCAGCATTATTGTGACTAGTGTCAGCAAATGTAACTGCAAAAAATGTATTTTCTTCAAACTGGTTTTCCGTCCACTCCACCGCCCCACTGTTTTGTCATGTATCTTTATTAGTTTACCTGCATGTGCTCTCTAAACCGGCTGATGATGTTCTGTAGTTGACCAGGAGCTGAGTTTCCAAGATAAGTATCTCTTCTATCGCTTCCTGGAGGACGAGGCAGAGGATGCTTCCCTCCCCAGTGAGGATGAAAAGAAAGAGAATGATGAAGAGCTACAGGACACCCTTCTCCTCCTCTCTCAGATCGGACCTGATGCCCATCTGCGAATGATCCTGCGGAAACAGTATGGAACTTCTGGCACGCCCAGTTGAACAGATAACTGTCTCTCAGAGATGGAATGCATATTTACCTCCATTTGTCTGCTTTTTTCCCAACTGTCACACTTCAGTGAGAGCCAGAAACTCTCCAAAAAGAGATTAGACTATAACATACACCTTAACAGTGCTTAATATTTGCACCGAATCTAAACTTTTTATTACATTTTATTTAAAATGTCAGAATAAATGTAAAAGTAATCTATATTGGATGACATAACTGTCTTGTCTGCAGGCCTGGACAGAGAACAGTAGATGACCTGGAGATCATTTATGAGGAGCTGCTGCATATTAAAGCCTTATCTTATCTCTCCACCACTGTAAGTCCACTCAAAATGAGCTTACCGTTTGGAATAAACCACATTTTATAGTTCTGCCATTATTTAATTATCCTCATTCCAAACCTGTAAAATATTTTTTTTTTCTTTTGTGATGCATGACAGAAGAAGTTTTAAAAAAGAACCAATGATGTATGATTTCACTAGATGGATTTCATCCACATATTTTTATGTGAATTTTGGGATATTGCATAAAAATGCTGGATGGAAACATACAAGATATGAAACTGCTCATTAAAAACATATATGCTCACTTTAAGTGAATACATTTTTTATTCAGTAACAAATGCTAACACATTTACTTAATATATTCCTATAGACTTTTCATATGAATGTAGATGTGAAATGCCAAAGCCTGTTATCAAAATGATTGGCTACAATTACCTCCCAGAACTGTGTGACATGCTTTCACTTCCAGACATACTGTAAGGTATCTGCCGCTGACCACTAGCAAAAATGAAGTTTGTCAGAGCATTTTGTCTGAGCTCTAAACCACAAGTAATTCATTACCTGTATTAAAAACACCACAGTGGCTTCATCTTCCATTTTCATTAATTACACAAATCACAAATTCTTGTCTTAAACACACAGAATGGAAACGCAAAATATTTTAGCGATAATCTGATTTTGTGCATAAATTAAATCCATTATTTAGATGCAAACATAATTATTGACATCAAACCTGGTTTGACACATCGTGACATGCCACATTTGCATATACAAGAATAAGAATTGAGAGCCATGGCAGAGGGGTTACCGTTTAAGTGAATATTCATATTATCAGTGAATAATGACTTAAATTTCAATCTTGCATCATAGTACTTAATCGTATAGCTTCAGACGACATGGAATATACTATAGCTTACGAGTCTTATTACACGGCACTCTGGAATAATTGATTCTGATTACTCAATGGCGCCATCTAGCTGTCTGATTTCTCTGAGTAACAACTGCACATCCACGTATCAGACCGTTCATAACGGGTATGCGAATCATCGTTCCTGCTTCTCAGATCTCTGTGCAATCTGTACAAGCTAATAAAATAATTTCAACATAAATCAATGCTTCATGTCTAGTTATTTGTTTATTTGGCAAGTAATCTTGTAATAAGCTGGATGATGAGCATTCATCATTAAAAACAACAGAACTCTGATGCAAACTGGAGGTTGATTTCAGATGTTCAGCGATTTATTTACATAATTTCAATGCAAATCAATATTTCATGTCCATTTATTTCTTAAGTAGGCCATAGCCTTGTAACTCTGCTTCGAATCGGGGTGCTAATAATCACCCTGTGGGGGTTAACTTTGCGATAAAAACTGTCTGACAGTACATTATCCCTTACTTACTTACTTTTATGGTGCTTTTTGTTTCTGGATTGTGACAGCCCCAGTCCTCATTTACTTTCATTGGAGGATGGAAAAGAGCTCTCCAAACATTCTGCAAAACCTTCTACTTTTTTGTTCCATAGAAGAACGAAAATCATATGGTTTTGCAATGACTGGCATTATTACTATAATGCAGTTTTTCTATGTGTTTGTTTTGTTTTAAATATCATTTGCTTTCAGATAAAGGTGATTTTTCTTTCTCATATTTACATGGTGACATTGGTTTCATTACTAATAGATTATTCTATTCTCTTTCTCCTCAGGTGAAGAGGGAATTAGCTGGCGTTCTTATATTTGAGTCCCATGCAAAAGCAGGCACAGTGTGTAAGTGTCAAAGCTATTGCACATTCATCAAATCAAACCCTACAGAACATGATCCATTGATTTAAATGATTGCTGAATTTCAGTGTGACAATCCCAGATTACCTGTCTGTTGACTAATCTGCATTCTGTGTCTCTGTGGGATTATAATCAGATTATTTTTGTGTTAAATATTGATTTCTTGTGTCTCTAGTGTTTAATCAAGGAGAGGAGGGGACATCGTGGTACATCATCTTGAAGGGCTCTGTTAATGTGGTGATCTATGGGAAGGTCAGAGTAGTCATTCTTCACTTACACTTGCACATTGGACATTGCACATTGGATAGACAAATTACTTTATTACAAATTACAAAAAAATTTTCATGTGTGTGAATACAAGCCATCGCTTAAGACAATTACTGTACAACTCCAGGAAAGTTTGCGTGTAATTCAATTATACTGTAAAACACCGTAAAAAATATGACCACATTAAATTCCTGTAAAACTTAGTAAACTTAAAAGTAAATCTTAAAGCCCTATTAATTCTTAATGCAAATATTTGTACATGTATTTTGTACATATAAGGCCCCTAGCATGCCAAATTAATATCCCTGATTAATGCTCAGCCTTATGAATATTTATTACATGGGTCTCTGGAATACTCGATTCTGATTAGTCAATGTCGCCATCTAGTGGTCTGAAATTTCCCAGTAACAGCCGCACCTCCACATATCATACAGCTCATCCGGATATCTAAGTAATCTTTCCTGCTTCTCGGATCACTGTGTGATCTCTACAAGTAAGGTAATAAAATCATTTCAACTCAAATCAATGTTTCATGTGCATTTATTTATCTATCTAGCAAGAAGTCTTGTAATAAGATGGATAATGAGGAGTCAGACGTTCATTCATTACAAAATAAACACCAACAGAACCCAAACCAAAGATGTATTTCAGCTGTTCAGCTATGTCACAGAATTACATAATTCTAATGCAAATCAATATTTTATGCCCAAGGATTCATTTATTTGGTTAGCAACCATGTAATAAGTGAGATAATGTACAGTTAGACGATTGTGTAGCAAAGCAAACCCATTCAGGGTGATACAAGATTCGTCCGTTTCATGTCAGCGTCCTGATCAACCTGTTGGGGTCTATTTTGCGATAACAACTGCCTATCTGTACGTTAACCCTTACTTAACATCCCACAAATTACTGTTAAATCTTGTAACATTCTGGTAATATTTAACCATGTAGAGCTGGAGTAAGTTAGCCTAATTGCCTTTGCTGTTGGTATCTCTTTGCAGGGTGTAGTATGCACACTTCATGAGGGTGATGACTTTGGAAAGTTGGCTCTAGTGAATGACGCACCACGGGCAGCGTCCATTGTACTGAGAGAGGACAACTGTCACTTCCTGAGAGTGGATAAAGAAGACTTCAACAGAATCCTCAGGGTCAGGGGTCAATGTTCACAATGAAGCATGATGCATTAACATCTTTATTACAGGTTTTTGAGGAGTGCGCATGTGAGTGAACAGACTGCATATCAAAACAAACATCATAGGTTTGAGCCCAACAAGTTAACAGTGGAAATTATTTTACATTTTTGGGAGCACAGTGGGAAAAGCACAAACACTATAAACTATACCAATTTATACACAGCAATGAAAATATTGACTGTCCCTCACATTCGTGTAAAAAGCACTTGTACAATGTGGTAATCCTGGAGTTTGACGTAAGAGGGAAACCCCACTAATGTAGTGCAATTCAGTTGCAGGCTGCGATAGAAACAAACACCAACAACACTGAAATATCTCGAAATAGTGTTTTAATAGTGTCAAAAAAATATTTGCTGTAATATGACTGAATCAACTTGATTGTTAATATCATAAATCTTACCAATCATATCCACCAATCAAAGGTTTGGATACATTTTTTGATTGAATTTGCTGCTCATGATCTTAAAAACTTCTGAGTAAGGGCTTTTGCTACATGCTTGAAATTAGTTTTGTAGACAAATATAAATGTTTTAACATAAATGCCTTTAGAAAAACTTCAATTAGATTTTTTTTAAAATGGATGAGTTGAAGTGGATAGTGTTCAGCGGTGTTGGAGATTAGTTGAAAGTAGGGATGCTGGTAACTGAACTACATTGTTTCAGTAGTGTGACAGCAGCACCGCTATTTTCACAATTGTGTAGCTTTTCCAGTAACAAGCTACAGTAAATTTTCCAGCGAGTAGCACTGAAGTGTCACAAAACACTACATTTGTTACAGTGTATTGCAAACGCAGCAATGGGGCAGATGGAATAATCAAACAAGCTCATCTTCCCAACACTTATAAGGGGCCACAGCTCAGCTCGTCCATTATCTGAACCATTATACTGCCACTGATTCTTTTTAAAGGGATAGTTCACCCAAATAGGAAAATATCTCAGCCCTGTTGAGCCATACAATGCAAGACAATGGGTACCAAAACTTTTAAACACCAAAAAGCACATAAAGGCAACATAAAAGTAATCTATATGACTCCAGTGTTTAAATCCAATTTTCAGAAGTGATATAATAGGTGTGGGTGAGAAATAGATCAATATTTAATTATTTTTCTACTATAAATCTCGACTTTCACTTTCACATTCTTTATGCATATCACCACCTACTAGTCAGGGCTGGTAAAAGGTGGAGATTTATAGTAAAAAAGGACTTAAAAATGGATCTGTTTCTCACCCACACATATCATATCACATCTTATGACATGGATTTAAACACTGGAGTCTCATGGATTACCTTTATTCTGCATTTGTGCACTTTTTGGATCTTCAAAGTTTTGGACTGTGTTGACTTGCATTGTGAGGACCTACAGAGATGAGAAATTCTTATAAAAATTTTCATTTGTGTGCTGCAGAAGACAGAAAGTCATACATATCTGGTACAGCATGTGGGTGAGTAAATGAAGAGAGAATTTACATTTTTGAGAGAACTATTTCTTTAAGGCAAATTAAAATATTGCACTTGACTCTGATGTTCTATACAAAACAAGTGACCAAGTGTATTACCGGTATTTGTTATGCTTATGGTTAAGGCTGGGACATTAATTAAAATATCAGGGGGTACTTCAAGTTAATTGTTGGGATCAAAGGAGTTCAGCTGACAAAGACAGGTTGGGACCTCTGTACTACCTCATATAAATTGGTAGGAATCTCCCTCTACTGGTGAAGATGTTGAATTACAACAATAATATCTAGTAGATTCCCTGTGTGAGGATTTGTTTCCTGTGTGTCTACTCGATGCAGTCTCTTTAGACATTAATAGACTACACAGCAATATTTTATGATTACATACTGTATGACTACAACTAACTGTATGTTGTGTGTGTTTGTGTGCGTGCGTGCGTGCGTGTGTGTTCAGGATGTGGAGGCAAACACAGTGCGTCTGAAGGAGCATGAGGAGGATGTCTTAGTTTTGCAGAGAAGTAACACAAGGAGCTCTAGTTCATCTCCTCTGAAGTACATCTTTCTTCTTCTCTCAATTTAACATCTACTAAGTATTAACAATTAACTATACATCAATGTCATTCATACACTTTTAAGTGTGACTTAAGTATCCAAATACCATTTGAGGCCACTGTATATCAACACCCTGAAACATGAAGCATGCCAAATTATTCAGCGCTGATATAATCAAAGTATAATATAATCTGATCGTTTGGTCTCATCTGTTCTCAAGGTACACTGTGATGTCAGGAACTCCAGAGAAGATTCTGGAACACCTCCTTGAGACAATTAAACTAGAGAATTTCCAATTCACAGAGTCAGGTACTCTCATAATACCTCAAATCAACATCACTGCTGTTTTATTATTACATTATTACAGAAAATACCTCAGCAGCTGTTTAGCACCCAGCATGTATATCACGAATAACAAATGCCCAGATAAGGTCAAATGTTTAGCATTTTTTGACAATCAGAAAATAATCAAAATAATTATATTTTGGTGTTTAATTTTTCTTTTATCAAAGAGATGATGTAACAAATATAAAATGGGAGTCATTACTTCCACGATGAAATATAATGAGACAGTACTGGCTGTCAAACACACATTGAGCTACACATCAGTTACATATTTGTATTTTCTCAGGCACTATTTGCATCTAAATAGATGCACAAATGACATAATTTCAGCTGTACACTCAAATTACAATAGCCAAATAATTCTGTTCATGTGTTAAACTTGCTATAGTTTAATTTCACGTTGATTCATCTTTAAATATCAATGTCAAATGTAATTTAAGTCAATCACTGAAACATCAGTGCCACCTTGAGTAAGAAAAAGCATGGTGTGCATTAGTGTTCAATAATTCAACGGTCAGTCAAGTGTGTGTGTGTGTGTCTGTGTGTGTGTGAGAGAGAGAGAGCAATAGAGAGAAAAAGAGAAACTGAGAGAGATTACCTCTGTTTGCTGCAGTGCTTGTCAGCATTAACATCACTTCAAATTGCTAAGATGTAAATTTAAGTATACTTCTCAGCAGCAAGTGTTGCCATTCTTGTGAATTGACCTGTTTCATGTGATTTATGACCCCGTTGCCATGTTTGTGACCAAAATTCCATATAGAGTGTGCTGCGATGTGGGTTGCAACAAAATCCCGGCACAATGTTATATCTATTTATAAGTCTTGAAAAAGTGATACTGCTGTTTATTTACCTGCTAAAATTGTATTTTTCTTTCAACAAAGTTTTGTCTTTCAAGTGACATGAATTAATTTTGCCAAATTCAAGCACCGTTGAAGGAGGAGAACAGTAATTAAAACACTTGTTGGTTTTTGCTCATTTGTTCAGACATATCATTATCTGTATACGTGTCAATTATATTTATAACAGAAGTGAGTCGGATACAGTAAAGTGGAATTGCACATAATGTTGGACAATGTTAAATTCATAACACTCAGATGTATATAGGTACGTCATAACTTTAACACATTGTAATAACTAAAAAGTAATATAATATTCATATATAGCATATAATTAATGTGTATGTACTGTTAGTCAATAACAACACTGTAAAAGGGATTAAGGGAAAGGAGGCGGCGAGAACTGGCTTGACAATATAAATTATATTTGAATTATGAACTTAAACAAAAGACACAAACACACACATGACGGACATGTCTGTAAACGATCTCTCTCACACCATCTTCCGCAGTCGGCCTTTATCCCTCTCGGAGGCTTGATTAGCCTGATACGGGACCGGGTGTGTAGAATCATGACCCTGCCCCGCCCTCTGCCCTGTCACAAACGCATAAAAAGATTATGCATACTTTAATCAAACCACCAGATTACAATGTAAATATATTAGTCATACAGACTAAAATGTCTCAGTTGCTTTCTGTGTATCCTTCATGAGTTCTTACATTCATACAGACGGGATCATCACAGACGTTTTGTAAAATTGTGAACAAATCAGACCAGAAAGCAACACAAACATTTTTGTATCTTCTGAATGAGAGATGATTATGGTGATGAACCGCTGGGCGTGTACTCGCCGGTCACACATCAGACTCATCACCGTATGGAGATGAATCATGGATCAAATATATTGAAATGTCAGCAGAAGTCAAATTAGTCATCACTGAAACAGGTCAATAGTTTTCCATTGCTGAACAACTGTTTACAACCCTACTGGATCTTAGGGGTGCACTGGCATGAAGGCTCTGTTTGTTGCTCGTTTGTGTGTGTACGTCTGTGTGCGAGAGTGTGTGTGTGTGAACGAAAGAGAGGCCGATAAAGAGAGAGCACGAGGGTGATTTCCACAGATATGAAAAGTATTTTTGTTGCGGGGCTCTGTTTGTTGGTCACGACTAACAAACTAACAACTCCAGGTTGCTCCGGGGGGATTGTCCCTGTAATAAGTGCACTGTAAGTCGCTTTGGATAAAAGCGTCTGCCAAATGCATAAATGTAAGTGTGTGTGTGTGTGTGTGTGTGTGTGTGTGTGCGCGTATGTACTGTATGTGTGTCAGAGAGAGAGAGAGAGAGAGGGAGAGAGAGAGAGAGGGAGAGAGAGAGAGAGAGAGCACAAGGGCATTTTTCAACAGAAATGGAAATAAACTAGGATTTCATTGATATTGTTCATCGTTCTTATCCGATGTACTAATCCAGTGTCTTTTAATTGGTTATTTAGTTGTGGTAGCCTGTAGGGCTCTTTGAAATAACTGAAATAATTTGGCAAAGTGTTATGGAACCGTTATGTGGTAAAGATCTGGAACTACTTCATGGCCGTGTGTTTACTGGAAAATAACTGCACAACTTAAAACGTCAACCATGAAAATACGTATGAATAACATGCATCTGAAAATATGTACCTCACAATAAAGTACTAATTGTAAGCATGCCATGTTGTTCTTTAGAAGAATGCTTCTCACAAATAAATGGTTTGATTTGATCAGCAGCAATGTGCTGTGCTAAACATGACGGTGAATATTACTACATTCATTATAGACCTGTTGATTCAGATAATCAAATACAACAGCGCACTGTCAAACAGTTTCATATTTGGACTCTACTGTAACATGTCATAGAACATTGATGGATGGTATTTTACCAGTGCTAATGGATAGACACTAATTCCCATATATCTATAGGAATATTCTGGGGCAAGCTCAAATGTCAACATTTGTGGTTTAATAATGATTACTACAAAACTGTATTTGACTCGTCTCTCCTTTTCTTTAAAAAAAAAGCACAAATCTGGGTTCCAGTGAGGCACTTTTAATTGAAGTGAATGTGGACAATCAGTAAATCTTCAAATACTCACTGTTTCAAAAGTACAGCCACAAGACATAAACAATATGTGAGTAAACAACATGATTTTAGTGTGATAAAATAGCGTACTTACCTTATCTGTGTAAAGTTATAGCACATTTTACAACTTCATTGCCAAATCGAAATCGAATAATGCGCAAGTTTTAACAGAAGAATTAATGCAAGTACTTTTATATATTATAAGCTTCACATTTAAGCCTTTAAACCCTCCAGAGATTGGCCCCATTCACTTCCAAATATGTAAGTGCCTCACTGTAACCTCCGTTTTTGCTTTGTTTTTTCTTAATGAAAAGTAATGGTAATGTGGCAATCAACATCATTACATAAATGATATCTATAGCATTATATATATATATATATATATATATATATATATATATATATATATATATATATATATATATAATATTATTATTATTATTATTATTTGTATTTATTTTTTACAAACCTTTTAGTTATTATTTGTTTTGTGACAAAGTTTATGTCTGCTCTATATAAACAGACTCACATGCATTGAGTGGACAACAAAACCAGAATTAGCTAAAAACATTGTACTGCATTGTGTATCATGTTGTTGTAGCTGCCTTTAACTCACTCACTCACTCACTCACTCACTCACTAACCAACTAACTAATAAACCAACTAACAACTAACTAATGAACCAACTAACTAACTAACTAAACAACTCACCAACTAACCAGCAAACTAACTTACTAACTAACCAACTAAATCTGTTTCTCTCTCTTTTTAGATCCGGTTCTGGATGACTTTTTGCTCATGCACTGTGTTTTTGTCCCTAACGCTCAGCTGTGTCCTCTTCTCATGTCCCAATATCCTTTAAAACATATTCACACACTACTTATCACCAGTGTTGGCTGATGGTGGACAAAGTGGATGTGCCTTTTGTACATTTAAATTCTTTGCATTCCCAGAAGGTCTATCAGAAGATATTCTGGGGTCGATACAAGCTCAATCAACAGTATGTGTGGCATAATAATGATTACCATTAAATTTATTTTGACTCATCCCTCCTTTTCTTTTAAAATAAGCAGAATTCTGGGTTACAGTGAGGCACTTACAATGGAAGTGAATGGGGGCCAAATACTCACTGTTTCAAAAGTACAGCCACAAGACGTAAACAATATGTGTTAACATGATTTTAGTGTGAAAAATATCACAAAGTGTAAAGTTATATCCAATTTTACAACTTGACGTAAACCCTAAATTGA
This sequence comes from Moxostoma hubbsi, assembly GCA_032164185.1. Taxonomy (NCBI): domain Eukaryota; kingdom Metazoa; phylum Chordata; class Actinopteri; order Cypriniformes; family Catostomidae; genus Moxostoma; species Moxostoma hubbsi. Next base: position 43,399,655 of record JAVLUX010000011.1, on the reverse strand, counting down.
CCATAAAAACGACGATATAAAGAAATTTCCAGCTCACATTTCACATTTCTGCCTTTAAACCCTCTAAAAATTGGCCCATTCACTTCCGTTGTAAGTGCCTCACTATAACACAGATTTGCTTTTTTTTTTTTTTTAAAGAAAAGGAGGGATGAGTCAACATAAATTTTTGTGCTAATCATCATTATGCCACAAATACTGGTGATTGAGCTTCACTTGTACTGAACCTGGAATATTCCTGTAAACCTACAGGGGTGCAAATGCGTCCAGCTGTTTTTTAGGAATACTGTGTGCCAGTCCCAGGAATAGTGCCTGCTTTTGCATGGGACACAAATATTAGAATAAAATTAACCCCTCATGTTTCAAACCCATAGGACGTTCTTTCTTCTGTGAAACACAAAATTAGATATTGTAAGGAATGTTCAGAGTGCTCTTGTCCATATAAAAAAGTGACAAGGGACTGTCAACATATAGAAATCTCTGTTTGTGACACACGGGTGAGTAAATGATGAGAGATTACTCAACCTACTGAATCACAAAGGTTTTGTTTTAAAGTCCTTAGCTCTGATGCACCTATCACGCTGAGGCATCTCAGGGCAGTGAACAGGAGCGGATGGATTACAAACTCAATAACAAACGCAGGGTGATTCGTCTGGTGTTACAATGGGCTGCCATCAACACAGACCATCTTCAAGAGGAGGAGAGCTCGTACAACTTTCTGCAGGTCAGGACCTTCACCTGAGTCCTCTATTCTTTTCTCTGTATATGCTTCCTCTGGATTCTATGTTTCAGAAATACAATATCTCATATCACTGTTACGCTTACGATTCACAACTCTATCTTCCTGTTAGGTCTACCATTAGCTGTTCATTAAGTTACAAATCTTCCTGTCTTGAGGATATAAACTGTTAGATGTCACATCATTTCCTTCAACTTAATGAACTGAAGTGTTTGCTATTGGCTCTCCGTTATGCATCTCAAGCATTGGTAACCAGTTAGGTCCTTTATCTTCTAACTTGCATAACAATTTTAAGAACCTTGGTGTCATTTTCGATTCTGCAATTCTCTTAGATAAGCATGTGTCGTTGTTAAAGGAAGCTTCTTCCACCTTAGGTCCATTTCTATATTAAAACCGTTCTGGAAACTGTTATTCAAGCCATTATTACTTCTCGCCTGGATTACCGTAATTGCTTGTATGTGGGCCTGCCTCGGTCCTTCCCTTGCACGTCTGCAGATGGTTCAAAATGCAACAGCAAAATTTTTAACTGGTTCAAGAAAACGAGACCATATCACACATGTGCTGGCATCTTTTCACTGGTTACCAGTTCGTTTTAGAGTTGATTTTAAGATTTGCTTTTGGTTTTTAAGGCCTTGCATTGCCTTGCCCCGCAATATATTTGTGATCTTCTTCATCCACATCCTGCTCCGAGATCTCTCCAATTATTTCTCTCCATTCCACATTCTCGTTTAAAATCTAAGGGTGATTGGGCATTTTCAGTGGCTGCCTTCCACTTCATGTTAGGACTTCTCCTTCCCTTGTTATTTTTAAATCTAGTTTAAAGATTTTACTGTTTAGCTTTTGAGGTTGCCTGAGATGTTAACGCATTTGTTTACTTTAGTTCTTATTTGTGTTCTTATTTTTGTTTTTGTTATAATTTTATAATTTTATTTGCTTTTTGACCTTTTACTATTGTACAGCACTTTGGTTCAATGTCAGTTGCTTTTAAATGTGCTTTATAAACTAACTAACTAACTAACTGTCAATATTTCCTTATTTAAATAGCAATAATGTATTTATTGATTTATTTTAGAAGCTACAGACTATAGTTTAACTGCTTTGAGTTAGAAAAGCTTGTGAAGATTCAGTATCAATGTAGCTTCCCCAACATTGAATGTATGATATGACCCCTTTAAATCTAGTCAATGCACAAATCTGGACTGCTTGTTTTTAAAAATCTGAGTTTTAGCCTATTGTAGACATTGTTCTGTTGTCATTCAGTGAGTATTCTTTCTCAAAGACAGCATTCTTTTTGATGCAGGAGTTCTACAAGACAGTGTGTGAAGATTCCAGAATCATTCCAGCTCTGACAGATCAGCTGCCTGAACTGGAGAAGATCATCAAGCAAAAGTGAGAAAAGAGTCTTATAGATGAGAGAGATTTTAAATGAAGTGTCACAGAAAGCTATTACTATCACTCACTATCAATCGCATTGCATTTATTCACAGTTCAGATGATGGCAGGCCCTCACAGAAAAAGGTGAAAGGAAATATAACACAAATTCAGTGATTTTACCATTTGTCTTGTGATGGTATTGAATCAGCACTGAATCAATGTCATATGATTTTTTTCTAATTTAAGCATAAAATTCTGCTGCGTCAGTTCAGCATGGGGAATGACAGGCTGCAGGAGCGACAGCCAATCAGGAGCACCGATGAGAGTGAGTCATCAGGGTGCACCAGTGTCTATTAACTACGGTTCCCTTTCTGTCACTCACTCGAAGTTGTGTCGATGTAGTGACACTAGGGGTCACTCTTGAGAGCTCGGAAACACCTCTGATCTTTGATAAAAGGCCAATGGGAATTGGCGAGTGGTATTTGCATGTCCCTCCCCCGGACATATGGGTATAAAAGGAGGGGACGTGCATACCGCTCATTAGATTTTCTCTTCGGAGCTGAACAGTCGATGATTCAAGCTGTGAAGCAAACGATTTCCATCCCTCACCTCTGCTGGATCCTTACACCGCATTACAGCGGCTTTCTCCCCTTTCTGCACTGGTGCACTGTAGAGATCGCCCCTGGGCACTTCAGCAGATCAAAAAAGAGTATATTCCAGTTTTCCCTCACAAAAGAGAATATATTCCTAAAAGAGCAGCACACATCGGAACGTCTTTTTAAAGACCCGTCTTTTTAATGATGCCCTTCCGTTTGTGTGTTATTCCTGGTTGCGGTCGATACGTCTCGCCTTCTGACGGCCACGATCACTGTCTTTCATGCCTGGGTGCTGCCCACGCCAAAACATCTTTCGTGGATGCGTCATGTCCTCATTGCGAGGCAATGACCATGGCAATGTTGCAGTCGCGGCTGGCTTTTGTAAGAAAGCAAGCCACACCAGCGGCTCCCTCCCTTCCTTCTACCTACAGGTATGAGGCCAGCGGTTCCTGTGGTTTGCATTCGAGGGTCAGTCTTGGAAGTGGGCGTCCGCATTCTCAACTACCTCAACGACTGGCTAATCCTAGCTCACTCTGTGTTGTGTGCACACAGGGACCTGGTGCTCACGCATCTCAGCCGACAGACCGGCCGATTATACTGCTTGCGCCTAGCACCTTTCACCTCCCTCAAGCTGAAAATGTGCGTTGTTGATTCCCAGCAATGTTCACAGATGTGTCCCATGGTTGATTTCCTCCTTGCCCTGCGGCAGATGAGTTTGCAGAGAAATTCACTGCCAGACCAGCACCTGTGCTGGGACAGGTGCTGCGCATGCGCTGGTTCCCTATAGACGATCCCTTGTATTTGTAATGCAATGTATTTCCACTGAAAAATGTTTCCCGATTGGCAAACTGCATCTTCCTTGGGCAGAGGAGACCCCTCTGCTCCAGTCTCCATGCTCATAGAGTTTCCTCCCCATGGGACTTCTCCACATGACATACTTCTGACTAGACTCGGCAAGACCATGTGATGTATTTCCACTTGATCCTCTCCGTGGTGTCTTCCCCTCCTGGTTACTTTCGTAACCTCAGTTCCCCCTCCTGCCACAACGCTGAACTACCACTGAAGTGGCCGGTACCTTATTCTCGGCTCCTCAGCACAAAACCTTATGAGTGGTATGCATGTCCCCTTCTTTTATACCCATATGTCCGGGGGAAAGGCATGCAAATACCACTCACCATTTCCCATTGGCCTTTTATCAAAGATCAGAGGTGGTTCCGGGCTCTCAAGAGTGACCCCTAGTGTCACTTCATCAATACAATGTCTTATTCCATCCATCAGGGAACGGAGGTTACGAAAGTAACTAGGACGTTTTTGGCAGAAGTTAGTTTTAATCATAATTCACCATAACAATAGTTTTAATACAATTAATCACAGTGTTACTACAATAATATGGTGTTAATATACAGTAGTGACCATTTAATTTCAAACCAACAATTTAATTTTGTGATAATTATGATTGGTGATACTTTGGTTACTGTAGTAAAACCATGGTTCATTTTTGTAAGGGAAGGTTAGGGTTAGGTTTAGGGGTTGGTGTTGGGTGTCTCTGAATAAACATAATAAAAACACTGCAGTGATACCCCTACACTATTAGAATTTAATAAGAAATGTAAATATTACTATTAAATTAAACTATTATTACTAAAGTAATGATCTATGTAAAAAGGGCAATGAGAAGTTGGCAGAAAGAATTTGCATGTTCCGCCCCCGGACATACGGTATAAAGGCGGGGAAATACGTCTGTTTCATTCAGAAATTTTCTTCGGAGCCGATGGTCGTGTATGCAGCGAGCTGCGAGTCACACACACCTGCTCCTCTTACCTCTGGTGATCTGCTGTTGGATCTACGGCACACTTCAGTGGCTTTCTCCTTCTCTGCACGGCAGTGCAATTTGCCCCTGGGCACTTCGACAGCGCAAACTAAAAGAGTTTATGAAAGAGTGATTTTCTCTAAAAGAGTATTATCCTCTAAAAGAGCAATACACAGCGGCGTTGAACGTCCTTTTTAGGACGCGTTTTTATAAAGATGCGCCTTTCCGCCCCTGTGTAGTTCCTGGATGCGGTAGAGTGCTCTCCGCTTCAGATGGCCACAGGCGCTGTCTCGTGTGTCTGGGCTGCGATCACACCGAGGAAGCATTTGTGGATGGTTCATGTTCTCACTGCGAGAACATGACCATGGCAACGTTGCGGTTGTGGCTTTCCTTCAACCGAAGGAACGCTACTCCAGCTGCCCCCTGCGTCGCTCCTTCTTCCCACGGGATTGAAGACGACGCGGCTGGCGATGGAGGCGATCTGAGGATGGCAGGTGGCTCGGCTTCACCGGGTACACCCAAGCGAACCACCCGCCCCCCGGCATGCCCGTTGACTTCCGTCCAGGCTCGAGGCAACAGTGGCTTGCCTCACAGCCAGCCTGCCTATTCTCTGGAGCCCCCCGAAATGGATGAGCTTGCCGCTGCATCGGAGAGTGGTCCAGCATCTGACGCGGATGACCAGTCTGGGCTGCCGCCTTCAGGCCAGCATGCCCAGGCTGTGGCTGACGCCCAGATGTCCGACATGCTTGCCCGGGCTGCCGCCAGCATGGGGCTGGACTGGAACCCTCCGTCCTCCCCACAGCCGACACACATGTGATCCTAAGACTGCGGCCGAGCTACGTGCCTGAGGTTCCTATCACGCCCTTCAGAGACCAGGTAGTGAACCTGCAAGCGCCGCCCCGGGAGGAGGCAGACCCATCCTCTTCGTTGCTGTGTCCGGTACATGCTTTGCGTACCTTCTTGGACCGCATGCAGAGCTTTAGACGTTCTGAGCAGCTCTTTGTCTGCTTTGGTTGACAGCGGAAAGGGAACGCTGTCTCTGTCAATCCCCCCCCCGGGTTGGGCAACACCTAATACCTTTGCGAGATTTTACAATCTCAGGGTAGAGTCAGTTTCGTCCCGTGTTTTCTCAGGTCCGAGCCAGTAGAACTCAGTAACATGCTGACGGACTGACTGGGTGGATCGATTGCACCTAGCACCCTTTACCTCAATTGAGGTAAAACTGTGCTCTTTTTCTCCCAGGCGATCCCACTCACTCGGCTCCCTGGATGACTCCTCCCTAGCCCTCTGGGTCCGACCCAATCCACTGCGGGTATTCAGATCTACCCTGTACTGGAATAGGTGCTCCACAGGTCAGGGCTCATTCGTGGACTTCCCCCCGTGTGTATTTTCCGCGGTACGGTCACCTTACGAGCAGACCTGCGTCTCTCTTGGGCAGTTGTCGCCGTGTCTGTAGCAACTCCTCCCTCCGAAGAGGCGGGATCTACCAACGCGCCACTTCCCACATGTGACCTAAAAGCCCATGTGGTGTATGTCACCATTCTTACCTCCCTCTCTCTGGGCAGCTGTGGTTTCCGCAGGGTCTTTTCCCCCTGAAAGAATAGGAAACTGGGTAAGAATTATTTTTCTCATTAATTTCAATTATTTTTGAAAGTCATTGTTGCTGTAAAATCTGAATTTGATAGAAATTCAGAAAACATATTAAATTAAAATGTATTTTATTTTCAATTAAAATCATTTAATATTAAACAGTGTAACAGATTAATTGAAAACAACAGAAATATTTCACAAGTGAACACACAGAGATGTTGAGCAATCATTAACTTCATTGTGTCATGATTATAAAATAATCAGATTATATTATTATATGTTTTATTGTTCGATTAATTGTGTGTTGTAGTCCTCTTTAAAGTGTACTGCAGTGATCACACCTACACCACTATCAGAGTGCCCGTCGCTGCATCTGTCAGAGAGGTCATCTCCGCAGTTACCGATAAACTGGGGTCAGGTGATGACCATCTGCTCATTCACATGAGCTCAGCTGGAGGTGAAAACACACATACACACTTTCATTTCTTATTTTTGTATTGACGGCATTTCCTCTCTTTTCATTTGTGTTTGATTAATTGGTGGTTTGTAGTTCTCTTTGTCCTCTGGCTGACAGTCTGAGCTCTGTGTCGCACCCATCGTAGCAAACATTTCAAATTCTGCATCTCAATGCTGCTGCTCTGTGTTGGTGTGTGTGATACAGATGTTCCACTGCCAATTCACACACATATAATGCACTGTGACCCAATGCTGACCTCACAACACACACAAACAAACAGTCACATTTGTGTAGCGGCCCCTAAAAATCTGAGACCACATAAAAAATTTTCCCTCCATTAAACCTTACATATAAACAGAAAGTTTAAAGGGATTTTAAGACATTTTTTAAGAAATATTTATTAGATTCTGCAATTTAGATTAGTTTCTATCACATGAAGCCCATTTTTCTCCACATATTTCATCTAATGAATCAGTGTTTCCAGTGTTGCTTAGAAGTGGCCTGTTGGGTATATGAGTGTATGTGTATGCTTGTTTGTATGTGTGTGTATCTTTGGTATCAGCATATGGTTATTATGCAGATGTATCACTACTGTCACACTGCATGATGAAGAGGAGGGTGAAGGTTCAGTGTTGGAATATGCACACACACTGTTATGGCAACCAGACACAATAACACACTGCATGACCATGGTGTCAACTCCAGTTGAGGGAAATGTGTGTATGATGTGCTATTTAAAAGGTAAAAAGGTAAAAAATACTAGAATGGGTGTTTCAGTGACTGATCCATTAAAGCTGATGTTAGTAGCTGCTGGTTAAAACTGATCTCTGAATGAGCAACTAGGTGACGATGGTTGTTTTTTATATGTGAACGCAAAATCTAAAGAATAGTATAAGTAATAACAATGTGTAATGTGTGTGTGTATGCATGTTTGCCAGATAAAGTGCTTCTGAAGCCGTGTGATGTGTCCATCTTCTCTTCACTGAGCATTAATGGCCGTCTGTTCATCTGCCCAAGAGACCAGCTCAACTCTTTGGTGTGTGATAGGTGCTGTACACACACACACACACATACATGGACCTTTTGGCTGGTTGATTGACTGATTTATTGATTGTTCATGTAGTCTCCACTACCAGAGCAGGAGGGACCATCTGCAGGATCCATGTCCACGTTTGAGCTCATGAGCTCTAAAGATCTGGCTCATCAGATGACCCTCTATGACTGGGAGCTCTTTGACTGTGTACATGAGGTACATACACACAGTTCTGCATTTTTAGGGATAATTCTATCCTCATTTACTAATCCTCATGTTGTTCCAAACCTGTATGACTTTCTTACTCCCAGGAACACGAAAGGGAATGCTTTGCAGAATGTTCAGGCTGCTCTTTTGTAGGGCTGTCAACAGAGCTAAGAATTTAAATTCGATTTTTAACTGAAATATAACCAGTAATTCAAATTATATTCTAATTATATAGACATTATTTCAGGTAGGGGAAAAATCTACTAGACAGCTGATTTTTAAATTGACATTGTCTCCGACATCCACAAGAGGGTGCTATATAATATAAACCAATCAGCACCGTGTTGTAGTGATTGTTTATTGCAAAGAACATATCTGGCATAGATTTAGCCAGTTCATATTCTCAAATATTAAGTACAAAGTAAAACGAGAAAAGAAATGCTTCTATAGACCGTTCTTTGTTAACTTAGTGTTGCATAGTAATCTATACCGATGCCGTACTACTATCGCAGACTCAAGCTTTGTAATACCGGCGATACCACAGTGTTAAGACCAGACACAACCACCAAAGACCTCCACCTCTGGGGGATGTTCAATTTGATCACATCTGCCTTTTTCATTACAAGCACACACGCTAGACGGACATCTTTGACCATTGTGTTATGTCTCGCTGTTTTTACAATGTCTCGCGCAGTAATGATGCATTTTTTAGACGCTCTGTCAATTTTAAAGGAAATTCAACCTTTAAAATGTATCTCGAGGAACGCACGTTCTGTTTCATTTGTTGCACTTTGCCTGTCTTAGCCCAAGAATGTAAGTCATCATCAGTGCTTGGCATACACCCAAAATTGCTTTTTTGACAAATAATCGAATTTCAAATTTTCCAAACTGTAAAAATTGAATGGAACATGTGTTCTTCAATTCTGTTTTAGCACGAGCTGATTTATCACACGTTTGGGCGTCAGCATTTCAAGAAGACCACGGCTAATCTGGACCTGTTCTTGAGGCGGTTTAATGAGGTCCAGCTGTGGGTGGTGACAGAGGTGTGTTTGTGTCCCACACTCAGCAAACGAGTCCAACTGCTCAAGAAATTCATCAAGATCGCTGCACAGTGAGTCTGTGTCATCTCATTAAACCACATGATGTGCACGTGGGTGTAATGAATCATTTTGTTCTGCAGAGGGTTCCTTGATGTGTGTACAAATCTTATGATTTATGTGTTGTATATTGTAAATGTGTGCTGCGGTAGAGAGTGTGAGATGTGTATTATATTTAAAGGCATAGTTCAGACAAAAACAAAGAAAAAAAAAACAAAAACCACAAAAGGAGATGTTTAGCCGAATGTGCAAGCTGCTGCTTCCCATAAAATGGAAGCATACCAGGGGCTGTCAAGAACCCAAATTGACAAAATAGTGGCATAAAATTATCAATATGACTGATTCGCTGTATTCCAAGTCTTTTGAGTATTAAAATAGCTTTTGTGTGAGGAACAGGCCGACATCTTATCCTCTACGGGAGCTCTCGAATCTCATTTGCACGTATGCATATTCCAGCATGTCAAGACGTGTGAGGTTTGACATAAATGACACCAAACATCATTTGTTCTTTTGTGTCTAGTAACTATAGGGTTGGGAATCGTAAGTAATTTTATGATTCCGCTTCCAATTCCTCTTAAATAATCAGGTTCCTTAAGTAACGATTCCAGTAATTTTTTGTCCTTTTGTTTAAAGGTGCAGTATGTAAGATTCAGAAACCCTTGTTATTAATGACACCTGTGGCCATTAAGTGAACTGCAGCCAGATACCTGTTGCTCATACTCCCGCTTGTGCACACACTCCATAGGGACTCGAGTGAGCGAGCATCGACCAAAACAATGACGTAACGTACAAAGAAACTGAACGTGATCCACCGGCATCATGCTGACAGATGAGGTAACATAATTAAAATATCACAGTTATGACAGTCCAATGATAAATTGGCAGACAGAATTTGCATGTCCCTCCCCCGGACATACGGGTATAAAAGGAGGGAATCATGCATCTATCCATTCAGATTTTTTCTTCAGAGCCAAGCGGTTGTGCGATCAGTGAGCTGAGATCACTTATTGTTCCACTAACCTCTGCAGAGCTTATGCTGTTGGATCTACGGCACATTAAGTCTATATTCAGTGAAAAATGTCTGTCTGTTCGTCATACAAGCTTATCATCTGGCATCAGTAGACTTGGAATGTAAAACATGTTGTATGTGCTACTTTTATGACACTTTTATTATGCTTTTTGTAACTCAACAGCCCCAGTCCCCATTCAAATTCATTTTATAGAAAAGAGTAGGGCTGGGCGATATGGCTATAAAAGTCATATCTCTATATTTTTCAACAATTATGTATTTGCTCTGAAATGGCTATAAACTATTTTTTTTCTTCAACCAAACAGCATTGAAGCATGATGGTAGAATATAGTTAAAAAGAATTCACTAAATTAACATTTTCATTTATGTGTACCAATATACAAGAATACATAGTAAAAAAAAAACATGATTTACCTTCATATACAGTGTTTTTAGTAAAACATTTTTGTGAAGAAACAGCGTTTGCAAAAACTACAAAATATTTATGCTATATTTACTTCAACTGGAGCTTTTATTTTTATGAAAAATTAAAGTGCAGTTTGTATTGATCCTCCTTGTGAAAAGCTGTCCTCTCTATTTCTGTGTTATTGTGTCACCTTTTTAGATTTGTATAATAACTTTTTTCACAATGTATGTGAACCGCTCTCAGACTGCTGAAAACAGTGTATCATAAGCCCTGCGCGTGCACACAGAACAGCACATCACCTGTTCACTCTGAAGAACACACAAATCATGTATTATTTGTCTTTAATTGCAGCCTTTTGTGGGTTTACTAATCACATATGACCATGTTATTTTGATTGATTGTGAAGCCCTGAAGCGTCGTGAACTTAGTAATAACACGTTTTTTTAGGCAACGAAGTGGCCAAATTAAATAAAGTTAAAATCAGTGTGATACAGTATGCACGATAATTGCTTAATTTTATGTCACCAGCAAAGTGATCATGATTTTATCATGAGTATTCAATATACTGCCCAGTCCTACAAAAAAAGCACCTTTAACATTCTACAAAACACCTCTTTTTTGAGACAGAAATTAATACTGTTTTTGAATGATATGAGTGTGAGTTAAAAATACGAGCATTTTCAAAGTATCCCTTTAAATCAACGCAGACACAACAAGTGCTTGTGTTTTAGCACAGACTGTGTTTAACTGAGTGGTGTGCATTTGCTGTTTTTAAGCTGTAAAGAGTTTAGGAATCTGAACTCATTCTTTGCCATTATCATGGGCCTGGGAAACCCAGCCATCTGCAGACTCAGTCAGACATGGGAGGTGAGCACTTTATACTGACGTAGACAATACACACCCTTTCAGACAGACACACATACACATCATGAAAAAATTTAGTTCCTAAACAGAAAATGGCATGGCAAATTTAATATTGATTCAGATCTCTCAATTTCAATATATTTCAACATGTTGCTCTCTCACAGAAACTGCCCAGCAAGTTCAAGAAGTTTTATGGAGAGTTTGAAAATCTGATGGTGAGTTTAACATGATGGACAGTTTGGTTCCAGAACTAAAAATTCCATTATTTTTCTCCACAGTTAAATGCATTTTTAACGATAACCTATGAAGCTTTAAAGACAGAGAGCTCCGAGGTTGAGAATCATTCTGGTGAAGCCATCAGTCTGTGTTATTTAAACTTCAGAATCATTTTAATTGTAAAATATCTTAGAAGAACTACACTACCCAAGAGAAAGATCCACCAATCAGAGAATCGGCCAACAAAGCACACCAAAAGACCTCTGCAGCGTCAGCCCAATTTCATTATTCACTGTGATTTATTTTATTTTACAAAATAATGTCGAGTCACTCTTCCTACACTCTCAAAATACTTTTGCAGTAAAAGTACAAAATATTGTTTCTATACTTCTAATAAACAACTTTAAATCAATAATTTTACATTTTTCTATAGTTTTTAATTTTATTATGTCATTTGCAATGCTCCATGGGGTTGTAGTTCATTACCTCTGATTTATTTTTTTGCTTCAAATCTACTTAAAGATTCTACTACTTTATGTCATCTGTAAAGGAAATCAAAGATCTTGTCTCTGTCTTTCTTTTATTGTAGGATCCTTCCAGGAATCACAGAGCGTATCGACTAACAATGGCCAAGTTAGAACCACCAATCATCCCTTTCATGCCTTTATTAATTAAAGGTGAGCTTTATAATACTCCAGTAAACATTGTAAGCCAAGTAAACAAAACTGTAAATCCAGCTGTTTTTACAAATAATTTTGCAGCTTTTAAGCAAAATGTAATTAGAGTTAAAGTTAACATTTGCCATACAGTATATAAATACATACATACAGTTGTAGTCACAAGTTTATATAAATCTTATAAACTTAGGTTCTCCGAATTCCTGACATTTAATCATAGAAAACATTCCCTGTCTTAGGTCAGGTAGGATCACTACTTTATTTTAAGAATGTGAAATTTCAGAATAATAGTTTAAATAATTATTTATTTCAGCTTTAGTTTCATTCATCATATTCCCAGTGGGTCAGAAGTTTACATTGCCTTTAATTTGCTGGAATTTTGTCCCATTCCTTCAGACAGAACTGGTGTAAATTATTCAGGTTTGTAGGCCTCCCTGCTCACTCATGCTTTTTCAGTTCTGTCCACAAATTTTTGCATCAAGGTCAGGACTTTGTGATGGCCACTCCAATACCTTGACTTTGTTGTCCTTAAGCCATTTTGCCACAACTTTGGAGGTATGCTTGGGGTCATTGTCAATTTGGAAGACCCATTTGTGACCGAGCTTTAACTTCCTGGCTGATGTATTGAGATTTTGCTTCAGTATATCCACATCATTTTTCTTATGTTGCCATCTATTTTGTGAAGTGCACCAGTCCCTCCTGCAGCAAAGCACTCACACAACATGATGCTGCCACTGCCTTTAAGGAGTGGATTCCAGATGCTCCACACAAACAAAATAGTCCATTGGGTGGGGGGACAGGCAGTTGAAGGGGGCACAAGGGGAGCAGAGGAACGAGACAAAACAGAAGACCGGGGTGGAACTTGCGGAGCAAGAGACTTGGGCGTAGACGTCAGGGCTGGATACCAAGGAGGAGCAGGTGGACCTGGAGACTTGGGTGGAACTGGTGGAGTGGAATGCCCTGACAGAGCTGTACGGAAGGTCGCCCATGGTGGAGCTTTTGGCAAAGCCAGAGGGATGGAGAACCAGGGTGACACTGCAGGCTCAGAGGACCAAGGTGGAACTGGAGGCACAAGAGATCTCGGTGAAGCTGAAAGGATGACGGACCATGGTGTAGCCAAGGGGCCAAGGAGCCACGGTGGGGCCGAAGGGTGGATGGGTCGACGGGTCTAGGTAGAGTCATGGGCTTGGAGGGCCGAGGTGGAGATGGAGGGAAGGGAACCCTTGTGCTGAAACCACAACTCCGAAGACCATGGATGATCTGTCTGGACAGAAGACCTTATTCGCGCCAGTGGACCCTAAGGGCTGAGGAGAGCTGGCTACAGGGAAGAGACTATGTCAGAAGGCCCAGGAGGTGGACACAGGGCCAGGACTGGGTCAGGAGTCCTGGGAGGCGGACAACGGACCAGGACTGCAGTGGAGCTACTGGAAGAGCAGCTGTAAGAGGAGTCTCTGGGAGAGCGGATGGAACCGCTGGAGGCGGAGTCTCTGGGAGAGCGGACGGAGTCATGGTAGACTCTGAGGGCAGAGTCGTGGAAGACTCTGAGGGCGAAGTCACCATAGACAGGAGCTCTATCAGCGGCTGGGAAACAACCTCCATGGTCGTGAGCAGGGGCAGTGACAAGGGAATGACTTCCATGGTCGAGAGCACTGGCAGTGATAGGGGATCAACCTCTGTAGTCATGAGCATGGGCAGTGACAGGGGAACGGTCTCCGTGGTCGTGAGCACAGGCAGTGCCTGGAGAGTAGGAGCCCTTCTTCTCTTCCGATTCCAGATGGCCTCGAGCACAGACTCGGAAGGCGGAGCCATGCTAGGCTCGATAAAGGATGGCAGAGCCATGGGAGGCTCGAAGGGCGGAGAGCAATTCCACTAGGGCAGAAGCTGGCCTGACTTTGGGATGGACGAGGCTACAGATTCTTCAGATGAACATGGTGCCTTCAGGCTTTTGGAAATTGCTCCCAAGGAAGAACCAGATTGTGGAGGTCCACTATTTTTTTCTGAGGTCTTGGCTGATTTATTTAGATTTCCCATGATGTCAAGCAAAGAGGCACTGACTTTGAAGGTAGAGCACAGGTTCACCTCCAATTCAGTACACCTTCTATCAGAAGCTAATTGGCTAATTGTCTAAAGGCTTGACATAATTTACTGGAATTGTCCAAGCTGCATAAAGGCACAGTTAACTTAAAATTCTGACCCACTGGAATTGTGATATAGTCAATTAAAAGTAAAACAATCTGTCTGTAAACAATTGTTGGAAAAATTACTTGTGTCCTGCACAAAGTAGATGTCCTAAATGACTTGCCAAAACTATAGTTTGCTGATATGAAATCTGTGAAGTGTTAAAAAAATTAGTTTTAATGACTTCAACCTAAGTGTATGTAAACTTCTGTCTTCAACTGTAGATGACATGACTTGCTAAAGCTAACTTAAATTGTAAAAAATTGTAAAGAAAATCAGGGGACACTTTTCCTTAAATGTGAACCACAAATACCATTTGAAACAGAGACTTCAACTGGCTAACATAATTTTGCCCTTTCAGACATGACTTTCACACATGAGGGTAACAAGACGTTTACTGAAAGATTGGTCAACTTTGAGAAAATGGTGAGTTTTCTGAGATTCTCTCTCACCATTTCTATAACTGTTTAAATAAGACTGGCAAAAAAAATATTTTTTTTTCTGTTTTCCAGAGAATGATTGCTAATACAGTCAGAATTGTGAGATACTGCAGAAGCCAGCCTTTCAGTAAGTCAGTTCATAAGTAAAAAATACTTTCTTTCATTCATTTAACACAAAAGGAGAAATTTTAAAGTGTGTGTTTATTTATTTAAAGAGTTCCGCAGTCATACAGTTGCTTTGTGTGAGGTTTCATTATGGTCATGGTTCATCATCGTCAGCAAACTTAATGATGGCATTGGAGCTATGTGTTGCCACACAGTCATGTGTGTACAGGGAATACAGGAGTGGGCTGAGAACACAGCCCTGCGGGGCTCCAGTGTTGAGGGTCAGTGATGAGGAGATGTTGCTGCCCATTCTAACCACCTGACGTCTGCCTGACAGGAAGTCCGGGATCCAGCTGCACAGCGAGCTGTTTAAGCCCAGAGCCCAGAGTTTCACACCAAGCTTGGAGGGCACTATGGTGTTGAATGCTTAGCTGTAGTCTACAAACAGCATTCTCACATACGTGTTCCTTTTTTCCAGGTGGGATAGAGCAGTGTGTATTGTAGATGCAATGGCATCATCAGTGGAGCGGTTGTTGTGGTAGGCAAACTGCAATGGGTCCAGTGAGGTGGGCAGCACAGGGCAGATGTAATCTCTGATTAGCCTCTCAAAGCATTTGCTGATGATGGGGGTCAGAGCAACAGAACGCCAGTCATTTAAACAAGTGATTTTTTTATTGCTTTTGTACAGGCACAATGGAGGACATTTTGAAGAATGTGGGGACTACAGAAAGGGAGAGGGACAGGTTGAAAATGTCCGTAAAAACACCAGCCAGATGGTGCGCGCACGCTCTGATGACACGGCCCGGAATGCCATCTGGACTCGCGCCTTTACGGATGTTCACCCGTCGGAAGGATCGTGTTACATCCGCAACAGAGACGGAGAGTGAACCAACCTCTGTAGCGTCGGGCGCGAGTGCTCTCTCCACGAGGGCAGTGTTATTGTCCTCGAAATGAGCTTGAAATGTATTAAGCTCATCCGGGAGAGAGGCAGCAGTAATTACGGCAGAGTTTTTATTCCCTTTGTAGTCTGTGATGATGTTAATTCCCTGCCACATACTTCTAGAGTCGGTGGTATTTAACTGTCCTTCATTTTTGTGCCTGTACTGATAGAGTTACGGAGGGCATAACTGGCTTGTTTATGCTCCTCCGCGTTCCAGGAATTAAAAGCGGAGGTCCGCGCATTAAGTATTAAACATTAACAACATCCTCTACACACTTCCTGATGAAACACATTACGCTATCAGCGTAAACCTCGATGTTGTCAACAGTGGCAGACCGGAACATCTCCCAGTCCGCGTGATTGAAGCAGTCTTGTAGCGCAGAGTCTGATTGGTCCGACCAGCACTGGATCGTTCTGAGGGTGGGTGATTCTTGTTTCAGATTCTGCCTGTAAGCGGGCAGAAGCAGAACGGAAGAGTGGTCTGATTTGCCAAATGGTGGGCGGGGGAGGGATTTGTAGCCATCCAGGAAAGGAGAACGTAGATTCGGAACTCAGTTGCTAGGACAACAGTAAACAGTCACACACAGTCTTTACACCCCACACCACGGCAGCGACATCTATTAGTTAGTTTATTTGTCATATATTTCTGTGGTTCCACCAGACTATTGGGGTGCAAATAGCTGCACTGTGTGGCATATGCTATTTATTCTGGGGTGCAAATAGTCTCCAATAAACTTTTTGGGTGTACAAGTTGATATTGTTACATTGAGATGTGCAAAAGAGCTTATTTTAAAACCACCATTGGGAAAAGCAATGGTTAAAAATTACATAGAAATTTAACAGTAAATCTTGTAAAGGTTATAAAAAAGTACTATAGAGTTTTATAGATTTGTAGAAAAAATGGTAGAAACAATTTGATATTTTCTATAGATTTTTATAGATCATTTTCCATTTATATAATATAGAATAATTTCTTATTCTTATAAGAACATTTCTTTACAAATATGCTTCTGGTAAAGTGGGACAGCATATTTAAAGAAGATTTATGAGTTTATTGTTAACTTATATGTAAATAATAATGAAAAAAATGGCAGTACAGTGCATAATGCAGTGTATTTACATCAGTGATTGTCCTACCTTCTTCATCAATGGCAAATGGATTAAATACAGATGCAGGTTTTTTTTCAATGAGTAGGTAAAGTAAATATTCACTTCATTCAGTGTTGTTTTTGTTTTCTGTCTTTTAAAGCATCCCATTACTGTTTTACTCTGTGACAAAGAGCTTCAAACGATTCAGCCCGCACATTACACAAATTGTGTTTGTAAAAAATTACAAAACTGTGTTTTTTTTGTAGTCATCCTTCCCAAAGCTCAAAGAACGGAAGAGCTGCCGACTCTGCTCCGGGGTCCGACCGACCCGTTGCTGGATGGCCTTTCTCAGTTATAATCCAAGAGGTTAGCGGCGGGCGTTGTTGTGCCGCCAGCTGCACCTCCCCGGAGAGCAGGGGCAACAGGCGGTCCACCCACTGATCAGGAGGCCACCTCCAAACCTAAGAGGTGAGGAAGGTCTCCGGATCGTTATTCAGCCCCATTTTGGTAAGGGCGACCTGTGGAATGGGCTCCGAGGAGGTCGCAGCACCAGCCCCCTCTCCGGCGATCAGGCTCCATAGCATCTGCCGGTCCTCCGCTTGTGCCTGGAGCAGGACTTGGAAACGTTGTTCCTGCTCCCGGCATATCTCCATGAGGGCCTGATGTTTGGACTGCTGGATGTTGGCGAGGGTATTGAAGACTTCGCCCTGCGGTGAAGACTCCATGACAGCATTTCTCAGTAACTGTAACAAAATCTTTAGTTCGGGCAATGGAGGAGTCAGGAGACAACGAAGCAAGTTCAAGGTCAGTATTCTGGTTTCTTTCCCTCTGCTTGAAACAACGGTAACCGTCGTTATAAATAAACATCAATACAGCAAAGACTAGCACACTCTGGCTGCGGTGCTCTCGGGTCTCTCCCCTCTGATGCTGTGGCATGGCTCTTAAGTCTCCCTCTGCCATCACTATAATGAGAGACAGGTGTTAAAGATCATTGTGAACAAGGTGACGAGCCTTATCACTCTCTCTCTCTCGCAGACCGACACATGACCACGCCCCCCATTCCAGATATACTTTTAATTATTGGGCCTCATGTGCTCAGATAGGAGAAAAAGGCAGGCCTTCACACAGTCAGAAAGCCTGACTGAGGCCTGTAGGAACATGCAAAGCCAAACAGCACCAAAATCAAGAAAACAGTGTAAAAACAGACTACAGATCTCATCAAACCTTGCTCAATTTCAGTACCGTCGTTCCCTATAAGCAGACTGTGCAGTCTGAGTAGGGCACCAACTCACTAGGGGGGCATCATCTTACACTAGGAGGGCACCACAAAGTCTACTGGCTGCCCTTACTCGGACATTATATGTTAATCAAGGACACGGAAGCAGTTGCGGAACACAGATGATTGCTTTGCGCTCATATCACGCGACCCCCCCACCCCCTGCGCGCGTAGGGCATCAATTTGGCCAGTGGCGGCCCTGCTCACTGTACACCAAGGTGTGAAATTCTAAAGGATCAAACTCTTAACTCCTTTTGGAGGAAACGCACAACAGAGCACATCCCTCAACCATGATGTCATCGAGAGTATAAATCCCCAGAGATTCCTCCTAAGCCTTGCTACCAGCGGCAGGATTCGCCATGCCTAGTTGCAGTCCTGCTATTCCCAGGTGTAGCATCGCTGCACAAGGAAGTAATATACGTACCTGAACTTTGGCCATACAATCTCCATCTCACTGGACAAGCCAAGATTCTCAGTGTTCCACTTAGGACACTAACGGATACGAAGGAGACCGCTGAGCAATCCATGTCTCACCCCTTTTGGATGATTTGCAAGATTTTTCTTCCTTCTTCATCCGAGTCAACTTTGCTGATATCTCCACCAACCCACCATGAATCAGCTGCCGTACCGGCCGCCGACAGAGCGAGGAAATGGACTCCCATCATCATCCGAGCTTCAAGGAACCAAGTCCTCATGAGACTCAAGTAAGACGCTTACATCTTTGCAGAGATAGATTATTATATTGTTTTGTTCTTGTGTATCAAGGTTATTGCTTGTACAGTTTACGGACCGCATAGTCCACTCATTGCTGCTAATAATACTCAAGGTATTAGTGTAAATTACTGTTACCACGAATGAGATTTGCTGTGTCGTCGTCCAACCACGTTGGGCTATTTGTGCATTTCCGCCATCTTGGGTGAGACCGTTGTTGTGTTCATTTACTTATATATATTAAAGAATACTCAAAGTCTTAATGAACATCTTGACTTTTGTTTAATCAGCCACCAGCCATGTCTCATGCTACAGTGTACCCTTGCTGTATTCTTCTGTCGCTTTTATACTTAATATAGAGGCATCAACATTGACATCTAGTGGTAAAAATTGGTACTTACAATAATTTCATATCATTACAACTGGCACACTGAGTTTATCCATTAAAGAACCATTCACCATTGGTTTGCGAACTGTTCACCACGCCTCTGAGTGATAAAACTAATGGTTGCCATCTCTCCCATGATCACTAAACCAACTTTGGTGCCATCACCCTGTTCTCTCTCTCTCTCTCTCTCTCTCTCTCTCTCTCTCTCTCTCTCTCTCTCTCGTACTAACAGATAACTTGGCAATAGAGCCTAGCTTTGTCCCTAAGTTATCATACCAGCAGAGACACGTGTTAAATGGGCAGACGCCATTAACCAGTCTCTCCGGCCACAGTCGTGCCAACATTCTCTGGCCGGAATCTTTGCGCGACGCATTCTCCACTAGAGCCATGCCCGTCATTTTGTGCACTTCTTCTCTCCTTATACACACACACACACACACACACACACACATACACACACACACACACACACACACACACACACACACACACGCTACCCTCCTCTCATGTATTATAGGCTTATCTGTTACCTTATCTAATCATGTTAGTGTTTAGATTATAGTTGGAAGTCGTAAGTTTATCAACTGCATTGTATTAATTATTAGTTGATATTACTGTATCAATAAACTTTGTTATACTTTAAAGAGTAGTGTTTTGGTATTATTCTGCATGCACATGTGCCCAGGGCTGGCAGGGAATGTTAGCGCTCGAATTCAAGCCTTCAGTGTTTTCCTTTTGAATGTCGATGTTCTCCGGACGTCGACTTTCCTAAGAGAGCAGTCCTATATTGAGACTGTCTGCTATACTGTCTGGTTATTAGTCCCTGATTTCAGGGTGGTGCCCCGGAAATATTTATCCTTATTAATATTCTATTGATTTTGATAATTGATAATTATCTTTCATGATTGTTGATTTGAAGGATTAATAAGCTAATGTTGATTCTAACCAATGTTCTATTGATTTTAATTATTAATAATTATCTTTGATAATTATTAATAATTATCTTTGATAATTATTAATTATTGCTAATAACCAACCCCACTCCTGATTGAAGCCCCAACATGACAAAGTTATACTGTAAGGCAGTGGTTCCCAACCCTGTTCCTGGAGGCCCCCCACATTTTGTATATATCCCTTTTCTGACACACCCAATTCAGGTCTTGGAGTCTACACTAACAAGCAGATGAGTTGTTTCAGGTGTGTTTGATTAGGGAGATATCCAAAATGTGTAGTGTTGGGGAGCCTCCAGGAACAGGGTTGGGAACCACTCCTGTAAGGTAAGCTTTCTAAATGTATGTCAGGTTACATGGCCTTTGGATCTTAATATAAATTGCCAGGAGAAATACAATTTCCAAAATTGTCCCACTTTGCCACTATTCACCATCTACAATTTATAGAATAAAAACAGCTAATCATGAAACTGATGCAGCTGATTCTCAATAAATATATCTCTCTTTTGTCATTACAGATCAAGAAGCACCTCAGGTGACTGGTAAGAACCATCAGGACGTGCGGAGTTATGTGCGTCACATAAGTGTGATTGACAACCAGCGTACCCTATCACAGCTCTCTCATCGGCTGGAGCCGCGCCGGACCTGAGCCGCATTCACATCACTAACTGAGCTACACGATTAGTGCTGCTTTACCTCTGCCAGTCAATAAGTTATAACTTCCTCCCCTGCGGCGTTTTCACACTATAGACAGATATGCCTAGGCACAAGGTCTTTCCATTGTTTTGGGCTATCAATTGAAGGTGTTGCTTTATTTCACAAGCCGATCATTCTCTAGGACAGGGGTTTTAAAATTGGGTGAAAGTGAGCCTCCCCCTAAAAAAACTTGGAGACAGCCGTGGCACCCCCCAAAAAAACCTCTACAACCACTAATTAGGCTATTAATATTGGTACTACTAGGCTACTACTATAAGTAGTAGTAATACTATTTTTAGTATTGCTTCAGGTTATGATCTAGTCTAATTGAGTTTCGTCAATATACATAATTTATTTTATTAAGATAAACTTTTTTATTAAACTATCAACATTCCATTTTAAATGTAATCTCATTTTGAAATACGTTTCTCTATTTTCTTATCACTGAACAAGTAAACCTTGACGGTCAAATAACTAAACTGGAAACATGTTCATTATAAGCCACAGACTACTAACGTTATCTCAGTTAAATAAGAGCTATTCTGGAGATTTTAGGTCAATTCAACTTTGAAAACAACAACATCATCTAGACAGACAGCGCTGTTTTGTTGCAGTATCAAATACGTAAAAATCACTTCCATATAGGCCAAATATATGCATTAAGCAAAAAAAAAGAAAAGAAAAAATCTGATTGCCGATTTTGACTCTTCATTTTCATCACCCCTACATCAGTGGGAACATTTTGATGCGCACAGGTGATCGATGCACGGTAGAAAGGAATAAACGTAACTCAACCTCCACCTGCAGCCTTGATCGGTAATTGTTTGGTCTTTGTTTCAAGTCCATGTTTGAGTTGAGTTGGTCTAGAGCCTCTTCCTCTTGCAAGGTCAGTCCATCATGGGGTGTCACAGGGAAAGAGAATGGATTTCTCACCCGCTGATTTGCTAAGGTCTCCTCTCCAAAATACTCCACAAATTGCTCATGCAACCCATTCAAATGTGCAATGATCACCTGTTGTACAGACTCCAATCGCAAACCTGCCTCCTCCATAACATCTTCCAAGGTAGGAAACATTTCCACTGAGCCTCGTCCAACACGAACACACAACAGGTTTAACATTTTCCTGAACCCATATCGTGTGCCAAAAGACATGGCAGTCTTTGCCCTTCAGAGAAGTGTTCAGTGTGTTTACGTGGTCAAAGATATCAGAAAGATAGGCCAACATCGCAACCCACTTCATGTCAGCCATGTGTTTCACCAGAGGGGAGTCAACGAAGAGGAGAACTTCCTCACGCAAATCACATAACCGGGTGAGGACCTTGCCCCAAGAGAGCCATCGGACCTCGGAGTGCAGGAGCAGCTGTTGGAAGTGAGCGCCCATCTCGTTGCAAAGGATGGAGAAGAGATGTGCATTCAATGCGTGTGATTTAATTAAGTTTACAATTTTTACAGCCTCGTCCAGAACTGCATGCAACTCAATTGGCATCTTTTTGGTCGTCAAGGCCTGGAGATGAATGATGCAGTGCTTCCAGACAGCGACAGGGGCAACTGCCTGAACCTGTTTAACCAGACCGCTGTAACGGCCTGTCATTTCACTTGCCCCATCAGTCCATACTCCACAACAGCGGCCCCAGACTATGTGGTTTTCAAGCATAAAATCATTCAAAGCCTTGATAATTTCTTCTGGTGTAGTGCGAGCTGGCAAAGAGTGGCAAAACAAAAATACCTCCTGGACAGAGAACTCTTTAATATAGCAGACATAGACCATTAACTGAGCGCAGTTAGCAGCATCAGTAGACTCATCCAGCTGAATTGAGGAAAATGGGCTCTCACAAGATTCAACGCTGAATGGTATTGTCAGACATTGGGATCGCGTTTAGCTTGGCAGCAGCTGCTTCTCCCATCATTACGGAACACATGTCTTTAGCAGCAGGGAGGACGTTTCATCGATGTTGTTGGGTTTACCTGCCTTCACTATACGTAAAGCAACATGATATGATGCTTCAGTCGCCTTAGTATTAAGAGAGCTAAAAGTCTGGATCACTCTCTTGTGTGTTTGTAATTCTTTCAGCTTTCTGTCAAAAAATTCCAGTAGCTTGGTCACCAGACTAGAGTGCTTGGCCTCAATGTGACACTGGAGTTTACAGGGTCTCATACTATCATTTGCTAGCACCTCTTTGCAAATAGCACAATGTGGCAGCGGCGCATCATCGGGACTGGTCCATGAAAATAACAACTTTAAATATTCCTGATCATACTTTCTCCGTTTTTTGCTTGGCCCAGAAACTGCCTCCTCTCCTGTAGACTTTTGTATTGTAGACAGTACACTGCAAAGCGATAATTTTTACAACATGCATATGCATAACATGCACATTAACATGCAAGCTAGCAGGACAGATGTGTACAGACGTGAACCATTATGTATTTATTCCCCCACTCTGCGCCCCCCCAGGGGAGGCGCGCCTCACCAATTAAAAACCTCTGCTGTAGGATTTTCAGACCTGTTTGTGACATTTGTTATATTACTATGCCATGGTTAAGATGTTGCCCCTTATTTCCAAAATTTATATTTTAACAGTTTTTAGCTTTACACTCTTAAAAGTTGTTTTTGTTAAATCATACAGTTTTGGAACGATATGAGGGTGAGTAAATGATGACAGAATTTTCCTTGCAGAAGGACTTTTTGAACATGTTGAGTTAATGTTGATGTGAGATCAGTCATCACAAAGCATTTTGTTTTTAAATGACATTTTTATTATTTTTTTGTAATCTTGATTTGTGGAAGTTTTGAACTGGATGTAAATTATTTAGATCATTATAAGCATGAGTTAAATAAGCTAAATATTGACATGAGGACATATGAGCACATTTCAAAAGCCTCTTGGTGGCTTGTCTGCTAAGTTTATACCTCTGTGTGTATTGTGTAAATAAACCTGTCAAAAAATGCATATTTACTGACATCGTCAGTCTTTTTTTATCCTTTAAGTATAAGTATAAGTATAAGTAGGGCCTTGGTTCCACTCAAGTATTAAATGCTTAAAGAATGCACATACTACCCATATTATTTTATTATATTATATCATATTACATTACATTATATTTGTTACATAATTATAAATAAACTTTATATTTTTAAGAATTCTATTTTTTAATTATTTAAAGACTCAGTTATAATTATATTATAATTTTAATTAGTGGCATTTTATAATAAAATTAATAATAATAATAGTGATAATGACAAATAATTATTGTTTTGTTAATGAAAAACAATTTTAAATGTTTATAAATTAAATATAAGTAATATATATATATATATTTAACTTAACGATTTGTTTTAATGTAATACACAATTATAATGCCATATAATAATATTAAAATAATAATAATAACAACAACAGCAATTGTTTTTGTTTATACAAAAACTATAACAATAGTGATAATTATTATTCTTAAGTTATATCACTATAACATTCTAACATTGTACAACTATATAATGTAATATGTAATAAATAGTTAATATAATTAAGCTATATATGTATATTTAATGTAATAAGTTACATTTCTTTACTTTGTGTAACACTATAATTTTTTTGACTGAAGCTTAATCGTGTGCATTAATTATATATTATATTATATTGTATTATATAATAGTTTTACATTTGTTGATACAAACATAATTATATATACTATATATTTAAAAATTATTATTAATTGTAATGAGATTTACATATTTTATTAAAATTAATACATTATAACGCCATTTACTATTATTATTATTATTATTATTATTATTATTACTTTGTTGTTTTTGTTATGCAAAATAAATAATAACAGTTTTGGTTATTTTTGACAGGCTGCTAGTTATAACAATATAGCTTTATAATTGAATATAACTTTATATATAACTTTATGTATGAAATAATTTGTTATATATGCTATATATTTGGTCTGAAGTTTAACCGTGTGAAATGCATGAATCTTTTTACGTAAATCAGTGCATTCGGGCGTCGCAACACGTTGAACGCTGTGACCGCCAGGCGACGCTGTTTCTCTCTGCGTGCTGTGTGTGTATGTGTGTTTACAGCTCTGATCAGGAAGAAGTTGTTGAGCAACACGTGAATTGAGCGTACATTAGAAACATCCGACACTGAGTCACAAGCTCACCGCAAGATCTTCATGTTTGTCGTCCTTTTGTCCCTTGAAAACTGACAGCGGAACACAGGAGAGCGGGTATGTGTGCTGCTTACTAATAACACTCATACTGTATCCATACAGTGTGTCACTGCTTGTGTATTTGTGGACTTGATGGGATCTTCCTGGACCTGTTCCCGGTCATCTCATGTTAAAAACAGGGAACGTTTGGATTACGTACTACGGAAATGGTCACTTGCTATAGAATTGTTGCAGCATTGCATTTTGAAAGCTTTAAAGTCTGCCAAATGAAAGCACAGCCAGGGCTATATTTACACGTTATATGCTCGCTGTAGTATAATTGTTTATATAGCAAACTGTTTATATCTTACACTTTACATAATTGTCATCGTTTGCGTGAAGTCCTGTTTTAACTTGGTCTGTCTGATTTGGTCCTGTCTAACTTATTATGTGATACATCCTGTATAACAAGTCCATACCGGTACCACAGTGCACAGTATGGTAATACTAGCGTGATACTTTGACATACTGGTACATATACTGGTACATATACTGGTACATATACTGGTACATATACTGGTACATATACTGGTACTGTGTCATTGCTGTTCCGTTCCATTGTTTTTACATGATAATACACAGAATACAATGGCAATACAATGGTACATGTCCAGAATACCTTCTTTTTTTTTTAACTATTGTACTTTTGCTAAAACATGAGATATCTCTAGAGCTTTCAGTTCATGTAAAGTGTAAGCTATCTTTGATGATGATGATGAGTCCTAATAATGTGTATTTAAATTGTAGTTATAATGTAATAATACCTTAATATGTACAGTATAACCAAGCAAATAGGGCACCAGAAATGAAGTTAAATAGATCTGTTTTAATGATTTCATGTAACTGAAGATTGAGTTGATGAGTTGTTTTTGTCATAAAGAGCTAAATCACGTCCTTTTGTCTACAGCATGCTGTGTTACGTATGGGACGTGTGAATACACAAGCATTACTCTCACATGAATGAGAAAAATCACTGTTATTCAGCTGGTTTTGCTTTCTGTTCCATTGTAAAGGCCATGTGTTGAGATATGAATGGAGAAAAGCTGCGGTCATTCTATTGGTTTAAGAATTAGAGGAAGTACTTTGAAAAGCTCAAGAACACAGAGGCCAAAGTCACACTTTTATATGAATGTCTATATCATGTATATACAGTATCATTGCATTGGATCATAAAATATCCAAGCAAGTGTAATTTATTTAGATTTTTCAACCAAAACAAGCTATGTGAAGCACAAATCGTCCTGTAAAGGGCACGAGCCACGACATCTATCTGTGAGAATGGAGCGAAAATCTGCTGAGCACCCCAGCAGACCAGCACAGTCCTTTGTCATGTGCAACAATTTCCTATAATGCAGACGGCATCTCCCCTGTGGATAAGGCTGGGTATCGTTACAAACATATCGATACAATACCTTGACTTCGATACCGGTTCCTAAACGCTACTTTTTTCAATACCAATTTTATGAAATCCATTTTAACAAGATTACAAACATTACACATTACCTCAAATTACATTAGTTACATTGCTTTTAGTTTGTTGACTTTTTTACAGACTCAAAGACTCATCTCCTGAGCCTTCTGGTTTCCTCGTGCCAGGGTCGGTAGGGGCAGAGGCTATAACATTAATGTGAAGAGGAAAAAAAATAAACAAGAAAGCTAAACTGCTAATTCAGCCGACCCTAAGAATAAATACGATTTAACAAGATATCTAGTTAAATTTGATCAGTCACTGTCAACTTTAAAGCATTTTTAGCATTGATTTAGCTAGCTATCTATAGCCATTCATCCAAACAATATCTAACGTTACGTATGTCCCAGTTTATAGGACTATGTCACCTCGCATTTGTTAATTTAACAAGTACACAAGCAAGTTAGCCGATTTTGTTTGTTGGTTTGTTTGCTAAATGTTAACCTTAAGACATTTTTTGATACTAAATAGTTTAGAGGCAATTCGGACAGTGCCTAAAATGTATCGAACTCGATACCCAGCCCTACGTGTGTATGTTTAACCAGACTGATCTCACAGTGAAATCAGAACAGAACAGTAGGTTGACTTTTCTTTAGCTAAAATTGGTCTATGCTTACCGAAATGTGAAACACTGCCCGCAGTGGCCAAAGCGGGAAGTGTTGTTTGGTGTATGGGCATATGTGAGCCATTTTCGAGGTGAAATGTCCACAGAGGGGCACCAAAAGCAGGTGTCGACACGAGTTGTTTTCAGCTGTACATGATGTTTTTCAGTAAAGAATTCTTATTTTTTTAACTGTAACCCCAAACCTAATCCTATCGATCAGTGGAATACAAATGTAATGTATTGTTGAGGGGAAAATGCAACCTAAAAATCACACTTGTCACAATGAGATCACAAATGGTTTCTGATTTCAATGCGAGATTCGAACCCTGGTCTCCTAATGCTGATGCAACATGCTTCCGGTCGCACCACAGGTGAAGGTAAATACACTGGAGCCGATGGAAAAATGACGCTTGTCCATGTTTCAGCATAATGTGGACAATCTCAGAGTACTGGAACTCTGGGAAACAACATGCCGACCTGCTGCGTGATCATGTTTTTTAAGAAGAGGCATTTAGAGGCTCTCAAACTAAGGGTGATGTTCTGTGATGCTTATATATATATATTAATACGAGCAGACATAGAAGTAAGTTTGAAGTAAGTTTGGAGCACAAGAAATTGAAATAAACTTTGTGTAAATTGTCAGTTTACGCTAAGCTAAAATGCTATTTCTAGCCATTTTACATGCTCATGTTATCAGACACGATCATATTTTTTTATCAAGAAAATTCACGTTGGATCATAATTTCTTCTTTCTAGTAAGATCGTTGATATTAGGACAAAAATTATATTCTTGATAATAATTTTTTTATTGTTTTCCTGTAAAAATATCTAAAAATCCTTAATACAAGATCAGTTTGATTGATCTTGTTTTAGAAACATCACTGCATAAGATATTTATGTTTTTCAGAGAATGTATTTTTAACATGTGTATTTTGTCTTACTGTACTGACAGAGATTTTATAGACAAAACAAGTGACCGCTGAGACACCACTTATACAATGGAGTAACACCTGTTTCCCAGACCAGCACATAGATCTTTCATTATCAAGTAGAACTGAAGACCTTCATCACGGAAGCTATAAATAAAGCTAAAACGTTTGCCAGTGTAGCCTATAGTTTTTGCTCTTTTGTCTTGAAACTTTACAGATGCACACAGAACAGGATTAAAATGATGGTCATCAACACTGTATTGAACCTCTCCATAGGCCTACGCTACATCTCGATCTAGAGAGACACTTGGTGCATTTGTAGATCATCTGGTCATAGAGCAGTCAGTGAATTGTGCTGTGAGCTGATCACAGATGTATGTGTTTGTGTGTGTGTGTAGTTGTCATACAATCAGAGGTTTGAGGAATTCCCTGTCATTGAACAGTGATATCATTCACATCTACACATATTGAGCCAAACATCACATTCACACTAGTCTGTGACACTTCAGTGAACCTTATTAGTGTCAGTGAGTCCGTTCTGTGACAGCTAGCAGTGTGTGTGTGTGTGTGTGTTGATTGCATTAGAAATGAACAGATCTCTCATTGGCTTATCAAATCACAGCATCTGTCCTCTGTGGAGCCTCATCCCTCATTCCCCCTCTCATCCTCTTCTCTTCGTTCTTCAGGACAGAAGTGTGTTTGAAAGTGGCAGTATGTCATGGCATCTCTGGGCACCTCCTTTGTGCAAATCAAATTCGATGACATCCTCTTCTACGAGAACTGCGGCGGCGGGAGTTTCGGGAGTGTGTATCGCGCCTGTTGGCTCTCCCAGGACAAAGAGGTGGCGGTGAAAAAGCTTCTGAAGATTGAGAAAGAGGTGGGAGACAGCCATACACATGCTTTAATTGTCAGTGTGATAATCATTTTAATTGCCTCTCCATGTGTCGACTCAGATTGCGCCCCCTCCATCTAAAGTCACACAGTGTCTTTTGTGAAGTGAAATTCAGAGACTGTCTTTATGAGAAAATTGGCACACAATTAAGTCATATTAGTTGCATCTGAGGCAGTGTTTGTCTTTGGGGTGAAGTGTATTTACATTGTGATTTTAGTGCATAATAGATTTAGCCGCGTTTGGGTTTGTACTGTTTGAATTGGTTTAATAAGCTATCTTTAAATATAAAAGTTGCCGTTAACTGATTAAAATTTTGTACAGTCATGCAAAAGTATCATCAGCAAGTCCATATGCTTCACTTCACATTATAGGAACTATGTTTTAGGAAGTATGCACATTCCTTAATTATCATATCATAAATAGTTTTTGATAATTGCTTTGTTTTGGTCTTTGTGTTTGGCTTATATTTTCAGGCAGAGATTTTGAGTGTTCTCAGCCATCGAAATGTTATACAGTTTTATGGAGCGATTCTGGAAGCACCCAACTATGGAATTGTTACAGGTCAGTACAACACGTATCTCTCTCTAGCTTTTCACTCATCTCTGAATCACAATCATTTGTTCATTCTGTCACTGGCTCATTGACGTCAGAAGAGATCTTTCCTATTCCTCGTATCACTCTGCGATCTCTAGTAAGATGAGAAAATTATTTCAACTCATATCAATATTTCATCTCCATGTATTGATTTATTTGGCAGGTAGTTTTGTAATAAGCAGGATAATGCATTAAACACCAACAGAACTCCAATGTGAACTGGAGCTGGAATTCAGCTGTTTTTGAGACTGTGGTCTGTAATTTTGCTGGCATAAATGGTGGAATTTCAACTCAAATCAATATTTAATTTTCATATAGATATTTGTTTGGTAAGTAGCTGTGTAATAAGTAGGATAACACATAGGGATGGGACAATATATGAAATATCGTGAACCTAAATAAATAATGAACCATATCGAGGCAAAATGTGATTATTCCGAATTAATAGTTTCAAAATAGTTTTTCGTCCATTTGGTCATAAATCAAATAACCCATCAAACATCTAAATCTCTCTGTGGCTTTTTCTGCTCTATTTACAAGGTCCTTTAAAGTGCGAAATGTAACCCTATAATGCTGTGTATATGTTATACATGATTTTAGATAGCCTCTACATCATCAACATAATCAAAACTTTGCTATACAATGTACTAGGGTTGCACGGTTAACTGGTACTAACGAAGTATCGCAAAACCAAAAAAATTAAACTGGAACTATTGCTAAACTGTTGCTAATTTCGGTGCTATATAACACAGGGGTGCAACTGACGATTATTTTGATAATAGATTAATCTAACGATTATTGGAACGATTAATAAACTATACAGCGATTATTGCAACAATTAATCATTAGCTCTTAACTGATTATTAAGCTTGTGCCCGACTTAAAAGTTTGTTTTAAATGTGCTTACTAACAATAAAGAGGACAAAATCAAATTTTAAAAATACCTCTAAATGTCATTCACTGAATTAAAGGGGGGAAAAATACGTTTAATTCAGAAAAATATTCACTGCAAAAAAAAGAAGGCTATTTCTATCAAGTGTTTTTGTCTTGTTTCACATTTAAAAGTGTCTAAAAATCCTTAAAACAAGATGCATTTACTTGAGAATCAGCATATAAGATATTTAGACTTGCTTTAAGAGAATGTATCTTAAATATACAGTAAGTGAATTGTGTATATAAGTGTATTTTTTCCACTTGGTTATACTTATAAAATACACTTATATTCAAGATCTATTCTCTAAAAGCAAATCTTATATGTTGCTTCTCAAGTAAATGCATCTTGTTTTAAGGATTTTTAGACACTTTTAAATGTTAAACAAGACAAAAACACTTGATAACAGTAGGAGTTTTGCAGTTCTTTTCTTTACTGAATTCAACTTAATAAAAAGTATTTTTTCAGGATTTTTATATATTTTCTTATATTTGTAGTTTTAATATTATATTCAACATTCTCAGATAACAATTTTTTCTTCTGCAGTACAACTGCTAAATAATGTACATTGTTTTAAAGGAGTTTTAAATTGGAAAACAAGCCAAAACAAAATGTAAAACATATTTTGTTGCAGTGTATAATGGGGCGAGGACTACCTCTCTCACCTTTCTGTTCACTTCAATCCA
Source organism: Moxostoma hubbsi (assembly GCA_032164185.1). Lineage (NCBI taxonomy): Eukaryota > Metazoa > Chordata > Actinopteri > Cypriniformes > Catostomidae > Moxostoma > Moxostoma hubbsi. Next base: position 43,368,473 of record JAVLUX010000011.1, on the reverse strand, counting down.
TCTTTAACTCACAAAAAAATCTCTCATCGTCGCCGATGAAGTAATATGAGTGATTCGAATCAAAGACATACAAAACATTTACTAATGAAACCATCTGTTGCCTCAGTGGAATATTTACCATCTGAAGTTTATCTAGGATGATAAAGTTTTCCACACTCCATGTGGTGACACATTTATGGAATATTCCTCCCCTTTCATTTAATGAAATGTTTATAAAAAGCTTCTGTTGTTATTCTTTGACAGGTCTGAGATGAGCTATCTTAAGTGTGTTAATTCTCACAAAATGAAATGAGATGAATGAGATTTTATAAAATAGTCATGATGATTTTTTTCAGCATAAATACTTTCTCACCGTAGCACACGGCATGTTGGGATAAAGTTATCTTCTCTTTCCAAGTTTTCTATTAAAGAAATGTTCATGTTAAAAATAACAGTTTTAATGAGCTACAGGGATTCAATAATGTACCTTGCTGTAGGATTAAAACATTCTCTGTAATGATGTTCCTCACATTTTATATAAACTCTCTGCTCTGCTGTGAGTGAAAGTGACTCAGCACAGGAAGTTGTAGTAATTGTAAAAGGGTTGTGTAAAGTGTGCTTGCTCAGCTGCACTGAGAGACAGTATTTATAAAAAGTAAATGTAATTAAGAGCAGGTATAGGAGAGAGATGATTATGACCAGGTTATTAATTTCCCCTGTATGTGTATCTCTGTTTGAACCTGATAAACTGTTCATTATATGATGTGTACTCACAGTGACCTGAAATAAATCTAAACAAAACTATATTCAGCATTATTAGCCACCCTTGAATAGGGTAAAGTGGGGTCTGACACTTCAAATAATACATTTTTTTATTTAAAAATAGGTCAGTTAAAGCAGGTGCTTAACCTTCAGAAAATGTCAGAAAGATCATCTAAATATATTATGAGCTGTTTTATTTTCTGTTTTTGTATATGAAGTTTGCCATTTAAGTAACCCTACCTAAATTGAAATATTTCGAAATTCAATTTAAAATCCTGATTTGTGTGATTTTGTAATTTTTTTGGGAAAAATGTTTTCAAAAAGGTTAACAATAAATTGACAAAATTGATCAATTTTAAAACTTAACCTACATCAGAATGGGCAACAGGGTTGCAAGTAACAGTTTTTCATATTAAGCATAAACTAAGTTAACACTCATTAGGGGCTAATTAGTTTTGTGAACCAATGTTGTTTTTTAGTTATTGATAAACCATAAATTAAAGCAATATATATATTTGCAACTTATTCTTTAAAATAATTCTCCAAATGAGGTTTAATAAATAAAGTGTTATTAGTTCATAGCCCCCCGCGACCCGACTTCGGATAAGCGGTTGAAGATGGATGGATGGATGGATGGATAGTTCATAGCCATTGATACTGTAGTTCCAAATAAAGATAACATTTCTAACAGCTATTCTAGCTAACATACAGTATGATAATTCTGTAAATAATAATTAATACAAAAATAAAAAACACCAAAGTGTGCTACATTTTATCATGAAATGCTTTTAGGAAGTAAATATATCTTACAATGTGACATTGTATCATCTAAAGCTAGAACTATTTTAAACAGCATTTTGCTCGTTCATTTATTACAGTATTTCACTAAAGCTTTTATGACCTCATGTTAATTTACAGACTACATGGAATATTTGTGCTTTCAAAAATGCTTTTTTGTTTGAAATGATTAAAAAACGTAAAAAAACGTCTTGGTTACTGATGTAATCTCCATTCCCTGATGGAGGGAACGAGACGTTGTGTCGAAGAAGTGACACTAGGAGTCTCTCTTGAGAGCCTTTTGCATCTCTGAACTTTGAGAAAAGGCCAATGAGAAATTGGTAGACAGAATTTGCATGTCCCGCCCCTGGACATATGGGTATAAAGGGAGGGAAAGGCATCTGTTTAATTCAGGATTTGTCTGAGGAGCCGACGATGAGGTTCGGCCGCAACAGTAGTTCGGTTCAGCGGCATGGCCGGGAGGACACAACGTCTCGTTCCCTCCATCACGGAGGTTACAACAGTAACCTAGAAGGGTTGTGTCGAAGAAGTGACAATAGGGGTCCAATTTAAATCACGCCATGCGCTGAACCCAAAACGACAGGCTATGCCAGACTGCATGTACCATTCCCCATTGCCCCATAAAATTGTCAAAACCTTCTGGTTCTTTACACCCCGATAGGGGGAACAAGGCGACGTGCCAAGCATGGGAGTTTCTCCTTTCGCCTTTTCTCTCTCTTTCTCTGTCACACGCATCGGGGAAGGCGTTCTTTCACAGTTTTCCTATTCTTTCAGGGGGGAAAGACCCTGCGGAGACCACACCTGCCCAGACTGGGGGAGGTAAAGGGTGGTGAAATACATCACATGGGCTTTTAGGCCACATGTGGAGAATGGCGCGGTGATAGATCCTACCTCATTGGGAGGGAGGAGATGCTACAAAAATGGCGACAGTCCGTACCGCGGAAAATACACACAGGGGGATAAGTCCACGTAGGAGCCCTTCCTGTGAGGCACCTATTCCAGTATAGGGTAAATTGAGTACCCGCATTGGTCTTGGTTGGTGAATTCCTCCACTGAATTCGTGGACCAGAGGGCTAGGGGCCCAACCCGCTGCTCTGCATATGTCTGCTAGGGAGGCGCCTTTGGCCAGTGCCCACGAAGATGCCACACTTCTTGTCGCGTGTGCTCGAACCTGCAAGGGGGCGGGCACAGCCTGGGTGTGATAGGCCCATGCTATGGCATCAACCACCCAGTTGGAAAGCCTCTGTTTGGAGACAGTGTTCCCTTTCCGCTGTCCACCAAAGCAGACAAAGTGCTGCTCAGAATGTCTAAAGCTCTGCGTGCGGTCCAAAAAGATATGCAAAGCACGTACCGGACACAGCAATGAAGGGGCCGCAGGAGGACGCCCTCGGCGGGCATACGGGGCATGGCCCACGCTGGAGGTGCTGCACGCTAGATCCAACAGCATACACTGATCAGAGATGAGAGGAAAACCAATTGGGACTCGAAGCTCTCTGCTCACACAACTGGACGGCTCCGAAAAAAATTCTGAATGAAACAGACGCATTTCCCTCCCTTTATACCCGTATGTCCGGGAGTGGGACATGCAAATTCTGTCTACCAATTTCTCATTGGCCTTTTCTCAAAGTTCAGAGATGCAAAAGGCTCACAAGAGAGACCCCTAGTGTCACTTCTTCTACACAACATCGAAGAGCGACAGACGGGGAACTGGTGACCAATAACATCTAAAATATAGTTTTATATTATACTTTTTAGGCATCCATATACATTTTATATACATCCATATACTTTTCTTTTTGTCAGTCATTTGACATGACATATCAGTAGGGTCATGTGGGGCACATGTAAAGATTAAATAATTATGATTTAAGGTGTGTCTTGAAACAAGAACAAAGTCCAGAGCTTTCAGAGTGCTTTTATATTTTATATTTATATCAATACAGATAATTAAATCTAAGTGGATTCAAAGTATTAAATTATGCTGTTTTGGCTGTGAAATGTATAAGCCAGTTATAAGTGTATGTGTGTGTGTGTGTGTGTGTGTGTGTGTGTGGAGTTATTTATGTATGTGTTAGTGACTGTAGGTGTTACGCAATGTGTGGACTTTCCACTTTCTGAATTATAAACTTGATTTTTCAGTGTACTGACTGCTTTTCATGGGCAGTTTTGTGAATAAGGTGCAATCTATAAGCTTAATTTACATACAAATGAGGCTTGTTTGCACGTAAAATAATTACAATAATAAAGCAAAATCACACAAGCAAGAGTGCTGTATGGCCTTACAATAGCATGTGCTGATTTAGGGCCAAACAGCATGACTGCGAGTGTGAAATTGCTTTTATAAATAATTTGTTTTTGAAAAACTAAGGACTGTCATAAAAAAATTCATTTGTGCGTGGAACTACTTTCTTACGCCACAAATCAGGATTTGCCTTTGCTCTTTGAAAAGGTATGCACAAGCCTCCATTACTAAATCAAAAATTATGAATTGGGCTGTTTCTAACAAGTCATTGGAGTAACAAGGATGTGTGTGAGTTTGAGAGAGTGAGAGATGTGTGATTACCTGCATCTGCTGTGACTCCCAAGCAGTGATGAACAGTAAAGCTATAGCTGTTTAACTCCATTCCTCAGCTGTAGTATAGTGTTAGTCAGCTTTCTGATGATAATGGAATTCTGGTCAGATATATCCTATTTTCTCTGTGTAAAAATAGCCGTTCAAGCGGTGGCTCCCCCCTGAGTACTTCGCAGTAGCCAGTGCATACTCTCCTCCGCCTTTTTGAATGTTTACATTTCCCACATGAACACTCCGGTATCCAATAATATAAAGCCTTTGTGTGATTGCTCAGTCATTTGTGTGTCTCAGCTCTGATATGGCTTAATGCTGAAGCTGTTAGTTCAACTGTGTTTCCCAGTTGTTATGTAGTAGTGTAGTAATCTGAGCGATTATGGTGTGATCTATGCCAATGACTTCAAAATAACTGCTTGCTGACTGACGTTTGCTGACTCAAACTGAACTGGCTCATACCATATAAAATGGTCTTTTGTCGCCACCTGCTGGCTCAAATCTTTAATGTCACAGGGAAAAGCACAAAGACACACATACTGTAGCTCTTTTACACATCTGTGCTCCTCTTACACTTAGTTCAGAATAACACGAACACAAGTGGAGTGATACAAACAGTGATGCGCCAAGAGCTGATGTTCTGAGACATGTCATCCAATCAGATTCGTAGACCGGAATGCTGTATAATGTAATTTAAATTCTATGGATGTCCCATTTTTTTGAGAACAAGAACTAGTACCTATACTTCATTTTTGGTACTCGCCGATACCAAGTCTGATACCAGTTATCTTTCTTTTTTTTTTTCTTTTTTTTTTTCTTAACTCCATATAAACAGTTTATTTCAACTGTATCATCAAAATGGTGTTTTAATAAATAACTTAATTAAAACTTTAATCAAATGAAAATATAACAATTAATTTTCAACATAATAATATTGTATTATTTTTTTTTATCATATAAAGTGCTTGTATACAGAACCTCATAGCACAATCCAAAATACAACATTGGAGTTATAATTTGTCCAATAAATTGCTGCATATCAGAGCATCACAGATGTGAGATACTGCTTATGTATAATATAATTACTACTGATTTATTATTATTAATAGTAGTAATAGTAGCATCACAGTGAATATTATATAACTTTACATTTGCGATATATTTCTGTCATACTTCTTTCCTATTAATTTGATGGAGCTTTTATTTTGAAGTGTTTCTGTGTTGTTTTTAATTTGTGTGTGAATGCCACACGCAACTGTTTAGTGAACACAACCTAATATGTTAAACAAAAGCTTTTATGAGATTTTCTAGATTTCTTTGTATTTTAATTTTCATTATTATTCTGTGTTTGTGTCTTATGGTAGAGTACGCCAGTTGTGGATCTCTGTTTGACTATCTGTCCAGTGCCGAGAGTGAGGACATCAGCATGAAACAGATCATGACTTGGGCCGTGGAGATTGCTAAAGGTATTACACACTAATACTCAAACACCATATCGTAATAAATACATATCATATTTACTGATCTAAATGAATGAAAAGAGCACAGTAATCTACTCAAATATACAAACAATGAAAAGTGAATTTTTGTTAAACATCCTGGCCTTTCTTTTCTTTATAATGAAAGTATATGTGGACTGGGGCTGTTAAGCTCCAAAAGTATCAAGCATAAAAGAGGTCCATACAACTCTTCAGAATATGAAAACATAAAACAGACAGAAAATTGTGAGGAACAGACTAAAGTCAATATTTATTGTACTTTCAGTGTTATAAAAGTGTTTTTTTAAGTGTAATCAGTATTTTCACTAGATCCATTAAATGCAGTGTTTTGCTTTCCATAGGCATGCATTATCTGCACGCTGACGCCCCTGTCAAAGTTATCCACAGAGACCTCAAATCCCGCAATGGTTTGTTACTCAGACAATTCATGTATTTAATCTAGCTTCAAATAGTTTTTCATAGAATAAAGTTTAGATATAAACACAGTAGAAGTCCAGTTACAGTGGGCACATCATGAATGCTGTTTTTTTAATTTTCATGTGTTTATTTCCAGTTGTCTTGACAGCAGAGAAAGTTCTCAAGGTATTTGACCCAATATGTTCACACAAGCACACACAATGAAGATTATATTAATTTTAAGAATATAGCATGATAATGACAACAATCCCCACTCTCCATTCCTTCAGATCTGTGATTTTGGGGCATCTAAGTTTCATTCTCACACCACCCACATGTCGCTGGTTGGCACATTTCCCTGGATGGCCCCTGAAGTCATCCAGAGCCTTCCTGTGTCTGAGACCTGTGACACATACTCGTATGGAGTGGTGAGTGTGTATATCTGTATATGTGTGTGTTGGACTGCAGTACACATGTATGTGCTGTATTTGAGAGCAGTGTTTAGGGATGGGAACCAAAAAGTAAAAAAGAGAACATAGAATAACAGAACACACAGGGGGGAATTCACTAAGAATAAATTGAGCCGGTAGAAGTGCTGGTTATTTGCATGTGCTGTCTGGACTGGTTTAGCACCCGATTAACTTTAGGAATAATTCAGATCAGCTGTCATTAAGTTTCGTCAGGTCCAACTCAAAGTGAACCACAAATTGTGTTTTGTGCATAAGGCTCTTGAGACTAATTCGAGAGAGTAATTACTGGATGGTTATTCATATGACAATGTGTATTTAAAGATAGTAGATGTAATTAGTGGTATAAAAATAAACGATTAACACCTTTACAAAAACATTGTTTGTTAACACTAAATTAGCTTGAAACAACAATGAACAATACTTTTACAGCACTTATTCATTTTAGTTAATGCTAATTTCCACATATACTCATATACATTTTTACATTTTAAGTTGAACATATTAACATTAGTCAATGCATTTTGAAATAACATGAACAGTGAACTATTTTATTTTCACAAGTTAACATGAATAAAGTTTAATATATGCTGTAAAGCAAACATTGTTCAATTAAATTTATTATATGTAAGGGATAATGTACAGTCAGCTGGTTGTTACTGCAAAATAAACTCGACAGGATGATCAGGAACCGACAATATTGGCCAATCAGAATGGATTATTCCAGAGTAATCCCGTGTAATAAGCAATGTTAACAAATAGAACCTTATTGTAAGTGTTACAAATGAATGAATTACATATCTTAATGAAGAAGTCCATGTAAACACAATGTTCAAGAATCTGTCTTGTTTATTAGCTGTTTATTTAAAAAAAAGCACCACAAGAATCGATAATGGAATTGTTAAGGAACCGGAATTATTTAGAAGAATCGGAACTGGAATCGATACATTTCTTACAAAAAAAAAATCCAGAAAATTTGAAATTTCACTGTTCTCAATACCAATTTCAATACTACAGCAAACTAATATGCTATTGAGCATAGGCCTTTCACCCAAAAATGAAAATTGTGTCATTATTTACTCACCCTCATGATATCCCAGGTGTGTATGACTTTGTTCTTTCTTCAGCAGAACACATTTGAAGAAAAATTTAAAATAGCTATGCTCAGTAGGTCCCCTGATGATTTCCCCACCTGTTTACATTCACTTAAGACAAAACCAACTTTTTTTTTTTGCATTTTTACTCAATGAGTAATCAATACGACTGATACAGTAGAATAACAAGAATCTTTACTTTTTTATTTAATTGATAGACATACAGTTCTCTTGAAGCAGCTCTAGACCAGTGATGCTGAGGTGGAGGAGGGTTTCAGAGAGAAAACTCTTGTAGCATGCTGCAGTGAAACTGGCTTTCCTGCAAAGATCTGAACAGTTTAAATGTTAGACAAAGAGAGAGTACACAAGTTGATTTGCCAACAGTTAACATTTTAATGGACCTGTCAGCTTATGTAGAGTTTCATGACTGAATTTAGAGTCATTACTTTTGACATCCTTAGTGATGATTTCAGACTGTGTGACTGAGCTGTAAGGGAATCCCCTGACACACACATCCTTAAAGCTTTGTTTTTGATGATGTTTCATTCTGTCAGTCATGTCTCATTCAGCCTATCCTGCTTTTGCATGTCTCTACATTACTATTAGTTCCTCGTCATATGGTGGTGGTGTTCTTTCAGGTCCTGTGGGAAATGCTGACACGTGAAATTCCCTTCAAAGGTCTGGAGGGGCTGCAGGTTGCGTGGCTGGTGGTGGAGAAGAACGAGGTAACGGAACAATCTGATTGGATCCCAGCAGAGAGCATGACACTGATTTATTGTTTACAGTAGTTTTCGTGTTTTATTTGTGTTGTTTATGTTTTGCAGAGGTTGACTATTCCAAGTAGCTGTCCGGCCAGTTTTGCCTGTCTGATGAGAAGCTGCTGGGTCACAGAACCGAAAGTAAGCACACACACGTTTACTAAGCTACCTACATAGACTACATAGAAAGCTTATTGAAATTGCTACAGAAAAACCTGATAAAAATAACTTAGATATTGTTTTTGGTAAACACACACACACACACACACACACAATACTCCTACTTCCACACAATCTTATCCAATGGTTAATAACACAACACTTTTGCAGTACTAGTTATTATATCCTTATTCTATGAGATCAGCATTAGCAAATATCTGAATTGTTATGGCTTTGATTTGCATAGCAACCACATAATAAACTTGGGATAATTACATACATTGCAAAGCATTAGCAAAGTGTAGCAAGACTCTAGTGCAGTAATTATGCAGTGCTAAACTAGATTGGTATTTACTGTGTTAAAAGTGAACACTATTAATGCATGAATAATAGATAAGTCATGCTGTTTGGTCAGGACAGTAATAACAGCTGTCTTTATTAATATATGACTGTCTCTCTTCCTGTTTGACATTTTTAATCAACCCAATCAGAGTTCATTGAATTCCTGCTTCATGTCAGGGCTTGTCTTTTACTCTCATTTGCACTCTGTCAGGTCACACTTCTCTCCCAAATGCTCGCACTCATTCCAGTAAGCTTCATAAATTCATATTTGTTGGCACTGAGATGCGCCTATCACTCACAGAGCGCTGGGCATGCCAGAGATGAATATTGAAATGCTCAAAAACATCATTCTGGACACAAGTTATACAAGAAATACTGTACATCAGGCTGCTTTTTAAACAGTGTTTTACAAACTCACATTTTTCTTTGATGTGCTGATGTATAAACATTTATTTTTAACAACCGCATAGGTGGCCTCCAAGCTAACAGACCAATAAGGGCTCAAATATGTCAGGTTATACGCAAGTTTTTCCTTTTATCTCAATAGCAGTTGTTCGGCTGCCATGGATTTACGTTGTATGGATGTTTGTGATTTATATCTTGCAAAACAAATTGTTTTGTCAGAATACATGGTGTCAATGGATAAGTATGTGGTTTACCCACATAATGGTGTAGTGATAGCATCTACAAGCAGGGGTTAGCTGGCTATGCTAACCAGCCAAACCCTCCCTGTAACAGACAGTCAGTATGTTATATTGGAGCTACAGTGGGTTTTTGCGTTGTCGAGCTACAAATTTTTTTGTGTGTATCCATGACACAATGTGTTATCAAACATTTAAAGGAAGGATGACAAAAAAAAATTGCATTTGCATTTAGTATATGAATAATAATGTGTTGCATTTATCTAAAAATGGTATTGTCTTAGTAGAGAAAACACATTATGTTATTTTAGTTTTTTTAGTATAAAACGCTTTACGTCACAATAGTGTATTTCCTTTCAGTCATTGCTTTGGCAGTAAATTATGTTTATCCCAAGTGAAATGAAAAAACTAAGCTGTTTAGGCTTGTGACACTACGATTTCAGGACGAACTGCTTTCCATATGGATTTAAATCAGAATTCTATTCTGGCTCCTAAAATAACAGACAATTTCCATAATATACTGGGGTGCGTTTCCCAAAAGCATTGTTAGCCAAATATGGTAACAAGTTCTATCTTTTCCAACATAGTTCAACGATATGGTGTTTTTATTCTCAATGAATGAATGTTACATTCTCAAACAGGATCGTAAAGTTGTGTGGTTTTTACTACAGCTCTTAAACTGTTTAGAAGCAAATTTCCCTGTTAGTTTGCTGTGTGGACATTATTTGTCCATTACTTCGCTGATATAAATGGAATCTTTTATTTAATATATATCTTTCATTCTGTAAACACTTTGACCATGTTTACAAGCATTTAAGAGAACTACTTATTCCAGTATTTTGCAGAAAGCAGCGTTCTGAAACGTCACGTAAACTTGAGTGCAGCCGTTTAAGAGATTATAGGTTGTTAAGAGAATGCGCTATATCACACATGGTTTCTGTAAGTGCCGTTTATATGTTTCTAAAGAATACGCATGCGCATATGCTCGAGTGTCGGGAACACCAAAGTCTGTTGTAGAGGGAAACCCTACTATTGAAGTGCAATTACAAAGTGCACGCCGCTTTCCTGTCTTCAGCGGCTTCCGTGCATTAAACAGCTTCATGGTGAACGTGTAAATAAGCTATTATAATTTAATATTTGTGGAAGTTATTACTCCACCCCCTGTGTACCGTCATTAACGACAGCTTTGTGTTGTTGAACCAATGTGGTTTGAATGATGGATTTGCGACATAGTTACTTTGGATTTCGAGAAACAGTCGTGACCAGGGTTGCCGAAAAGGGGGGACAACTAGACCTTTTGTCCCATGCCCATGCTTTCCCATTGAGCAGGAGACGCAGAGATCGTGGGACAGCTGTGACTCAGGTGGTAGAGTGGGTCGGCCACCAATCGCAGGGTTGGTGGTTCAATTCTTGGCACACATGACTCCACATGACGAAGTGTCCTTGGGCAAGACACTGAAGTTGCTAGCGCCTTGCATGGCTGCTCTGCCATCATTGGTGTGTAAATGGGTGAATGAGACATCGTGTAAAGCGCTTTGAAAACCCCTAAGGTTAAAAAAGTGCTATATAAGTGCAGACCATTTAGCATATAAACACAAGAAAGTATGCAAAAGTGAAAGGCACCGGGCTAGTGCACGTTGATGAAATAACTGCCCCACCCCCCATTTGTCATTCTAAGCATGGAAAGTTTTGGTGGTAAATCCAAAGAGAGGAGTACTTCAATAATACAGTGAATCTTCTTGAGTTGTGAACAAGTTACAGTGGAAAACAGCAGGTGCTTATGCTCGCATTAATAATGTAATCAGACCCCAAATAAAATTATGTGAGCTTAGACTGGCGGGGGGCAGGGGGTTTGGTCCCAGCAAATCAAACCAAGTGTGAAAGCACCCTTAAATTGCATGTAAACATTATGAATGAATAAAAATAAGTTAGAGAAAGAGAAATGTACATCATTGTATAAATGCATAAATCTTTATATAGTCTTTCACTGTTTAAGAAAGTGATTTGATGTCTGTGATTGTGTTGTAGAACAGACCGATCTTCAAACAGATCTTGTCCACACTGGAGTCGATGTGGAACGACACCCAGTTACCTGATGAGTGCAACACTTTCCTGCACAATAAATCAGAGTGGAGGTACATTTACACTCTTATGATTACATACTGGAGATGATTCAGCAGCATAGAACTGCCAACTGAATTATGATAGTGTGTTGTGTGTGTGTGTGTGTGTGTGTGTGTGTGTGTCATTTTTTTTCATCAAGACATTACACACTGTTAAAAATATCTCTTCAGAGGAGAAAGACAGTATATAAATGTATAAACGAGTCAAGAGATAAGTTTTATTTAATTTTATTTATTCAGTTCACTAAAAATCCACATTCAGTCATGTGATCATCTTAAAAGATCTGAAGTGAACTGTTTGTCCATTCGCACACTCTGGAGAAGGGTGGTCCAGAAAGTTCTGGGTGTTTGATGCTATATTAAGACCATCTTGAAGTCAGACAGGAAACCAGAACTTTCCTTTGCAATCTAAAGCTAAACACAGAAACAAAGAGAGAGAAAGAGAAAGAGAAAGAACGAACGAGCAGAGATGTGATGTATTAAAAAGGGGTAATTGAGAGCACGTGAATGAGAAATTGTACAATGTTTGTCAGAAAAAAGACAGACAATTACACAGGATGTTTGAAGTGGGAGTGGACGAGCAGTGTATGTGGGGCGGGGCTAAAAGAGAGGGTGGGCCAAATGAGGGGGTGGTTTTAACTGAAAACTTGTGGTCTCCTGTCCATTTATACATAACTATAACTAAATAAGAGTGTGTAGCTCCCTCTGCTGGTTCAGTCAAATATGACACATTATCAATCTCTAGACAAACAAACAAACAAAACATTTACACTGTTACAGCAGAGAAATTGTCTATGGAATATATGGACTGATTGTAATGGTACATTTGACAGCATCTGATTTCAGATTTTTCTGTGGTGTAAATGTGTCAGGTGGAAACATCAAAGAATCGAAATGATAATTTTAGCCAACAATGTTAGAGCTGGTGAAAACATAAAATAGTAAATATTAGTAGATAATTTGAATGTGAAATCTATTTTGATGTTTTTACAGAATTGTTTTATTTTTAATATATATATATATATATATATATATATATATATATATATATATATATATATATATATATATATATATATATATATATTAACAATCTTGAAAAACTGTCACAATTTTGAAGCACTTTGACAAATTAACTGCAAAAATGTAAAATCAACAGGGCTTTAGGGCCAGAATAGCAGAATTTCTTTTTTTTTTACTGTATATATATATAATTTCTGCAGTTAATTTGTCAAAGTGCTTCAAAATTGTGACAGTTTTTCAAGATCGTTTAATATACAACATTAGGGCTTATTTTTGCAGTAAAGACAAAATATACTTATATTCAAGATCTATTCTCTAAAAGCAAGTATAAATATCTAATATATGCTACTTCTCAGGTGAATGCAACTTTTTAAAGGAATTTTAAATATTTTAAAATATTAAAAAATGTTATTTTAATTTTTTATCCCCTTTTCTCCCAATTTTGGAATGCCAAATTGAAACTACTTACTAGGTCCTCGTGGTGGAGCGGTTACTCTCCTCAATCCGGGTGGTGGAGGACAAGTCTCAGTTGCCTTCGTTTCTGAAACTGTCAATCCGCGCATCTTATCACGTGACTCGTTGTGTATGACACTGCGGAGACTCACAGCATGTGGAGACTCATGCTACTCTCCACAATCCACACACAACTCACCACACGCCCCATTGAGAGTGAGAACCACTAATCACCACCACGAGGAGGTTACCCCATGTGACTCTAAGCTCCCTAGCAACCGGGCCAATTTGGATGCTAAGGAGACCTGGTTGGAGTCACTCAGCACACCCTGGATTCAACTCACAACTTCAGGGGTGGTTAGTCAGCGTCTTTACTCGCTGAGCTACCCAGAGCCCCCAAAATATTATAAAATATTAGTATTTTTAATATTATATTCAACATTCTCAGATAACACTTTTTTCTTCTGCAGTATAGCTGCTAAATAAATGTACATTGTTTTAAAGTAGTTTTAGATATTTATATTGGAAAATAAGCCAAAACAAAAGCAGAACTGGCAGTTCTGTGTGCTGTTCTTGTATCTAAATCCCTGATACATCCGTGTGCATCTCACACCAGCCTGCCGCAGAAGATATAAAAAATAATAATAATTGATATTTACTTGAGCGGCAGCCGTGTTGGTCTGAATTCAGTCTGAAACCTTTAAATACCAACCAAAGAACATTTAATTGCGCACTTCTTTAACCGAAAAACATGGAGAATTATAATTTTGAGTCATAAATTTAACAGAATTGTCCTTCAAAAGTTTGGGGATGATGGCTATAAAAAGACGTGCATAAATGAACTGGTGGTTTACAATAAAAATAAACCTTTAAAATGAAAACGTCATAACCAAATAAATTCATCTTGTAACATGAAGTTTAGATTCATACACTAAATTTGTCTTTGAATAATACATTTATTTTATAGTCTATAATTAAATTCTAAACAAAACATTTCACTGTCCAAAATATCTGAATATGTTATTGTGCATGTTTGAATGTTGTGAATGGTGGACAAATGTAGATACATTATGCCTAAAAAGACTTAATATCCAATATTAATGCTATTTTTATGTACCTGGGTAGTCAATGTACTATATACTTTAGTAACATTCAAGTACATTGGTTGACTGATGAGTGTGCAGGTGCGTATGTGTGTGCGTGTGCGTGTTTGCACAGTGAAACAACTCTGGCTACATCTACGACTTCAGGAGATGTGTTCATTCATTTCTGTTTTGTTATTTATTCATTTCATTTTTCATTGCATCACAAATGTCAATCCAGAGTCCCAAAGGCTCGAGTCAGAGTACCCCAACTCTTACTGACCACACAGAGAAATGCCACTTTCGGAGTTTGTAGATATTTACATGATCAGCTTCCGTATTATTTGTAGTTTTAATAAAGCTATAACGCACTAAATATAACTGCATTTAAGATGTAACACGGGTGTTTCCTTTAAAGACGCTCGACACACAAGTTTTACTCCAGCTCCACTTATTCCACATCGAGAGTTCTTCTGTATTTACTTATTTTGTATTTTTGTATAATTCCCTTGTACTTTGTGATGTACATCACCTGAAGCTGTTTGTAAAGTTTAGAGTGTGTCTGGACTGTGATCTGTGTCATTCTCTCAGTCAGGTGTGAGCTGCTGTGCTGCTCCCGTGCGTCGTCATTAGAGTTTAATGTGATCTCTTATTATGTTAAATGACATCAAATGACTATTAGACACAATTTTTTATTGTTGACGTTGTCGATAACATCGACTAATCGTTTCAGCCCTATACAACATTAATATGAACTAAAATTTGCATAGAAAAATACATTTCATAATTCATATATATATATATATATTGTTTTTCTTTTGTCTAATCTAAATATAATATGGTAAATTATAATTAATCCATAATTGTTTTGAAAAACATTTTTCAATAATTATGAAAAATTGTCACAATTTGTAAGTGTATTGACAATTTAACCTAATATATGTAAACTTCTCAGGGCTTTTTGGGCCATAATAGCTATATACATAGAATTATTCATTTAACAAATATTTTTTTACATGAATCATAATTTTTATTTTTTTATTTTACTTTGTATTAATTGTAACTTCATTGAATAAAATAATAATAATTTATTTCATGATTTCTGACCAGTCTTAAATTCTGTAAAACTGTGTTAAAAATGTATTAAATTGACATGTTAATTTTGCACTTTGCAAATTTTTGAAAAGTCATCATGCATTACATTTCTTAATTAGATGTTGACAGTAAGAATTGTTTATGTCTATTGTATGTTTTGTTGTTGATTCTGATGGTGTGTGTTGTTGTGTGTGTAGATGTGAGATCGAGGCGACTCTAGAGCGTCTGAAGCGGCTGGAGAGAGATCTGAGCACTAAAGAACAAGAGCTGAAAGAGAGAGAGAGACGACTGAAGATGTGGGAGAGGAAACTCATCGAGCAGTCTAACACACCCGTGAGTCTCTCTTCCTCAACAGGTCAATGAAGACACTAAACCCTGCACAAAAACACATCACAGCAGAATTCATTCACTGTGTGTGTTGTTCTGCCTATTACATACTTTATAACGAGCCACTCATAAATGAAGCGCTCACACTCATATTTGTGTAGGTCACCTGTCACCTGCTGCTCACATGTGTTTTACGTGTGAGGCTCATGCAGATCACAGGCGGAGCAGACCATCAGTCAGCAGAAACATTACTAGATTCTTTTTTAAATTTACATGTTTGCCATTTTTCACCTTTAATTGATGCCAAAGTGGAGAAGTAAACGGGAAATGACAAGGGAAATGAGGGGAAATGGGATCACCCGTGATTTTACCACACCGTTTGTCAGAACACCGCCAGTGTGTGTGTGTGTGTGTGTGTGTGTGTGTGTGTGTGTGTGTGTGTTTTACCTCGGCTGTACATATGCGACAACATTTTCCCTAGAAGTGAGCTGAAGCTGACAAAAACTCTGTTTAGTGATGTCATCAAAAATACAAATATATAAAGTAAATACTATTACTTTACGAAAACACCTTAAATGTTTTTCTTAAGTTTATGAAGAAATATGGACACAAAGATTACATTTCTACAAACAGATACAGGTGTTTTACAATTATTTGTATTAATTATTTTTAAATGATTTCTCATTTTTATCATCTCAGACAACCTTATTTGTCAGTGTTAATACCTTAAATGTAATCAGTTACATCTCCATAATTATTTTGACAATTATTATTATTGTTTTTATTATTTTTTCAAAAACAGGATTTTCCTCTGTTTAAGTTGACATGGAATGACCCAACTATCTTTATGCAAAAACAATAGAAGTTTAAAGTGTGTGTCCATTGTCCGCTCGTCTACACCTGCTCCCATTCTCTTTAAATTCAGACCTTTCCTTCTGAAATCATTCTTTTTTCAAATGTAGATTTTGTCTGTCTATTTGGAGCTATATGAGCTATACTAATTTCCTTTCTTTCATTTCTTCTTTGTCTGTGTTTGTCCTTTTGTTTGTCCTCTTGTTTTTGTTTTCTTTCTTTCTATATTTCATGCTATTCTCTCTCTAATATCCCATCCCTTCTTCGTGCTCTCCTTCCTCTCAGTTCTTTCTTCCTGTAGCTGCAGCGTTCAGCTCAGGGTTGTTGTTTGAGTCGAGGGTGGAGGAATCCAGTTCAGAGGTGTCGTGTGAGATCAGCGGCTGTGCTGATGGAGAGATTGGTGGTCTGGCACTGCAGGCCGTCATGAGGGGGTTTGGCGAAATGTTTCCCCTGGAGTTCCCCTCGGTTCCTCTGCAGCAGTCGGGCATACAGGTCCATATGAGGACCACAGAGAGCTCTTCCAAGACCTGCTCGCTTAGACAGGGATACAAGATCACTGTGCCTTTGGGCATGGCTGCATTCGACTGGTCTGATGATAGCGATTAGGAACATGTGTTTGGGCATCCATTTATTTTGCCTGTCTCAATAGAGCGCAACAGTCAGGCCCCAAAAGTAAAAACTCATTAAAATTAATTTTGTTCTTAGAAAAATACATTTAAATGATAATGTAAAAAATTAAAACAAACAAACAAGACCTATCATAGGCTTTGATACTGTTACAATGATGTAAGGGTGTTTCTTCAACTCCGGACACTTTCATGGCCCAAGGCTTGATTTTGATTTGATTTATTTATTATTTGTTGTTATACGAAGGTCTTATTAAAACTGAAACTTAGACTTTAAATATGAAACAAATTATTACACATCTAAAACTATGATTATCTAAACAAAGAAATGTAAATAAATATAAATCAATTCAATATATACAGTCTGAAAAATATTTCTATAAATAAAAAAAATACGACTGTCCCACATTTGTGGCATCATTTCCACCACACCAAACAATTTTGCTCCTAATAACTTTTTTTTTTTTTTTTCTTACAAAAGTTAGTGTACTTGTTAACCAAGTTGGCAAAATAAAGAGAAATCAAGGGAAATCTCACTTGAGAATATTTTTTATTGGGCATAATTTCCAATCAAGCTGTCATTTTGCCACAAATACAAAAGAAAAGCGAAAAGTTTGAAAATGTGTTTTAATTGTGTGTTTTTAGGATACATTAAATGTTATCTATGAAATTAGCCTTAGCAAGACAAAGGAGTCAGATATATTTTGGGCTCTATTTTACTGAACGCGTAAAATGCAGCGGCTTATCCAGTTTTCGTGCCAGCACAAAGCGCAAGTGGGCGTGGGTGGGAGTGTTTGCGCTATCTGTGGGTGTATGTGCGCAAACTATGAGTGTATTCTGTGTTAATGAAGTGTTGCAAAGTTTAAACTCAGTTCCTGCATTTGCAGTTTGTAGATTCCACCAACAGATGGTTATAAAATTAATGTCCAAACTGTGAAATTATAGAAGAACATCAAATTATGTTGTAGACATCTTCTGTGAAACAAAAATGTATTAGATTTGTGTTAAACTATCTATAGGTCATGGTTTATTTTTAGTTATTATTATTATGTTTATATTTACAATTGTATTTATGGTCTAGTTTGTAGGTCTTAAGGTATTTGTTCACCTTTTGTTGAAGAGTAATTTTTAAGTTACTACAAAATGGGCTGGTGGAAGAAGTTGGAGAGAAGAAAATGTTTGGAATTGGTATGATTTTTTGACCACTTCATTATTTTATTTTATTTTTGTTTCGTTTGAAGTTTAATTTTAATTAAGAAATATTGTTGTTTGAATTTGTTCATGCACTTGTAACTTATGGCATAATGCTAATGCTCTTAAAATAGGGTCATTTCCATTTACATCAGTGTAATTTTCAGCATAGAATTCTATTAAACACAATACAGAATTTGCTGGAAATCACACTGTGGTGGGAATTATCATGGCTTGCATACAGTACACTGTTGGAAATTGTTAGTAGACTCATGTAAAAATGAGCGCTTGTGAACAGTGTTTAAGTGATACTCTCTGGAAGTACACAGTGATAAAAGTTCCCAAAGTTGAAGAAACACCCATATACTTCTGTAGCGATTTCAACTATATCTTTGATAAATTGTGTTTAATAGTGGAATTCCCAGTGAAAACTACACCAACCATAATGCTGACAAGAAATCTACCAATCCGAGAAGTTGCTGTTACCATGGAAAAGAGCTCTGCAGTAACTGCCCACTCCCATGAAGCACTGCAAATACTGTGTCAAATCGGTCTCCCTACACCCTCAAACAACTGATATATTTCTAAATATACCTTAATATCTTTGTATAAGCTTCTAAAATATTTTTTCCTACTTATATATATTATCAGTGACAATAAAAGCCAACGTATTCTTTGGTTGTCTGCGTTGCGCGTCGCTCGGACAGTCCTCGTCTGTGCGCATGCGCCTGTCATTGACTCTACTAAAAGGGTATCACAAAACTTTCCTTGTGTGCCTGCGTTGAACCAGTTCATATTAGCTTGCGGTCAAGAGTATACTTTAAAAGGCAATGTGGCCGACCAGGCTTGATCCGATCCGGAACGCAGAAAAATAAGTATAACTGTGCCTTAAGTTAACACTTTTATATTGTACTGTCATTTTTTTTTATCAATTATTTAATTCACAATGTTTCATGGGATGCATGATTCATTCATTGAAGACGCTATGTAACCATTAGTCTTGGTTTCAATTTATTTTATTTTTTTCAAATAATATTTTGCTTTAAACCAAAGTTTGTAATCTCTTGGGTGTGTTTCCCATAATATGATGTTACTCACTGCTCAACTACCATAGTACGATGTATCGTTAAAATTCATTCAACAGTGTAGAGCTGTCAATAATTCTGCGGAGATTAAATGGATGTCAAATTATAGCACATTTACAGTACATGGACACCAGAAATCTGGTTATTGCGAGAAAGCTGATTAAGACACAAAAGTATGCATGGTGTAATTGCCGTTCCTAATACATGTGACTTGGTAAGTTTCCCCTCTTACATCATACTCTGGGATTCTCCCGGATCATTTCAGCAGATCCAAAAATGCACACTCGACAAAAATCTAAGGATAAAAGATGCTAAAATAGTTCTCACTGTAGCGCTCTATGGGGATGGTTATAATAATTTTTAATGCAGATGCAATCCACTTAAGGCAATAACAGAATATGCTAAATATATTTGCATTTGATGTAATGGTGGTCTTAATATGCAAGGGTCTTTATGTAGCACTTCTATTACGTTTTTTTTTTTTTTTTTTATCATTTTTTCTTTAACTAGAACAGTATTTATTTGTAAGAGAATTCAAATTTTTTTTTAAAGAAGATTTTAAGTGGAAAATCTGTCAGCACTGTAGAGGTTACAGCAGTTACTTCTCTGTAAAAGCTGTATTAGGTGAGGCAGCCCGACACCCACCGGATCCTTATGGATGTTATTTATAGCAAATGAAGTGGATGTATAGCCACATGCTGAAGAGAACTGGAGAGAACAGCGTGTCAGCGTGGCGAGGACAGCGCACACGTACCAACAACTGACATTTCACTGACATTAAGATTGGCCAATTTAAGCAGTGTGAAGACTGTGACGAACTCTCTCTCACACAGCCACAAGAAGAAAGAGAGAGACAGAGAAAGAGGAGAGAATTAAAAAAGAGAAAGAAAGAATATTTCAATATTTCATCCAGGAGATCTGAAATGTGCATCTTGTTCCTCTGTTTCACTATTCACACTTTCCCATTTAAGAAAGTATTAAAAGTAAAAAAAGGAGTTGTACTTTTAAAAAGGTTTTAAATGATGCACACTTACATAATATGAAGACTCAAGTCAAGTCAGAATCCTATTAAAGAGGTCACATAATCAGCCCATTAGTTTTATCTGTATCTCAATAACTCCCCTGATATTGGACACTTTTACTTGTGGAAAAAATAATTCATGATTGACTGCAAACAACCCATTTTTACAGGAGGTAGACCGATATATCAGTATTACTGATTAATCAGTGTCGATAGTTGCTTTTTGGAGTGTTATCAGCAAAACAATATGCCGATAGTTTTATATTTTTATATATATATATATATATATATATATATATATATATATATTATTCCTCCTTTGTCCTTTATGGCTGGTGCTGGAGGATTCTACAGTTAGAATGACTAATTCAACTGTATAACCCCTGTACGACCTTTAGAGGTGAAATAAAAACATTCACTGACTGACTATATTCATCCATATTTTTATCTATACTTCATTGCAAATTTTTATTAGATTAATCATGTGGTCTAAATTGAAGTGAGGGCATGCAAAGTAAAATGTGACTTTAGAGTCTCCAACTTCTTATTTTGCGAATAATAATAAAAAAAACTCATCTGGTGAAAATATAGGATATAAAAAGCTTAATTTGTTGAATACTTACATACACACCAATCAGCCACAACATTAAAACCACTTGCCGCCAAAACAGCTCTGACCCATCGAGGCATGGACTCCACAAGACCTCTGAAGGTGTCCTGTATCTGGCACTAAGATGTTAGCAGTAGATCCTTTAAGTCCTGTAAGTTGTGAGATGGTGCCTCCATGGATTGGACTTGTTGGTGCTGCACATCACATAAATGCTCAATTGGATAGAGATCTGGGAAATTTTGAGGTCAAGTCAACACCTTGAACTCTTTGTCATGTTCCACCAACCATTCTTGAACAATATTTGCAGTGTGGCAGTGCGCATTATCCTGCTGAAAGAGGCCACTGCTACCAGGTAATACCATTGCCATGAAGGGGAGTACGTGGTCTGCAACAACCTATAGGTAGGTGGTACGTGCCAAAGTCATATCCACATTAATTCCAGGACCCAAGGTTTCCCTGCAGAACATCTCTTCCTACACACGCACCCAGCCACCACATGATCTAAAAGAAAATGGGATTCATCAGACCAGGCCACCTTCTTCTATTACTCAATGGTCCAGTTCTGATGCTCATGTGCCCATTGTAGACACTTTTGGCGGTGGACAGGGGTCAGCATGGGCACTCTGACCGGTATGCAGCTACACAGCAAGCTGTGATGCACTGTGTGTTCTGGCACCTTTCTATTTTAAGTTTTTCAGCAATTTGTGCTAAAGTAGCTCTTCTGTGGGACCGGACCAGACGGGATAGCCTTCGCTCAACACACGCATCAATGAGTCTTTGGCACATATGACCCTGTCACCGGTTGTTCTTCCTTGGACCACTTTTAGTAGGTACTAAACACTGCATACCTGGAACACCCCACAAGATCTGCCATTTTGGAGATGCTCTGACCCAGTCTAGCCATCACAATTTGGCCCTTGTCAAAGTCGCTCAAATCCTTACGCGTATCCATTTTTCCTGCTTCCAGCACATGAAATAAACTGACTGTTCACTTGTTTCCTAATATATCCCACCCCTTAACAGGTGCCATTGGAACGAGATAATAAATGTTATTCGCTTCACCTGTCATTAGTTTTAATCTTGTGGTTGATCAGTGTAAAGCATTGTAATGGAGCCAAGGCTCTGTCATTTCAAAATCCCAAGTCCCAAGAAAAGTCAGTGGGCTTGTTCATAGTCCTGTGTTATGCTCCAAATCTTCTGTATTTTCTGGTTATTATTGGGATATTGGTGGCACAATGTACTGCTTCTAAGACTTTATTATTATTTTTTAGACATATTCTTTAAATCTATTTTAACCACCTTAGTTATCGGTATTGGCAAAATCCACTATCGGTCGTCCTCCAATTTGTACAATGACATCAGAACCAAAAACTTTTGCTTTTGTGTGATGCTACATTTACACCACTAGGTCAGAGACTGAGTGCATTTTTAATACAATTTGGCTCTTATTAAACTTCTCTTTAAAAGGAAAGTACTGCAATTTATTTGTCTGAAGAGATTTCACTGATACAGTGTTGGAGAGATAAAATCTTCTGACTTATGTGACTCAGTAAAATGTCATTCATATAATTATACATTAAGGTTTTTTCATTCATTTTGTCTGTATTTGCTATCTGAACTATAAAACACATAGTCTTTTCATTCTGGGATGCATTTCATCTACAGTATATGAATGGTTTTCTATTCCCCAAAACAGCATTATTTAATTTAGGTTTTAAACATTGTTCAATATCATTAATGATTATACTAAACTTTTTGAAGTGTTAATACAGGAGTTTTAGTGTTGATAGCATGAAAAAGTTCAATATATTTTTGATTTCAGTGTGTCAGATAGGTGTGTTTGGTGCAATATTCTGCCTCAGGGGTGAAAACACTGAAGTCTTTGCTAGAATATCTTTATGAGATATTTTCTCAGGTTAAGGAATGTTAAAAAAAAGCACTGTGTGAGTAAAACTCAGGAACTTCTGTTGCTGACATCTAAAAGCACTCAGCACATGCAAAATTATTATGATGACTGAAAAACTATAGTTCAGTCAGGCCCACTCTGTTAGATTGGAATCGATTTGTACAAGCTCTTGACATTAGTTTTGACTGAAAGGCTCTGCTCGGAGGGGTTCAGCTTCCATGCTAAGCACATGTTATACTTTGCTGAGGTTCGAACCCCCAAACATAATGACAGAAATCATTTAGTTCTAAGACTAGTCGTGGAACGTGGCTCCCTAACGTGACAAGCAAAAGGCGGCGCGTCATAATACTCGAGAAACGCGGCTCCTTCAACCAAGCTGAGGAAGCGTACCACATTTACGACTGCAGTAAGGCTCCCTGACGATACAAGGCAAAAAGCAGCGTGCCATGAGTTTCCTGAGAAACCGTGAGGGATGTAGAGATTGACAATGGGAGATGTGATTGATAAATGCTGTATTAAAGTTGGAAACTAGTTAAGTCAAGTCATTTTTATTTGTATAGCGCCTTTCACAACACACATCGTTTCAAAGCAGCTTTACAGAAGATCAGAAAATGAAAATGTAATATCTAGTCATCATTGTGTAGTTTGATAATTGTGAATTGTGTTTAAAAATAAGTAATTAAATAATAATTGTATTTATAACCCCAGTGAACAAGCCGAAGGTGACTGTGGAAAGGAACACAAAACTCCATCAGATGTTTAAGATGTTGGTTAATGGAGAAAAATAACCAGACTCACTGTGAGGGCCAGTTCCCCTCTGACTATCATCATGAATATAATGCCAATATTACTTATGTATAGTTAAAGTCATGGTTTAAAATTATTAAACAAAGTAAGTGTTAAGGGTCAGTGTTTAAACATAGATTTTGTTTGAACTGTAAGATTAATGATTAATGTCTTTGAAGTCCATCCTGGATTAACTGCAGAAGTTCTCATCATTAATTGATAGTCTATGTATTCCATTTTAAGAGTGTAGTCCATCATTAGACTGAGGTGATGCTGGCCGAGATCAGTGAGGTGATTTGCAGTTCAACCGGCCGGTAATTTCTGTGAGGTCTATCCTAAATCCAAGGTTCAGGCAATGGCATATGAAGTATCCCATGTCTTATGGTTTGAGTTAGCATCAGTTCATCCTCTGAAGCCCATCGTAATAGACTGAATTGATGTTTGGCTGGCACCGGCTGCATTTAGTCGTCATCATTCAGCAACACGTAGCAGTGAAGTCCAACACGAAGCAGGAATAGAGCTGGTTCGTGTTGGACTCCACTGCTATGTGAAACTAGAATGGAAGGGACTTGAAATTAGTCCAAAACATCCTCGTAAAGGAGGCACAAAGGATCACTGATGTGTGCCGCAATGACATGCTCTCTGACAGGCTTTCTTCAATTAAAATGTCCTTGTACCTGTGAATATAGTGTGTATAGGCAGATGGTGACGGTCATCCCAGAGTCTTTAATGTGGAAGTGGGGATGGTTGAAGCTGCTGTAGGAGCTGCTCTGATGCAGATGTAATGAGCTGTATAGAGGTTAGAGGCCAGTCCACAATGCTGACAGATGTGGTGGCAATGGTAGACATGGCATTCCCGTCCTCAGTAGCATACAGGGGCTCATCAGGACTTGCATCAACTAGGGGACCGTATCATGGAAGAGAAAGGACAGAAATCAGTATTAGTTTGTGAGACAGACTGAAACAGATAGGATGAATAGAAATGCTTGGCTTTCGACAAAATCGGCTAGTGTAATGTCTAGGGTTGAAAGCCTTAGTGCATGCAGTAAATTCCCCACACATTAGGAACCCGTAGAATGCTGTGGAAAACTTCTTCCTGCGGCGGAGGATATGGACAGCAGTAATGGCGCTTTGAGTGAGATAAAAGGACTCACTGCCACTTTATGCGAATGAGTTAAATAAAGCTTGTGTTACTTTTGTGAAGAAGTGATAGAGAATCTGCAGACACACTTGTCAGGAACGTGAGAAGTTCACAGACACTTTGTATGGAATGGTAAAGGTCCCAATGTCAAGTCAAGTCATTTTTATTTATATAACACTTTTCACAACACACATTGTTTCAAAGCAGCTTTACAGAAAAGCATGCATTAACAAAAAATGAAACTGTAATATCTATAAAGTCTCAGATTCATCATTGTGTAATGTGTTCCTAAGAGGTGGGTGGGGCTTAAAGGAGCCTTCAGATATACAATGTCAGGAAGGGTGTGGAAATGTGCTTTTCCACTTCTAGAAAAGTAAAAACTTGAACTGATTTTATAACAATACGGAGAATATTGCAGCAAAATATAAATCTTTCTCTTGCACCTCTCAATTTTATTAAACAACTCCAGCAATTAGGGATGTTGATGAATAACTGGTCATCTAACCCAGACCTAAAAATAAAATGGGAAGCTTTAGATCGAGACTATACTGAAGATCTTATTTCAGTGAGAGCACCTCACATAGTAAGAGGTATTAGGACCTTGGCCTGGTGCAGCAGACTTCCTTCTTGCCATTAGAACGCAATCATTATATTGAGCTCCATGTATTGCACATTGGGCTCATTGAACCAGAGCATCTGCTCTAATAAACCATCAGGTTTTTGTTTTCTGTCATGTTTGAAATAGTGAAAACACGATGAAAACCCAAATTTCTTCAAAGCTTAGTGCAACGCTGGGCTGTAGCAATTCTCACATTTACTCACTATACTCTGTGTGGTGAGGAGGAGGGAATGACCGTGGACCGTGGAGATGCATGCCCGGCCCTGAATTGTTCTAATCAGCCAGGAGGGGGATAAAGAGGAGTCAGAGGTGCCAGTTCATGAGAGAGAGAGAGAGAGAGAGAGAGAGAGAGAGAGAGACAAGTGGCCAGTGTGTGTGTGTGTGTGTGTGCGTGTGTGTGTGTGTGTGTGTGTGTGTGTGTGTGTGTTTTATGTAGTGTTTCAGTTGATTTATGTCATTAAAGTTATGTTGACTGTTCTGCCGGTTCCTGCCACCTCCTTGCCCATCTTAAGAACCCTGTTACACTCTGGTTTGCAAATGTTTATTGCAAGCACAGTAAAACAAGAATTGACCACTGCACTGTACAACCACAATAAATGAGGAAATGACAATCAGAAATGTAAACACATACAACACACTCTACGGTTGTTTATAACCAGATCAAAGAAATAAGTCTTTAGCTTTGACTTAAATTTGACTGTTTTACAAGCAGATCTGAAGAACACATGAAGACTGTTCTATAGCTTAGGGCCAGCTACCGCAAAGGCACGGTCGCCACTCATCTTTAGTCTTGATCTGGGAGCCGTCAACGTCTTATGATCAGTCTCTGAATGGGTTTATTTATACACTGTAGGTCTGAAAGTTAAGGTGCCATTCCAAGACTTAAAAATCAATTTAAAATCAATCCTGTAACAGATTGGCAGCCTATGCAGAAAAATGGAAAACAGGAGTAATATGTTAATGTTTGCAAACACCAGTCAAAAGTATATTGCATTACTGCATAGCATGAGTAATGCCGGATTCACACATTCTCCATGGCTGTGGTGTTTGCGGAGCAAGAACTGGGCATGAGCAGCGTGAGCATGGTAGCGTTAGAGCAGATGCTGCTGCGGCAGCAACCTCACGCTACAGGTGTTTGTAATTAAAGTGGCTATAGTCGCTATAACTGCAAAATATTAAGCACTGGCTAATTGTTAGGAGGTGGAGTTCATAAATCAGCTAAGCGTCAGCTGTTGAGCCGGCTGGCACTCCATGGTCTGCCTGAAATACACTTAAGATCCATTTCAGTCGCAAAAGTTCCATTTGTTTGATGGATCTATCTATCCATCCATCCACAATACAGTTTTTCTAATAGAATGTCTAGGCTGCTCTTTCCCATTTAATGATATTAGGTGGTAATCCAAACTCTTAAGGGTTGTTCAAACATACAGCGATTAAACTACTTGACTGCAGAATCCAGCTTTATCAGGTGTGAACTCTGCTCAACTTTGTTCCATTGCCAATGATCGTTGTTGATGCCAGAAATCACCAACTCCACTTGAAAATGAATGATTTCCAGTCCATGTATTTGTGAACGCCCCTTTGAGCTCAAAACAGGACAAGCACCATAAACATAGCCCAAATGACTTGTGTGTTATATTCCAAGTCTTCTGAAGCCTTATGTTAGCTTTATGTTAGAAACTGACCAAAAAGTTAGTCTCTCTCTTCTGTGTTTCAGCTTCTCCCAAACCTGGCGATACACTCCTGGACAGAAGAGCATGTGGTTGGTGGAACATTTTCTCTCTTTTACAGCAGTAGTGAGGATTATACTATATCAGAGTTGACTTTCAGATATGCATTTTAACTTTTGCATTTTACAATTATAGCATTTCTGGATGCAGCAGATCTTTGGGGGTGAGAGATTTTGTTCTTTCATTTCTTTTATTGATTCATTATTGTTTATAAATATCCAGAATGTTTATAGGCTCATAAATAAGATTTTTTACACGTGTGTGTGTGTGTGTGAGCTTGAGGTTTAAGTGGTTTACGAGGACTTTATTTTGAGGTTACAAACTGGTAATTAACAAGGGTATTATGCTATAAATGTGGTTTATGAGGACATTTCTAGTGTGAAAATCGCTTAAAAAAAACATACTAAACGATGTTTTATGGAAAATGAAAAAATGAGGGTTTTTTGTGAGGGTTAGGTTTATGGGTAGAGTTATGGGTATAGAATCTATAGTTTGCGCAGTATAAAAATCATTATGTCTATGGAGAGTCCTCATAATGATAGCTGCACCAACATGTGTGTGTGTGTGTGTGTGTGTGTGTGTGTGTGTGTGTGTGTGTGCAGGTGATGGTGAACTGCAGCAGTATGCTGATGTGTTTAAGCAGAATAACATCACTGGACAAAGACTGCTGCTGCTATCAGAGAGTGACATGAGAGATCTGGGTGTGACATCTAAAGGACATATAATACACCTGAAGGTAGTGCACTAACCTTATTGTTAGATGGGACACAATTTAGATTGATTCTTACTTTTTTAACTCTTTATGTACTGTATGACAAGAATTGTCTCATTTGTGTTTATTATTATTTTTCTCTCCTAAGGAGTTTTTGCAGAAACATAAGAGACAAAGTTGATAATTACATGAAACATTACTGAGAACCCCTGTAAAGGGGTCAGGGCATGAGAAAGAATATTTTCCTTGACCTTTTAACATATAAGTGTTCATTGAACTATAAAAACATACTGTAAGTTTCAGAACTCAAAAGTTAAAACTGGGCGTTTACTTTCAAGTCTTAAAGGAGAAGCAGCACCAAAACTGTGTGTTGTTTGCAAAAAAGTATTAATATTATAAATGAACCTCAAGGAAAATATTAAAATAGTAAGAGGCATGTCATGGCCCCTTTAAGTCTCTTCATATATGAAAGAATAATGGTTGAGAATTAAATTTCCCCCAGGAAAATGCTAGTTACTGGCAGCACACATCTGAACCTTTAAGGCATTAGTATGTCCTTAGAGAACGTGATTCCTTGAATGAATTAAACTCTATGTATATGACATATCCCAGAGCATGAATTACATGTTCATAAGTGATACTCAATGGTGCTAATTGTTGTTTTGCTGCTGTAAATCCATTAACAGGTAATAATTATGTTACATTCACACACAGCTGGTCATTGGCTTATTGTGAGTGCGCTGCATAACCTCTGCATAAAGCCATCTACACATTTTTTAAACATCATGTCAAATCTTTTCTTTTGCAGACTGAAATTGAGAAACTTACCCATGACTACATGAGTTTGTTCCACTTTCCCCCATTGATCAAGGTATGTAGTCTCCATGGTTGCATCTATCTATCTATCTATCTATCTATCTATCTATCTATCTATCTATCTATCTATCTATCTATCTATCTATCTATCTATCTATCTATCTATCTATCTATCTATCTAAATTAATTCGAGTGTTCCACTATCTTTATTATCACTTTATGGCCACTATCAGGATGGTTTGGCCTCTGAAGAAGAGGAGGACTCAAGAAAAACAGTAAATCTGGAGTTGGTGTTTGGATATCACTGGAAAGCAGGCACAGGCCCTACGGTAAATTTAACTGATATTTCTCACCACTTTATTATGTGTAGGATCAGTTTATGGTTATTAATTAGCCAATGATGTAAAAATAAATCCACATGATCTGTAGTATTGGCCTTATATTATTCCATCACTCACAAGACAGATTTCACAATTTTTAAATGGTAATAGGAAAGCAATATTGTTGGCATTATACAAAAGGTTGTTCTTAGTAGGGATGGACCGATATGGAATTTCTGTGCCAATACGATACAACTTATTATAGGTGATGCTTTTAACATTAATTCACAGCTCTTTGTGGCTGATATGATAACCGATAATTCACAGCTCAATGGGCTGATACCGATACGATCACCAATAATTCACAGCTTACTGTGGCCGTTATGCTAACCGACATTTTGTCTTTCACAATTGGACCAACTATTAAGTTTTGGTGAATGTAATGTGAACCAGAAGTGAGATTATGTGACCAATGTATGCTGGTTTGAATAAGAAAAAGTGATATTACACTTGGTTTGCTAGGTTGTGCTACATTGTGTTTGGTTGTTTGCTATGACATTGCTAGGTGGTTACTAGGCTGTTCTAGGTGGTTGCTTACTAGACCAAGTCCAAACAGTCCTGAATAGTGAGTGGGACTTACACCCCTGAATGTCTATGGTGGTCTAATTGACTATTTATTTATTTATTTTATGCATGCAAGCTCGTACATTTGTTTGTTATTTGCTGTTGTTCTGTTTGTATTGCTGTCTTGGCATCACTTCCTGTGTTAACAGGGGCTTTTGTTGGAGATGTGATGTCTTTTCCGAACTGAGATTTTTTGTCACGATTGCAGCGATTTTAATTTATTTTCCTCCAGTAAAGATGACTGTTATTGGCCACATTGAAGACTGACCAAGTTAAATGCTAAATACGCTACACGTTAAATGCATTTTGGCTTCCGAAGCCTTTCATTTTAATACTTCACTTTCTTTCACTTATAAAAGGCTGAAAAAGATAAATATATATAAATATTTTTTTATCTAAAGTGAGGCATAGCATCCTCCCCCTCTTGTCGGCGAGCCTTTGTTCGGGCCCCTGACACTGGAGAACGACTGCATCTTCACTCTCCGTTTGAATTTAATCAAAAGTTTAGCCAGAAGTCATTTTCTTTTCAAAAGGCAAATGTTATTTAATCTTTCAGCTGTTCATTGTCCCATCATAAATAGTCCCCTTTCAATGCGTGTGGTGGGGCTGAAGCGGGCCGATAATTGCCTCCTATTTCTCCTGACATGTGGTGGTTTGGCTCGGAGGAAGCTCAGCAGGGAGAAGGAAACAGGAGCCTGAGAAAATGAGAGCTAATTATTTTCCCCTGCCTGGTGTCAGCCTTCGTGTCAGGCTTGTTTTTACAAACTGCAAGGTTTTTGCACTAAATAAAACAAACCCGCTCTGCTCTGGGGGGTTGCCTTTTTTGATTGCTCGCTCTCTTTCTCTATCTCTTTCTGGCGGTGTCGTGATACCAGCTGCACTTCTCAAAGCCTAAATGAGGCCCTGCGATTGTGCTTTGCCCATCTGACAGCACAGTGTTGCTCTTAATGAGGATATCAGGGTTTAGTCACCAGAAAGGTGCTGAATTATGGATGAGGTGTCATTAGAAGCTTACCACGCTGGCCATCATTACCACACATTGTTTCTGCTGCCGTTATTATGCAGGGATAACATTTGGCAAATGCATGGTCAGCGCTCGGATGTGCGCATGCGTGGACGCAATACCTTTTAGTCTTGCCAAATACAAACAAACAAACAAACACATACTTACGATTCTCAGTTAACCCTACAACGCAAGCTTGAGCGAGACGTGAGCATAGCATCAGCTTAACTACAGCGTAACTGCAGCTGCAGACTCTACAAGGCTTTCACACTGGAAGCGTTTTTATAGCATCACAGCAACGGCTCTATGCAGAAAAATACTGTGATTTCTATGTTACTATGGTGAGTATTTATTTTAATAAAGACCATAACTTATAAAACGGTTATCAGGAGCGGGTTATTGATAAGAATTACAAACTTGATCGTTGTGAAATCATATTTACATGAGGAGGACGAACACATTTGCATCTAGAAGGTATACAGTAGAGCTTTGTGCTTCTCCACCTCCACAATCATTCATTGTTGAACACAAATAAGGTAAGTTCTGAATTTACCGATGTCACGGTCTGTCACATACATGTGTTTACATGTGAAAGCAAACTCTGCTGTGATTGGGTATTGCTGGTTGGGTAAGCCTATAGACCTGTTCTATGTTTAATAGTACATCAAATATTTTTCCCCCCCTATTTTCAGGCTCATAAGTTGTTTACTGTAGTTTTAAATGATAAACCGTACTTCTGATTAAGATCTATATGTAAAACATTTTAAATTGGTTTAAATTGTTAAATCTCCTGGAATTAATTTTTTTCCTTTCATATGTTTTTCAGATGTGCTCTAATTTATACAGTATAAATACACACTAGACTAATAATATATGCTTATTCTGTGGAATGTGTACTTTTTTGTGTCAAATCACATTCGTTTTATCCATCAACAGTGCACGGTCACTTTAATTGAACGTGAGCAGTGCAGCAAAAATAGACTCTGCACTGAAGCTCACTCTACGCTCTGACACGCCGCTGGCACTTCCGTGAATGATCTAATCCAGGGGTCTTCAACCATTTTCAGGCCAAGGACCCCTTGGTTGATAGAGATAGAGTCGGGACCCCCGTTACATATTGTATAAAATTGAGTGTTTTGTGTTATGCCTATAAAATGTGTATAATAGGCTACCATATTATTGTATATACATCATTATGTTTACATTGCAAAGCCATTGAAATTATCATTCCCCGTCTGTCGCTCACTTCGATGTTGTGTCGAAGAAGCGACACTAGGGGTCTCTCTTGAGCGCCGACTATACCTCTGATCTATGAAAAAAGGGCAATGAGAAGTTGTCAGACATAATTTGCATGTCCCGCCCCCAGACATACGGTATAAAGGCGGGGAAATACGTCTGTTCATTCAGAAATGTTCTTCGGAGCTGATGACACACACACACACTCACATACACGCACACACAGACAGGCTTTCTCCTTCTCTGCACCGCTTCGACAGCACAAACTAAAAGAGTGTTTGTAAAAGAGTTAGTTTCTCTAAAAGAGCAAATACACAGCTGGCGGTTCATGACGCGTCTTTTTAAGCCTCTGTGTAGTTTCTGGATGCGTTTGATTTCTCTCCACTTCTGACGGTCATAAAAGCAGCCTCGCGTTCCTGGGCTGCGTTCACACGCAGGCAGCGTTTTATGAATGGTTCATGTTCTCAGTGCGAGAACATATCCGTGGCAACATTGCGGTCGCGGCTTTCTTTTATCACGAGAGAAAGCCACTTCAGCCGCCACCCCCTCGCCTCGCCTCATTCCTAGAGGATTGGGGCAGGTGCCGCGGGTGGTGAAGGTGATTTGGGGAAAATGACGGGCTTGGTTTCGCCGGGTAAATCCCCGCAAACCACCCGCCTCCCCGGCACGCTTGCTTGCTTCCATCCGAGCTCGGGATGAGTGCGGCTCGCTTCATGGCCAGCCGGCATTCTCCCTTGAGCCCCCGGAATTGGATGACGACAACGCCGTTGCATCTGAGAGCGTCACAGCGGCGTCTGATGCCAATGACTCACCTGGACCGCCACCTTCGGGTCACCACGCCCAGTCTGAGGCTGACGCGCAGAGGTCCGCTATGCTTTCCCGGGCTGCCGCGAGCGCGAGGCTGGTCCGTAAACCTCCGCCCCCCCCCCCCCCCACGGCTACTTGATTGGTTCCTCGTGCATGTGCGCTGCTCACAGCCACGCCCCCCCGGTTCCTTTCTTCCCGGACGTGCATAACGAGTTGAGTAAGATGTAAAGGGCACATTTTACTGCCTGAAAACGGCTTCCTCGCTCCTTCGCTCTCACTCCCCTCAACGGTGGAGCGGTCCCAGACCACTTCCGCCCTGCATGCCATGGCCCCTCCTGCAAGTCCACCAGGCCAAGGCACTCAAAGATCTGCACGAGGATAGTCCTGATCCCGACGTGCTGCAGGAACTGCACTCAGCGACCGACCTCGCCCTTAGGGCCATGAAGGCCACAGCGCAGTCACTCGGGCAGGCGATGGCCACACTTGGGGTTCAGGAATGTCATCTGTGGCTGAACTTGGTCAAGCTGCACGAGACGGACAAGACACGCTTCCTCGACGCCCCTGTCTCCCAGTTCGGCCTCTCCGGCGACACCGTCGAGTACTCCGCCCAGCCGTTCTCGGTGGTGAAAAAGCAGACGGCGGCCATCTCACACACGCAAACCTGCCTCCATGGGCCATGCCCCGTCTGCCTGCCAAAGGCGTCCTCCTGTGGATTCTAAACATGCAGCTCTGCCTCAACCCGGGCCCAGCTCTCAGCCCCTGCATCGAGCGCCCCGCAGGAAGCGCACGCCCCCTGTCTCACAGACCCCCTCGAGGACCTGGAAGGCTCCCAAGCAGTCCTGAGACGCTCAACCCAGAGACCAAGACGTTCACTCCGGAGCGGGTAAGACCACTCCATTCACCGGTGGAGGGCCGGGAGGAGAATTCTTTGTTGAATTTATTTCATTTACCGCACCCACATTCTCAATAACAGACCTATTTCCTTTGTCTCTGGGTCACCCGGCCTGCAAATGCCGTTCTCACGGCACTCTGCCGCAACACCTCAACAGTTTCGATGTGCTGTTTCCCTGGCCGGCCAGTTCTGACAAGTGTAGAGGACGCCTCCGCCGGACCTCCTCCTCAGTCACTAACCCGCCCCCTGCTGGGTGTGCGGAGCTAGGTAAGTGCTTCGAGTCTTTTCCCAGCAGCAGAGCCTCGTCCCATTAGTGCCCCTAGCATGGAGCTTGGATGCATGGCTTTCACTTCCCAACCTGTCACGCTGGCTGGCCAGGACCATCTGACTCGGTTATGCAATTCAGTTTGCCAGCCCCCCCCCCCCCCCCTCCCCCTTCGGGGGCGTCCGTTTTACTGCAGTACGCGGCGAGCATGCCAATTCCTTGCGAGCGGAAATCATGACACTCTTACTCAGAGACACGATAGAGCCTGTCCCTCCAACCGAGATGAAGAACTTACTTCATCATACCCAAGAAAGGCGGTGACTTACGACCAATCTTGGACTTGCAAGTTTTCAACCCGGGCTTTGCACAAACTCCCGTTCACAATGCTCACGCAAAAACACACTTTAACTTGCGTCCGGCATCTAGATTGGTCTGCAGCGGTAGACCTGAAGGACACGTACTTCCACGTCTCAATATTGCCTCGACGTCAACCCTTTCTACGGTTCACATTCGACGGCCAGGCATATCAATACAAGGTCCTCCCCTTCGGCATGTCCCTGTCCCCTTGCGTCTTTGCGAAGGTCGTAGAGGCAGCCCTTGCCCCGCTCCGAGAAGCCGGCATCCACATACTCAACTACCTCGACAACTGGCTCATCCTGGCCCATTCCCGAGAGTTACTATGTGCCCACAGGGACCAGGTGCTCAGGCACCTCAACCGTTTAGGGCTTCAGGTCAAATGGGAAAAGAGCAAGCTCACCCAGGTTCAGAGCATCTCATTTCTCGGCATGGAGTTAGACTCAGTCTCAATGTCAGCATGCCTCACCAACGAGCGCGTGCAGTCAGTGCTGGAGTGCCTCACCACCTTCAGGCCAGGCACTGCGGTCCCCTTAAAACTTTTCCAGATGCTCCTGGGGCATATGGCGTCCTCCGCGGGGGTCATGCCGCTGGGGTTGATGCATATAAGACTCTGCTTTCTGCAGGCAGGAGTCCAGACGCGTCTTGGTCACAACCGATGCCTCCAAATTGGGTTGGGGCGCCGTGTGCAATGGGCACGCAGCCGTGGGCCATTTGAAGGGGGCCCTGCTGCGCTGTCACATTAACTGCCTAGAGTTGTTGGCTGTATTCTTTGCCCTGCGGCGCGACACAACGTCGAAGTGAGCTACAGACGGGGAACGTCTAGGTTACGGATGTAACCTCTGTTCCCTGATGGAGGGAACGAGACGTTGTGTCCTCCCGGCCACGTTCCGGCTCTTCAGAAAAATCCTGAATGAACAGATGTATTTCCCCGCCTTTATACCCGTATGTCCGGGGGCGGGACATGCAAATTCTGTCTGCCAACTTCTCATTGGCGGGGGGACTCTCTAAATTAAAAATTGGAAAAAGCCTTTATTATGTCATGACTAATAAAAACATTCCACAAACTGATGTCAGCAAGACATAATATTGTACATAATTTGGCTTCTCAAGTAAATGTAGCTTGTTATAAGAATGTTTAGATATTTTTCGTGGAAAACAAGACATACATAGAGAACAACATTTTTATTTATTTATTTATTTATTCATTTTTGCTGTGAGACACTGTGTGCAGTAACTGCAGTGTGAACTGGATGCACTCTTGACAGCAGCGGCCACGTGCTTTAAGCTGTTACCTTTAACCTGAGTGGCGGGCTGGCAGATTGGACAGATAATTATCGCTCTGTCTGCGTGTTGCACTCGCCCCAGCATGTCCGGCTCAGTCGTTTATAGCAAGGCCTCGCGGAAAGGGGCCTCATTTACATTGCTAATGTAAATGAGAATGGATGTTAGGGTCTCTGGCTCTTGTCATTCCTGAGAAACAAACATGCTCAGTTCTCTGCACTCTGATCTTGCATAGCCTCAAGTCCTCACATCACACTTTCTTTTTTTTAACTAAATAAAAAACTTGAAAAAAGTTTATTTTTCTATTAATATATTAAGAACGTTTGTCCATCTAATCAAAGTCAGGTGGTATAGCCAAAATGGAGGTTGCCATAAATGCAAAAAAAAATTAATTAATTAATTAATTAATGTAACCATAAATCACAGAAAGCCTATAAATTAAGCCTATTTCTACTTCACATAGTCAAAACTTCACATGACTATGTGAAGTTTTAAAAAAATCTGATTTTTGTTTTTATATTATAAAAATTATTACATGTACATTTTGTTAAGGTCAAAAGGAATAACCCTAAGAAATCTTCTTGATATTCGTGACTCAAAAATTCATTATAATTGTCAAAAATAAAAACACTTCCTTGAAAAATGTGTTTTAAAACTTTTTTTAAATGACTTAAGTTGTGAACACACGTGAATTTTACTTGTTTTATATTTGAGGTAAATCAATTGTTTTGTAGAAAATGCTGAAAATGTTTTTAAAAAAATGCATGAAACCTACATGGACACAAATATTACACATATTGTTTACATCTTGTGGCTATACTTTTGAAATAGTATTTTAACAGTTACGGATTGGCCACATTCACTTCCACTGTAAGTGCCTCACTGTAACAAAGATATTTTATGTATTTTTATTTTTTAAGAAAAGGAGGGACATGTCTGAATAATTTTTTGTAATAACCAACATTAAGTCCCAAATACTGTCGATTGAGCTGAACTTGTGTTGAACCCGGAATATTCCTTTTAAGGGAACACTCAGAAAGCCAGTATTGTATTTTATAGTATTATTAGTAGTGTTTGCTAAGTCAAGCATCACCATTACTATTGCTCATACTTATGGTTAGGGATTTGAATAAACCTTGAACATGAATGATACCTGCTTAAAAACACTGAAAATACCTTAGCAACCCCATAGCAAAGCCCGCACAATCACCAACAACACACTAGTATCGTTGCTGCAACTTTTGCACAGCAAATAGTGTGCTATTACTTAAGTTATGAAACAGGAGTAATAACCCCTTATACCTACATTTAAGGAGGGACTTTAAGTTGAATATCTTAGAGACTTTGGGGTGGGCTCTTTTGACTTGAGCTAGTCAGCAACGACTTAGCGAAGCTCCAGCAACATGCTCAAAAACTCTCATAACACATTAGCAACCATCCAATCACAAATTTACATAATACCCAATGTTGCCTCTAGGTTGTGCTGTTGGGTAATATTACACTCACACAGCTAATAATAATAAATGTACAGGACTTTACATCTGTTTGTTGAAAACAAGCCTCACATGTTTGCCCACTTTTACCTGCACAAGATGCTACACTTTAACCTCATACTATCTGTTGTTGTCTCATTTGTGTCTCACTCTATCTCTGTGACCTCTGCAGGACTGTAAATGGAAAATGTACATGGAGCGTGATGGAGATGAGGTGGCAATAGCATATATCAAAGACGTGACCTTTAATGCCAACAGATCAGATGTAGATGTATTAAAGATGACCAAGGTGAGAGTTTATATATATATTACTGTCAATTATGTTTCCATTATGTTTGAGGAATGCAGGAGATGAGACATTAATTCAGTTAATGTTGTTTAGCTGATATGATTGTGTCATAAAGCTGTTTATGCCTCACTGGTAGCTGTGATTGGGAACATGGTAGCTGGTTTAAGCTGGTCATGAGCTGGTCGACCAGCTACCATGTTCCAAGGTTGACCAGCTTGTACAAGCTCATGACCAGCTTCAACCAGTTTATGACCAGCTTAATCCAGCTACCATGTTCCAAAACACAGCTACCAGTTTAAGATGTTTTTTTTCCACAAGGGTTAATTGATGTTTACTCCACCAGTACAAGTTTTAAAAGTGTCAGAGTAGAAAGACCTTTGAGTATGTTGTAGTACTGATGTGCTTTACTGTTTTTGGTAGCCTCCGTTTGTGATGGATAAATGGATAGTCGGAATATCAGGCACACAAACCGTTGACTGCTTAGTGAACTATGAGGTATGTACACGTTTTTTTGTTTGTTTGTTTTTTCTGAATTCTTGTTGACTTAAAGTCACCATTAGATAAAAAAGTTTAAATATGACCTATTTACTTTCTTAAAACAACATGAACAATTCATGAGTTCATCCATATTTAATATCTGACTTTATGACTGACATCACCTAGCCCTCTTATTTTAATGTTTCCCATCCAAACACCAGAAATAAAGCGCAACAGTCTGGCATCCATGCATGTTCATTTCAGACATAGTGAAGAAGATCTGTGAAGTTTATGAGTCTGTGTTTGTATCCACTACATTTTCCAATCGGATGGTTATTTTCTTTTAAAGCCACTTGAACAAGCAAAGGATGGATTAGCGTTTATACCTCAAATTTCTTTTGCGTTTTTGACCTCATTCATATATGTTTTTGTGATATGATCACAAAATGTTTTAGACCCCATTTAGACGAATTTAGCGGATCACCAAAAACATATTATAATACCAAGTGTAAATGGGGTCACAAAAAACACAGATAACCACGTTGCATTTGGTGTGTAAACATAATCTGTCCTGAATGTGCCCCGGCAGCAGCGTAGCACCACCCCTCATCGTCAGTCAACCGCTGCACTAAATCAAGACTTTAAACTTTGCTGGTTACGAGTGGCTTTAAAAGAAAATAACCGTCTGATGGGAACATTTTTAAAAGCAGATATACAGTATTCACAAACACGAGAACTTCATGGATCTTCTTCAGCGTGTTCGATATCAACATGCAGGGACACTTATGAGAAGCACAAACATTTGTCATTTTTAATTGCATAGCATTTTCACAACACACGTTTCTAAACAGCTTTACAGAAAATCATGCATTAACAGAAAATGAAACTGTAATATTTATAAAATCTTAGTCATCATTGTGTAGTTTGATTAAATATCAATATAAAGTGCTTAGATTATATATCAGATGCATCTGGGAGAAAACTTTCCGTGCTTTCTTTGTCTTTTCTGACTTTGTTGTGCTTTAATGTCATGCAGTAACACACTGACATCATGACTGATGTATGTCGTAATGAAATCAGAGACCCTTCCCTCCAAATCTGAGTGCAAGTTGTCACAAGAGACGCATTTAAGCGACCAGGTGTAAACAGCGATGTGTCTCATTTTACCATTTGTGATTGGATTACCCAAGACGTACCTGTTATTTATTGCAAAATAATCTGATATGTGCAAATACATTTTTAGTTTATGGGTGAAGTGACACCAACTCGATTACATCACTCACAGTGTGACTTGAGACTGGGCAGTCACTCTGAGGCTCTGAGACTCTGAGGCTTCTTTGGCCATGGTTCTCTGATTGGTGAACCACTCTCTGCTGGATCATGGGTAACGTAGTTGTTTGCCAGTAATTCCACTATCAAACACGCTATTTAAACAACAAAGTTGAAATAACGCAGACGGATGACTTCAACTGAAGCAAATACCATCGATGATGAACCTCTGAGCTCACGGTAAATTCTACTATTTATGACTTTTAAATCACGTTACACGTAATGGTATATAACTAAAGCTATAGATCATGACATTTTTTTTTTCATTCTGTGTTCAGTTAGCGTACATTTTGCAAGATAATGGCTACAGAATTACTGAACCACAATAACAAAAATATATATTGCATATCTGCGTACCTTACAATTTGATGTGCACTCCAGGGAACATTGTGAGAGAACAGCTGCCAATGACATTTCTGTGCAGTCTAAGTACATATACAGTGTATATATATATGTATATATATACAGTATAAATTGATCACGACACCAGAATTCCGTGGTGTGATGCTGGAACACTGTTCCGGACAGCTCCACCCCAATTTAACCCCTGCCTACATTCCTCAAGAGTAAGGTCCACCAATCAGAGAATCGCAAACAAATAGCACATAATGAGCCCGGCAGCAAACGGCCACTCAAACTACGCAACTATATATTTGCATTATTATGAATATTTTGCTATAAAATAAAACATATGTTGTTTCTATACCTCTAATCATCAACTGTAAATCAATAGATTTTTTTGTTATTTTTTTATAATAATAATTACATCATTTGCAATGCTTCTTTGTCTTTTTGTCCAATTTTTAAATACATTTTTCTTTAAATGTTGTGATTCACCTCAGAGCTATTTGGTTTGTTCATGGCTTTTATGAAGGATTTTATGAAATCCCTTTGTAAAATGTACCAATGCAGCCGAGTACTTGGACTTTTGTGCTCCATATAAAGTCTACTTTTCATGATCTAATCAATTCGATGGATGGAATCAAGTCCCATCCTAATTTTTGTTTCATTTAGAAATATGTCAGATATGAAAGTAAATGGGTTTAAATGCTGTTTCATGCTGCGTAGTGTAATATCAATGTGGTATATGTTCTAGCCAATTAGAAAACTTAATTTTTATACCTGCCATGGACGATGAAGGGAAGGTTTTGTGCTGTGATACATGAGTCATTTGCATCACTGTTTTCACCATCTTCTTGGTTTCCTGTCAGAGTAATGTGAGATCTCCTAAGTGCACGAGGCATGTGCACACACTGCAGTGGAGTCCAGACAGTGGGAGGGACGTGATCAAACCTGTAGAGTTAGTCATTGAAATGGCACCAACTATCAGAGAAGCTTGCAACAGAAGCAGGTCCAACTCAGGTAAAACTCTGATGAATAGGGATTGTTTGGAGACAGACTGATATGTGATTTATTGTAGGGTTTTCTTATTTTATTTTAAATTTTTTTGTAGTTAATGAAATGTTATGGAATATGGCTGGGTGTTATGGCGATATATGTTATGGCGACAGTTTAAAAGTGTCAACCGGCTGGGTTACAACTGGATTGCTAAAATGCCACAGGCCGACTGTATGTAAAACACAAAATCATTGGCCTATATTAAACAAAACATCAAAACTCAACGAAGAAGAAGAATCAAACAAACATATCGACGAGAACACTCATTTAAACAAATGGAGCATGCACGCTAGTATTTTTGACTATATATTACATATTATATTTAGGCTACAAAATTTTAAATATTTAAAAAGAAGGATTAGAGTGATCTGTAAGTAATATACAGTAATTCCAGAGTTTGGAGATGTACTTTGATAGCACCTGTTGGTGGAATCCCCGAACTGCAAAGACTGTACACAGACTGATTTTAGACTGTGCGCAGAGAATAGACATGGTTCTTAAACACAATTACTTACAGTATTTCTGACAAAAACAGCAAATTAGGCTGTTTTTACATGGAAAAAAATTTACATGGACCTCTCTTATATTTTTGTGAATACACCTACAGTTTGCACACTTACTTAGATTTAGTGCTCTAACGAAAATTGGATAAAATTAAGAACACGGCCATAGATTCCCTGCATCTAACATGAGAATGAAAGTAGGGACCTATATGTATCATTGGTTTGCCCTCATTTTCATGCTTATATTATTTGTGTTTCTCCAGCAGGTGTTGATCCCAGATGGATTTACAGTCTGAGAAGGAAGCAGATGATAGAGCAGGCCACCCAGGAGCCTGCAAGTCGGCCTGAAAACATGACCCTCCCCCAGTTTCTGTCTGTCCTTGGGAGCCAATCATCTTACGCCGCTGCTGTGAGGAGATCACCCAATCGCAGCCCTCTCACTCCATGGACAGACTCACGAAGCTCCTCCCCCACGCTCTCAGTCAAACTCTCCACGATACATCTGGGGTCAAAGGGCAGCAGCCCATCCAGCACAACATCAGAGAGCACCTCAGAGCGCGAGCGCCCACCTAGTGCGGGAGCTAAACATAACTACAACAGTAAAAGCTACTATGACCACACATTTATAATCACTGGAGGAAGAAGAGGAGAAGCCAGGAGATTTAATCAGATGACACAGAAAGGGTCCAGAGGCTTTCAACAAACCGGACGACCACGTAACAGCCAGTCATATGCAACGCCATCTTACCACCAGCGGCCAATACCAGGGATGTCAATGGTGACTGAAGGGCCAAAGCAGAAAGGGGCATCTGAAGAGGGTGGAGCCAGTGATGGGGAGTGGATTAAAGTAGAAAAAAAGAAATCTAATAAACAGGATC
The DNA here is from genome assembly GCA_032164185.1 of Moxostoma hubbsi. Classification (NCBI taxonomy): domain Eukaryota; kingdom Metazoa; phylum Chordata; class Actinopteri; order Cypriniformes; family Catostomidae; genus Moxostoma; species Moxostoma hubbsi. The sequence goes on along the minus strand of JAVLUX010000011.1, from coordinate 43,326,665 downwards.
ATAAACACCATGAAGTGAGGCCGACCAGAGGTCGTCCAAGGAGAGGAGGGAGAGGTGGTGGGCGTGGCCGAAGTTGAACATTTACAAAGTGTGTGCATTTGTAGGGGGTTGATAGTGATGCAAGGCTGTGGTAGGAATAGCTTGGAGAGTTACCAAGAGAACCTTGTCAATATTATGTTCTTTAGGCATAAAAACCCTAGTTTTTCCAAAGTAATTGTAAAGGGCTTTTCACACTGCGTTTAACCCCGGGTTGTCTGCATTCTAAACCATGCTTTTAACCCCAGGTAAAGCAAAGTTTCACACTTGTAATTTTGAAAGGGGGTTAGCACCACTTTTTACTCTGGAGCAGGGTTAGGCCCTTATTTGCGGAGTTAACCTCCCGTTGCGGTGCCAAAGGTATACAGTGTGAAATAGACAACCAATCAAATAAAGCCAAAATACTTACCTTCTTTAATTTTCATGTACTTCGTACCATTGCTGAAACTTTCACATGCTGTTTACACATTCTCTGTCTGAGGGAAGCTGCCGGTAAAGTGTCGAACAGTGGTGGCAAGCGCGATAACTGACATGATGACATGAGACAGTATTCCGTGTTTTGTGGCATATTTCAGAAGACGAAAGACAAACAGAGCTGATTTGCCTTGCGACATTCCAATAGAAGAGAGCGCCTGTCGAAAGATGTATTCGTCCAATCATTGTTATCAACACCACAAATATGCAAATAAGAACATTAAACTGGGGTTTATGAATGTACAGTGTGAAACATTGGAACATGAATACCCAGGATTAATTATTAAACAGGGTAAAGTATGAACAGTGTGAAACATGAAACAGGATAACCCAGGATTCCATTTTCCTGGTGTTTAGAATAACTCAGGGGTAACGATTTCAGGTGTGAAAAGCCCTAAAATGTACTGTTAAGACACTTTAATAAAAGCATCTTCTAATATGAAAAGAATGTCCAACAGTTAAAAGTTTAACATGAAATTGGATACACTGATCTTAAATGTAATAAATTATGAAGACTTTTTAGAAAAAAACAAAATGTCCATCTTTTCTCATATTTAAATATCTAAAAGTGTATACTACTCTCAGGGCTTAAATTTCATTTGCTTTTTGATAATTTATTAATAATTTGTATGAGATTTGTTTAAAATATGCTGAATATTTTATGATAATTATAATCATCATGGGCCATTTATATTACACTGTGTCATTAATGTCTGCCTGCAAACAAATGTGGTTATATCATGTATTAGAGGGGATTGTTTCATTTATATGCTATTCTTTCAGATCTATTTATTATTATATTGGATACATTTTGTCGATCTATAAAATGTTAATAAAAGTTAACTTTGAAGGAACACTTGTCTGTTTTATCAATCAAAGGATTTCGATCATAAAAGTATTTCGCGCTATTTATGCGTCATTTTGCAAATAAGCTCAGAGGTTTGGCGCCACAGCTAAACATCCTGAAAGCTAATGCAATGTCAAATAAACAATTTTATTCGCCCTCATATATATACGAAAATATATATATTTTCAGAGTTCAATTAGCATTATATCACCAAGTACACATTTAAATAATAATATATCGGATAACACCGTCCCAGAATCTTTAAGCTAGTAGACTGTGTTAATTTATTAACTTTACACAACTTCCAGGACGCTGAAGAGAGCCACGCCTCTTTAAAAATTACCCGCGAACTTCCAGACGAAACTTGCCGCGCGTTGCTGGACAGAGAGACACACTCAGTCATACACGCTATATCTCAACACACGTTCAGCTACGAGTAAACTACAAACAACGCAATGCGTTCTAAGGTAAAGTGCAATATATATATACTTATATCCCACGCAAGCAGTATTGTTTAACGGTTGTCTTGTATTTTGGATTGAATGAATGGATTCTGTGTGAATCATTAATTTGTGTAAAGAGCTGTAAGAAGTAGTTTCATTACTCTAGGTTCTCTCGTCGTATGTCCGTGTTTTTTTTTGTGGGGGGTCTTTGGACAGGTTAAGGGTTTTTCTGTGTATTGAGGGCATAGTTGTTTTCAAGAGTTGTTTGTTGTAGAGTTTAAAGGTGTTAATCGCGGGTGGGGCAGGGACGCCCACAACTTTAAGACAGCAAACAAACAGAAAAGAAGAGAAATTCTCTACCGCAATGTGTAATACAACTAAACTGAAATATAATATTGCATGTATTCTGAAAATAGATTTACATTTAACACGTAAACACTTTTCAAAGTGCTAATTTTCAGTCAGCATCGTTGCATAAAAAAATTAAACTGGTTTTGATTCATGTTGACCAGCAGATATGATTCTGATTTTAACTGTGTTCAGAAAAGGGACTATAGCTGTATTCACACCCACCAGACATATCAAGTGCAAACAGAGACTTGCCTGCACTTGCACTTACAATGTTTGTTGATGTTGTTTGCATTGCAAAAGAAAAGGAATCTGTGCGTCCGAGTCCAATAAAATGACTATTAGCAATGGAATCATCTACTGTTGTTTCCAAACCGCAGAACTAGGCTTACTGATCTCTGCTAGAAGGCAAAAATGATCTTAGATGGTTTTGGGGTAATTTCTGGACTATTAATGCCACTGTCTTTTATAATGACTTGTTCTCTTCTCCTACAGAGGCAGCAGGCATCTCCCACCTCCACCAGAATGAACCTGCGCAGTTACAGGAGCACTGCTGTGGTTCCTATGGAAACCTCTTCTTCAGATGACAGCTGTGACAGTTTTGGATCAGATGGTTTTGGGAACTTGGTATGATATGCACTTTCATTTGTACAGTTTTGCTTTGTTACCCAAAAGATAGTAAATTTTCTGTACCTTTTACCTTTGGTACACATGTGTTTGTGTGAAGCATCCATCCAATCAATATTATCATCCATGTATACATGCATGCACACATCAACCTGCCGTTTCCATCCATCTATCCATAAATTGGTGGTGTTTCTTTATGTAGAAGAGACCATTGAGACAGACAAGAAGATCTGCTCCAAGTGTGAAGGTGTTTAACATCCCAGCTGTGACTGAGGAGGCGTGCAGCGGATTTGTCAATAACCTGAATGATGACATGACTGACATGGTTTGTAACCACCATGAATACTCCAGAAAGTCTCTGCATGTGTATCGTATTAGCTTATTAACGGTGGCATTCATTCACCTCATCGTGTCTCTTTCCTTTCAGAATATGGACTCCGACACGGAGACCTGTTCGCCTCCCAGGAAAACTCGCAGATCGTTCACGCTCAGGGTAGCCATGAAGTTCCCGAACAAACGAGCCAGTCCGTCAAAGCCTGCAGCACCCGAACCCAAGCCCAAGGAGCCAGAGTCTGACTCTGAGAGTGAGAACTTCATGCAGAAGAGAGCACTGAATATTAAAGAGAACAAAGCTATGGTGAGGATGTGCACTTCCAACATGTTTTAGTAGGGGTGAGCGGTTTGACCAAATTGACGTAATGAGTAATTTGATATTTTATTATAATTATTAAACTCGGAAGGATGCAACCAAAAATCCATTTGAATTCTATATTAAAGGTGCACTCAGTAAATATTGTCATCTTGTACTTGCACTGACACCTAGTGGTGTGGATGCAGCATCATTTAAAATCAAAAATTGTCAGATGCCATTGCAGAAATTCACTATTCCCAGTCAGCCATGATTAATTTAATTTAATCCAAGAGTGAAGTGTTCAATATCTAGACGGTTACTGAGATTAAGCAAGCAGTATTCAGCTGGTCATGTGATTCTAAAATGGTAGCCCCCATGAAGGCACCCCTCCCCCATGTAGAATAAAACAGCTTGTATAATGTTTCTGATATGACTAGAGCCGCCCTCATTTGAGTGCTCATGATTTTATAAATGTTTCAAAATTACTGTTCATTTCTTTAGGAGTAAAACTTTTTTAATGGGGAAAATATTACTTGGTACACTTTTATAGCGGCAAGATGAGCCGTGTCTCGCCAACCGTAAACCAAGAACTACCTACCAAAAGAAACAAACACCCCATTCAGTTCTTTTGTGTGATTTTATTTTTTTTTTGAGTCAGAACTTAAGTGGGCCTCAGGGAAAAAAAGTACCCTCTATGTATTCTGTTTTTTATTTTGCCATGCTATAGTTCTTATGTTTCTATTAAAGCTGTAGTTATACATATAATGGCATACATTATTTTTTTTGCATAAATTCTCAATCTTGAGAATATATTTATGCTTATCATTTTGTATTTATGAATAGACTAAATTTAAGTATTTTACATAAATGAATGAGGCACAGTTTGTTTTAAATGGTTGGCGAAATAAAATATACCCTCAAAGGAAAAATCCAGTGGTGGTGGTGTAGTGGTCTAAAGCACATATCTGGTAATCAGAAGGTCGCTGGTTCGATCCCCACAGTCACCACCATTGTGTCCTTGTGGAAGGCACTTAACTCCAGGTTGCTCTGGGGGGATTGTCCCTGTAATAAGTGCACTGTAAGTCGCTTTGGATAAAAGCATCTGCCAAATGAATAAATTTAAATTGAGTTATAAAGTAATAATTCAAGATGAGTAAATGGTTAATAAAGAACAAAAACAAATTGCAAGCGACCAGCAAGGGAAAAAAAACATACAACAAGGATACAAAGGAAGGAAACTGCTTTTAGTTTTTAACAGCCATATCAAGTATTCAACTAAACATTCAGAAAGAGAACAAGTAATAATGTTAGAAAGCTACTTAAATTATTGGTCATTACTTTGATTATAAGTTAATTCTTTTTTATAGCTACTTAAGTTGTCCAGTCAAGAGCAGCATCCAATTTTCTTGTTTTCTTTTTTATATTTATTATATTAACATAATTCTAGATCACATGTCTATTAGATTACATTTAATCTACATTTAACTTCAAGTCTGATATTTTGATAGAAATCTGCTCTTTTGGCTGTTTATGTTCACTTTAGACATTGATGACATTTAACTTGAAGTAACTCACCATTGTCATTTTCACGAGTTTGATACCCGCATTATCGCAACTCTGTAAGCGCTCTGAGCACACATGCACATAAGCACACATTTTAACAGTCACAAGGTATGTACCTTCATAGGCCTGGTCCTGCATGTGCAATTGTTTTAAATTTTGCATTTACTAATAATCAAATGCAATTTGAATTTGTCTGTCAGTTTTGCTAGGGGATTGAATTTAGTTCCAGTTTTATTAACCAGTGTTCTTCATTTCCTTTTAGCTTGCTAAACTAATGGCTGAGCTGGATAAAGTTCCTGGACTCATTCCAAGGAGGGCATCTTTGTCTCAGGGCAACACGGTAATGTTTCAGGACTAGTCTTTTCCGATATGTTTTCCTCTTTCTTTTAACCCTCAGAATATAATCATGTATTGTGTATGTGTACAGCCTCGTCGTGCTCCACGCCAATCAATGGAACCCAGTGCAACTCGTCGCAGAAACCCAGAAAGGACGTCTCGCCCTCACACACGTTCACGCTCTCTGGTGGACGGCCCACCATCCCCCACTACTGAGGAACTCGAGGACAAGTTCAGCCTGGTCCGCAGACACCAAGATGATGATGATGAAGAGGAGGTGAGGGAAAAATATGCTATTAAAGGAATATTTCCAGGTTCAATACAAGTGAACCTTAATCGACAGCATGTGTAGCAAAATGTCCTTTGCATTAAAGTGAATGTGTCCATATTGAGTGTTTCTTTGGTGTGTTTAAGCAGAGAGAGCCACGTCGCCGCAGCTACAACAGCTCTCTGACGATTCCTCATGTTGTGCGGCCTGTGGAGGAGATCACTCAGGCTGAGCTGGACAATGTTTGTGTCAACGTCAGAGAGAAGGTTTACAACCGTGCCACTGTGAGTCTCCTTTAGATGCATCGAATCACTTAACCACTTAATTTTGTGACCATTTGTGATTGGGTCACCGGAGCTATGTTTTAATACACTTCCCTAGACATCCACTGCTGTATGTAGAGTTACAGAACAGCTGTTTGCAACCCAGTGAAATGGGCCTTTTTCATTTTGCAGCTTTTTTTAGAACTTGTAAACTCTATATGACGATGTGGGATTTGCTTTTGTTCATCAGGGTTCCACTTGCCATCAGTGTCGTCAGAAGACCATTGATACAAAGACTAACTGCCGTAACCCTGAATGTGTGGGTGTGCGAGGACAGTTCTGCGGGCCATGTCTCCGAAATCGCTATGGAGAAGAGGTCCATGATGCCCTCTTGAACCCGGTCAGTCATGTTCGGCATTGGTTTCTTCAGTACCACTGACTGTAAAAAGTTTAAGCCTTTTAACATTACTTTCAATTTGGTGGAACATTGGCTGGTCTTAAAAAGCCCTAGAGTGTTAGCAATTTCTTTAACAGTTTATAGAAATACAGTACTGTTTGGTGCAAAGAAGTTTAAGCCATGATGGAGCTTGTTGCTGAGGTTTTTTTTTGTTTTTTTTTCTTCCTCCCTCTCTTCTGTCTACAAGGAGTGGTATTGCCCTCCATGCAGGGGTATCTGTAACTGCAGCTTCTGTCGTGCCAGAGAGGGACGCTGTGCTACAGGTGTTCTCGTGTATCTGGCCAAGTACCATGGCTATGACAATGTGCACTCTTATCTGAAAAGGTATGTTTATTTTTAGCAGTTATTATTACTCTGTTTTATTGTAACATTCGAATGAGCTGCCTACTTTAAGGCACCGTCCACAGTAATCCATTTTTTTTTTTTTTTTGTAACGCATTGATCTTGTTAAATTTACACCACACATCCACACTGAAACTTTCAAAAATGCTCTCCATAACTGCGTACTTTAGAAAATGACAACACTAGGAAACAGAACGGAGCTTTCAAATTTAAGCAGATTAGTGTAGATGTGGCCCTAGATTTGTTGATTTAGGTATTTTGAGGGTTACAACATTTCTAATTGGTAAAATGACCAATATTTGTTCTAATTCATTTTTTTGCTTTGTTTTTGTATTGTTAGCTTAGCTTACTCAGTTTTTATGTGATGGGAAAAAGGTGCCATACGTTGTACCTGGTAAGGTACTCCGCCTTACAGGCTCCATAATGTTAAGATTAGGGTGGAGGTGGGGTTAGTGCATCTGCTGTATAAAAAAAATAAACCAAAACTTGCTTAGCTGGCCCTTTGGTGGCTTAGGGGCCCTTACCGGCCGCTTATACTGCTTATAGCTAGAAACAATCCTCAAGCGAGTTCCTTTTGTATCTTTTTGGGGTAATCTGCTAAAATGCTAAATTTTAACTTGTGTTCTCTTTCTCCACAGTTTGAAGAAAGAACTGGAGGAAAGTGAATAAAATGGATGACTGTTTTCATCCTGATTACAACCATAACTGATGATGTTCTTATGTCTCTTTTTAAAATTTTTTAATGGTTCATAGAGCTTTCTAAAAAAAAACCCTATGTTTTTCATTTGAGTAGACAGTTGGGACTTGTCTACATGTGTCTTTACATTTTGCATTGTTTTAAATGTATAAGCTGATTGTTTTTAAAGGGAAGCGTGTTTTTATCTCTACTGTATTGGTTACTTGTTAAATTTTTTTGGGTGCAGTACTTGTTCCTTACTGCTTTTCCATGAGTTTTCCAAGATTTTCTGCTTTTTTTTTTTTTATCTGTGCAGTGTACTGCTCTAGTACTTGAATAAAACTTGTGCCTTTTTAAAATGATGTTCTTATGTGTCAGTGATGAAAAATGATTTCCAGTATAAATTATGAATCCATTGGAAGATCTAGCTTTAGATGCATGTGCAAAGTTCTTGTTGGTTTCATATCTTTTAGAAAACTTGTCTTAATTATTGAAGTGTCAAATGGGGTCCAATTTCACGGTGGTTCTCAATCAGTTCTCACAAGTTGGGGGGGGGGGCTTGGCAAACCTCCAAGGGCAGCTCAAGATAATTTAAAATAATATAAAACAAGTTAATAACAGGGTTTCTGCAGGTCTTAAATTCGCCTTTTATAAAATTAAGGCCTTAATGTCTTAGTTTATACAATCATGCTATTAAATGCTGCATGAGGAATTGGTTTCTTGTAGCATTTAAATTGTTTTGAAGTGAAGATTATTTTCAGTGCATAACTAGCCCCCATAATATATATGGAGTTTCTAGGACAAACTTTTTTTTTTTGCGCACATCTTTTGAAATTTGTCCTAGAAATTTTTTTGCATGGAATTACGCTAATCCTTATGATACAAATGGACCGCTTAAACTAAAACTCTGCCTATTACAGTGGCCGACATCTTGGGATTATGACGTTTATTGCTTATTCGCTACTGTTACTTCAAACTTTGCCCAATTTGCCTAAACAATGGCTCAAAATAATCTCTCCAGACTCATCCGCATAGGATAAATGACACCAAATTTTGATTTTGTTTTAAAGTTGTCAACAGAAATTGAACTGTTGAATGGAACTGAGGCTATATCTCACCATCGATTTGAACCAAAATTTGGTATGTTTCATCAGGACCATGACTTGATTACTTCACCCAGTGGTGAAAGGGTCCATGACTACGTTATCCTCCAAATCCCAGGATTCCGCACCAGTGTAACAGAGTTTGTATTTTCGCGGCAAATGGAGGAGGCAGTGGAAATGGTCAATGTAAGTATTTTATTACTCTTCTATCTGGCTATATCGACAATGGTTTGTCGTATTGAGCTGAAATTTGGTACACTTCATCAGAACCCTGATCTGAGGCTAAGTTTGGAGACCGTGCCACTAAAGGATCTAGAAATGAGAAAAGTGAGTTTGGTGTCTATGGATTCTGTAGATTATGGGGATTTCATGGACGTGTCTCTGCGGGAGAGGGGAGTGTGGTATGACTCCTCACCTGGGTTGTCATTATCATTTATAATGCAGGCTGCAGCCCTCTCTCTGGTGATCAGGCTCCGGAATGCCTGCCGGTCCTCCACTTGGGCCTGGAGTTGGAAACGCTGTTCCTGCTCCAGGCATAAATCCACCAGAGCTTGATTACTTCACCCAGTGGTGAAGGGTAAATTTTGACATCCAAATCTCGTGTTTCAGCACCAGTGTAACAGGGTTCGTACTTTCAGGGCAAATGGAGGAGTCAGGAGGCAGTGGTATATCAATAGAGTATTTTATTACTCTTCAGCATCACAAAACTCAAACAAAAGGGCGCTCAGTGGCCAAGTAATCACACATAAACGAGACAATAATTCTTGTTGCACACACCGGAACAGTCTCTCTCTTTTCAACTGACTGATGCGTTTGTTGGGCCTTTTCCCACTGCCATCACTATAAGGAGAGACAGATGTTAATGATAATGACAGCCCAGGTGACTATCCTTACCGCTTTCCCTCTCCTGCAGGCAGACACATGACCACGCCGCCATCCCCACACAGCCATATATCATTTTTACCATACTGCCTTGTGGGCATATTGATTTTTTTTGTCAAAAAGTTAAATATCCTTTGAATGCATTGTCAGATTTATTAGAAAATTAGTATGCATCATTGAAATCATGTCCTGAACATACCTGAGCAGTTTGGAGACAGCGCCACCTATAGATTAAAAGATAATCAAAACTTGTGTGCTGACTCCAACCTTGGCATGCCTCTTTGCTGTCCGTCAATCATATTAACCGAGTGGCACAGTGTGTCAGTTTCAATATTACTGGCTAATCTAGGACAAGGAATTTAGATTGCAGGTTGTTGTTGTTTATTGATTTATTGTTTATTGATTTATTGATTCCAAACATAAAAACATACAAACACAACATAATAAATTTAATCGATTATTCACATTCAAACACACATTCCCCTCAAAATAAAATAAAAAACAAGATATACATTCAAACAACATCAATAAAACACGTACCCAACTAAACTACAAATCCCTCTCCACCGCCCCTGAGAACCCTCCAAAAAAGCCAAATAGCACACCCCACACACTTCCTGACAAAAACATTTCCTCAAATGCTGCCACCTCGCCCATCTCCCCACACCACTCCCTAAATGAGGTTGTTCCAGCTGACTTCCATCCCCTGAGGATGATTTCCCTACCAATCATGGCTCCCAACCTTTTAAATATTTGTCCGCAATATTAAGAGTCATCCTATCACCCAGGATACACAGTCTAGGGCTATATAAAAATTCAGTGTCCATTCAGTGTCAGTCATATGCTTGAGGCAACATTTAAATAAATGTACAAATGAAATAATCTAACACTATACAAAACAAGGGAGGGGCTCTCTCATATGGAATCGACAAATGAGCAAAATGTCTGAGACCCAATGCATAATAATAAAACAAAATCTTGGGTAGGCCTAGCCCACCTTTGTCAATCAGCCTATGTAACTTATTGAAATGTAATCCTGGACGTTTACCATTCCAAATAAAGGACTTCGCTATGCTATCAAATTGCTTGAAATAAGAGAGGGGGACATCTACAGGGAGAGATTCTAGCAGGTAGTTGAATTTTGGAATACTATTCATTATAATAACATTAACCTTCCAAATCATAGATAAATGTAATGAAGCCCACCTGCCCACATCACTCGAAAACATTTTTATTAAAGGGTCAAATTAACTCTAACTAAATCATACAAATTAGCTGGGAATGAACTGCCCAAATACTTAATGCCCTGTTTGGGCCACTGGAAGGTGTCCGACCGAAAATTTGTTACTGGGCAGTATGCTGTTAGAGCCAAAGCTTTGGATTTAGGCCAATTGATTCTGTATGCTGATAATTTAGAGAAGGAACTAATAATCCTGTGTAAACAAGGCATAGATCTAATGGGGTCAGAGACAAATAATAAAATATAATCTCTGTAATGCAAAAGCTTATGCGCCACACCTCCCGCCATCACCCCTGGAAAATCAACCCCTTTTCTTACCGTGGCTGCTAATGGTTCACGGGCAAGACAGAACAATAATGGGAAAGAGGGCAGCCCTGCCGGGTGCCCCTATACCGAGTAAAATAATTTGAAATTAGTCCATTTGTTTGTACCGCCACTACCAGGTGTCTATAAAGTAACTTAATCCACTCAATAAAAGTATCCCTGAACCATACATTTCCAAAATCTTACAAAAATAATCCCATTCTACAATATCAAACGCCTTTTCAAGTGAGATGGCCTAAACCAGAGTCTGATCATTCGCCACTGACCACATGATATTGATGAAATGCCTAATGTTATCAGAAGAGCTGCGGCCCAGAATGATCCCCACCTGATCTGTGTGTATAAGAGATGTACTTTGTCAGTTAGGCAAAATTTTGGACAAAATTTTAACATCTAGCTGAATCAAGGAAATTGTATGGTAACTCTTAAAGTCGATTGGATCTTTGTCATTTTTAAGAATTAGGCTGATCCGGGCTTGTGTCATGATTGGCGAAAGCTTTCCATTCTTTAATGCTAGTTAGTTCTGTAGCATAAGATCTAAAAAAAAAAACTCAGCATCAAAACCATCTGGCCCCAGAGCCTTGCCTATTGGCAGGGCCTTAATTACCTCGTCTAGCTCCTTCAAGGTTATCTTAGCTCAGTCCTCAGTTTAGGGATATCTAATGGTTCCACAAAGTTTCTAATATCTTACATATATAAACATCAAGATAGAGTTCTTCAAAGGCATTATTAATATCAATGGCCTCGTAAATATTTCACCACCAGCAGATTTCACAAAGGGATGGTAGAAAAAGACTCTCTCTGCTTTATATATTTAGCCAAAAGCTTCCCTGCTTTGTCCCCAGACTCAAAGTATGACTGTCTTGCCCTGAATAACCAAAACTCCACCTTCCATGACAAAATAGTATTATATCTGTATTTCAATCGGGTCAATTCTCTGAGGCCATCAGATGACATTCAGCACTTCAGTTCTGTCTCTGTACATTTAAAATTTTCTTCCAACTCCACAAGTTCTCGAGGTTTGGATTTTTTGATAAATGAGGCATACTGTATGATCCGTCCCCTGAGAAACACTTTAAGTGCCTCCCAAGCCATGCCTACATATTGAGGATATTGACCAGTTGGTCTCCATATAAACATTGATTTCAACCTTTAACATTTGTTGGAAATCAGGATTTTGCAAAAGGGATACTTTAAAGCGCCAGCTGTATGATTTCTTTTTCTCCATATGTGGAACACCTCTAAACTCACTAGGGCACAATCTGAGACTAAAATGTTTCAGATTAAGCAATCAACAACAGATGAAATGAGGGACTTAGATATAAAAATCCTATTCTAGAATAAATCTTATGGACTGATGAAAACATTTTATAGTCCCTACCAAATATGTCCAAAAGTCTCCAAATATCTGTAAGACCAAGATCCTGTGAAGTTGCTCTAGGGGGCTTACACACTTTTGCTTCACTATGATCAAGGACTGAATCCATCAACAGATTAAAACCTCCTCCCAATGTTATATCATGAGGGGTGCCAGCAGCTTGCAACATCCCTTCAAGATCTATAAAAAGACGTTAGGTGCATACATATTAGCTAAAATCAACAATTGCCCCTGAATTTCTGCTAAAACGATAATGACTCTTCCTAATTTATCTTTAATCTGTTTGAGACATTTTAATTGTAGATTCTTACTTATTGATGTAATGACTCCCCTGCTCTTACTCGAGCCAACACTAAAGAAAACATGTCTACCCCATATCTTCCCAAATATTTCAGCTTCCGGCGGGGAAATATGTGTTTCTTGAAGTAACACTATATCATATTTCTTATGTAGCTATACGTAACTTGAGACATTAATGAGAATGTCACAATGATCTGTGTTAATGGTATTTAGCGCAAAGGATCAGAAGTAGGTTCGGCTCTTGAAATGAATTGGCTACGACCTCAGTTTGAATAGCAATACAGCACCAAAACATTTATTTTAACATTCCACAAAGATTGTGAAACATGCACAGAAACAATAACAAATAATCCCCCCCGCCCCCAAAATAGTCAGTCAGTTAAGGAAAAAGAAAAAAAGGAATCAGTCCAGTCAATTAGTTCAATGTTCAACTCAATTGAGTTTCAATTCAGTTCCTGTGTGGTTCGTTGAATAAAAGGCCTTGCTTCAAATCACTACTTGGGCAGTGTGTGATAACGTTGGAGATCTCATAAATCTTATCTGTATGATGTATCCGAAAGCGTGCAGTCCACCAGCTTAGCGAGTTGATGGCCACTGGTTACAATCACACTCCAGAATCGCTGAGTCACTGAATCCCTGGATCACTGGCTCGCCACGGGATCTTTTTCTCTCAACAGTGGAAAAGTATGCACAAAAAAAAACCAATCGGAGATTCTTAAACTTATCCAAAGAAAACAAAAGTGTAAATGGCAGTTTACAATAACTAAGGTTTCTTGTCACTTTCACTAGCTAATAATATTGAAAATTATTTCTCCCATGCTTTTAGTCTGCTCCACTATATTTATCTCTCCGTCTTCATCTCACGATGCCCTTGACGAGAGGATAGAAAAGAAAAAAAAAGATCGCTCATCTCCTTTAGCTGCGCAACATCAAGTGGCTCAACCAATATCATGGAACAGCGCCATCTAGGGGAATGGAGAATCATGGCAATCACTTTAACCCTGTGCAATTTATGTGGGCTACATCCTCCCCCCCTGAATAAGCATGCGTCCCTGCATGTGCCTATATCTACTTAAATAGTAGTCATTCGGTCTGCTCCTAAAGCGGTAAAATTCAATGTGGGATGTAAGTCCAAAGCTTTTGTAAAAGCCTGGTCAAGACCATTCAACAAGGAGTGCATAACTAAAGTCAAGGGCTTCCCTAACGTCTGGTAAGTCAGCCGGTCAGGTTCTACCCTATGTCTAACTGATCTTCGCAAGTCTTGATGTTGGACATCATTCACACTCAAATCCTCAAGTTCATGTCGCTCTGATTGTTCATTGTGGTTTTCTTCTTTCACAGGTTCCTCTTGCTCTCTGTGTTCTTCCTCAGGTATGTTTTGCATCACATCATCTTTCTCAACTTCAGGACTCATCTCATCATCTTTTTCTCCTATTTCATTAGGCAAATCATTACCCCCTTGCACTTTGTAAAACTCTCCTTTCCAATCCTCTGTTGGCTGGAATATCTCAGCCTCAGGTCTCAGGCTTGATTCCTCAGGGCTTATGTCGGGATCTTCCTCTCCTGAAGAAGGCCTAGGGTCAATCTGAGGGATTTCACGGACAACAGTGACAGGCGGGTAAGTTGTCACCAGCATTTCCTCTGGGTAGTCATAGTCAACTTCCTCCTCACTCTCGTATGATCCCAGCTGTTCTTCCTCTTCAGACATTGGAGTCTGGGCAGGCCGCATTGTGCCTTTCTTTTGCTTATGCTGATTCACTTCTTCAATGGATGGAGCCAGGAAGCCACAAGATAAGAGCAAGTCACGATGCAATGTCCTTTCAGTGCCATCAGAATGAACAGGTGCTACGACATAGACAGGAGAATCGTTTATGCGTTTCACTACTTTGTACACAGTTCGACTCCAGCGGTCAGCTATCTTGTGTTTGCCCCGCACCCCAACATTCTTGACGAGGACATGGTCTCCTACTTCCAAGATAGTTTCTCTTACTTTCATGTCATATCTCTGTTTGTTTTTCTGAGCGATTCTTTCACTGTGTTCCACTGCAAGTTTATAGCTCTCCTGCAGATTTTCTTTGAGCCTTTTCACATAATCAGTGTGAGTGGTTCCGCTCCGCCCCTCTAGGTGTAGTCCGTACGCCACATCAATAGGAAGGTTTGGTTGCCTCCCGAACATTAATTGATAAGGAGAAAACCCCGTTGTGTCGTTCCTGGTGCAATTGTATGCGTGCACCAAAGGCTGCACGTAGTCACGCCACCTGGTCTTACTTTCTTCCTCTAAAGTCCCAAGCATCTCCAGAAGCATCCTATTGAACCGTTCCACAGGGTTGCCGCGTGGGTGATAGGGGGTGGTTCTGGTTTTCTTGATCCCCAACAGCAGGCAAAGGTCTTTGATTACAGCAGATTCAAAGTCCCGACCTTGATCGCTATGTAGACGCTCAGGTATGCCATAGTGAACAAAGAAACTGTTCCACAACGTCTTGGCTACTGTCTTGGCCTTCTGATCTGCAGTGGGTACTGCAACAGCATACTTTGTAAAATGGTCCGTTATTACTAGAATGTCCTTTGTCCCACGGCCATCAGGTTCCAAAGACAGGTAATCCATGCAGACTAGTTCGAGCGGTCTGCTGGTCTTAATGTTCACAAGACGGGCTGTCCTCTCAGCTTTTGCTTTGCGACGAATACATCTCTCACAAGTTCGCAACTTCTTATCTACGTCCGCAGACATTTTTGGCCAATAAAAACGCCTGTGGACGAGATCTATGGTCCTCTCGAATCCCATGTGTCCAACTGAATAATGGAGACCTTCCATAGCGGTTTCACGATATTTTGTGGGAAGGACCAGCTGGAAAAACGGTTCACCGCTGCTTATCCTTTTACGGTAAAGGACCGCATTGTCAATGATGAGTTGATCCTGTACTCGGAGCATGAGTTGGACTTCTTTGTCCTCTTTCTGTCTGACACGATAGGAGAGACGCTTCCCTGCGGTGAGTATGTCCATAATTCTGCTGATTACTGGATCAGCTCTCTGTGCTGCAGCCCATTCCAACTGTGACATTCTGGGGAAGGTGCTGGATCCTGGAAGCATATCAGCATGAGTGAACTCAGCTGGGATAGCACTTGCATCCATGGCAAGGGATTCAACAATCACGGGCAATTGATTATTCTCTTCCCCTGTCCTGAAAGCTCCATCTAGCTCATGTCTCTGGCATACAGCTTTAAATGCCTCTTTTGGAAAAGTGGCATCACTCTGTTCTTTTAGAAACTTTGACAGGAACTGCAACACTCTATCATCTTCAGCTTCGGCACTCACATCTGTCTCATCAAGATCATGTGGACGCCTGGATAAACCATCTGCATCTTGATTTCTCCTGCCAGCCCGATACTGGATACTGAAGTTGAAGTTTGATAGGGCTGCCAGCCACCGGTGACCAGCGGCGTCTAGTTTGGCAGATGAGAAAACATAAGTCAGGGGGTTGTTGTCGGTGACAACGGTGAACTCAGCCCCATAGAGATAGTCAGACAATTTGTCAGCTATTGCCCATTTAAGGGCAAGAAATTCTAACTTATGTGTGGGGTATCTCCTCTCACAGTTTGACAACCCCCTACTGGCGTAGGCAATAACTTTCATCTGTCCATCTTGCTGTTGATACAGAGCTGCCCCAAGACCATGAAGACTAGCATCGGTATGGAGGACATATGGCAGTAGAGGATTGGCAAAGCCCAAGATCGGAGCAGTTGTTAACTTTCCAATGAGAGTCCTGAATGCTTGTTCGCACTTAGCTGTCCACTTTTCAGCAAAGGGTGACTTAAGGTCAGTGTTGGAAAAGGACTTGACTTTGCATTTCCGCCTTGCTGGAATGTAGCCAGCAGTGAGATCATTGAGGGGCTTTGCAATTTTTGAGAAGTCCTTGATGAATCTCCTGTAATATCCGGTGAATCCAAGAAAGGACTTCAGCTCTTTAATATTGTTCGGTCGGGGCCAAGTAGTGAGCGCAGAAATCTTTTCAGGGTCAGTTTCTACTCCATTCTCTGAGACAACATGTCCCAAGTATTTTACCGACTTCTTAAAAAAATGACACTTCTCAGGCGATAACTTGAGCCCAAACTCTTTCAGTCTGTTCAAAACTCGCATAAGTCTCTCCTCGTGCTGTTCAAGGGTTTCTGAGAACACAATAAGGTCATCAAGAAAAACAAGGACCTCTTTTTGGTTCAAGGAGCCCATGCATTTCTCCATGACTCTTTGGAATGTGCTTGGAGCATTAGTTACTCCTTGCGGCATCCTATTGAACTCCCAAAATCCCATGGGGGTGACGAAGGCTGTTTTAGACTTATCCTCCTCCGCCATTTCTACCTGATAGAAGCCTGACTTCAAGTCCATCACAGAGAACCATCTCGATCCTGTCAGAGCTGTAAAAGTCTCCTCAATATTTGGCAAAGCGTATGCGTCTTTGATGGTCTGAGCATTTAATTTTCTATAATCAATGCATAATCGGATTTTGCCACTCTTCTTTTTTACAATTACCACTGGCGATGCAAATGGACTCTCAGATTCCCTTATGATGCCTGCGTCATACAACTCTTTCAAGTGGAGACGGACAGCTTCATAATCGGATGGATGGATGGGTCTCACTCTCTGCTTAAAGGGTGTTGGATCCGAAAGACGGATCTTGTGCTTAACTGCTGTTGTATGCCCATAGTCAAGATCGCCACTCGCAAAGACTTCAGAGATCGAGTTCAGCCTCGTTCTAATCCTTTCTTTCCATTCTTCAGAGAGTGGTGAGTCACCAAAATCGAAAATGATGGGGTTTTCTGGGACCACTGAGCGCAGTGTATAGCACCCAGTTGTGGTGCT
This sequence comes from Moxostoma hubbsi, assembly GCA_032164185.1. Taxonomy (NCBI): domain Eukaryota; kingdom Metazoa; phylum Chordata; class Actinopteri; order Cypriniformes; family Catostomidae; genus Moxostoma; species Moxostoma hubbsi. The sequence goes on along the minus strand of JAVLUX010000011.1, from coordinate 43,309,272 downwards.
AGCAGAGGATGACCGTTTACTCTTGGTTAGGTCTTCGCCCGTTAAAGAGGTAAGTGGGGAAACAGATAATGGAGCGGTGAGCTCTGCCAAGATGCAGTGTGCTGGCACTGTAACGTTGTGCGGGGTTTCATTCTTGAGCAAAACAGGCACTTTAAAAGATGTCCATCCGGGACTTGACATGACATAACTGCAAAATGTCAACCCGCTTGGTAAGTATGAATGAGGTGAGAAATCCACCAATAAGGGAGTGCCAAGGAGACTATTCACGTTCCTCGTGTAGCCATCTACTGCCACTTTCTGGCCTGCTGGGATGACTATTGCTTTCTTGTGAAGAAGTTTGACTTTATTCACTCTGTTTTTGTCTTGTGTTTTACTCTTATACAGACTGTGCAGATGTTGGATGAGGGCAGCATACGCACAGTTCTCAAGGACAGGCCCACCAATCTCCTCACTGAACCCGTCATACAAAACGTCCAGAGCATTAGTACCAATGAGAACAGAGACATGAACAGAGGCACTTGAATCAGGAACGACGAGGGCTAATGTGCTAACCGTCTTAGGGCTACCCGTGAAAGTCTCCGGAAAGAGTATGTCGATCTCAATATAACCAATATAAGGTACACGCTGGCCTGCTGCTCCCTCCACTTCAATGAGGTTACCCAAGGGACAAATTGGATAAGAAGCTAAGTCGGAGTCATGAAACGACTTGGAGATAGTGGTCACTTGTGAGCCTGAATCAATGAGGCACTCATGTTGAGTTCCTCCGATGGTGACGTTAACTAATGATCTTGATCCAACTAATCCATTCATGAGATCATCTCTAGTGGGTCCAATGAAGAAACACTTGGCTCTTTGGGCTTTCCATTTGTTTTTAGGACTACTGTCACGGTCATTGGCTCCAGGGCGTCCCTCTACCGGAGCCTCGCCCAGTTTAAAGAGCCCTGTTTTGCTTTCCACTCATCCTGCTTTAACTTCAGCTCCTTATATTTCAGGTCAACTGCATCCTTGTTCATGGGATTCTCACACATTCTGGCTATGTGGCCATCATCTCCACATCTAAAACAGAACCAGGCCTTTGGCTGTGCTCTAGGTGGAACTTGGGGAGTCGCTTGGTGAACTTGAGCCTCAGCTCTGAGTGGGGGTGGATGTAGGCCAGACTCAAGAACTGCAGCCTCACGTCTTCTCTTTTTTTTGGATTTCTTGGTGTTGAGCTGCATTTGCAGCTCAGCAACTTGTTTCCTCAAACTTTCAGTCTCAGATATGTATGCTTGTAACACACTGGCATCGTGATCAGTAAGGCAGGAGAAGTTGGCCACCGTTTGAATGTTTGCTGAGGATTTTCCTTTGGAGGTCCCCAAATGGCGGCTCATACGATCGAGTTTGGTAGCTCTCTTGTCTTCTTCGGTTCTCAGCTGCAGTAAGAACTCAGCAAAGTCTAGGGTTTTATCAGTTTTCAGCTCTAGCTGAAGAACAAGGTCATGGTCCCAACAGCCACGCTTAAACTGCTTCATCAGGTGACGGTTTACATCGGACGGCCTTACCCCTCCTCTCTTCACTGCAGTGCTCAGCAGTGTTTGCAATCTCTGCAGGTAAGTGGAAGCCTTTTCTCCTGGATCCTGGTTTGTGTTCAGGAATTTGGCAAATATCTCTTCACCATCTTCTACCAGGCCATAAGCAGACTCCAACAGCCTCATGTAGTCTCTGGGATGACCCGATGAACCTAGCTGCCTAACAATATCTGAGGCTGGAGGAAGCAAACTCTCTAATATTCTTCTCCTGTGCTTCAACAGAGACATTGTCGTGAAACATAAGCTCTACATGGAGTAGCCATGTTTCAAAGTCGGCTTCGCCTGGCGGCTTAGGCACTCTACCAGAGAATGAACGCAACCTCTTGGATTCATTTTGAGACTTTGGTGCATCATTTTTTATCAGGTGTTCAACAACAATGCGCCTCACCTCTGCTGGGTTCAACACTTCCTCATCCAGGTCATCAGCTGAAGTGGGAGCACCCCCTCCCTTAGCTGTTGATTTGGGCTTTATCTTCACTTGCATTGAAGCATGCGGGGAGGGCTTAGTAACGTGAATTTTCTTCCTGGATCTATGAATGAGGGGCGTTGTGCTATGGTCAGAGCCAGTGTTGCTACTGCCATCAGAGTCGCTAAAGTCTGTGACTGTCTGTGTGAGTACTTTAATGCTATCAACACGCCATGTCACAACGGTGTCATTGATATTCTGTATGTCAAAGGGTAACTTGGGCTCAACCAAAGCATTAGCGGCGGCTGATTCAAATTCTACAATGGCGTCACATTTATCCTCTTCTACTGTGTTTGACAGCCTAACTACTTTAGTTACTGTGCCATACCTTTTAAGGGTCTCAGTAATATCGTTGTCTGTGTCAGTGTGGGCAACGCCTAACACAACAATGGACCGGTCTGTCTTAATACTGAATTCCTGTTCTATATCCATGTCTACGCTGTAACAGTTTCACTCAATGCAATCAGTAATAATGCCACAAAATAAATTGGAAATAAGTCAAAGAAGTAACAGTACGTATCTAGAACTCTGGAATGTACGTTTAACTGACTTGGTCGTGCTCAAAACACTCCTGGCTGGCTCGCCACTAGATGTAGCTATACGTAACTTGAGACATTAATGAGAATGTCACAATGATCTGTGTTAATGGTATTTAGCGCAAAGGATCAGAAGTAGGTTCGGCTCTTGAAATGAATTGGCTACGACCTCAGTTTGAATAGCAATACAGCACCAAAACATTTATTTTAACATTCCACAAAGATTGTGAAACATGCACAGAAACAATAACAAATAATCCCCCCCGCCCCCAAAATAGTCAGTCAGTTAAGGAAAAAGAAAAAAAGGAATCAGTCCAGTCAATTAGTTCAATGTTCAACTCAATTGAGTTTCAATTCAGTTCCTGTGTGGTTCGTTGAATAAAAGGCCTTGCTTCAAATCACTACTTGGGCAGTGTGTGATAACGTTGGAGATCTCATAAATCTTATCTGTATGATGTATCCGAAAGCGTGCAGTCCACCAGCTTAGCGAGTTGATGGCCACTGGTTACAATCACACTCCAGAATCGCTGAGTCACTGAATCCCTGGATCACTGGCTCGCCACGGGATCTTTCTCTCTCAACAGTGGAAAAGTATGCACAAAAAAAAAAACCAATCGGAGATTCTTAAACTTATCCAAAGAAAACAAAAGTGTAAATGGCAGTTTACAATAACTAAGGTTTCTTGTCACTTTCACTAGCTAATAATATTGAAAATTATTTCTCCCATGCTTTTAGTCTGCTCCACTATATTTATCTCTCCGTCTTCATCTCACGATGCCCTTGACGAGAGGATAGAAAAGAAAAAAAAGATCGCTCATCTCCTTTAGCTGCGCAACATCAAGTGGCTCAACCAATATCATGGAACAGCGCCATCTAGGGGAATGGAGAATCATGGCAATCACTTTAACCCTGTGCAATTTATGTGGGCTACACTTACGTTTAAGAAAAGAAATAACTTTACTTCTGTTTATGGGGTGCCCCAACCCATTCACATTCCACATGGAGAGAGAGAATCCACTCATTTTGACTTTTTGAAATATTAGAAAAAATAGATTTATTATTATTTATTAGAAAATTAGTGCAACAGTCAAACCCAAAACCAAACAAACAGAAACAAGAAAAACCTGCACATTAACCCCGCGCATGACAGCGCCAACTCGTATTCATCCCTCTAAACTCAAACAGTCCATTCATGCCTATGCGAGTCCCCGTGAAAACCTTGCTGTCGGATTGCTTAAGTCCAGTGATTTTATAAAAAATTTGTGAGGAATAACAGAAATTACATAACAGAAAATAATCTGTAAAACAAACTCCAGCTGTTAGGTGGAACCAGCACACACAAAGAAGAGGAAAAAAAGTTCAGTTTCCTCGGACAGTCAAACAAATGCTCAGTGAGCCGGCTGTTCATGAGTGCAGCAGATGACCTAATCCTTCCAATGTCCAGCAAAAAATACTCTACAAAACAAACGCCAGCCAATAGGAGGCATTCGCACAAAGAACGAGCAGATTCATCCACAACTGTCCTGAAGGAGTGTTATTCTACAAAACAAGCTCCAGCTGCTATGCAGATCTAGCACAAAAAGAAACAAATAAGGTGCCCAGCTTCCTCAGGCAGTCAAGTGTATGTTCAGTGAGACAAGCTCACTTGGCGGCAATGTGAGAAACACACCATGACACCATCCTCAGTCCATTGATTTTAAGAAAGACATCACTTAATATATTTTAAATAATAAACATTTTACAGCCAACCGTAGTATCTATTCTCAATTTGGCCAAAAACATCAGTGCAAAATCAATCCTCAATCGATGCAAGAGTTTCTTGAAGGAGTGTTACTACACAAAACAGACTCCAGCCACTATGCGGAACCAGCACAAAAATAAACAAAATGGTGCCCAGCTTCCTCAGACAGTCAAGTGTACGTTCAGTAAGTCAAGCTCACTTAGGGGCCACGTGAGGAACACCAAATAGCTTGCTCATCCCATTGTCTCTATGAAAGACATTGCTTGTTGTGGGCATGTAAATATTTTGCAGCCATCCTTAGTATCTTTTCTCAATTTGGCCGTAAACATCAGTGCAAAAGCGATCTTCCGTTGATGTAAGAGTTTCTTGTATTCCTTGAATCAATCATGTTTCTCTCTTGTCGAATTTGAAAAGTCTGGGAACAAGAAAATGCTGTGGTTCTTTCAAGAAAGCTTTCCTTTACTCCTCGCCTCACGCAACACAATATCTTTATTTGATGATCTAGAAATTTGGCCAGAATAGATCGGGGTCTGTCTCCCTCAGCCAATATGCGAGCTGGGACTCTCTGAGCTTGCTCGATTTCCAGCTTATGGCATGTTATGTTGAGCAGACTTGGGAAGAGCTTGTATAGGAATTTCACCATATCTCTGCCTTCCTCATGCTCAGCAATTTCAACAATTCGGACGTTGTTTCTTCGATTACAATTCTCAAGGTCTTCCAGCTTTCCCCAAACGCGTTCCAAGTCTATCTTGGTGACTAGCACATTAGCAGCTAATTTCCTCTCCGATGACTCCAGATAATCAATCTGTTTCTCAATATCTGACATTCTTGTAACCAACTCAGAGAATTTCACCTCCATGGAAGTGATCAGTCTTCAAGATCCTCCAAGTCCACCACAACTTTCACCAGCATCACAGACATGAATCTCTCCTGGCGCACCATCCAAACCGAGTCCCAGGTCTGCAATTTTTTAAACTTTGAAGTGTTAACATACAGTATATATGACTGTTCTTGTTCATCCTTTTGTTTTTTTGGTCTTAAAAAGGTATTTAAAAAGTCTTAAGTTTAGTGTCATAAACCTGCAGGAACCTATGGAGGCCCAAACCTTCAAAAATAATAAATAAATAAATGTTATAATAAAAAATCAATAAAGGAATAAATGTCTTGATAAAACAAATATAATTCGTTTTTAATTAAATCAAATCAAATCACTTTATTGTCACACTACTGTGTACACGAGTGCAACAGTAGGTGAAAGTCTTGTGTGCAGTTCCGAGCAACATTGCAGTCATGACAGTAACGAGACATATACCAATTTACAATAAACAACATATTTACGCAACACAATTTACATATCAAATGTACACATAATTACACAAAATAGTACGAATATACAATGTACAGTAAACATTACACACAATATAGAATACACATACACTAGATAAGGGTATATAAAAATATATATACACTAGTTGAATTGCAGAGAATATATTTGACAGTCCAGTGTGAGATATAAGATGAAGATTAATAAAGTGCAGTGCTGATTGTTGATTGTGAGAGATCATGTGTTCAAAAGTCTGATTGCTTGGGGGAAGAAGCTGCCATGTAGTCGGCTGGTGCGGGTCCTGATGCTGCGATACCGCCTGCCTGCCTGGAAGCAGTGAGAGCAGACCATGACTGGGGTGGCTGGAGTCTCTGATGATCCTCCAAGCTTTTTTCACACACCGCCTGTTATATATGTCCTGGAGGGAGGGAAGCTAACCTCCGATGATGTTTCTGGCAGTTCGCACCACCCTTTGCAGTTCTTTACGGTTGTGGGTACCACTATTGCCGTACCAGGCAGTGATGCAGCAAGTCAGGATGCTCTCTACAGTGCTGGTGTAGAACCGTGTGAGGATGTGGTGGTTCATTCCGAACTTCCTCAGCCGTCTCAGGAAGAAGAGGCGCTGGTGAGCCTTCTTCACAACGGCCTCAGTGTGGACGGACCATGTGAGTTCCTCAGTGATGTGGACACTGAGGAACTTGAAGCTGCTGACTCTCTCCACCGGTGCTCCATTAATGGTGATGGGGCTGTGTTCTCTGTCTTTCTTCCTGAAGTCCACTACAAGCTCTTTGGTCTTACTGATGTTGAGGGAGAGGTTGTGCTCCTGACACCAGCATGTCAGAGTGTGCACCTCCTCTCTGTAGGCTGTTTCATCATTGTCAGTGATCAGACCTACCACCGTCGTATCGTCAGCAAACTTATTGATGGCATTGGAGCTATGTGTTGCCACACAGTCATGTGTGTACTGGGAATACAGGAGTGGGCTGAGAACACAGCCCTGCGGGGCTCCAGTGTTGATGGTCAGTGATGAGGAGATGTTGTTGCTGCCCATTCTAACCACCTGACGTCTGCCTGACAGGAAATCCAGGATCAAGCTGCACAGTGAGCTGTTTAAGCCCAGAGCCCGGAGTTTCTCATCAAGCTTGGAGGGCACTATGGTGTTGAATGCTGAGCTGTAGTCTACAAACAGCATTCTCACATATGTGTTCTTTTTTTCCAGATGGGAGAGAGCAGTGTGTATTGTAGATGCAATGGCATCATCAGTGGAGCGGTTGTTGCGGTAGGCAAACTGTAATGGGTCCAAAGCGATGGCAGAACAGAGCAGATGTAATCTCTGATTAGCCTCTCAAAGCATTTGCTGATGACGGGGGTCAGAGCAACAGGACGCCAGTCATTTAAGCAAGTGATTTTGGCTTGCTTCGGTACAGGCACAATGGTTGATGTTTTGAAGCATGTGGGGACTACAGACAGGGAGAGGGACAGGTTGAAAATGTCTGTAAAAACACCAGCCAGTTGGTTTGCGCACACTCTGATGACGCGGCCCGGAATGCCGTCTGGACTCACGGCTTTACGGATGTTCACTCGTCGGAAGGATCAGGTTAAATCCGCAACAGAGACGGAGAGTGTTGTTGTCCTCGAAACGAGCATAAAATGTATTAAGCTCATCCGGGAGAGAGGCAACGGTGTTCACGGTGGAGTTTTTATTCCATTTGTAGTCCGTGATGATGTTAATTCCCTGCCACATACTTCTAGAGTCAGTGGTGTTGAACTGTCCTTCAGTTTTGTGCCTGTACTGGCGTTTGGCTTGTTTAAGCTCCTCCGCGTTCCCGGAATTAAAAGCGGAGGTCCGCACAGTAAGTGCCGTGCGAACATCGCCGTTAACCCATGGTTTCTGGTTGGAGTAGATCCATATTGTTTTGCTCGGAAAAACGTCCTCTACGCACTTCCTGATGAAACACGTTACGCTATCAGTGTAAACCTCGATGTCGTCATCGGAGGCGGACCGGAACATCTCCCAGTCCGCGTGATCAAAACAGTCTTGTAGCATAGAGTCTGATTGGTCCGACCAGCACTGGATCGTTCTGAGGGTGGGTGCTTCCCGTTGCAGTTTCTGCCTGTAAGCGGGCAGAAGCAGAACGGAAGAGTGGTCTGATTTGCCAAATGGTGGGCGGGGGAGGGATTTGTAGCCATCCCGGAAAGGAGAATAGGTCCCCTTGTGTGTTGACGCTGATGTGTTAGTTGTATTTTGGTGCTATTGTTTTAAAATTGGCTTTGTTGAAGTCCCCGGCAACAATGAACGTGGCCTCAGGGAGCGCGGTTTTCTGCTCACTTATACTCCCATACAGTTCCTTGAGTGCCCGGTCTGTGTCGGCTTGTGGGGGGGATGTACACAGCTGTGATAATGACCGCTGTGAATTCCCTCGGTAGCCAGAATGGTCAACACAAAAGCATGAGAAATTCCAGATCAGGAGAGCAGAAAGACTTGATAAAATGTACGTTCCTCTGATCATACCATGATTTGTTGATCATAACACATACACCTCCACCTCTGCTTTTACCTGAGAGGCCTTTCGCTCTGTCCACTCGGTGCACGGAGAACCCCGCGGGTTCGATGGCCGAGTCTGGAATCTCCGCAGACATCCAGGCTTCTGTAAGACAGATAACGCAGCAATCTCTCGTCTTTCATTGGAAAGAGATCCGCGCTCTCAACTCGCAGAGCTTGTTGTCCAGAGACTGAACATTTGCAAGTAGAATACTGGGTAGCGGGGGTCGATTTGCGCAACGTCTTACTCTGATGAGAACGCCGGCTCTTTTTCCCCTTTTCCTTCTGCATTTATGCAGCCAGGCAGCCCAGACAAAGGGCTCCGCTGGCGTGTTTGTAAACAGCGGGTCGGCATTGAGGAATTTGAATTTTTGGTGTGTGATTGCCGAACCAATGTCCAAAAGCGTTTGTCTGTCGTACACAATAAGGCACACAACATCCAAGACAAAAAAACACAAAACTGTAAACAAAACAAACAATAAACTGCAGTGTTTTGATGGAGCCCGTGACGCAGCAGCCATACTCGGTGCCATCTTGAGCTCAACCAATAATTACATTTATTCCTGAATTTATTATTGTATGAATTTATTCCTTTATTATTTTCTATATTTATTTTTAAATGTATTTTATTTATTTATTTATTTTATTTATTTATTTATTTATTTATTTATGTTTTTTATTTATTCATTTATTTTGCACTGATATTTATTTATTCCCACATATATTTATTTCCATATTTATATATTCCCATATGTATTTATTTTAGTCTCATTATTTTAATCTATTGACATTCCTAGTTTCTGTTAATAGTATCTGATAAGCAGTTATTATTAAGGAACTTCACGAGAGTCTACAGGGGTCCTTAACATCATTTCCTGGGTTCTGTTTGCTTTTCACTTGACAACAAAATGGCTTCCTGCATGTTGGTTACAGCACATTTTGATTTGACAACAAAATTCAACAACTGATTCACACTTACTGTGTAAGATCATGATGAACAACTTAAATGGTTTATATTTGAAGAATTTCACACTTTTACTGACAACTTATTTGACCTCAGTTACACCACCTAAACATTTTTCACTTTTGATATTACTTTTGTTACAGGGTTCCCATGCGTCCTGGAAACCTGGAATTTTGCAAATGCAGTTTTCCAGTCATGAAAATTTTTTCATAAACTGTTGCTGGCAAGGTTTTTGTTACATGTACAAGTATTGATATAATGCAATGTTTTTTTTCTGTCGTTCTAACACTGCTGTAGTGTTAACATCAAAAACATTTGAGTTCAATTTACACAATGATGACAGTTGGGCCGCAGATAAAAAAAAAAAAGAATTAACACCCGAGGTGGTAGCGTGGCCTTTACACCTCAGTATATAAATTTATTTTCAATAATTTAATGATCAGAGTCTGCTTACACCACCGTTACCACATGTAGGACCCTATGAAACAGCTATGCAGAAAGCATGGATGGAATTACTGAATCCAGTCATTAAAATTGCATTAGCTATAAAATACGGAATGTCAAGGAAGTTTTACATATTTAGGACATAAATTAATGTTTTAATGAACAAATAATCAAATTAAAATCACACAGAAATGGCAAAGTAAAAGCATAATGCAAATAATCCAATATAATGCTGAAAAATTGAATGAAAATGATTTTATTTTCATTAGATTCTTTTTCTCCCCTTTTTCTCCCCAATTTGGACTGCCCAATTCCCAATGCACTCTAAGTCCTCAAGGTGGTGGAGGACGAATCTCAGTTGCCTCAGCATCTGAAACATCAATCCACACATCTTATCACATGGCTTGTTGAGCGTGTTACCACGGAGACATAGCGGCTGTGTCTCATTTGGAAGGATACGTCCTCCGGAGGTCGCATTTGTTGGCTGCATACGTCATCAAGACTGTCTCGTTTCAGAAAAGAAAGTAGGACACTTCGAATGCAACCTTCTTTCACATTTGGAGGATGCATGTGGCGTATCCTTCGTAGGCACTTACAACCCACAATTCTTTGCTTCAACGAAAATATCTCAAATAAATGATGCCAATGTGCCCGAAAATATGATGTTCAAATGCAAGGAATTTTAATTCCCAAGTTTACTGAGTACCTCAGTAAACAGATGCAGAGTATATAATATGTATAAATATATTAATATATAATTAAAATAAAGTATTAGACTAAAAGTCCACCTTTAAAATCTATTTACTTTCTCTTTACATCATTATAACTCTCCTAAAATGTACCTTATACATCAAGAGGGACTTTGTTCCCTTCTCACTCAAAGCGCTCGCGCTTGTTATAGAGTGGTGTGCTGTCATAGCAACCATGTTACGTTACGTTTCCGTTTGTCCTACGAAGGGCATCTCATTTAAACAAGACTTGATCAAAGGAGGAAACTCGGTATACTGCAGCCTTCAAAGGACGCGTCCTACCTAGCATGCAGCCTTCCAAACGAGACACAGCCAGCATGTGTGGAAGCTTCACGCTATTCTCCGTGGAATCCACGCACAACTCACCACACACCCCACCGAGTGCGGACCACATTATAGCAACCCACGAGGAGGTTACCCCATGTGACTCTACCCTCCAGAGCAACCGAGCCAATTTGGTTGCTTAGGAGATTCGAACTCGCGAATCCAGGGGTGGTAGTCAGCGTCAATACTTGCTGAGCAACCCAGACCCCATTTTCATTTGATTAGAGTTTTAACAAATGTATTTGTTTAGACACCTTTTTTATGATGAATACATTTATTTTTTTTAAATAGCCCTCCAATAACCACAATTTTATTGGCCTCTCATGTGTTTTTGCTTAAATATTATTGTACATTAAACATCCTGTAAATATCATGGAAAACTGTGCCTAGAAAAGAGTGGGAACCCTGTATCAGTGTAATAACAAAACATAAGTGTCACGTCACTGTCATTTGTAGTAATCATTTCTCTTTAACCACAGAACTAACATTCCTATATTTATTTGTATTAAAGTCAGTAGTTTTAGTTAAAAAAAAATCAAATATATATTTTTGAGATCCTCCTATCAGATCAAAACAGCCCATGACAACACTTCATATTGCTCCAGTCAATCCACCTCAATTTCTACTTCAGTAGAAATCCATCAGAATGGAATATTGCCATTATTTGAACATGCCCTTAGCTCGTGCCCCTCTCTGCCCCTGTGGGTTAGGGGGGGCAAAAAAAGGGGGATGGGGTGGGGGCTATTACCACAGTCCCTCAACCGGATCCCTGCAGAGGAGAGCGAAAGCGTTGTGATATACTGCAGTCTGCCCTTATCCCTCATTAGAGAGCAGCCACTAATGGTGTGGAAATAATTAGCAGATTCTAATGGGAAATCTTATACCTGTGAATCATTTTTCCCAGTTAAAGCTCTTTCAGTTCCCTCAGCACACTTGTTCTTTCATTTTTCCATTCCTCTCATTCAGATCACCATGGACTTGCTGATTTCTGACCCCATTTTACATTATAAATGACATGGTGTACTACAGTTTTTGGACATGGCATTATGGTATCCTTTGAAGTACTGTTGGTCTTAAATGCTTTGAGTCAAATAACCATATAGTCCAAAACCATTTAGCATCCTGAAGATAAGTATTTAAACCTTAAATGTTTGGCCGACTACCTCAGCACTATCATTTCACTAGTGTAAGTCATGTGTAATATTTTTGTGCTTGGGTCAATCTATGCTAATACATTTCATGGTCCCTTACAACAACCCAGCAAACACAGAATGTTCCCCTAACGTTAGCATATGTTTTTTATTTATTTATTTCTAAGATTATATTACATTTTAGGATCATTCTCTTTAGGTTCTATTTTTTATAACCATAAACTAACTTCACTAAACTAACTAAACACCCAGAAAGTTGCAGGGAGAATAAATGTTAAAATAATATTCTGCAGGGCTGTTTTTGAGCATGTGGGGGCCCTAAGCGAGATAGTACTTTTTTTTTTTTTCACTCTCGAATTGTAGGTGTGCTTCATGATGACAAAAAAATGCTTTGAACGTGCACGTGCCTCTTACATCTAGTAACAACTCTATTCTTAAAGTTACATTCTCCCTTTCATCTCTGGCTACATGGTTTGGGGGATGCCGCCGCCTCATGTCGACAATCCCTTAAAGATGCTGCCCTAAATCCACTACGGCACTTCACCTGTCAATCATTTTGCTTGTTCTCCTAGCATTGTCTCTGAAGCGGATCATTGAGGCTATGATTCATAATTTTATAATATAGTTTGTCAGTTGAGGGCCCTATTGTGCCACTGTTGAATTTGACAGCTGTAGGAACAAACAGTGCTGCTCTTTTGCTCAGTTTTGGTCACAAAATTATCTTTGGAGGGTGGGTTTCGTAATGAGGGGGCGTGGCTAATTCAACGGCTCAGTCACATGAAAGCTTCAGAACGCTAAAATCGCTTACAGCGGCCCTGTCCCAATAACCACACTTAAAGTGCATGTGCACACAACAGGAAGTGTTCAAAATTGTCCCATGTCTAAAACATGCCAAAGCTCAGTATTTTCTACAGCAAAATACACTTCCAACAACCAGTAGTGTATTAATAAATGAAAAGATGGTTAAAACTTTCCTAATTTAAATAGGTTATAACAGTCAGTCACCGCTACAAACAATCATTTTTCAGCAGAGTTAAAATACAAAAACAGCCATCGCAATCAGCACCAAGATCGTTAAGTCTACGAGTGTCCTAACGTGCAATCAAAAGTCATCCACACACACTCAAAGTCTTTACGTCTACTTGCACACTAGTGGCCAAACACCAGAAAAACACCAGAAAAGTGGGTTAGTAGGCAAGACCAAAACCGCAATGGGGGTGTAGGGACAGGACCAGCATGTGCACTTGTGCTCATTCAACCATGAACACTTGCAGAGCAGCCATTGTATTAAAGCGACAGTACCAATTTAGTGCTTGTTATTCATGTCAATGTAAACTCAATGTTAAGCACATAAGAGCGCATTAAGCGCATGTTAAGCACATGTTGAATTTAAAACATTCAACAAAATGTAGTAAGTGTAATAAATTTGTAAATACATAGATATTTGTAAACACATAAAGGCACAATCATACATTATGACATATTTTAACTTCAGAAAACATTGTAAATATTAAAGAATTGATCAAATAGGCTTATGCTGCATCTATGAAGGGCTTGGTTTAAAAACAAAATGCATAGGGAGCGGCAGTAATACTACATTGAATATGAATAATACCAAGAAACTGACCATGTATTCGGATGATCCCTTACCACATCCTTCACAATTTTAGCAATAAATGCTTTTTGATTTATTATTAATAAAAACTGTATATCCTTTCTTATATGCCGAGAACTTTCCAGACCCATGACTTATAAAAAATATAATTATTTGTATTGTTTTCCCCTGATTATTTATCTTCTTTATCTTATTTATGTATATGCCTGTGTTGGTTTATATGTATTTGACTTTATTTTAATTGGTTATTATTTTTTTCTTCAACTGTACTTGTCTTTATGACTCATTGATTGTATTCATACATTGTTGATGCTGTGTAATTTGTACATTTATATTGAACCTTCTGTTTTTCAATAAAAAATCTACAGTTTTAGCATAATGTGTGGACATTTCAGATGTTCGCTTACCACACTCCCCACAGTATTAACACATTTCAGCACAATGTGTGGACTTTCAGATCAACCCTTATGAAAAATGTCCATCTTTTATCAATGTTAAATTAATGCTCTGGAACGATTTCGCCATGACAGCATTTGACCAGCTTACAGAACAAATCGCGTCCCTTATTGATTCGATAAAATGTGGATGTGGACAAATCGGGAGTACAGTGGGGTGGGGTGGAAAAACAGGAGAAACTTGGTCAAATCAGGAGTATTGGCAGGTGTGTTATCGCAGGGTCTAAAAACAAAATGTTTTTAATTTCGGTTCATTGTGAGCAAAAACTGTATTTTTTCGTTCTGTTCAGAAGTTCCTCAGCCTCCTTTCCAAAAGGCTGCCAGTTAGAACAAAATAAAAGAACATTTAATAAAGTTCTTTTTAAAATGTCAATACTTTGCAATAATGGATGGGTGATATACCGAATGTTGCCAGATCTCGCAAGAGAAACAAGTAACCTTGTCTTGAAAAACAAGCCCAAAATAAACCAATTGCCTCACCAAAATAAGCAAAAATTATCAGCATAGAAATCATAACAAGCATACAGTTAATTCAAGTATAATTTTATTTATAGATCTGCTTCTGAGTCAAAACCCGGCATCATCAAATCTGTTTTAATGCATCATATCTAACAATAATTCAATGAAAGCTTGGAAAGAACACAGAAATGTACTTTTTACCTCTAATAATGTTTTCCTTTTATCTGGATTAGCTGTGCATGTATATACTACAGTATGTAGTAATTATACATAGTTGTTAAAAAGATCTTCATCCACAATGGATGTGAATAAATGTGTGATGTGTTTCCACATCCACAATGGATGTGTGTAAATGTATTTCCTTCAGGATCAAAGCACATTTAAAAAAAATGTGGGCAACAAAAAGTGATGTAGTTCCAAAAATTTACGGTGATGAATCCTTTGGCCTTTAGTTTCATGAAAAAATTATTCATTAATGTCACATACAATATAATAACAACATATAAACAAATAAGGCCAAAGATAGAAACAAAGACATACTTAATAAAAAAATTAAAAATACAAACACAATTGACATGTTTAAAAATTTAAAATGGTAAATTTTAACCTATATTATATATTTTAATGAACTAGTGCAATTCCAAAGTATATTCACTTTTTTTCCTCCAGTAATACACAGGAAATATTTGTATATTATAGATATATTATACTCTGGTGGCCAAAAATGTGGAATAATGTACAGAATTTGCTGTTTCGGAAGGAAATTGGTCCTTTAATTCACCAAAGTGGCATTCAACTGATCATAAAGTATAATCAGGACATTACTGATGTAAAAAAACAGCACCATCACTATTTGAAAATAGATCAAATCTAGACAGGCCCCATTTCCAGCAGCATCATTCCAACACCTTATCCTTGAGTAATCATACTACATTGATAATTTCACTTGCCATTATATCAAACAGAGTTGAAAGATATTTGGTTGTTAAATGAAGCTTAACATTGTCTTTGTGTTTGTTTTTGAGTTGCCACAGTATGCAATAGACTGGCATGTCTTAAGGTCAATATTAGGTCAGAAATGGCAAAAAAGAAACAGTTTTCTCTAGAAACTCATCAGTCAATCATTGTTTTGAGGAATGAATGCTTAAAACTGTCAAAGAATTGAAGATTTCATACAAAGGTGTACACTACAATCTTCAAAGACAAAGAACAACTGGCTCTAACAAGGACAGAAAGAGATGTGGAAGACCAGATGTACAACTAAACAAGAGGATAAGTACATCAGAGACTCTAGTTTGAGTAATAGATGCATCACATGTCCTCAGCTGACAGCTTCATTGAATTCTACCCGCTCAACACCAGTTTCATGTACAACAGTAAAGAGAAGACTCAGGGGTGCATTATGGGAAGAATTGCAAAGAAAAAGACACTTTTGAAACAGAAAAACAAAAAGAAAATGTTAGAGTGGGCAAAGAAACACAGACACTGGACAACAGATAATTGGAAAAGAGTGTTATGGATCTTAACCCCATTGAGCTTTTGTGGGATCAGCTAGACTGTAAGGTGTGTGAGAAGTGCCCGACAAGACAGTCACATCTATGGCAAGTGCTACAGGAAGTGTGGGGTGAAATATCACCTGAGTATCTGGACAAACTGACAGCTAGAATAACAACGATCTGCAAAGCTGTTATTGCTGCACGTGGAGGATTTTTTGATGAAAACTCTTTGAAGTAGTTTAAGAAGTTCTGAAAAAGTTTTTCAAATTTTAGTAGTAATAGTAATTTTTCACGTTATTAATGTCCTGACTATACATTGTGATCAGTCGAATGCCACTTTGGGGAATAAAAGTACCTGTTTCTTTTCATAAGAGCAAAATCTGTACATTATTCCAAACTTTTGGCCACCAGTGTATATTATACTTGTACTTATTGAGACACATTAAATAGTGTTGGTGTTTACAGATAATTCAGATACAAATGTGAGGCATCAACTCACCAGCTAGGTTATGTTAATATTTAGGGATGAAAGAAGTGGAGTGAAAATTTTATTACATTTATATGACCAATTTTTAACTGTAGATATTTCTCCTTATTTACATGATCTCTTAAAAGAAGTAGCCATTGTGTACTTGAGATTTGGTCTTTACTTTCCAATTGAGTAATATTGTTTTCTTTGCTAGAGATAGAGATAGAAGCAGAGGTGCTGGATGTTTGGGAGGAGGGTTCATTTGAGATGTATCACCTAAAAGGCATAATGATGGAAGCGCAGGGATAGCTTATTGGTAACATCTTTCCAGAAGTGATCAACAGGTGGTCATGACCAGAGTGCATGAAGGTAAGAGTCTGGTGTGTTGAGGTTGCAGTAGGTGCATCTATTTGAAGTTACTAGTCCCATTTTAAACATCTTGTGTTGTGTAATATGTGTTCTGTGTAGAGTTTTATACTGGATTAATTGGATGTTTATTTTTGTACTTATGGTGAAGGTATCTCTATAAACAGAATTCCTTATCTGTAATGATGCCGAGATCTTTTTCCCATTGTTTAACAGGTGCTGATGTCTTAGTCTCTATGGATGATATTATAGTGTATAATTTAGCAAGTAAATTTGCAGAATTACTGATTGTGTTGATGTGTCCTTTAAGTGGTGGTGGTTGTTCTGTTCTCATGTTTCCAATTGTGGTTTTAATAGAGTTTCTAATTTGTTGGTAGAAATAATATTGTTCTTTTCCTAAGTCATATTTCGTCTTAATTCTGTAAATGTAGTGAAGTTGTTACCAGTAAATAAATGAGGAAGTGTGTGATACCTTTTCCTTTCCATTTTATATTATTAAGAGTTGTTTTGTTGATTGTAAAACCAGAGTTATGCCATATGGGTGAGATGATGTGTGGCGTGAGCTCATGTGTTGTTAATGCATTCATTGGCCAGAAAGCAGTGAGTGTTGTTCTAATCATAGTATTGTTAAAAAGGTTATGCTGCTTGATTTTTTGGTGAACGAATGGAGATCAGATATAGTTATTTCTTTACATTTTGCCTGTTCTAACTCTAGCCATGGGTTATGGAAACTGCCACATTTGATCAATTAGCAAAGATATTGTAATTGAGATGTTAAGTAGTGTTGGAAATTGGGTGCTGTTTGACCTTCTTGATCTTTATTATTTTTGCACAGGTTTGTAGGCTTATTTTAGGCTTCTTTTTTAAGTAGAATTTGCTTATTGTTCTATTTAATGATGTAAACCACTTCTTTGTTGGTTGTACTGGGGTCATGGTGAATAAACGGAAAAAGATTTTTTGCAATATAACCATTTTAACTGTTGCTAAACAACCTATGATGGAGAGTGGTGTGTTTATCCAGCGATTTAAATCTTCTTATATTGTTGTAAGTCAAAAGTCTTATAAGTCGGAGAGGTTCAGGGCTATGTGTATTCCTAGGTATGCTATATCATTTATTGTAAATGGTGTGTTCTGTATGATGGTACCATGCGGTTTCATATTCAGTGGTAAGATTGTTGATTTGTTCCAATTTATGGAATAGTCAGTTATTTTGGAATAGTCGTTAATGAGTTTAAATGTTTCTGTAAGTGATGTCTTTGAGTTTGTAAAAAAAGTAATATATCATCAGCGTATAAAAAGATTATATGGTTGGTGTTCCATAGATATTTTAATTCTGTCTTATTGCAGCAGCTAGAGGTTCTATGAATAGAGCAAATAGTAATGGGGATAGGGGCATCCTTGTCTAGTCCCCTGCTGTAGCTGGAATGGTGTTGATATGATGCCATTTGTTATGACACATGCCAATGGTGTTCTATTGTGTATAATGCTCTGATTCAGTGAATAAAAGAGTCCCCAAAGCCAAATTTTTTGAGTGTTGTATGAAGGAAGTGCCAGTTAACTTTATCAAATGCTTTTAACCGGTAAATAATGTTTTCACTCTGGAACAACTGAAAATCACTTTGTTCCGTTTGGTTTCGTTTTTTGTTCAATGAACCATTTTTAGTCACTGTGTTATAGTAGCACTTAAATTATAATTATTATAATGTAATTATAAAATTATAGCCTAATTGTTATGTGTGTAATTCTATGTTAATTATTAGGATCCAACCTTGTAAAAATGTGTTAAAAAATTTGTTTGAAATTTCAAATTGAGGCAACAGCTTGTATTATTATTAAAAAGTACAATTTCATGACATCATATGAATTGACAGAATGTGACATTTTGTAATTTTGAAAAAAAGCTGAAATGTGATTAAAATGATGAATTGTGAATTCTTTCGACTTGTCCCTTCTTCCCAAAAAGTGGAAGTGAATGGGGCCACTTTTTGGAGGTTTTAAACACAGGTGGAGGGTGAACGAAGGGTATGCATGATTTATTTTATTGGCATTACAGCAAATTAAATAGGTAATAAGCACTCTTTGCTAATGCAGCAGTATAAAAAAAACAGAACCATTTGGACCTGCATATGCCGTTAAAAGTGGTCCCGCACCTATAGATTTGTCATGCAGTTGATTAAAAGTTTTGTCAATGAAAATAAAATCCAGAGAGAGTGTTCGTCACAAGCTCAAGGAACGATGATAAAAATATTTCAGTCATCTCCATGATGGATCGTTTAGAGTTTGATTGGATGCTTATTGATTTCAATGGGAAAGGATGCAATTAAAAAGGAATGTTACAAATGCAGATACACTCGTTTCAATGCAACTATAATCTAATAAATATGCATTAATGCATAAACTGAATCAAGCCATTTACGTTTTAAGATGAATTTGGCCACAGCCACTGATCTAGAGATAGCTTTCCCTTCCTGCTAGTAATTAAAGTTTGTTAACGAGGTGGGGAAACTGATCCTAAACAGTTTACTGGTGCATCTATGAGCAGTGTTATCCCGGAGTGGTAATATTGATTTATGATCAATACCTAATAAGCATTAATACGAATATCATGCCCATGGCGAGGGGAAGGCAAAGCCTTACCCAGCTTTACACACGATCCGCCCATGGTTTAAAGGCAGAAATGAGAAGCTTAAAAATTTGACATTAATTCTTCTGTTTAAACTCTAGTGTTTTTAGAGATTTAAATTTGTTTAAATTGCTGATTTTATAGTGATTTTTTATTTATTTATTTTTTTACAGTGTTACGTTACCTGTGGGGAATGTTTATTTCTGATTAGTTTCTAAAAAAAAAAATAATAAATAAAAATAAATAAAAATTCCTGGTTTACCAATAGAGATAGTTGAATGTCCAATCTGGGAACCAAAAGCTAATGTTAGCTGGGAATTTACACATGGTAACCATAGTTTCCATCCAGTGTAAGTTGCTTTTAGTGCAGGTGCTAATACAAACTTTTACAGTAATAACTGTTATCATTGTAAAAGTAAAGTTTGTATTAACACCTGCACTAAAAGCAACTTACACTGGATGGAAACTATGGTTACCATGTGTAAAATCCCAGCTAACTATAGAAACAATTAAATTATTCTAAGAGGAGTAATATAGTTTTCCTGGTGTAGCCAATGTATCATGACTATTTTCCCCTCAGATTCATTGCTCCGTTTTGTAATTCTGAAAGTGAATCGTTTCGGATCTACAGGAAACATTTAAAAGTATTTATTTGCATAACAAAGATGCACTCGAAAATACTGGTATTAAATACCAATGATCATCCACTTTAGGGTGATGAATATTTAGGGAAATAATTGTTTACGAGGCTCGAGCGTCGAGCTGATCTGGTAATCAGGCTATGAAATACAATATTTATTCATTAGAGCGAACTTAATGAGGCCTCGCGGCGCTAATTATGAAAGGCAGCGTAGCGCTAAATGAGCGCGGGAGAGACATGACGCATGCAGGCGCGCGCTTTTTCTTACCTGTTTCCTGCGCTGCAGGGTCAGTGGGCATCACGAAGTTCTGGATTATTATGTGTGATGACCCCATAAACACTGCAGCATTGCTGCACAGACTGACAGAGGCAGCAGTGATTGTGACTGCTGTTGTATTGTGATTAATAATTCTGTAGAATACTGAGTATTAATTATGGGGTCCTTTTCATTGTGCATTGTTCAGATGTGTGCTTCTGTTTGCTCGTTGAGAAGAGAGACCATTTGAGCAAAATGCTCACACAATCTCCCGCAGTTAAACATTGATTGAAAGAGAGCAGGAGGAGAGGGGGTGAAATTAGATTTCTTGGCACTGTATAGGAGTATAGGAGAATGCAGTGCAAAATAATGTGTATTTTCCCTTATTAAAAAAGTCATATTAACAGGGGTGCTGCAGAGTTTCTAAAATCAAATGTAAGACTTTTTAAGACCCTCTTTAAAGACCTGAACAAATAAAATTAACGCTATATCCCCATACCAAAACATACCAACACAATCTCAAAATAAATCATGTATCACAGACTATTAAACAGGCAGGGCACACTTTCAACATGGCCATCAGTAAAACAGATGCAAGTTTAAAATACACAAATCGTGTTTTCCACAAATATATCACATTAAAATTGGTTTATGTACGGTGCCATTATATTAATAAACACACATTAAAGGTTGACCAATATTGAAATTTTAGTTATTTATTTTTAATAAATAAATAAAAAATATTTGATTCCAAGTGCGGAACTTTTACTTTTAAAAGCTGAAATACACCGGGACTCTTATTTTGAAATGTTTGCGCTTCACTGCTTCCAGTTGCTCATTCAAACAGATTCTGGAAATAAAATGTGCACTCCTACAATAATCTACAACATATTACAATATAAACAATTAAAAGTAAACATTGTTATATTTCATCACCATTAAATCATCATCAACAGCTGATCTTTAGTTTAGCTTGTCATACATCTCTGTTATGCTTAATGATTGTGAACTGAATGGCAAAAACTGAAACCACTCACAAGCCCCTGTGTGCTTGAACAAAATACAACAGAGCCACGTTTTCATTCAGAAAGATGCAGCGCGTGCATTTAATTAAATCATATTCTTTTGAAGCTTGATTATTGCATTAGGTCATATCACAATTCCTGTTTTTCTGCCTCCAAATTTAAGACCTCTTTAAATGATAATTAAGACTTTTGTTGTATCATTTAAGATATTTAAGAATTTTTAGGACTTTACATTTTAAAAAACTGAATTTAAGACTTTTTAAGGATCCACGGGAACCCTGTATTAAGGCCACTGTCTCACTAACCTGACAGCATGTTCCAAATGGAACACTAGTGTACTGCATACTGTGCACTTGACATACTTTGGATGTCAAGTTGACAACCAGGATGAGGGCAATGTGTTTTACTGTCCCCTTCTGTACAGGTGCTGGTCATATAATTAGAATATCATCAAAAAGTTGATTTATTTCAGTAATTCCATTCAAAAAGTGAAACTTGTATAATGTATACATTCATTCCACACAGACTGATATATTTCAAATGTTTATTTCATTTAATTGTGATGATTAAAACTGACAACTAATGAAAACCCCAAATTCAGTATCTCAGAAAATTAGAATATTACTTAAGACCAATACAAAAAAAGAATTTTTAGAAATGTTGGCCAACTGAAAAGTATGAACATGAAAAGTATGAGCATGTACAGCACTCAATACTTAATTGGGGCTCCTTTTGCCTGAATTACTGCAGCAATGCGGCGTGGCATGGAGTCGATCAGTCTGTGGCACTGCTCAGGTGTTATGAGAGCCCAGGTTGCTCTGATAGTGGCCTTCAGCTCTTCTGCATTGTTGGGTCTGGCGTATCGCATCTTCCTCTTGCGATACCCCATAGATTTTCTATAGGGTTAAGGTCAGGCGAGTTTGCTGGCCAATTAAGAACAGGGATACCATGGTCCTTAAACCAGGTACTGGTAGCTTTGGCACTGTGTGCAGGTGCCAAGTCCTGTTGGAAAATTAAATCTGCATCTCCATAAAATTGGTCAGCAGCAGGAAGCATGAAGTGCTCTAAAACTTAATGGTAGACGGCTGCGTTGACCTTGGACCTCAGAAAACACAGTGGACCAACACCAGCAGATGACATTGCACCCCAAACCATCACTGACTGTGGAAACTTTACACTGGACTTCAAGCAACGTGGATTCTGTGCCTCTCCTCTCTTCCTCCAGACTCTGGGACCTTGATTTCCAAAGGAAATGCAAAATTTACTTTCATCAGAGAACATAACTTTGGACCACTCAGCAGCAGTCCAGTCCTTTTTGTCTTTAGCCCAGGCGAGACGCTTCTGACGCTGTGTCTTGTTCAAGAGTGTCTTGCATACGTCTGTGCGTGGTGGTTCTTGAAGCACTGACTCCAGCTGCAGTCCACTCTTTGTGAATCTCCCCCACATTTTTGAATGGGTTTTGTTTCACAATCCTCTCCAGGGTGCGGTTATCCCTATTGCTTGTACACTTTTTTCTACCACATCTTTTTCTTCCCTTCGCCTCTCTATTAATGTGCTTGGACACAGAGCTCTGTGAACAGCCAGCCTCTTTAGCAATGACCTTTTGTGTCTTGCCCTCCTTGTGCAAGATGTCAATGGTCGTCTTTTGGACAGCTGTCAAGTCAGCAGTCTTCCCCATGATTGTGTAGCCTACAGAACTAGACTGAGAGACCATTTAAAGGCCTTTGCAGGTGTTTTGAGTTAATTAGCTGATTAGAGTGTGGCACCAGGTGTCTTCAATATTGAACCTTTTCACAATATTCTAATTTTCTGAGATACTGATTTTGGGGTTTTCATTAGTTGTCAGTTATAATCATCAAAATTAAAAGGAATGAACACTTGAAATATATCAGTCTGTGTGGAATGAATGTATACATTATACAAGTTTCACTTTTTGAATGGAATTACTGAAATAAATCAACTTTTTGATGATATTCTAATTGTATGACCAGCACCTGTATATTGCGACCCCTTCAGCTTATCGCGGCCCATGTTTGCATAACGGGAAAAGTCCATGTTCTCCCGATGGCCAGTCCGCCTCTGGGCCAAGGGATTCCCCGCTTTGATCTCCCAGCTTTAATACACATCCTGTACCAGGAAATAAGTGATGTTCGCAGACTGGGGAATCAACCTCGAATGATTCGCTGCATAAATACATGAAAATGGCATTAATTTCAGTCAAAATGCAGGACATCATGGTCATAACGAGACAGATGACAAAGCAGTAGCCTTACTATCATACACCATTGGGGTTTTTTCCGTTGCGCTCCGTGCAGTATATACTCCCCTTTGGAGTCATGATCATGGTTTATTTTGTGACCAAAAAAAAAAGGGGAATTATTCTTGTTACTCACTGCATGGCATTATTGTCGTGTCCAGTATAGTTGCCACTGCATCATCTTTCAATGCAAGTTTCTTTGAAAAGCTTCAGAAGAAGACATTTCATCCATGAATCCAAAATATCCAAACATTTGAATCTGAAATTCATTTGAATTAGTCACTCATTCCTAACGTTGGGATCCTTCAGAAGGATATTGCAGAGATACAGTTTTTCCACAACCAGGAACACAACAATATCTTGGGAACTAACGCAACTCTTTTCATTGGTTAAAATCTAATTACAGCTGCAATATCACTTTCAGTGCTGCAGTATCCCAGCCGCTTTCTCTCTCTGTAAACTCACCGGCCGTGACGATCACGTATGTTGTGGAGGCGGGGACTATGCAAATGACACTGCACTGTGACATCACAATGTAGCCGATTTCAAAACAAGTTGTTTTTGCAGAGTGGAAACTATAAATTCTTTTTTGGACTGGAGAGGAAGATTTCAGTTCTAAAACTTACAAGCATGTTTTTATAGCACAATGATCTCTTAAATGTCAAAATATCAAGGAAAATTTGATTTCTCATCTCATGACCCCTTTAAAACTTCAGTTCAAAAGCTCCAGTCCAACATCAAAGTTTGTCTTGACAAACTTTAATGATCCAATTATTTATGGAATTGTACATTATTTAAAAAAAGGGGGAGTTATGAATGCAACAGAGTTGACATGTAACCTGTGGACACAACGTTAAGTCTTTAATAATGTGTTATGCCCACTAAAACATACACATGTATACAGAGAATAAATACTACATACTAGCTTTTATTTCCTTGCATTTTATTTATTTATATCAAAATGGGTATACTTGTCAATAGTACCCAAGAAGTTGAAGACAGGCCTGAGGACAAGCCAAAAAGCATTCTCATAAAGAAAGATAATGAAAAGACTTAACATTGAAATATAAAATAAAGAAAATTGATATTTTAAGAAAACTGTCTATAATAACATGTCATAACAGTTGGCATCAGCTATTGTAAACTCAGTGCAGTCCTCAACATAAACCAGATAAGATGACATTATAAATGGAGAATTTCAGGAAGAGGAGGAAGAGAAAGGGGGCTGCAGCTTCTGACCCCCCCAACCCCATTTCAAATTTAAAGTACTTTATCAGCATGATTATGTTTACATACAATATTGCCAAAGCATTAATACACAAAACAGATAATGACAAGACAAAAAATAATAATAAAACAGTAACAAATAACAATAAAAGTATAATTAAAATAAGTTTCTTAAGTTAATGAATAAAAAAAATATAATAACAATATACACTATTCAGTATAAAATAAAATTAACATTTAACAATACATTATGAACATAAAAAAATCTCTCTCTCTCTCTCTCTCTCTCTCTCTCTCTCTCTCTCTCTCTCTCTCTCTCTCTCTCTCTCTCTCTCTCTCTCTCTCTCTCTCTCTCTCTCTCTCTCTCTCTCTCTCTCTCTCTCTCTCTCTCTCTCTCTCTCTCTCTCTCTCTCTCTCTCTCTCTCTCTCTCTCTCTCTCTCTCTCTCTCTCTCTCTCTGCGCGGGGTGACTGGGAGGAGCGCGTGAGTGTTTGAGCTAGTGGCGGCGTGTTTGAGTGAGTTTTTCCCCTTTTTCCTATTTTTTTTTAAATACTTTAGTTTAGTTTAGTTTGTTGTTAGGGGTTGTGGAAATGTCGGCAGACTCTGATGGGTTTGCTGCTTTAACAGCACGGAACGGCTGTAAATGTATACCAGATGACTCGATCACAGTCGAAGACTGCTTGACTGCTGTTAGTAGTGAGATAGGTGCGCGAAACATTCTGTCAGCATCTAGAATGAATAAAGCTGTCGTTGTGTTTTTGAAAGAAGAGTCTATGGTTCATCATTTAGTAGAAGTTGGCTTATTTGTCGGTGATGTTTTTCTGCCTGTTTTACCGCTATCGAGCCCTTCTAAAAAGGTAACTCTTTCCAATGTGCCGCCTTTTATTTCTAATGATTTACTTGAGCGTTTACTTGGCCGTTATGGCAAAATACTGATGCCGATTAAAATGATCCCCCTCGGTGTGAAAAATCCAAATTTGAAACATGTGATGTCCTTCAGACGTCAAACCTTTATGATTTTGAATGCCGAATTTCAAAATTTAGATGTTTCCGTGAAATTGACTTTGACAGGTAAAGATTATAAAATTTTTATCAGCACGGATTCAATGAAATGTTTCTCTTGTGGAGTTTTTGGTCACACAAAACAAAAATGTCCATCTAATAAGGTGAATGAAAAAAATGAGACTGAACTTAATTTGGGGCGGCACGGTGGTGCAGTGGTTAGCACTGTCGCCTCACAGCAAGAAGGTCATGGGTTCAAACCCCGGTTGCCCCGGCCTTTCTGTGTGGAGTTTGCATGTTCTCCCCGTGTCTGCGTGGGTTCTCTCCGGGTGCTCCGGCTTCCTCCCACCATCCAAAGACATGCAGGCTAGGTTAATTGGTGTCTCCAAAAATTGCCCTAGGTGTGGATGTGAGTATGAGTGTGTGTCTGTATATGTGTGGCCCTGCGATGGACTGGCGACCTGTCCAGGGTGTACCCCGCCTTTCGCCCAATGTTAGCTGGGATAGGCTCCAGCCCCCCGTGACCCTGTACAGGATAAGCGGTTGAAGATGAATGAATGAATGAATGAACTTAATTTGCCTCTGGAGCAAGTGGCTTCTGCTTCCGAAAATATTGATCCGGATGTAGAATGTAATACAACTGATGTGGATGTACCGGTTTCCTTGTCTAAAGATGAAGAAAATCCGAGAGTACACACAGTTAACAGTCTTTCTGTGGATGCAGAAAAGTGTTTAGTGAACACTAGTGAGAGTGATAATGTCAGCAGTGGGGCCGAGATCGCGGCTGTGGGAACCAGTGACCCAGTGCGCCCGCGGGAGCTCGATGAGCTCGCGGAGGCCGGAGAGTCGCGGGATTCGCGAGCGTCTGTTGGCCTGTTACTGGGTGACGTGGATCAGCTCACCGAGAGAGGTCACGGTGAGACACAAATGTCTGAAAATATCGATTCTGACAGTGAGGAATCTGATACTGTACATTATCTCACTGATGTTAGTTCACAAGGAAGTTCTGCAGAAAAACAAGTCAGCCTTCAAATGAAGCCACCTTATTATACAGTGCAACAAATTAACGAATTTCTTGATAGCACTTTTAATCAGCGAAGACCAAGATTAGAGAAGTATTTCTCTAATTTGCAACTTTTTGTTGATTCTTGTGTAATGGCTATGAGAAAAGCTTCATTGGAGGAGCTTGATCAGCCAAAACGGTATAGACTCAAGAAACATGTCAGCGCCATTAAAAAAAGACTGAAAATCTGTCACAAGAAATTCTAATAGAACCATGTTCATTATCAGGGTGATATTTAGCATTTTTTTTTCCTTCCTCATGACAACCTTAAACATTGGAACCTTTAACATTAATGGTTGTCGGGGTATAGAAAAGAGAGCGGCTTTATTCAATTATTTGCACTTAAAGAAAGCAGATGTGATTTTTTTACAGGAAACACATTCAGATCAGCAGAATCAGACACAGTGGACTGGTGATTGGAAAGGCAATGTTTTGTTAAGTCATGGAACAAACCTCAGTGCTGGTGTTGCTATTCTTTTTTCTCCATCTGTTAGTAGTCAATCAGATATGGTTGAGGTTGTGCCTGGTCGGATTTTGAGAGCTGATATTGCTATGGGTGATGTGCGTTTTTCCTTTTTTAATGTTTATGCGCCAAATACTGGTCAAGAGCGTATCATGTTTTTTAAAATACTTTCTGATGCTTTATCACAGTCCCCTCAGGAAAATATTCTTGTACTTGGTGGTGATTTTAATTGTACTGTTAATCCATATGTGGTTAGAAATCATGATGAACCTCATCCACCTTCTGCTGAGAATTTAAAGAAACTACTGAATGATCACTATTTAGTAGATCTATGGAGGGAGGCATTTCCTGGGGTTAGACAGTACTCGTGGTTGAAAGCTAATTCAAATCATATGTCAGGAGCTAGACTTGACCGCTTCTATGTTGCTAAAGGCAATAGGGGAAAGTTCTTTAATAGCTCAATCTCACCTTCTTTTTTATCAGATCATCACTATGTATCTATTAAAGTCTCTGTCTCTCTTCCTAGATTCTCTAAATCACATTGGCACTTTAATAATAGATTATTGCAGGATTGCACCTTTATTCACTCTTTTAACCTTTTCTGGAAAACTTGGAGAGAGGAGAGATGCAGTTTTCAGTCATTGAGTCAATGGTGGGACGTCGGTAAAGCTCAAATTAAGACTTTTTGCCAGCAATACACTGCACATAGCACTAGAGACCTTAAAGAAAAAATGAAGTCTCTGGAAGAAGATATTCTTGGGCAAAGCAGTGATTCTACCCACAATAATTCATCTTTTATTGACTCTGTTGCAAGAGATAAGATCCTTTTAAAGAACTTATTGGAGGAACGAGGAAAAACAGCCCTTCTAAGGACCAGGTTTGCCCAGTTGAATGACATGGATGCTCCAACAGTCTTCTTTTTTGGCCTTGAAAAAAAGCCAAGAGAACAGAAGATCTTTCATCAATTGAAGATGCCGTGTGGTGGAGTTACAACTGATCAACGGGAAATTCAAGCATATGCCCTTTCTTTTTATGAGGATTTATACTGTTCTGAGAAATGTGATGGAGCCGTAGCTGATGAATTTTTACATGATTTAACTAAACTATCTGAAGAGGATCATGATGACTTGGACAGTCCTTTATCATTTGGAGAACTTTCTCAAGCAGTTCAGGAGATGTGTTCTGGGAAATCACCTGGGTTGGATGGACTTTCAGCTGAGTTTTTCAAGTCTTTCTGGAATTTAATCGGACAAGATCTATATGGTGTTTTTCTTGAATGTATTGAACAAGGAACTCTTCCTTTGAGTTGTCGAAGGGCAATTTTAACACTAATCCCCAAAAAGGGTGATCTTGGGTGTTTAAAGAACTGGCGTCCGGTATCATTGATCTGTGCTGATTTTAAGATATTGTCAAAAGCATTAACTAATCGACTTAAAAAATGTATGGCATCAGTCATTCATAATGATCAAACATTTTGTATACCTAAAAGGTCGATTTTTGACAATCTCTTTTTGTTGAGAGATGCTATTACTGTTGCAAAAATGCATAATTTGGATATTGGGTTTCTTTCACTAGACCAAGAAAAGGCGTTTGACAGGGTGGACCATCAATATTTATTTAAGACCCTGGAAGCTTTTGGTTTTGGTCCTTATTTTGTTTCTCTCATTAAAATGTTATATAATGAAATTTTCAGCATGTTAAGACTTAATGGTTCCCTAACTAGGCCTTTTTCTGTAACCAGGGGAATAAGGCAAGGGTGCCCTCTTTCAGGTCTCCTGTATGCAATATCCATTGAGCCTCTCTTAGCTTCACTTAGGAGGCAACTACATGGTGTTAATATTCCCAGTTTCCCCAGAGCAGAACCAGTTAAACTTACAGCTTACGCAGATGACATAACAATAGTTATAAAAGACTCGGAAGATGTTTCAAAATTGATATCTTCTTTAGACAGATTTCGAAAAGCTTCATCTGCATGTATTAACTGGGGGAAATGTGCATCCTTGTTGTTGGGAGATTGGCAGGGTGGAGGACCTCCCCAGCTCCCACCGCAATGTAAATGGGCCCGAGATGGCTTTAGAGTCCTTGGTCTTTACTTTGGGACTAATGGTTACACTGAAAAGAATTGGGAAGGTCTTTTTGATCGGGTGATTCTTAGAATTCAGAAGTGGCGATGGATTCTTCCGCAACTTTCTTATAGAGGGAGATGTTTGGTTATAAACAACTTGGCAGCTTCAATGCTTTGGCATAAATGTACTGTTTTGGATCCCCCCAAAGAATTACTTATTGCTGTTCAAAAAGCATTTGTTAATTTTTTTTGGGATGGTTGTCATTGGCTTCCTCCAGGTGTCCTATACCTCCCTGTGGCAGAGGGAGGGCAGGGACTAATACATTTGGAATCTAAGATTATGGCTATGAGATTGCATACACTGCAAAAACTCTTGTACTGTTCAGAACATGTGCCTTGGGTTGCAATTGGTCTTCATATACTCAAGAGTCTTGGAGGAATTGGTCTTGACAAGCAGTTGTTTCTTATGCAGAAATCCTTTGTGGTGAAGACGCATTTTTTGCCTTTCAGTTTTTATGGCTCAGTCTTTAAATCATGGGATTGTTTTAAACTGTTAAGAAAAGAGGATGAGCATTATGGTATTGCAGAACCTCTTTTTTTTAATCCTCTTTTTGAAGTGCCATATAATATGTCCTCATCTTTAACCACCAAATTTTTGAATGCTGGCCTTACAAAAGTAATGGACTTGATAGATTTAACAAAAGGCCAGTGGCGAACTGAACATGAACTTGCTAATCAAGTTGGGCTAACTTCGGTTAGAATTGTGGAGGGAATAGTTAGGAACCTTAAGACCTCTTTTCCTCCGATGTTGACTTCTTTTATAAATAATGTTTTTCAGAATGGTTTTATTCCTCAGACATTTCCTGAATTTAAGGTGGTTCTTAAAGATTGGGAATCAGTTGATGATGCAAGTCTAACAAACTTACTGAAAGGTTACGGGGATTTGGTATTTTTTTGTATTGAGAAAAAAATGTTATATCATATTTGTGTGAAGTCTGTACATCTTGGGCAATTGAAACAAAGACTGGACACTAAATGGAGGACTGTGCTTTCTATTCCTGATGAGGTATATCCATCCTGGAGACTACTGTACAAACCCCCTATCTCTAAGAGATGTGGAGACCTTCAGTGGAGGTTATTGCATTGTATTATTGCCTCAAATTCTTATATTTCAAAGCTTAATGAGACTGTTTTACCGTTATGTCCTTTTTGTAATGCAACTGACACTGTTTTTCATATGTTTTGTGAGTGTCTTAGACTCTGTTCGTTGTTTGATTTGTTGGGTGAAATCATTGTAAAATTGGGTTTCTCGTATACCAATAGTCTATTTATATTGGGTTGCCGATATAAGAAGTCTTGGCAACAACAGTGTACACTTGCCAATTTTTTAATAGGGCAAGCTAAACTAGCAATTTTTAAGACGCACCAATGCAAAAATGCTGGAGAGGATGTAAGCATGGTGCCCCTTTTTAAATCTTTGGTGAAGTCAAGAGTGGTCATTGAATATACTTATTATCGGAACACTAATAATATCTCTTATTTTGAATGGAGATGGGGTGTCGGAGCGGTTCTGGTGACTATAAGTGAATCAGGGAATCTGGTATTTAATTGGTAATAAGAAAATATATATTTTTTTTGTATGTTTGTTTTGTTTTCTTAGTGTTATAAATTAAAGTGTGTTAAAAGTCAAGTCTCTCTCTCTCTCTCTACATTAAGGCCATTCGAGAGACTTGTAAAAGCAGATTAAAAAGAAATAAAAGTGCATTGAGCACATATTCCCATTTACAGGCACAGGTCAGAATATAAAACACAGGAATATACAGACCATTACTCACTCATCTAGTGCTAAACACACCCTCTTAGAACCCTTAAAGGATCTAAGTCCAGCCACCCTGACTTGGGCTTCATACAGTAGATAACTGGACGTTATTTGTCTACATGGTTAAAGCAGTCTTGTTCACAAGAGTAAAGAAGAGCAGAAAACTATTTTGTCATCAGTTTGAAACAGGTAAATAGATGTCCATATTAACACTTGGTCAAGGTTTATAGGTTTCATTATGCTGAGTGAACGGGTCATCGCTGTTGTGCAGTGCAGGATTACTCCTGAAGGGGGCGCTCTGATACAGGAGGACACTCGCTGAACTGCACAACGGAAACCTGTCAGAAAGAGACCAAACGATAGCTGGACAAAGTGGACATTTATAGTGTATATCTTTATTTGTCTTTGTTGTTTGATCAGTAGCTATGTTAGATTATTTAACACTTGTCTGGTTTTATAGGAAACAAGCTCTGCAATGTTTCCAGGCTTATCTCTCTTTGACATTGGACATTTCTGTTTCTTCACATGCAATGAATCTCTGTTTCACAAACATAAAAAGACTACCTTTTAAGATAAAGCAAACTTATGTTGAGCTTTGCATGCAAGATGCCCAGTTTTATGGGATACGCATGCACACACACACACACACACGCACACACACACACACACACACACACACACACACACACACACACACACAGTACAAGTTTAACAGTATCAAATATATATATATATATTTTTTTTTTTTTTTTTTTTTTTACAGTCGTGAGGAATGCTTATTTTTGACAATCAAACCAATTTGCTTCAGCTTATAAAAAAACATAGATCTGTGCTACAAACAACAAGAACAACCACAACAACAACTCTGCTATTTAATTTGTGATCGAGACGAGATCAGAGTTGATTCAGTGTCAGACTGCAGCTAGTCTTTTTTTACTATAGAAAACTGCTGTTCAGAACACATCTTAGACTTGCAGAATGCTGTAAAATAGACGTAAAGTAGTTCATTAAAAGGGATACCTGGGCAGTGTGGAGGTGGGTAATTATACAAGAGAAAGGTGCTGATCAACCATAATGTGTGCATTTATTCTGGCCGTAAGAGAGCGAGTGGAATGGACTGGTTTTATTGAGATCATCCGTTACGAGTGCAGCAGAGAAAGTCTCTGAGCTGTGATGTACAGGCACTGATAAGCTTCATTAGTTTTTACCTCATTAATCTGCTCTCTCATAACCTGTAAAACACAATTCACCTCACTTCATTACACTACACAGCCCGTGTGAGTGGCCTTCATTCACACACAAATATATTATTTGATTAAGATACTTTGAAAACAAACAAGTAAATATTTAATTAATTCAGTTACTCAATTGTCATGGGTGTTTAATTAGATATTCTACAAATTGAATCATTTTAAATGATTAAATAAAATTCTTCATAGAAAAATATGAAGTTTTGGAGTGAACTTGAAATGTTATATAAAGTATTACACATACACAGATAGAATTATATATACATATTTATTCAATTTCCCCAATTTTCTAGCTTTATATATATAAATATATTATTCTTACTCCAATTTCTTCCTCCAAATTTATGTCCATTTTACCAGTCAATTAAAACCTGAGATCTAAAACCCAAGTGTTATTGATTTTTTCCCACCCACTGCTCACCAATTTGTGGTCGTTTAGCAGAACACTGACATTAAAACACAAGCTTCCGCTTTTTTTCTTCTTTTAGGAGAGTTGCTGGCAGTTTGTAAAGTCACAAAATACATTTCAATTTGCATCCTCATGGAACCACAGGAAGTATGGAAATAGATGATATTCAAGAAATACAATTGACAAAATAAAGCAAAATGCACTCTTTTTACTATATATATATATATATATATATATATATATATATATATATATATATATATATACTGTATATACAGTACTGGTCAAAAATTTTGAAACACTTGACTGAAATGTTTCTCATGATCTTAAAAATCTTTTGATCTGAAGGCTTACAGTAATCTTTGAAATTAGTTTTGTAGACAAAAATATAATTGTGCCACCATATTAATTTCTTTTATTATAAAACTAAAATGAAATTCAAATAAATGCCCAACATACAGTAGATGGGAACTCCTTCAATACTGTTTAAAAATCATCTCAGGGTGATTCCTCAAGAAGATGCTTGAGAAAATGTCAAGAGTTCATGTCTGCAAATTCTAGGAAAAGGGGGGCTACTTTGAAGATGCTGAAATATAAAACAGTTTTGATTTATTTTGGATTTTGTTTAGTCACAACATAATTCCCATAGTTCCATTTATGCTATTCCATAGTTTTGATGACTTAAGTATTATTCTAAAATGTGAAGAAAAAAATAAAAATAAAAATAATATATATATATATATATACTGTATATTGTTGTAAAAAGAGTGCATATTGGTTTATTAGATAGATAGATAGATAGATAGATAGATAGATAGATAGATAGATAGATAGATAGATAGATCGATCGATCTTTGGATACAATTTTAATTGAATTTTATTTTTTTGTCCCAAAAATGTATGTACATTTGTGATTTCACTTTTATCAGAAGGGAACAGTTCAAATAGTTCTGTTGGGTCTAGAAATAGATATCAGCCTCCTCATCTGTCATGGATCATTCGTTTAATACCAAACTAACTCCACAATATCAATCTGTTATTAAACTCTTGAAGATGTTCTCTGTCCTCATTAACACCTGCTGTGCTGAGGCACTCTTTATAAGAACATCTACCTTTAGTGAATATTTCTGTCACAGCTCTTCTGGAAAATGCTTGTCTCCCCCTGTAGTCTTTTTTTCTTTTGTAATTATAAAGATTCTGACACAATGTGGTCTATGGACCTTATTCACAGCAGTGCTATCCTTAATTTTTGACGGGAATGAAAACGAGGTTGTGAGGGATAGACGTTCAGTCTCTTCTGTACTGCAGTTTAAAGTGTTTTCCCATTGTTCGGCTAATGAAACATTGAAACAATATTTTTTCAGTAAAATTTCAGAAAATTTCAGTAGACAACAAGAGTTGTGGAAAATGAGACGTAATATATGAGTTTCATAAAACTTTAAACTGTCTGTCCCTCACAGCTTCATTTTCATTCAATTCAAAGATCACTCTCTCTCTCTCTCTCTCTCTCTCTCTCTCTCTCTCTCTCTCTGCCTGCCTGTCTATTATCTATCAGCTATCTGTCTCTCTGTCTGTCTATTTCTCTTTCTTTTCTATAATATATCTAGCTAGCTATCTGTCTGTCTATATGACTATCTATTTATCTATCCATCCATCTTGTCTGTCTGTCTATTTTAGTTACATGTATATAAATGCTATAATTATGAACCAATGCCAGAACTGATGAAAACTTTTACAGAATATGATATAATATAAATATGGTAAATATAACACAAATACTATGATGATTGTAATTGAATGTAACATTAACCGCTTCCATAACAAATGTTAATTTCTAAGAAACAGGGCCTCAGTGTGTTGATGGTATATCTGAACTGCATTCTCTTAAAATCCCAAAAGTAGCGCATTGTTAAAAATTCCTAATATATCCCAGAGCTAAAATAATTTAAATAATACATTAAAAATTGTCACAGGGAAAAAAAATGTAATTGCAAAATATCAAATTACACCCTGGAGCTTGATCCTTTAAGCAAACATGCTGTGGCTGGTTAGGTTCTGTCACAGAGGACTAGACTGCCACACACACAATTTCTCCCGCTCTCAGAGGCAAGAAAACAATTAATTGTCTGGAAACACATTTCATCTGCAGACACTTGACACAGTTTTGGACCCATCACAGGGGCAACTGACTGCAGAAGTCATTAAACCCAGACTTCTAAAAGCTCTTAATTTCAAAACATTTCAATTAGAAGTGATATGAGGATGCTAAACATAATAGTGTTTCAGCTGAATGTACTTTTATGTTCCAGGGGCTGATTTGTATTAAAACGGATTTGAACTTTTTTCCCCCTCAAGAAGGTCACGTTAAAGGTCACATTTTGGGAACTTTTTACCAGCCTTCATCATTTTTTCTACATTCCTTTTTATGTATAGATTTTATTGTTTTAGTCTTGTCCCAGACTCAGAAATTCAATATTAAACGATGAAAAATCTGAATAAAAATATGAATGATTATATATATATATATATATATATATATATATATATATATATATATATATATATATATATATATATATATTACATATAAACAAAGAGTGAAATAATCAAAACATTTTAAAACATATTGTGTGAAAGTAATTATATACAATTTTACACCAATTCGAATTGTTCCTCATTTGTGGCGTTATTTCCACCACAACCAACATTTTTGTGGAAAAACTACAATAAGGTTCCATTGGTTAATATTAGTTAGTGCACTAGATATGAACAAACAATGAACAATATATTTTTTACAGCATTTATTAATCTTTGTTGATGTTAATGAATAAAAATATAATTGTTCATTGTTAGTTTATGATAGTTCATAGTGCATAAACTAATGTAGTTAATGCTGTATAAGTATTGTTCATTGTTAACTAATGTCGTTAACTCAGTGTCAAATGATAATTTTTGTGGATCAGGTGGTAGAGCGGGTCGGCCACCAATCGCAGGGTTGGCGGTTTGATTCCCGGATCACACGACTCCACATGCCGAAGTGTCCTTGGGCAAGACAAGTTGTTCCCAATGGCAGGCTAGTGCCTTGCATGGTAGCTCTGCCATCATTGATGTGTGTGTGAATGTGTGTGTGAATGGGTGAATGAGACGCAGTGTAAAGCGCATTGAATACCGCTAAGGTTAAAAAGGCGCTATATAAGTGCAAACCATTTACCATTCATTTTGCACAACAGGATGTTACATAAAGTTTTGCAACGAGAAGACAAACACTGCGATCCAAACAGCATAAATGATGATCTTCGGAGGGCACTTTGAATGGAAAACAATAATGAACAGAATTTTCAAGTTTCATGACTCAAAAGTTAAATTAATCTTTTATTACACCTTTCAGCCCTCCGAAACTCTTACAGTGAAAGTTTAATTCTTTGAGGGGAACAGAACATAGTGATGATCATTTCTGAATGGAAAACATCATATGTCATATTTGTCACAGGGCAGCAAATGATGTGCAATAATTGCAATTTTACAAAAATGAAGACATTATGGTTCAGAAACCCTCACCGTTTGCAAGCCACCATTTCCAGGGGTCTTAGGTTCCCTCTCATTTATCTCTCGGTACCTTTCAAAACAAGGTAAAGTTGGTAATGTTGCTGTCTCAATGATCAAACACAACGTTATCACATGTGTGTTTGGTGACAAGGGCAGTGCTTACAGATATTCTTTAATTGTGGCCTGCCTGTCAATCAAGATGCTTTGAATCGCACAAAATTTGCTCCATTCCCTCGGTTAAATGATGTATCCAATTAAAAGTGTGATCTTCACTCAAGGTTAAATGAAAGCAC
The DNA here is from genome assembly GCA_032164185.1 of Moxostoma hubbsi. NCBI lineage: Eukaryota > Metazoa > Chordata > Actinopteri > Cypriniformes > Catostomidae > Moxostoma > Moxostoma hubbsi. Next base: position 43,272,666 of record JAVLUX010000011.1, on the reverse strand, counting down.
TCGCACTGTCACTGAGGGTGATTAAACTCTGCCTACATTAGCCACAGTTTGCGGAAGAAATTCAAATTTGGGTCTAAATCTTAAATCTTTATTCATTATCAAACACACTCACCGGTTAAACACGTCAAACGTTTCCCCCTAATCACCAAGTTCATTCTGAAACTGCAACACTGTTGCCACGCTAAACCTTTAAAATTGCAGTTGATGTTCAAAGACCTCTCTCAGGGAATTTAAGGCAGTTATACACTTTTAGTTCATCTCAGATCAAATCCAAGAACATTTGAAAGGAAACCTTGAATTAGTCTAACAGGATGAATGTTGAATTATTGTGGTAAACATGACTATGACACTATGTGTGATGCTCCAATCTGAATTCAATTTAAAAAATAAAATAGTAAATGAGATCTTTTGATCATTGGGCACCTTGGTATAAAAAAAATTCAAATTAGTTTCAGAAGTAATAATTCAGAAGTCAACATGAAATTAAAAATGACCCTGTTTACTTTCTTAATACACATTTCTGGTCTTTTTGTGCACAATTCATCAGTGCCTGATATTCTACAGAAAAACAATGTGATATAACTTTACATTACTCTTTCCTTTATTATACAGTAGGTTCATAAAGGTGTTCATAAATGACCAATAACTCATTTACATATGCATTATAAATCATTGATGTGCGGTTATAACAACATTAGTAAATAAAGCATCTGTCATGCAATATTTGCCAAATAGTGAGCCAATTTACCTGACATCCTGTCACTGTTTAATAACATTATTCAACATTATTAGAAACAAAATATTTAACATAAGAAAACTATTAAAATGTACCTTAATGTAAATTGGACACATATGAAGAATTTATTAAAAAGTTGAACAACATTAGTAACTGATGTGCATACATTCATTATGATTTCATGGTCATCAGGCTTTATTATATATTTGCTTTGAATAAGCATGATGAGCTGGAAAGTGTTTTTGCAGAGGATTTTAGGTAACTAGGACTAGTTAATATCATTCTTTTGACATCAACGTGACAAGAAAAGTGACAACACAAGTGAGTCAAGACATTGCAGTCATTAATATAAATACAGAATGACATAATCCCCTTTATAATATCTCTATAATAGTCTATTGGCTGATTGTGACATAAATAATAAATTAGGGCATTTTGTTTTTGATTATTATAAAATAAGTTAATTTATTTAGCATTTATAACATTTGGTAATGAAATTCAGACTTTTTTCAAATTGTTACAACCACATATATAATGTACTCATTTACTGTATATACTCCTTTATATACCGTTAACAAAAGGAACATTAATGTAACAAATTACCTCACTTCTGAAACAACTTTCCTTTTTGTTAACCATTAGCTGAATAACTACTTAAGCATTGTTTTAGGCTACTGCGCAATGCAGCCTGCGTAAAATATTGCCAATAGTTAACGCAGTAATTTAATGCCATGCAGGTAACATTAATGTAATAAAGATTATGCAATTAAATTTACTTTAAAAAAGAAAAATGTAGTTATGGCAACGTTCGTTCTATGAGACTAGGTTGGACCTTTTTATGATTCCATTTTCAATATGATTCCATGATTCCTCAATTTATGTTACTATTGTTGTCATATGTTACTGCTTAGTTATTTAAAAGATGTTATTTGCTCATAATGTTAAGAAGCATGTCATATTACAGAAGTAAAATGGATTTTGACTGCCATGTTACCTTTAAATGGAGTAATATATCTGTGATTAGGGATCTTAGTTGGAGAAAGCACCTATGCATATCTTTAGGAACCACTGAAAGCTTTTATCACATTAAGAATACTGATTAAACATTTTGTAGGAATTTTATAACAGAGAAATACACCTTCACAAGAAATAAAGGCATGATTAGCTTCATTTCCACAACCCACACAATCCAAATAATCTGGCCCTCTAAAGATATGTGAAATACCTGTCAAAGAGTCTGGGAGTTTTACAAAAGTAAAAAAAATTCAGTGGACTAGAAAATGACAAAAGTGAGGCATAACGCGCTGTGTCGCACATTAATTTGCTCTAGTAAGATGGATGTTCTTAAGCATGTGTGTGATTGGTAAGTTTTGTGTTGAGGGGTGATAAATGTGGCAGACTCCAGGAGGACAGCAGTGAATTATGACCTCATAATAAAACACAAATCAACCATTCCACATCACACACACATACAGATGCTCCTTCCAGTAAAGCTTTCATTATTATACTATTTTGAATTACACTTTGAAGACTATATTTTTGAGAATGCTATGTATTGTGTATGTATTGTGTGTCTTCATCTAAAATTACAGAATACACATATAAATCAGTAAATCATTGCCAGTCAGTGTTGGGTGTAAAAGTTAAATAGCAATTACTTACTGTATTCTCATTAATTTCTAAGTAAAAAGTAGTGTAATGCATTACATTATAATATGTTGTTATCAGATTACAGTTACTGACTTTCTATTAAGAAAAATACTTTTATGTGCTTTACCCTGGTTACACATTTAAAAAAATATATTATTTATGCATATCACATTTAAAATATGAATTCACATGTTTATATGTATGACTGTTTGCATTTCTGTGAAAGATGAAGGGTTTGCAACAATGAACATGGAGGAAATAGATACATTACTTTGTGCTCGTTGAGCGGGAAAAAACATTTCAGTGACAAGTGTTTTAGAAAGTAACATAAATGTAAGGTACTCAGTAATATGATTACTTTTTGAATGAATGAATCAGTAAAGAATTCTGATTACAATTTTAGAGAAGTAATTAGTTATTTGTAGTGAATTACGTTTTTTGACTTTTACAGTTTTGCCAATTAATCCACATTCTTACAACCGCTATATTCAGCATTAACATTAATTTCTCACATTCGCAGAGGCAGGTTGGATGTCAGTTATATGGGTTTCGAACAACATTAATGTTAGTATTGCTTTTTTCTTTTCGTTTTTTGATGAACTATCCTTTCAAGGACTGCAAATGAAACATGCTATTGATTCGATCACTCATTCTTACCCATAATACTACTAAAGAGCATGTACATCTCCAATCTGTTACGACTGCTTTCATCATTTTACTGGCAGCCAGAGTGTCGTTTTTCCACTCAAGGGTGCAACATTTATAAATAACATTTTGGATAACAGGAACACACCACTGATGGTAAGTGTTTACCAAGAGAGCATCACCCAGAGGAACAGAGTAGAGTTTAAGCAGCAGTGGGTCTCATTTAAACAAGTCTTAGACTGCACAAAAATAAATACGGCCTGCAGCTCTTGTGCCCTTTAGTGTATTCAATTAAACTGGTCCCTCTGGACAAACACACACACACACACACACACACACACACACACACTTCTGTGGGGAAATATGAAGATGAATTGAATGCTTTGAATACACTCAGCTTTAAAAGAATGTTCAGGGTTCAATACATGTTAAGCTCTAACAACAGCATCAGCGAGATGCTCCCACATTCAGTTACCACATAAAATATCTTTGATTTGTGATATCTTTGAAAAATCGTAGCAGCACAATAGCAATACACAGGGCCAGGCGATACACATTTAAATTCATATTGTTTAAAAGTAACAAGAATCAAACATTATGTGCCCTATTTTAATAGCGCCAGTGCAAAGCGTAGTGCTATGCCATAAGTCATATGTGCAAAGTCAATGGGCATGGCCAAGAGGTTTCAGTATTTGTGTACAAGCATGCACTATTTCTAGGTGCAAGTGGGTTTGCCGAATTTGTGGGATGTAATGGGATGTAATGATTACAATTTAATTCTTAGTTTCTTCTTCTTTGTTTATTGCACCATCTGCATCCTATTATATAATCCATTCCCTGTCAAGCACCAGTGAAATAAACAAAGACAGTACATTCAAAAGAGGTTGGTGGTGAAAATGGACTGTGTGCAGTGAATTAGATGAATAGAAATATGGACTTTCATTCTTTTGAGCATTAACTGCATCCTGTCAGGCATATTTCCCTGACTGCGACATGTTCCTTTTATACGCATGGAAAATGTGTATCTCTTCAGAATTTGCATGTACAAACGAAGTAGGTTTATTGCCAGAGAAATGTTGCCCTTCACAACTGTTCTAAAGCCATCTTTTATAAAGTTGAAGAACACATATTTTAATTGTACTTAATTTTTTCCAGTTTCATTTTAATTTTAATTAAAATAAATAAAAAATAAAGTTCAAAGTTTGACATCAAGGTGTCTTTATTTTGTAGGCTTAACCATAACCCTGGTTAATGAATATTACCCCATAGTACCACCTAGCTTCCAACCAGTGGTAATCCCGGTGTTTGTCGGTTTCCTGTGGAGACCAATCAAAAATGGTCATCCAAGACTCTTCTCATTAACTAACCTTTGGTCAACTATTAGGGGGCAGTCCTAATATTTTCAGAGTTTAGACATGATGTAGCACACAGTAGTAGTGCTTGGTGCTACGCTTAGCCTGGCTATGCAAATAGAGCTGTATATGTGTAGTTTGGTGTTATAGAATCACGTAATGACCTGTCTTTTATATTCAATCTTTCAACTTCAGTGCAAGGATACCAGAAAGGGATGTGATAAAAAACCCTTCTCCATGACATTAGCGATCTCCGAGACACATATTATGGTCCCATGGAAACAAGTCAGTAATCATGTTCACTCTGAGACATGGGTTCTTGTCTTGTGGAAATGAGGAAGCAATCATGTTCACACAGAGACCTGGGATCTGGTCCCTTGGAAACCAGTAAGTAATCACGATCACTGGTCCAGTGGATACCAGGAATTAATCACTTTTATTAATAAATCGCAAATTAATTAATTCTCTCTGAGACAATGTTTCTGGTCCCATTGAAGCAATGAAGTCATCATGCTCATGGGTTCTGGGCTTTTAGAAACCAAGAAGTATTCATGTTCACTCTGGAAACATGGGTTTTTTGGCCATGTCAAATCCAGGAAGTAAACACTTTCACTCTGAGACATATGTTCTGGTCCCATAGAAACAAGGAAGTAATTTTGTTCACTGCAGGACAAGGGGTCTGGTCCCATGGAAACCAGGAAGTAATCGCGTTCATTCTGAGACACGGGTACTTGTCTTTTGAAAACCAGGAAGTTATCGTGATCACTCCGAGACATGGGTTCTTGTCCCCTAGAAACCAATAAACATGTTTACTCTGAGACATGGGTTCTTGGCCCATTGAAAACCATTAAGTTATTGCGCTGACTCTGAGACACAGGTTCTCATCCTGTGGAAACTGGAATTTATCGTGTTCACTCAGAGACACAGGTTCCTGTCCCATGGAAACCAGCATGTTAATGCATTCAAGTTGTTCCAGGGTGGAAAAACAGACCCTGCACAGGCCCCAAAAGGTTGCTGGTCTATATGCAGGAACCAATAACATCAGGGGCGGAGGGCGGGTGTGGTGGTTTGAGCAAGAGTCAAACAATGGTACACTTTCCATAGGGAAAGTGTCCAAAACAAAGGGGAATCTGGCATCCTCACAGTGAATGGGGCTATGTGAAAGAAGGGTGGTTATGAGAGGTTAAAGTCCAGGTACAATGGTTAGAGTCTAGCGACCGTGACGCCTGGCATCCTGGTTTGTTAGCTGCGATGCGTGATAGAATCCCCCCACATCGCATCTAATTCGCACTGGGGGTCCGGGGTGGGGGTTCAGCGATGCATCTAACTCGAGAGTTCCTGGACCTATGAAGACACCATCTTAAAGGGACTGGTCCCTGAGGAGAGGTGCACTCAGTTCTTAAAGGCAGCGGTGATGAGGCTCTTCATTAACTTCAGCTCTGCCTCATCATGCGCCACCAAATGGGAGAAAAGTCACTGTGCCCCTCCTCTCTCTCCTGCCCACTACCATCAGGAGCCTAGGAAGGGTGGCTGATCCAAAGGATGGGTGTTGCTGACATCAGGTGAGGAGAGTGTTGTGTCTCAGTGGGATAATCAAAACAGATTCTCAATCAAAACATAAACATAATATTATGTGCTATGACAAAAATCTAAATATATATAAATATCTGCTACACCAATGCTAATAACATTTCCACTATTTATTGTAGCTACGTAACCTGTTACGTCACCGTTCGGTTCTCAAGTCAGTGGAAAAGAACCAGCCGAGTACTAGGCACGAGAATAATCAGCATTTCGGAGGAAACCCCCTATTGAGACATGGATTCTGGTCCTGTGGAAACCAATTAGTTATCATGTTCACTGTTTGACACTGGTTCTTGTCACGAGGAAACAGGAAATAATAACGTTCCCTCTTGAGACACAGGTTCTTGTCCTGCGAAAACCAGTAAAAAAAGTAATCACATTCACTCCAAGACACAAGTTCTGGTCCTGTGGAAACCAGGGGCCAATTGCATGAACATAGCCATTAACTTAAGACTGTGTCTAACAATTAGTTTGACTAGCTAAAGATGCCATAGAAAGCCTGTTTCATAAAACAATCTCTTTAGTAAGACTAATTTTATTGCATTGTGGGGAAAGTAAGACACTGAACAGCTTTAACAAAAAAGAAAATGGCCGATAGTGGATTCTCAATACAGTTTTCATTTGTGACAATATTTGCTTATTAGAGGCTTATTAGTTCTAATGAACAAATCTAGTGATTTTAACCCAAATAATAAAAAACACCAGTGTTGAAGTCAAAGTCTTCTACAAACTCCCCCACTGGCTCAGCTGACAGTTATTTTCCATGGCAACACTGGCAACCTGTGAGGTGGTAGAGCCCAGGAATCTGAATGACTCCACTGGTGCCACAGTTCTGTTTTGGAATGGTGAGCCCAATATCATCTCCACTGTTTTGAGTGTTTTCAGCTCCAGGTTGTTTTGACTGCACCAGTGAGCCAGCCGTTCTACCTCGCTTCTATGTACAGACTCATCGTCATACTGGATGAGGTGAATGGCAGTAGTGTCTTCTGCAAACTTCAGGAGCTTGACAGAGGGGTCCTTGGCATTTGTGTACAGGGAGAAGAGTAGTGGGGACCAACATTTTAGATGACTAACTAGTAAGACTAGTCTAAAACAGTTTTATGCAACCGGCCCATGCATGTTCACTCCAAACAAGGGTTCTAGTCGGAATAATTTTCAGCTGTAATCAACATTATGCTGTTGATAGAGGTTATATTTACATTTATGTATTTTGGCAGACGCTTAAAGGGATAGGTTACCCAAAAATGAAAATGCTCTTATCATTTACTCACCCTCATGCCATCCCAGATGTGTGTGACTTTCTTTCTTCTGCTGAACACAAACAGAGATTTGTAGAATTTGTATTTCAGCTTTGTAGGTCCTCACAATGCAACTGAATGTGTTTCAGAATTATGAAGCTCAAAGAAGCACATAAAGGCAGCATAAAAGTAATCCAGAAGACTATATTGGTTAAATCCATATCTTCAGAAGCAATATGGGTGTGGGTGTGGGTGAGAAACAGATCAATATTTAAGTCCTGTTTTCCTATAAATTCTCCTCCCTGCCCACTAGATGAAAACATAAGAAGAAAAATTTGGAAAATAGAGATTGATTAAAAAAAGGACTTTTGATCTGTTTCTTACCCACAACTATCATATTGCTTCTGAAGATATAGATTTTACCACAAAATCTTTGTTTGTGTTCAACATACACATCTGGGATGGCATTAGGGTGAGTAAATGATGAGAGAATTTTTCATTTTTGGGTGAACTATCCCTTTAACTTCTATTAAACCCGGAATATTCCTTTTATACCCACATTGGGCATTTCTCTCAACAGGTTTCCTAATTAATGCTCCCAAAAGGTTATGCACTCTCACACATACGGCAAATTATCACATTCAAACACTTTCAGTGCAATGTTCTTGCAATAGCAGGGAGTTCTGGGAAAAAATAAAAAATTGTTTACAAAGACATTGTGTGAGGTCTCCTGAGGATTCGTTTATCCGGTTAGGCTGAAGGTAGGAAGGTAAAAGGATATAAAAGAACACCTTTACAATAGTCCCTCTGCATGGAGATAAAACATAATTACACAGCTAGTGTGACATCACTTCTAATGTCACGAAACAACAACTTTGCTTGAGGATGGTATAAAAGACAATTGACAAACGAATAAACTTCACTGCTATGTTTCTGGCCCCTGAACGTTGCTCTCTCAGAAATGTGAATAAAATAATATAAATCATACAGTCATAAACGGCAGGAGAAAAATGTCTGTGACAGAATTAATCTAGTGTCCTTTTGTACTTGCTGCTAATTTTCCATGCAGCCCCATTGTGTTTCAAAACCCCACTGAATTTGTATCTATTAAAATGAATCTCTTATTACGCTGCCTACGTGCCTCTCCTCTGCCCTCACATTTTTTTTTCCATAACAAATCAACTTAATCAAGCCCATTAACTGTCATTATTAGACATTTATTGTTATCTTTCTGTGAGCTCTCTTGACAGGCGGGCCCCTCCCACACACGTCCCCGCAACACTGCGGGCACCACTGGGACCTGACACATTCACACACAGACACACACACACATGCACACGCACACGCACACGCACACACACACACACACACACACACACACACACACACACACACACACACACACACACACACACACCTTGCGGTAGCTGTATAATATCATAAGGAAGTCTGTACAGCAGCATGAATTTAGATTCAGTTCAATTGTTCAGATATGATGGAAAACATATCAATAAATAATAAAAAAAGACTCCTTTCAACCCAGAGGAAAATATAATGTTCTAAATATAAATAAATTACATAGCTTAAGAGACCTGAGTCTTGAGACTGAGACTGAGTTCTCAGTTGTATTTTATTCAAGGATTAACTTTGTCTCAGACATTTCTCTAGAAAATAGAGAGATGAGCCAATTGTTGACATAGTTTAGCACTATAAAATTAATCTGGATAGCATAGCTCAAATCAGACTTGGGAGAATTTGATTATAAATGTTTGAGTTTATATTGAGTTTTGATTGCAGACTTTGATACCTTGGTAAATCTGAGCACAGTTTGAGACATTGTAGAGATCTCTTCTGAAACTCTGGAGGAGATACACGTGAGATAACTGGTGCCTTTTTCTTATGAGAAAAATAAAAAATGCAGACTCAAGCAAAAGTCTTAATGATTTAATATCATTGTTGTGAGGGGAAAACAAATAAAACTGATATACAGTATCAACCTGGTCTCATGACAAGTCATATTAATATAGCATGATGGCAAAATTGAAACAAATAATGTGCATTGACCAGTATGAAAACTTATATATAATATATAAATAAACCAGTGAACCACAAAAGATTTTTCAAATTTAACCACTAACCCAAACCTTCACCTAATCATAAAGTCTAATCTCTTACCCAAAGCCTAAATCTAACTTAGATTTTAATAGAAAAATAACTTTTGTGTACCACAGAAGAAAGAAAACATCTAGGTGACTAAAATGTAACCACGATTCCCTGAAAGGAGGGAATGTTGTTACTATGACTGAAGTGTCGTGAGGATCTCAAGCACCTTTTCAGCGGCAATCAGTTTTGTGGCAGGAATGGGTAAGCTCTTGTTCCCTCCTTTCAGGGAACAGGGGTACGTATTAGTAATCTAGACGTTCCCTTTAAAGTCAGTCACTCAATGTTACTTTGAATGATGACTATGGGTCACTATAGAACGACGCCACAATACTTATATACTGTAGCTGCACTTGCTCCACATCATGTGGTAGCAAGCTCGCAGACAGCCCTTTTCCGCACTTAAGTGGGGAAGAGTCCGAGACAGTGAGTGACATATAGTGACACTACCACAGATGAGGTTTAGTAAATCTTTTATATAGAACTCATGTCAGGTGAGGTGATGAACTGTTGGAGGGAGGACTGACTCACAGTCTTTCAATCTTGGTTATGAAAGGGGCCACCTTCCCATTTTTATCTAACCGCTCCGGGGATTATACCAAACAGGTTTTATGCCATAAGTGCAGTAACTGTACTGCATAACCAGTGAGAAGTATATTCACCCAACGGATACAACTTTTTTATTTGGTTCAGAATTAAACTAATACAACAAAAAATTTGTAAAAAAACAACCTTCATGTTCCCAAGGCAACTGCTTCAGTGCTACTCATTGTAATGAGAGATACAATTCCCTTAACTGAGAGCACCTGTGAAGATAAGGAGGAAACATCTGGATTATAAAATCTAGTAAATATGTTTGGGGAAGCCCATCCTGCTGCTTGGGAGATGTCTGATAAAGACAGACCTTTTGCCAATGCCCAAGAGGAAGACATGCCTCTTGTGGAGTGTGCTATATTCTGCAACAGGGCATTCCAAGCCCTATTATTCATCCGCCAGTTTAATACTAGCATCCATGACCTAGTGAGACAGTCTCTGTTAAGACATTGCTTTACCTTCGAAACGCACAAAGAGTTGACCTGACAGTCTAAACTGGATTGTACACTCTATGTAAATGTGAAATTCTTGTACGGGACAGAGCATGTGAAATAAACTTTCTTCTTATGACTGATAAGGAGGGGGAGTAGATAAAATCTTGTAGCTGATTTTATGCTTCAAAATGGCTTTAGAAAAACCTGGACCAAACTCTAGATATGAATCTTCCACTGATAAAGCTTGGATACCTCCCACCAGCTTGACTGAAGTTATGGCCTGTAATAAAGCGGTTTTAAAAAAGAGAACATGTAGTTCAGCAGTTTCTAGTGGCTCAAATGGTGAAGTACACAGAGCCTTAAATTCCTGCAATTGGAGAGCGTTTTGCTGTCATAGCTTCGACATACACTTTCAGCTTTGTTGGCGATAAACCCACATCTAATCACTCTTGAAGAAAGTGCAGCATCATATTTATAGAGCAGACTGCTGGGTTTTCATTTCATGATAAACACCAGTCTGAAAAGACTTGCCACTTTAGTACATACAGATGCCTCGTAAAGGGGGATCTGGACTGTGCAATGGTGTTACAAACTGTATGTGACAACCCATCTATTTCACATGTGTTCCATTCAACAGCCAAATGTGTCATTTCCACAGCACTGGCTGTGGATGTCAGATTGTTGCCCGCACTTGAGAAAGTATATCTCTCCTCAGTAGAATTTGCCATGGTGGAGCTTCCAGCAGTTTGCTAGCTCAGAAAACCATAGATGGTTGAGCCATTTAGGCGCAACAAGTAGCACTACTTTCTGATCCATCCTGATCTTGTACAGCATTTGATATATAAGGCAGAATGGAGGAAACACATATTTGCTGTCCATTTGTAGGCTAATGCATCCGTTCCCTGCGGAGCCTGGCTCAGCAAGTACCACAGATGGCAGTGTGTGGTCTCCTGGGAAGCGAACAGTTCCACCTCCACTTCCCCACATTTCCCAAATTCTCAGGACCTGTGGATGGATTATCAACTCTCCGAGTGGAGGAATATAAACTGTCCAGATAGATCTGAGATGTTCGTGACACCATAGAAGAAAAAGGTGCATCAGATACAGCATTGGACGTGACCACGTTCCCCCTTGATGCCACGTTCCTCAGAGCTCAGCATGGACCTCCGTGGTAGCGTTGGGTAGCGGCTCAACACCAGCCCGTGGCCAGAAACCATTCATCCAGCCCCGGATTGAGAAGTCCATTCGAGTCTGAGCTCCTCGACTGCCCTCGAGAGGATGCGAACAAGTTCAGCATCTGATCTGTTAACCCTCTCAGCTGTCAAGCTTTGATTAGCGTGGCAGCTGGCCAGCTCATCCACCGAACAGTACCGTGCTTCGCCTTCCAGCTCTGCGATGGAGACCATGTTTTCATCCAGAGACCTCAGGTTGAGAAGTCTCTCCCCCTAAATCACTAGGGGATAACGACATCCTCCAAATCATAGCTTGAGTGAATACACTGTCGTTGGAGACCCGGAGGCAAAGCTGGCAGTTACTGGGGATTAGGAGCCCTTCTTCTCCTCTTGGGCTTCCAAACGGCTGTGAGCACAGCTGTGGGAGACTCAGAAGGCAGAACCATGGGAGGCTTGAAGGGCGGAGCCACTTGAGGCTTGATGAAGGAAGGCACCAGGGCCACCAAGGCTGGGAAGAAAGTGGTCTCTGTTGATGGGAGCTTGGAGACCACTGTAACCCCCTGGAAAATTTCTCTAGAGATGGCTCTGGGATGGACGAGGCTTGCAATGCTGGCTCTGGGGAAGACGAGGCTTGCAATGTTGGCTCTGGGACGGATGAGACTTGTTGACTTGTTGGCCATGGCAGGCGTGGGTGTTGGCTCGTTGGCAGTGGCAGGCATGGACGTTGGATCGTTGGAGCCGTGGAAGGCTTGGAGCAAGGAGACCTGGAAGGCTTGGAACAAGGAGCTGTGGAAAGCTTGGAGCAAGAGGACATGGAAGGCTTGGAGCAAGGAGCTGTGGAAGGCTTGGAGCAAGGAGCCGTGGAAAGCTTGAAGCAAGGAGAAATGGAAGGCTTGGAGCAAGGAGCCGTGAAAGGCTTAGAGCAAGGAGCCATGGAATTCACTGCAAGAGGGTTGACTGCTGGAGTAGATGCAGCATTCACCGAAGCATTCAGTCCTAGCTAGAACATGGTTCTTAGGACACTCTCCTCCCAGCTCACCTGACAGGCCAAGCTCCAGAACCTTGTGCAATAAGCCTTCATGGAAGATGACCCTTGGGTGAATCGGCCGAGTTGTTCTTCTGGATCCATCTTCTTTGATGGTTCTTCTGTGATGAAACTGGGAAGGACGAGATGAGAGAGTGTGGCTCCAATTACAGAAATATTTAATAAGGAACTAAGATGTAACTAAATCACTGGAACAAACAGGAAAACAAACATAACAGCAGATAGCTGGCTAAAATAACATAAATACACTAACAGAGTGTGATAAACAAGGTGCATCATGGGAAGTGTTGTCAAATAGACAAAACATAATGGGAAGGTGATGGTACAAACACAATGGAGATTGTGACAGTGGCAAATTCTACAGTATTTTAAAATGTCGTCATCTTGTGTTGTACTAATTACTAGGAGTTTTTGTAAAACTATGTTGAACAAATTAAAAAGATCTCATTTGTGAATTTTCCTTCTTATGGGAATGTATATCCTGGTCACCAGCAACAGCTTCATACTTTTGTTTTGGTTGAAGATGCAAATTGAATCATTAATAATGAAAGCATTAAATTGTAATAAAGATCACAGAGAAGTTCCTGATGTTTGGTTACTGTATACACATGCTTTAACTAGGAATCTGAATTCCTGGTCTTGACAGATTGCAGCTTCCTTCCTCTCTTTCACACACGCTCGCATCCAAAGGCCTGTTAATTAGAGTCATTTCCACTGTTGTGAGCTATTTAGTATGTCTGATTATTGCTGGCACCATGCACTAACATCATACCAAACCATCATCCCAAAGATACACTGAGTGCCCACAAGTGTGTGTGTGTGTGTGTGTGTGTGTGTGTGTGTGTGTGTGTGTGCGTGTGAGCGTGTGCGTGTTAAAAACTCATTAGCTATAAAAGGCTTTTTTACTTTCTATAACAGTGAAGCTTCTTAAACCAATAACATTGTATTTCCTTAGGATGTTAAACAACTGAGAATTTCTTTGTAAAACACTACATTAATGCCCCCTTTGTTAAGGGCTTATAAATGGGTTTATTAATGACTAATAAGTCCTTTATACATTAATTATAAATCACAAATATGTGGTTATAACAACAGGAATTAAAGGGTGACAAATGAGCAATTTTTTCTCATGTGTTATAAATAAATATATTAACATTTATTCAACATTTGTAACATTAATTTTAAGTGGACATTTGTGAAGCATTTATTAAGGTGTTAGAAACCTATAAACATAAAGTTCAGCATGGTTTAATGGTCATCGTGCTTTATTATTTGATATGTGCTGTGAAGAGGACTTAGTAAAAATCATTCTTTTGACATCAACGTGACAAGAAAAGTGACAAGATATTTGAGTCAGACATTATAGTAAAACATTATAGACATTATAGTATTGAAAGTAAATGTATAGCAAATTGTAGCAAAACGGCATAATCCCACCTTTTAATTTTACTCTAATTGTGTATTTTGCGACATTGTAACAAAAGTAATGAATTAAGGCATTTTATGTTATTGATTAATATATGTATGAATAGTTGTATTTATTGAGCGTGAATAACATGTAAGTTGAAATACTTACTGTTTGGCAAGTATTGCAAAAAAGTTGGCCTTTTTAATGAAGTTGTTAATAGCATCAATGATTTATAATGCATTTGTAAATTAAATGAAATGAAAATAAAGTGAGTCAATAATGAAACACTTAACATTGACTTCTATTTAATATATATTTAATTATTTCTCATTAGACAACAAAAATACTGACTTGAGAATAAATAAAAAGAGACTTTTTCCATAAGTGCTTCTCGATTTTTTTTTCCTGAGACCTCAGTAATATCACATTTCTCCTCTAATTTTTAGAAAACATCTTAATGATGTCTCAAACTTAAACTTCCCAAAATACTAAAGTCTGCAATAAAATGTCAAAGAATTAGATATGAACCCAAACATTTCCCATCAAATTCTTCCAAGACTGAATTATCTTTAGTATGCAATCCACATTCGTTTTATAGATCTAAACTCTCATTTGGGTCTGATTTTTGTTTTTTTTTCTCCAAAGGAATCTTAGCTTCAGTTTCAGCGTATAGAGTACTTTCCTCATTCAGCATTTTACTCAGAAAAAAGCAAAAACCTTTCAATAAGTTACATTTAGGATATTTGGATTTATAAGCAATTTTATATCTTTATAGAGTAAGCAGAGTAAAATTTCCACCAAAGTAAGATAGTATGATGATAGCAACTAGGAATTTAGCTTCAATACGAACAAATGTTAAATTGCCTTTTTTTTTACATGTCTGTTTAATTGCATCGCATTAAGCAGTTTCTTGAAATTTGTGTATTATTGCATTACAATCTGGAAGAGATAAATATGCAGAAGATTGTCTTTTCAGTTAAAAAAAACTGTAGCAAGAGGTTGAGGAATATGCAAATGAGAAAGATATGTGTTCCTTGTTAATGAGCCTCACATGCAAAACTAGGATGATAGAGAGTTTTGAACTTAAACACTCAACAACAGACAAGTTTAACCCCACGTCCTAGACAATAATAGATATTAAAAAACAATACGCACATGCTAAAACATAACAAAGGCACATAATTAAATGGACATGTTTAGTCACACGGAAGTCTGTGACTTGCATTAAATTCAAATGCCAATGCAAATTCTAAGGACAAATAGCACCAACATTCAAATGCTACAGACAAATAGTTATTCCAGTAACACAAGGAAGCACTTAAATAAAACGGTTCCCTAGTTGGAACATGCTCTGATAATACAAACTTAATATTACACGTTTGGAGACAAAAGTCTTCAAGTTTATTATACGTGTTCTTAAATATAAACCAAAATATTCCCAAGTCTCTCCAACAAAGTATAGGGAGAGAAACTTTCCCATCAACATGGCTTCTGATTATATCTCAGCAGTTTTCTCACCTACAATCAGGAGAAATATACAGCAGCAAGAAAAGTGACAGAAATTGTAGGATTTTTGTAAAAAAGTCTATTTACAAATCAGTTCAATAGAGAGTGTGTACGAGAACACCAGCCATTTTCCTCGCAGCAAGACTTGCTACAATATGGCAGCTCAATTTCATCTCTCCGTTTCAGACTTTAATCAGACTTTAACTGCCGCAATATGAAAGTGTCTTAAACAAAGGGCTCCGCTCTCTACAATAACACTTAAAAAGGTCCTTTGTGTGGCTTTTCCCCCCTGTGAACAATAGCAAATTATATCGGGGTAAGAAATCTTTTATAATGAATCACACATTTGCTGATTGCAAATAATTGCGTTAGGCATGCGATACTGGCGGGGTCGTAGAGGTTACTGTGCTTTGAGTAATGTGAGGATCTGATCTGTGGCCCATGCTGATGAGGTCCATTCACAGCACTGCTGACCTGTGCTCACCCCCCCTCACTCGCCACCACTTCACTATGATGAGGAGAGTGTTGGTTAAAGTTTGGAGCAAGGTGCGATTAGACCAGGAGCCCCTCTCAACCTGTCACCCACCCCCTCCACCCCCACCTCCCCTGCATAGAGCGGTGCTGGATTCCATCGGCAGGTTCTGACCTCACAGTGAAATAGAGTCTGCAATCGAGAACACACACATGATAAAGTGCTCAATTATCTATTAATACACTTTTTCTGTAGGTAACAAACATGGCACAGGTTAATCGATGGTGCAATGCTAGACAGACAATATAAAAACTATTAAATACTGTTAAATAAATATCACTTAAAGATATAGTTCACCCCAAAAAATTGACTAATAGGTCATTTTAACTCACCCTGATGTTATTCCAAACCAGTATGACTTTCTTTCAAAACATTATCTGCAGTCAGCTTTTACTCTCATTGATTCTTTTTTTTCTCTCCATAGAATGAGAATGAGAATGGTGACTGAGGCTGACATTCTGCTTGAATTTGAGTTTTGTGAGAACTACCCCTTGAAATGTAATATATTAGTGTGTTTCTGAATGTACAAACCTTGCCAGAACTCCTCGTGATCCAAGCCAACCCGTCTGTTGAACACAACCTCATCTTGGTTCAACTACACTTATGCCAAGCAGGACAGCCCTAATCCTGACTAGTGGTAGGTGTCCAGCTTAACTTCAAAGCACACATCTCATCAGCCACCTGGTCCTGCAGATTCACACTTAAAAACATATGGAAAATCAGACCTTTCCTGTCTAAATATGCTGCAAAGCTCCTGTTCCAAGATTTGGTCATTTCAAGACAGGACTACTGCAATGCTCTGTTGGCCGGCCTCCCAGCTAGTACAAATGCACCAGAACACAACAGTCTGTCTGGTTTTCAATCAGCCAAAAAGGGATCACATCACCCTACTCTTGATTTAGTTTTTATATGGAAACCTCTTTGTATCAAAAGAGAAACATCTCCAGTTTATTCTGATATGCCATTTTGAAAATGTCAGTGCTTTATTGCGAAACAGCACACTGTTAAACATGGTGACCTCCTGCAAGACAATGGCCTTACTTACTTTAGAAATCCTAAACAGTATTCACAGTGCATTAATTAATTAGGGAGCACGTTTTTTTACATGCCACTCCCCTGTACATACAGGTATAAAAGGAGAAGGAATGCCCACTCTCATTCAGATTTATTCTTCAGAGCCAAGCTGTTGTGTATCAGTGAGTTGAATACTACTGCTGTTCCATTCATCTCAAAGAAGCGTATGCTGTTATATAAGGCGCATTCCAGTGGATTTCTCCTTCTGCACACCTAATGCAGATTATGCCCCTGGGTGCTTTGACAGCGCTACTAAGAGAGTATATTTCTGCTGAAAGAGTATATTTCCTCTTTAAGAGCAAACACATTGACGTGAACGTCTTTTTAAAGACACGTTTTTATAAAGATGCCTTTCCATCCTTGTGTGATTCCTGGATGCGGTCATTAACTCTCCGCCTCCGACGGCCACGGGCGCTGCCTCACGTGTCTGGGCAGCGATCACACTGAGTCAGCGTTTGTGGATGGTTCATGTTCTCATTGCGAGAATATGACCATTGCAACGTTGCTGTCACGGCTTTCCTTCTTCTAGGAGAACGCCACTCCAGCCGTCCCCAGCACTGTGCCTTCTACCTATGGATACAAAGCTAGCCCAGCTGGCGCTAGAGGCGATTTGCGAGTTCAATGGGTGAGGTCTTGCCGGGTAATTCCCAGCGGACCTTCTATTCGCCAGCACGCTCGTTTGCCCCGTTGAGTTCCAAGACGAAACCAGCTCGCCTCCTGGCCAACTTAATGTCTCTTTCTGGGCTCGCGAGCAGGATGAGTTCTCGATCGCTGCATTGGAGAACGCACTGGTCATGTCAGATGCCGAGGACTCGACTAGGACTGAACTCATTCAGGCAGAGGACAGCAGTTACACTGAAACACTTTCAGAGGCTCCTGGGGCATATGGCATTCTCGGTGGTGATCACAACGATCGGGTTCATGCATATGAGACCGCTTCATCACTGGCTTCAGGCTCGAGTCCCGAGATGGGCATGGCACTCAGCACACATCGTGTGTCTGTTACGCCCCTCTACAAGCCACTTTTTCAGCCCTTGGACTGACCTTGCATTTCTATGGGCAAGAGTTCCCCTACAGCATATGTCCAGCTGCGTCGTGGTCACCACAGATGCCTCCAAGTTAGGCTGGTGTGCCATGTGCAACGGGTATGCAGCCGCTGGTTCCTAGACAGGACCACGGATGTGTTGGCACATTAACTGCCTAGAGTTGCTGGCTATACTGCTTGCCCTGTGGAGGCTTTTGCCATTGGTCCAGTCCGACAACACAGCAACAGTAGCGTATATAAATCACTAAGGCGGTGTACGCACTCCTCGCATGTCTCGACTCACCCGCCATCTCCTCCTCTTGAGTCAACAGCGGCTGAGGTCCCTGCGGGCCACTCACATCCCAGTTCAAAAAGGTAATGGGATGGGTGAGTGGGGTCCAGAGTGATTTTTACAGCCTTTTTCCTCACTCAAGAACTATACACTTCCAGAGTGAGGAAAAAGGCTGTGAAAATCACTCTGGATCCCACTCACCCTGCCTACTACCTTTTTGAACTGTTGCCTTCTGGCCGACGCTTCAGAGCTCTGAGCACCAGAACCGTCAGGCACAAGAATTTTTTTTTCCCTCAGGCAACCCATTTCATAAACAGTTAAAGCCACCCCATTGAGCAATAATTATGTGCAATACACAGTTTAAGTCTGTTTATATTATCTAATATATCCACTTCTGCCATTACATACATGTACTTAATATACTGTATTTTTGTTCTTTATATATGCAATCCATATGCATCCTTCAAAAATGATCCATAACAAACACTCAATTTTAACAAATTACTCTTGCGAACACACATTAATGCAATTTAACATTTTGTGTAGAATTTTATTTTCACCCAACAAATTCTCAAATGAACAAAACCGGGAGCTCTCTTGCACAAAGTTTGTTTTCAGGTTCTAACCAGCACAAATGTGCTGCCTCGTTTGTCTGGGCTGCGATCACACCGAGGCAGCATTTGTGGATGGTTCGTGTTCTCACTGTGAGAACCTTACCATGGCAACTTTCCTAAAAGGGAACGCCACTCCAGCCACCCCCTGCGGCTGTTTTTTACTGCTCGTAACCGACCCCCTCGCTCATCCGCTCTCACTACCCTTGACGTCGGAGTGGTCCACGGGTACTGGCCGGTCCCTCAGGTGGACAGAGCAGTTGCGATCCACCTGTGTCCCGAGAATGCTGCCACTTGGTGGTGCTCCCCTCCAAGGCCTGTAGGATGACGTTGTCACTGACCTCCAAAGCCTGCAGCACCACCGGACAGGCCGCTTCCACCTTGCATGCCATGGCCCTCCTGCAAAATCACAGCAAAGGCACTCAAAGATCTGCACTTGGTAAATCCTGAGCCCAACGTGTTGCAGGAACTGCGCTCAGCGACTGACCTTGCTCTCAGGGCCACGAAGGTCACAGCGCAGACGCTCGGGCAGGCGATGGCCACTCTCGTGGTTCTGGAACGACATCTGTGGCTGAACCTGGTCGAGATGTGGGATGTGGACAAAGCATGCTTCCTAAACGCCCCCGTCTCCCAATTCGGTCTCTTCGGCGACACCGTCGAGGATTTCGCCCAGCATTTCTCAGCGGTGAAGAAGCAGACGGAGGCCATTTCTCACATCATGCCCTGTCACACCACCAGCACGGGCCGTGTTCCGTCTGCTCGGGCATCCTCCTGAGGCTTTCGGGAAACATGCTGCTCCGCCTCAACCTAGGCCCAGCTCTCAGACCCAGCGTTGAGCGCCCTGCAAGAAGCGCACGCCCCCCATCTCTCGAACATCCTCCAGGACCCCGAAGGCTCCTAAGTGTTCCTGAGACGGACGACCCAGAGATCGAGACATTTGCTCTGGAGCTGGTAAGCAGACCACTCCGTCCCCCCGGTGGAGGGCCGGGAGGAGAATCCTCATATCAGTTTGATTTCTTTGCCGCACCCCCTTCATCCCCACATTCTCAATAAAAGAGCAATTTCCTCTTTCTCTGGGTCACCTGGCCCGCAAATGCAGTTCTCACAGCATCCCGGTGCCACACCTCAACAGTCCCGGCACACCGTACGCGTACCCCCCACCTCCGGACCCACGACTGCTACCCCCCACTAAGGGAGGTGGGCATTCACATACTCAACTACCTCGACGACTAGCTAATCCTGGCCCACTCCCAAGAGTTACTATGTGTCCACAGGGACCAGGTGCTCAGGCACCTCAGCCGTTTAGGGCTTCAGGTCAACTGGGAAAAGACCAAGGAAAAGCTCGCCCCGGTTCAGAGCAACTCTTTTCTCGATGGTAGCGTGCCTCACCAATGAGCGTGCGCAGTCAGTGCTGAAATGCCTCACCTTGTCACATGTGACAACTCGCCTTCCATCTCCTCCTTTGGAGCCTATCTCAACGACTCAGGTTGCTGCGTGCCACTCACATCTCGGGCAGCCTCAACATGGCAGCGGACGTGCTGTTGCGACAAGGTACGCTCAGCGGAGAGTGGAGGCTTCACCCCCAGTCGGTCCAGCTGATTTGGGAACAGTTCGGCAAGGCACAGGTAGACCTGTTCGCTTCCCAAGAGACCTTCCACTGTCCCGCTCTGGTACTCCCGAACAGAGGCTCCCCTCGGGACAGACGCGCTGGCAAACAGCTAGCCCCGGGGGCATCGCAAGTACACATTTCCCCCAGTGAGACTTCTTGGATGGGTGCTGTGCAAGGTCAGGGAGAACGAGGAACAAGTCATTGTGGTGGCCCCCTACTGACCCACTTGGACTTGGTTCTCAGATCTCATGCAGCTCGTGACAGCCCCTCCCTGGTGAATTTCCCTGAGGAAGGACCTTCTTTCTCAGGGACGGGGCACCCTCTGGCACCCACGCCCAGCCCTCTGGAACTTCCACGTCTGGCCCCTGGATGGGATGCGGAAGATCTAAGTGGCCTACCACCTGCCCTCATAGACACAATCAACCAAGCCAGAGCTCCCTCTACCAGGCAACTTTACACCCTGAAGTGGCGCTTGTTCGCGAATTTATGTACTTCCCGGTCCGAAGACCCACGAGGTGCGCAGTCGGGTCAGTGCTCTCATTCCTGCAGGAGAGGTTGGAGGGGAAGCTGTCCGCTTCCACCTTTAAGGTGTATTTTGCCGCTATTGCGGCACACCACGACGCAGTAGACGGCAAGTCTATGGGTAAACACCACTTGATTATCAGGTTCCTTAGAGGTGCCTGGAGGTTGAACCCTCCCCGGCCAAGCCTGTACCCCTCCTGGGATCTCTCAGTGATCTCTCGGGCCTTCAGAGATCCCCCTTCGAGCCGCTAGAATCAGTCAAGCTCAAGGTCTTCCTGAAGATGGCCCTCCTGATTGTGCTCGCTTCCATCAAGAGGGTTGGGGACCTGCAAGCGTTCTCTGTCAGCAACACCTGCCTGGAGTTCGGTCACTCACGTAGTCCTAAGACACTCACGTCGTCCTAAGACTGCGACCAGGCTATGTGCCCAAGGTTCCTACGACTCCCTTCAGAGACCAGGTAGTGAACCTGCAAGCGCTGCCCCGGGAGGAGACAGACCCAGCCCTTTCATTGCTGTGTCCAGTGCGTGCCCTGCATACTTATGTGGACCACACACAGAGCTTTAGACATTCTAAGCAGCTCTTTGTCTGCTTTGGTGGACAGCGGAAAGGGAACACTGTCTCCAAACAGAGACTTTCCCACTGGGTGATTGACACCATAGCATGGGCCTATCACACCCAGGCCGTGCCCGCCCCTTGCGGGTTCGAGCACACTTGATGAGAAGTTTGCCAACCTTGTGGGCACTGGCCAATGGCACCTCCCTAGCAGACATATGCAGAGCAGTGGGTTAGGCAACACCCATTACCTTTATGAGATTTTACAATCTCAGGGTTGAGTCGGTTTCATCCCGTGTTCTCTCAGGTCCGAGCCAGTAGAAATCGGTAATGCGGAAAGAACAGATCAGGTGTACCACTTTCCCCTCCACTGAGGTGATCACGTGCACTCTTATCCCAGGAGATCCCACTAACTCGGCTCCCTGGATGACTCCTCCCTAACCCTCTGGTCCACGAATTCAGCTGAGGAATTCCCCAACCAGACCCACTATGAGTAATGAAACTACTCTGTACTGGAATATGTGCTCCACAGGACGGGCCCCTGTCTGGAGTAATCCCCCTGTGTGTATTTTCCACGGTACGGTCCCCTTGCGAGTGGCCCGCGTCTCCCTTGTGCAGTCCCCGCTGCTCCCCGGTCGCCGTGTTGTAGCAACTCCTCCCTCTCAGCAGTTAGGATCTACCACCGTGCCATTTTCCACAAATGGCCCCATGTGATGTATTTCACCACTCTTTACCTCCCCTGGCCTGGGTAGGTGTGGTCTCCATGGGATCTTTTCCCCCTGATAGAATAGGAATTGGAAAAGAACACCTTCCCTGATGCGTGTGATAGCGTTAAGATAGCCCCAGCTGCTTTAACTCTATGCAAGAACCATAGAGAGAGAAAAGGCGCGGCTGGCACGGCTTGCTCCCATGCTTGGCACGTCGCCTTGTTCCCCCATTCAGGGTGTAGGGAAACAGAAGGTTATGACGATTTTATGGGGCATTGGGGAAGGGCACATGAAGTCTGACATGGCCTGTCGCTTTGGCACGCAACTGCCTGCCCACACCTGTGTCAACAGCGCACGTACATGGCGTGATTAAATATGGACCCCTTGTGTCGCTTCTTCGACACAACGTCGAATGAGTGACAGACAGGGAATGTCTAGGTTACTATTGTAACCTCCGTTCCCTGATGGAGGGAACGAGATGTTGTGTCCTCCTGGCCACGACGCTGAACTGAGTCACTGTTACGGCTGAACCTCACTCTACGCTACTCAGGGCAAAATCCTGAATGGACAGATGCATTTCCCTCCCTTTATACCCGTATGTCCAGGGGCGGAACATGCAAATTCTGTCTGCCAATTTCTCATTGGCCTTTTCTCAAGTTCAGAGATGTGTGAGGCTCTCAAGAGAGACCCCTAGTGTCGCTTCTTTGAGACAATGTCTGCCGACTACGCACGCCCGGCCCCCACCCTCCTCCTCACCACAATGACATATTCCAGGAAAATGTCTCTATGCAAATTATCATAGAGATGTAGGTAAGTTTGCACCAGCTTACTAATAACTCTGCATGCAGGTGTGCTCATGTTGACTGATCTTACCTGACTGAACAATGTAACTGAAATTAGTTGTTAGGTTGCACCAACCGATGACAAGGACCAATGGTAGTAAGGTGTTTAGCAGCCGGTAAGAAGTTTTCCTATAAGTTGGCCCTGGCAAGCTGTTACGAACCACCGAAACAGACTCAAAAAAACCTTTTTGTCCATATTTTGTTCTAAATTACGTCACACATGTTCATTCTTCGATTTCAAGGGAAGTGGTCGGGCCTTTAGTGTGAACTGTCTGTTTTTATGGTGAGTTTTCACATTCATGTCAACAACTCTCATGGTGAAGCAATCTTGAATGGAATATTGCTGAGTAAATTAGTTAAAGTCAATATATTTATAGAAACTAACCTGACACATCTGTTTTAATGGCACAGACATTTGAAGGGAACTCTATCATCCACTTGAGAACTGAGGTTTATTGCCACCAGAGTAATGCACGTTAAGTATGTTTAACCAGACCATGCATTGACCAAGCGCTTGCATCTCCGATCATACAATTTTGAAAATTATCTTTCTGGCCTTAAGCACAAAAACAGCAGATTAAATGCACATTCTTCTACTGTCTACAATTTTTTTGGGGAACAAAAATCAAACAATTACATTATGTGACATACTCCTCTTGGAATTAGATTTTGGTGTAAAACAAAACATCATTCAGACACATTGAATCACATGCATACACAGTAAACCTGAAGCTCTCTTCAGATAACTGGCAAACAAATGTGTGTGAATGAGCTCTGAAAAACTCTGAATTAACAATCCCCTCATTTTCATGTCGCATTGTTTCCTCATGTGCAAATGCCACAGAACAGCATGCAGAATTTAGAGCAAAATGAAAAACACTTTGCTGTGTGTCAAGACGCAGTCTGACCCTGTTATTTGGCAGCCTTCAGATATGAAGTTTTAGTTTGGCAACAGATGAACATGGCTTATTTACAGTGCTCAGAACATAATAAATACAAACAAACATAATCGAGTCATTGAGCACATTGTTCTCTGTTTGAAAAGAAATATCCTGGGAAATCCTCAAAGGGACAAAACAAAAATTTTAAATGAATTCCTCTTTAATTACTTCAGGGTATCCTGAAATTCTCTCATGGAATATTGTTGAGGCATCTCATGGGAGGTTTATGGTGATAATGTTGTGGTACAACCACAGGATTTTTTAAAAAGACAAATTAGCCCAACACACCAACCCCCCCCCCCCCCCCCCCCCCCACCCCACCCCCCACACACACGTTGGTATTGGTGGTTTACGAGGACTCTCCATAGACATAATGAATTTTATCCTGTAAACATCACTGAAAACTTGTGGCATTTTTACATTTTCAAAAAAACATTGTTTATTAGGGTTTTAAGCCATTTGAATTACGGGGACACTAGGTACGACCTCATAAACCAACTTAATAGCATAAAACCCTCATAACGACTAGTGCATTTCCTAAGAAAAACTTCCTCATTAACCACCAAAACCAACACACACACACACACACACACACACACACACACACACACACATATATCCTTTGGTTTCAACATTACAGACTGATTAAGATACTTTTTTTTTTGCCCACAAGTGAAGTTTTTTTTTTCAAGAGTTGAATTGAGATCATTTGAACATTTAAAAATGACACAATCTGATGATGATAGTCCAGTATTAAAAAACACTGATGATGAACATGGGGCAGGTAGTAGTATGCATAATGTTAAGGGACAAATTCAAGAACTTGAATGACAAGACTTTGTAGCTTTGTAGAGTTAGACTTTGCAGCTTTTGCCAGTTTAAGTAGAGACCCTACCAGGTTGTATGTTTATGTGCCAAGAGAATGTCACATTCAACCATTCAGTGGTAGTTTTAGCAAAGATGGGAGATACAGTATGTTGATGAGTTTACTGAAGAAGTAGAGAGGGTGTTATATGGTAGAAATCAGACCACAGAGGACCAGTTAGACCTCACTCTATCCCTCCTAATGGGTGCGGCCTTAGAAGAGGCTTTTTTTTCGATGTCAACGATGGCGCTGCAGATGGCCGCCTCGGTGTGGAGCTATCCAATTCTTTTGTTGTTTTTGTTTGTTTGTCCTGTGTTTAGTAATCTTTTTCCAGTCATTTTTACCAGGGACGAACTGCTGAACATTCGACATACCAGATAATCTTTTCCCGGTTTTTGAATATTCGTATGCATTGCTGGACATTTTAGTCAGAGGCGCAGCTGTGTTGTTTAAAAACGCTACAAGACGCAGGCAAGGGAAACGAGCCGGCATGCTGGTTAAACTCCGTCAGCGCGGCATTCGAACAGCACTGCTGAGCTTTCATCTAGCGAATCTCCGCTCTCTTCCCAACAAAACTGCCAAACTACATCTCCTCACACGCACTAATAAGGACTTCTCAAACTCTGCTGCACTGTGCTTCACAGAAACCTGGCTGAGTGAAGCCATTATGGACAGCGCATTACATTTGCTGGGCTTCCAGCTGTTCAGAGCAGATCGCATTGCAGAGTTAACGGGGAAAACGAGAGGCGGTGGAACATTATTTTACATCAACGAATGTTGGTGTACAGATGTACGGATGTGCTGTCCTAATCTGGAAGCGCTCTATATTAACTGTAAGCCGTTCTACTTGCTGCGGGAGTTTTCTTAGTTTATTCTGGTGTGTGTTTACATTCCTCCAAACGCGTCTAGGAACATAGTGCTGCAACAGCTGGCTGATCAAATCACAGACACAGAACAACAATACCCGAACTCAGTTATTATTATTCTTGGGGACTTTAACCAAGCAAATCTCACACGTGAACTGCCCAAATACAGACAGCACATTAAATGCCCCACCAGAGACAGGAATATACTGGATCACTGCTACACAACAATAAAGGATGCATATCGCTCTGTCAAACATGCAGCTTTGGGACTCTCTGATCACTGTCTGGTTTACCTTCTTCCGATCTACAGGCAGAAATTAAAATCAACAAAGCCAGTTATAAAGACTGTAAAGAGATGGATTAATGAAGCAGAGCTGGAACTATAAGCCTGCTTTGACTGCACTGATTGGAGTGTTTTTGAAGCTGCAGCTACAGACCTGGACGAGATCACAGGTACTGCTACATCATACATCAGTTTCTGTGAGGGCATGTGCATCCCTATTAGGACATTTTTATCATTCAACAATGATAAACCATGGTTCACAGGAAAACTCAGACAGCTTCGTCATGCCAAAGAGGATGCTTACAGGGGTGGGGATAAAGTATTGTATAATCAGGCCAGGAACACACTGAATAAGGAAAATCAGAGTGGCTGCCCCCAACCCTGTGGTGGACCAACGACTGGCTGACGACCTGAATATGTTCTACTGCAGATTCGAAAGGCCCAATTTCACACCCCACATGCACTCTGACCTTCACTTCACACAAACATTAACACCTCCTTCAACCCCCCTCCTCCCCCCTCCTGCTACACAACCTGCACTCAAGATCTGTGAAGACGATGTGCGCTCTGTGTCTTTCGGAAGCAAAGGTCAAGGAAGGCTTCAGACCCAGATGGCGTCTCACCAGCGTGCCTTCGTTCCTGTGCTAACCAACTGGCCCCCATCTTCACACAGACCTTCAATAGATCAATGGAGCAGTGTGAAGTCCCATGCTGCTTCAAATGCTCAATTAGTATCCCTGTCCCTAAGAAACCAAAAATCACAGGACTTAATTGTCTTTGTACTTGTACTCTGCACAATAACAATAAAGCTGAATCTAGACCTGTCGCCCTGACATCTGTGGTCATGAAGTCATTTGAAGTTGGCCCACCTGAAGGACATCACTGGACCCTTTCTAGATCCCCTTAAATTTGCTTATCTAGTAAACAAGTCTGAGGATGATGCAGTCAACATGGTATTGCATCATGTCCTGCAAAATCTGGACAGACCGGGGACATACGCAAGGATCCTTTTTGTGGACTTCAGCTCGGCTTTCAACACAATCATCCCAGCTATTCTCCGGACTAAGTTAAACCAACTCCCTGTTCCCATGTCTATCTGTCACTGGATTACCAGCTTTCTGACAGACAGGCAGCAGCTTGTGAGGCAGGGAAAATTCACTTCCACCACCTGTACTATCAGCACTGGTGCTCCCCAGGGATGTGTAGTCTCCCCACTACTCTTCTCCCTCTACACCAATGACTGCACCACCAAGGATCCCTCTGTCAAGCTCGGCCTCATCCGAGATGATGATGGGTCATCATCATCATCATCATCACCAAGTGTGATTGGTTCTGCATATAGAAAGGAGGTTGACCGGCTGGCTGTCTGGTGCAGTCAAAACAACCTAGAGTTGAAAACACTCAAAACGGTGGAGATGATTGTGGACTTTAGGAGGAACACCCCAACATTGTCCCCCCTCACCACACTGAGTCATTCAGGTTACTGGGCACTACCATCTCTCAGGACCTTAAGTGGAAGACACACATTGACTCCATTGTGTTAAAGGCCCAACATAGGTTGTACTTCCTTTGCCAGCTGAGGACCATCAACCTGCCACAGGCGCTGCTGATACAGTTATACACAGCAATCATTGAGTCTGTCCTCTGCACTTCAATAACTGTCTGGTTTGGTGGAGCTACGAAATCAGACATCAGAAGACAACAGAGGATAGTTTGGACTGCTGAGCGGATTATTGGTTGCCCCCTGTCCCCCTTCAAGAACTATACACTTCCAGATTGAGGAAAAAGGCTGTTAAAATCACTCTGGAAACCACTCACCCAGCACACTACCTTTTTGAACTGTTGCCTTCTGTCCGACGCTTCAGAGCTCTGAGCACCAGAACCGTCAGACACAGGAACAGTTTTTTCCCTCAGGCTGTCCATCTCATGAACAGTTAAATTGCCCCATTGAGCAATAATTATGTGCAATACACAGTTAAGTCTATTTATATTATCCAACATATCCACTTCTGCCATTACATACATTGCACTATACATAATATACTGTATTTTGTTCTTTATAATCACATTGTTATAGATTTTCACTACGTGTGTGTATGTAGGTATGTATGAAGGTGAGTGTATGTACGTATATGTATAATTATTTATTTTTATTATTCTTTTTTTTTGTTTTTAATTATCTATGTCTTGCTACTGTTTTTGTATTGTTGTACACTGGAAGCTCCTGTCACCAAGACAAATTCCTTGTATGTGTAAGCATACTTGGCAATAAAGCTGATTCTGATTCTGATTACAGATGGGTATTGAACCAAAGCGACGATGAGACATCTTTGTTCCTGAGAGAAGCTTTCGAAAAAAGCACAGTGTGTCTCAGTTATAACAAACATTCTATAGCCGTAAACCAATGGAATGCGAGGATGTTTGAACTTACTCTCATGCTTTGCCCAAATTCTGAGTTCTATCCGGAATCAGTCATCAAATGCAAAAACAAATGGGAATTTGGCAATCCGAGATCAATTCAATTAGGGGATTAGGGACACACGCCTTTTAGGGGAGCTTTGTAAGCTTGTGAGAGACAAGCCACAGTCAACACTAATTGAAGTGCAAGATGAAGCCTTTATGTGGTCTCAAGAGAATCATAAATCTTGTCACAAAATTAGTCAGCAACAGAAGTTTTGTGTCTGAGACAGCAGAGGCTCAGTGCGCTGCTGTTGGTATACATGAGAAAATCCTGCTACTCTCTAAAAAAATTTAAACTATAGGAGAGCTAACACAAGCTGTTGAAAAACTCACTTTGCAGTGGACTAAGTCAGAACCTATGGCTTATAGTAAACCCAAGATGTAGCCAAGGTTACAGATGATGGCCAGCCAATATGTCTCCAGTGTAATGGTGTAGGACATATAGCAAAGAGGTGTGTGAATAAAAACAAACAGACTGTCACTATAGGCAGGCTCTAAAAGCTGCCAGTTTAATTTTAGCAAACACATAGAAAATAACCACAACAATCCTAGGTGTTTATTCAGTACTGTGGCTAAATTGGTTAGGAATAAAGCCTCAGCAGAACCAGATATTCTGTCGCAGCACATGAGTAATGACTTCATGAATTTCTTTACTGATATAATTTATATAATCATGGAATTATGCAATACCTCAGAAAACAGTGTCTCATAATTTTCTTCACATGCAACTACAATCCTTCGCTGTCATAGGTCATGAAGAGCTAACAAAACTTATCGAAACATCAAAAGCCACAACATGTATGTTAGATACAATGCCAGCCAAGCTCTTAAAAGAGGTATTCCCTGTAATCTCAGAACCTCTTCTTAATATTATTAACTCCTCGCTATGCTTAGGACATGTCCCAAGAAACTTTAAAGTGGCAGTTATCAAACTGTCTATTAAGAAGCCACAACTTGATCCTAGATAACTGCCTAATTATAGATCGATTTCAAATTTCCAGTTTATGTGGAAAATACTAGAAAATGCAGTATCCTCCCAAATATGTTAATTTCTACAGAGAAATAGTATATATGAACAATTTCAGTCATGATTTAGGCCTCATCACAGTAAAGAGACTGCACTTATCAGAGTTACAAATGACTTGCTCTTATCATCTGATCGTGGCTGCATTTCACTTCTAGTGCTTTTAGATCTTAGTGCTGCATTCAATACGATAGATCATGACATTCTCTTGAATAGGCCTGAGAATTATGTTGGCATTTGTGGAGTTGCTTTAGCATGGTTTAGATCCTATTTAGCAGACCGCTACCACTATGTCTATGTAAATGAGGAATTGTCAAACCATACAAAAGTCAAGTATGGAGTGCCACAGTGATCAGTTTTAGGGCCTCTGCTTTTCTCCTTGTATATGCTTCCCCTGGGACATATTACAGACGATACCCAACTTTATATTTCTTCGAAACATGATGAGATTTCACAATTCTCCAAATTAGCAGAGTGTATCAATGAAATAAAAGATTGGATGGCCAGAAATTTCCTTCTACTCAATTATGACAAAACAGAGGTACTATTGGACCAAAAACCTCTAAAAACAAGCTGTTAAAATATAATTTCTCTCTAGATGAATGTACTGTTACATCGTCTTCAACAGAGAAGGACTTAGGTGTTATATTTGATACCAACCTGTCCTTTGAAAATCAAATTACTAATATTTGTAGAACAGCATTCTTCCAACAAAGAAATATTGCTAAACCTGTCACTGATGCCGAATAACTAATTAATGCATTCATGACCTCAAGACTGGATTATTGTAATGCATTACTGTGAGGATGTCCAGCAGGATCAATAAATAAATTTAAATTGGTTCTGCTGTACTTAAGTGCCCTTCTACCATGTTCATTATGGTTGCAAAATTCTGGCCTGTTAATAGTTCCTAGAAAGATCCTTTTCATATTTGGCTCCTAAACTATGGAATAGTCTCCCTAACACTGTTCGAGATGCAGACACACTCTCTCAGTTTAAGTCTTGAATAAAGACTCATCTATTTAGCCAGGCATACA
This sequence comes from Moxostoma hubbsi, assembly GCA_032164185.1. Classification (NCBI taxonomy): domain Eukaryota; kingdom Metazoa; phylum Chordata; class Actinopteri; order Cypriniformes; family Catostomidae; genus Moxostoma; species Moxostoma hubbsi. The sequence continues at coordinate 43,241,901 of JAVLUX010000011.1, read as the reverse complement.
CCTAATTTATCAGCCTGAACCAGAAACCAGAAACACTGATCTAGAATTCTGCAATAAATTGAATGGCATCTATGCTAATATAATTCTATTTCTTTCCCTGTCTCAACCTATCCTATCCTGAGGTCAATAGAACCGGCTGGATCCAGCTCCATTCCTGCTTTGTGTTGGACTCCACTGCTACGTGTCACTGGGTAAAGATTATTAATACCAGCCGGTGCCAGCCAAACATCACTTCTTTCTATTACAATGGATGAATTGATGCCAACTCCAACCATAAGACATGGGATACTTCATATGCCATTGCCTGAACCTTGGATTTAGGATAGACCTCACAGAAATTACTGGCCAGGTTGATCTGAAATGCACCTAACTGATCTCTGCCTACATCACCTTGGTCTAATGACTAGACCCTAACCCTAATGGACTACACTCTTGAATTTGAATGCATAGACTATCAAATATTTGCCAACAAATGCCTTCATCAGCAATTAACAAGGACAATTACATCTATGTGAACTTCTGCAGTTAATCCAGGATGAACTTCATAGACATTAGTCATTAAAATTACAGTTCATAAATAATCTTTGTTTAAACACTGACCCTTAACACTTACTTAGTTTAATAATTTTAAACCATGACTTGCACTATAAATAAGTAACATTGGCATTATATTCATGATGTTAGCCAGAGGGGAACTGGCCCCCACAGTGAGACTGGTTTCTCCCAAGGTTATTTTTCTCCATTAACCAACATCTTATGGAGTTTTGTGTTCCTTGCCACAGTCACCTTCAGCTTGCTCACTGGGGTTATAAATACAATTATTATATATTTACTTATTTTTAAACACAAACAATGATGACTCTAATACATTATAGACATTACAGTTTCATTTTCTGTTAATGCCTGATCTTCTGTAAAGCTGCTTTGAAACAATGTGTGTTGTGAAAGGCCCTATTCAAATAAAAGTGACTTGACTGCTATTAAAACTGCCCAATGAAGAAAATCAAAATTCCATAACTCCTTCAAAGATCAAAGTACTTCCTATAAGATGCATTGATTTCATAATATTCATCCAAGAAATCAATTACGGCACAATCAAAGAACACAAACAAATAGAAAGCCACTGAACAGTGTGAGGTCAAATAAAAAATAAATAGACAAAGCTACACCCTAAACCTTCTTCACAAATTTCTCCATCAAAAACCACAATCAGTTAGTCTATTTCCACGCCTTTTCTTATGATTTCGACATCAGTGAGCAGCTGGCAACATCACCTATACAGCTGACGCCTCTAAGCGATGAATCTATCACCTGGAACAATTCGGTTTGAACGGATCTATCTACGTCTCTACTCTAGATGCCATACCCTTGTGCAAATGAGTGACAGCAGCAAGGACTAGGCCTCCAAGCACATACTATTATCGAAGCCCCAGCCAAGAACAACTGCAATCTGCACACAAACCACTTCTACCAACCGATTATCAGCTTGAAATGCAATTTTATGCATTATAACGGCACACACTGCCACCCCCTCTCCTCAAATGGATTTCTGAGAAAAAAGGCCTCTGACATGTGATTACCAGTCAACTAAACAATCCTCTTTCCTCCCTGTTGGCCGTATTTCCCTGGCCCCTCCATGTGGCCAGGCTCCTGCAGGTTCCCCCTCTGCCCTGTCACCAGAGACATGATGGAGTTGAAAATAGGTGCCCAGGAGCTACATCCAGGCTGGCAGGTGATGTTCTTTGATTTTTATCCATTACAGAGTTTTCATAGAGCTGCAGTCAATTTATTTTATTTATTCTAATGAGCAGCATTAGTGGTAACGTGGTTAGTGGCGCTCGGGCTCATCGGGTCGTTAATCACACTCTGCAGACACTCGCAAATCAACTTCTAACAGCAAGCACTGAATCAAGCTCAATGGAGCATGCACTCCTTCACAATTTATGATCTTTCAAATTGCATCTTTTCAACCATTAAATTGCAAGATACCATAAATTTTTATCTCCTCTACTTTAGTCCCGGTATTCATTCTGTCCTGAGAGAAGTGAAAAAGTAGTAAATTCAGGGTAGTTAGAAAGAATTTAAGCTCTGTCTTCTGAAAGGAAATCCAAGCTAGGGGCAAAGACTGCTAATTTGCCATTGAGGACAAATACCTGATGTGATCAAATTTAAGGGCTCAACAGGGAGCTAAATTTGGCCCTGGTAGGTCCTCTACAACCTTGAGTCCCAGTACACTTTCTTTGGATGTGATATTTCTGATCCTGTAGGGCACCATCTGTCAGATTTTTGTTTAATTCGAGAAAAGACTTACAGTACAGTGACTGAAAGGGTTGTTTCACAAGAGTGGGCTGAAAAACTCTCAAGTGGGAAGCGTTTTTCACAACTTATGATATGGAAAAAGGCCAGAAAATAAAACAGAGGATGATGTAGCATAGAGGTTGTTCTCAACTGGTGGGATGCTAACCAAAAGTGGGTCGCTGGTCTGTTTTGATAGGGTAACGGACAGCTGGCAAAAACAATGTTAAATCCAAACAATAAAATACAACTAACCATAACATTTTGCATTGTTGAAATTGTAAAATATATAGGTTTATCAACTTTACAAATTGAGAAGAAAACACTTCCCATATATTTTGTTGTTGATGTCAAATGCTATTCATCTGATTCAACTCAAGGAATTTAAGGAAATTCATCTGCAGTGTGGGATAAGTTACTCAAAAGGTTATCCACAACATATTACTAATTACTTGTCTAGAAACTGTACTCAGATTACTTTACTGATTAGCTTAACTTTTTTTCCACTCAACTAATTCAAAATTATGTACTATTTCCTCCTTGTTAATTGCTGTATTCAAGTCATAAAATCAGCACCACAAGTTTCTCCCTTTCAATGACTCGTTATAGGGTGATGCCCTTCAGCTGTTACAGAAATGCACATCATCTTTTTTAATGTGAACCTTTTTTTCCCCTTTGTAATAGGGTCTCTGACCACTTTTCATCATTGTTTGGAACCAATTAATAAGTTATTATTAAAAAAAAAATATATATATTATGGAAATATAGTTTTGTATATTATTATTATTTTATAATAGTAGTATATTTATGTACTAATTTAATTTACCAATTTACACTCTCATGAGGCATTGCTACGAGGTCCAGTTTAATCCTTTGTTCTGGTGGAAGCTTTTATTTTGGGAGAACACCGGAAAGATGTTTGTTTGTAGTTTTTACCTTTTACTAAAGAGAAATGTTCTTATCCACTCTTCTGTCAACAAAAATCCTGTGTTCTGATGTTTCTTTAGATTTGGATTGTAACTTTTAGTGGCCAAGCATATTTGGAAATACAAAAATGTGCAATTAGTGAATCTAGAGTGCTGAAAATGTTATAAGTGCCATGAGTATGTGTAATACACTACAGAGAACAGCGCTGTGCATATACAGTAAGCACAGTGAGCAATGTATTTATTTAGGTTAATTAAATCACAGCTCTTGCAGTTTGATAATTGCACGACATCATATCACGATTTCGTTTGTATTTCAATTAATCATTCAGCCCTAACTTGTATTAAAATTAATGGGAGAAATTGAGACACCAATATGCTCACATATGCTATGTAGAAAAGGAAGTCCCAATTTACAGGTAAACTAGTCAATCACCATTTTAATTCAGTCAACTCAAAAAAATAAAAAATAAAAAAATCCTTAATTTGAGCTAAAGCAGCACACATTATGAAGCCATATATTTAACTGATTTGAAATATGTTATTTGATCGTAATGTTTAACAACCATTTTTGAGATTTTGGTCTTTCCCCCATTTAAGAACATAGAAGCTGTACTTTTCTGCTTGTACTAAAATAGCTGCACGGGAGCGTTCCAAAGAACGCTGCTGAGTGGACTGACTTGCCTTGAAAGGGACTTTCATGTTTGTGTTACCAAAGTAATGTACTTAAAATAATTAACTTATTTGAAACTTAGTAACCAAAATCTGATTACAAGAATTTATCATGTAATGTGCTTCACTACATTTTGACTTATAAGTAATTACAGTAACTAATAACTTTGAATCAGATCACGCCAAACACCGTTTATCTGTCACTTAGGAACTACAGAATCCAAATTAGCAAATTAGTTGCTTGACATTGCAAGGTAAAATACAACTACAGACTATATTAAATATTCTGTAGGTACACTTGCAACAAGGATAAACATGCTTTGTGCCAACGATAATGTGTTTTGTTCTGTAAATTATTAGCTTCAGAGAGCATGAAACCATCAAATTTCTAGAGACATTTTGAAACCAAAATCAGTGTGTGAACTTGTGTCAGAACAATTAAATATAGTTTGATTAAAATAAGTAATTATTTTTATTAGTTTTATATAAGTTGTAAAAAGAGAGTAATATTAGACTGCAATGTTTTTTTTTTCTAATGTTTGCCACCTTGGATGAGATGCATAGTGAATGGTAGAGCTATAAATAAGTTGTTGCTCAAAGGCACTTTATATATAGCCAATTGGAGAATATGTATTTAAATTAACTAATAAATTGAACATGGCCCCTTTAAGAGTCTTGCGCCACCCGCTGTGTTACACGTGTGTGCTGGTTAGAATGTGAGAGCATACGTTGGGCAAGAAAGGTACAAGTTTTGTTTATCGGTCAATCATTCTTTGAGTAAATATAACATTTTACACAAAATGTTGACAATTTACATTAAATATGTGTTCAGAAGTGTTGTGTGTTATAATTGAGTGTTTGAGTCATTTTTGAAGGATGCATATGGATTATATGTGTGAGGTTTGACTAAGTTTGGTGCACACATGTAAATCTATATCTATAAATATATAAGCATGTATTAAGGTGATGCATTTGGGTAAGCTAATGACTTGTTTGTATTTTCCTTTGACATTAGACTCTACCGTATTTCATTGTACTGTATTTCTACCTACTGATTTTACATTGTGCTGAAATTCGGTGAATCATTTTTGTTCTCATTTGGGACACTGTTTTTTGCAATTTATATATATATTTTTAATATAATGTTTTATTCAATTTTTCAAAACGGCCCCATTGACGCTGTTTTGTTCTCTCTCTTTTTCCAAACAGCTGTCAGAATAAAACCTCAAAGTTATTTTTTGTATTCTTGTGGTTTGTTCAGAATCCACTGGCTGCACATAATATGGTTGAATGTACAGTTTTTTTTTTAATTTATTGCTAGTGTTTTCCAAAGGAAAAATATTTAATTTGGATTACTTATCAAACTTGGACAGATCATATTAAATGGTGCTTTGTCTCAATGCAATAATTAAAAAAAAAAAAAAAAAAAAAAAAAAAAAATCTAGTTTTATGTTTTTAGTATTCTATCTTTGATGAAACCCCAGGGGACCAGTTATCTTTGTGTGGCCTCATGGGGTTCTCTTAAGTCTCAAGGGGGGTCCAGGACTCCCCAGATCCTACTCAATTTGAACACTGACCAAAATGGTAAATTTTCCTGTTCAGCCTTTGTCATGTTAGAAATGTAGAGTTTTCCTGGGGCAAACACAGTTCATGATTATAGTAATAAATTTCAATGTTTCGTTTTAAAGACATTTTTGTTTATTTTGTACGATTAACAATTGTGGTACTTTCTTGGGTCACCATTTGATGTCCAAAAATCTGGGAACTGAGGTAAAACAAGTTATTAGCCTCTAATGTAGAATGAGGGATAACGGATACAAATGAAACTAGATTTCTTTTACAAGGATGATGTACACACACTGCAGTTAAAAACAAATATACTTCTTTATATTAATATTCTATTAATTGTTTTTTAATAAATTCTAATAAACAATTAGAAATAAAGCAAAATCTGACCATACAGATATTTAGCACACAGCTTCTGTACAAAACGGCAGCAACCAAGAAGTTGTTTCTCAGTGCTTAAACTTTAGCTAACTACCTACCAACTCTTGAGACTCCTGTTCTAGATGATGGCGTTCGAGAGGCCATTGAATGTGACCTGACGAAGGTGGCAAACAAGCTACTTACCTGCACCATACTGTTCTGAGGAATTGGCATAATTGTTTCAGATTACATCTCCTGTGGCAGAGAGCAGTACGAAACACACTTGTCAAACAATAGGGTCAGATTAGCTGTTTCTGATTGGGCGCATGTAGAAGCGATCTCACTCATTACACACCGAAGAAAAGAAACAAAAGATCACTTTAAAGTGACTTAATTATCCACATAAAGAACATAGTGACAAAGCCAGTCGCTGGGCTTCAAGTGAAGGGTTAACTCTTTCACTCCAGGAGAAACTCTTTAGCCCACTTCACATGCTACTGGAATCAAGCGAAGCAACTGCAGGGTGCCAAGAACGAGCAATGGCATACACAGCTGACTGGTAGAAGAGTGGCATGCGCTAGAGCTGAAACTGAGTGGTTAAAGTAAGTTTATAGACCTCCAGGAATCAAAGTTACAGTTGTTGTGGTGACTAGGTCAGAGGTCTTGGAGTTAGAGTGTGTGGCTTTGTGTGCTGGTAGACGTGAATACATGGTGTACCAAATCACCCAATATTCTGTATATATTGAAAATGGAATGTACTGTAAATAATATGACATTTATTCTTGTATTTCTCACTACTCTGGGTAACTGATGTAGATGATTCCTTACTTTTTTTATAGCATATTTCAGGTACAGAAATTTCAGAGAAAAAACTAAATGTTTGTTGTCTTAATGTATCTGTTGGGAATCAACTAAGTGGGGTTTATTGTAACACAGATTGGTTCTGGGTGTGTGTTAATTGATTTATGCGTAAGGTAAATGTCTTCATCAAAGTGCTCTTAGAGCCTGCGCCTGCATGTTATACAAGCTAAATTGCATTTCAGTCTGAAAAAAAGCTATTTTAACATAAATGCAAAGCAATAATATGATATCATCACTGTAAATGATTACCTGTGTATGCAGTTCATATTAACTTGTCAGCTGTTCCTGGATGTCCAAATACAATTAATGGAAGAGCAAAAGTGATGCAGGGCATGTTATTACTGCAAGAAACACATAGATGTAAAGTGTCTGGAGAGAGAAAATGGCAACAGTAAAATGACTGAAAGTGGAAGAAATTATTGCTCAGTTCTTGAGGATAGAGTGCTGAGCAATTGTGCATCAAAGACTTTAGAGAAAAAGTATCTTTCACCCAAAAATGAAAATTATGGTATATCATAATTTACTCACACTCATGCCATCATAGACGTGTATGACTTTCTTTCTTCTCCAAAACACAAAGATTTTGGAAGTATATTTCAATTTTGACTGCAACTGAATGTTCTTTTTGATGCTTCTAAAAGAACATATAGCCATCATAAAAGTAATCCAATAGTCTCCAGTGGATGAATTAATGTCTTCTGAAGCGAAATGCTAGTTGTGTGTAAGAAATAGATAAATATTTAAAACTTTTTTTACTAAAAATGTTTGCTTTTTGCCATCTTAAGGTTTGTACATTGATGAGTGTGGAGTTCAATCTCATACATAAGCAAATGAGCCTCCTCTGCATGGATATTCATACGTAGATGAGCAGTTTACCTAGTGGTCTGAGCTTGGACTGAGTCATCTCCTTCACTCACTCACTTGCATTCAAACCGATTCAATCAGCTCTCATTGACCGTTTGGGGGTGCGAGTCGCTCTCCTTTTCTGCATATCGCTGCCCCTTCAGCATATCGCGTCGCAGATTTGTGACCCGTTCTGCATTACGCGGCGGCTCATTTCAGCTTATTCCAGGTTCTCCCGATGACCAGTCCACCCCTGATTGGCCCCAAAGTGCGTCGGCCCACCGGGAAAATGCCTGGTATTCCAGATTACCAATCCAGCTCTTCCGACATTCTTATTACCCTCCACTTTCTGCTCTTTGTTTTCTCTCTCTCCTCTTAAACCAGGTGTGTTCAACACATTCCCACTATCTTTCACACTCGCCACTCATGCTTAAGACACAAGAGAATGTGCAATCCTAACAATTTGCACACTGTCTCCACTTCCTCTGCAAAACATATCTCTCTTTCTATTGGTTTTTGGAACTGCCAGTCAGTGGTAAACAAACCTGAATTAATTTCTGCCATTGCTAGCTAATCAAGTCTCAACATCCTGGATCTGACTGAGACCTGGATTCAACCAGAGGACTCAGCCATACCCTCAGTTCCAACAACTTTCTCCCATAACCCCTGTCAGACTGGAACAGGTTGGCTTATTTTCAATTAATGGGAATTAACTGCTCTGTTTTCTTTGTGTGACAACTCTTTTGAATTACATACCAATGCTATCACCCATCCTGTAACAATATATTTTGTAGTTATTTATCGCCATCTAACCTATATATACATAGGTTAGCTGGGAACATTTCTGGAGGAGCTGGATATACTACTATTCTCCTTTCCTGAGGATGGCAGCCCACTCGTGGTTCTTTGTGACTTCAGCATCCACCTCGACAAACCTCAAGCTGCAGACTACCACACCTTACCTACCTACCACATCTTAAATGGATCACAACTACAGCAGCTCATAAGTCAGTCAACCAGCTAGACCTCATCTACACACGTAATAGCACTTCTGATCATGTTCTTGTTACCTCATTGCACACTTCAGATAATTTCCTTCTTTAGTTTAAAAAATATATCTACCACCTTGCCAGACACACTCTCCTGCTTTAGGTCTCTTTTTGGCACAAGTGTCACTTTCTCTCACCTACATGCCTTTCCTCTATGGTATCATCCTCTCTTCTTTCCTCTAACCAATTCTCCTTGCTTGATGTTAATAATGCTACTAAAACTCTATGATGTACTTTAACATCTTGTCTAGACATCATCTGTCCCCTCTCCTCTAGGCCAGCCCATGCTACACCCTCCTATCTTTTATTCATTGTTCCACTGTTTCCTGCTGAGTGGAAATTACACAAATCGAAAGATCTAGCTGACCTGAGTAGGTATAAGTCACTGCTCTCTTCCTGCTCTTCTAATGTCACCACTGCTAAAACATGCTACTATCAAAGCAAAAACAGCACTTCCGAAACTCCACCCACATCCCCCTTCCAAATCCTCTCTAAAAGCTGATGACTTCACCACTTTCTTATAGACAAAATAACAACTATCAATAGTCAGTACTCCACACCACAAACCCATAAACACCAACCACCAGTTTACAACTCCCTGCTCCTCTCTTTTTCTCTCCTCTATGAGGCAGAGGAATCTAAGCTTATCCTCTACAGCTACCTTACTACCTGTCCCCATGATCCTATTCATTATCATCTCCTCCAAGCCATTTCCCCTTCAATCCTACCTGCACTCAGACACTTTATTAACACATCAACTCTCAATGGTACATTTCACACTACATTTAAGCAGGCTCCAGTATACCCTCTGTTTGAGAAGCCCACACTTTTTTTTCACATACTTTTAGCAAACTACAGACCTGTCCCTCTCATCCCATTGAAAGCAAAAACACTTGTTTTGTTCAACCAAGTCTCCTGATTCTTGCTCAGAATGAGAAAAAAACTTGCTAGATGGCAACTACTCTGGATTCAAAAGTGAACACTCAACTGAGAATGCCTTGTTGTCCGTTACTGAAGCTCTGAGGCTGGCAAGAGCAGCATCCACATTGTATGTCATCATTCTACTGGACCTCTCTGCTGCTATCAACACTGTTAACCACCAAATTCTGCTTTCAACCTTCACTGTAATGGGCAACACAAGAAACATGCTCTGCAAGTTTGAGAATTATTTCACAGGTAGGTCTTTTATGGTGTCTTGAAGGGAAGCTGTGTCCAATACACACCAAGAATCTACCAGGATACCTCAGAGTTCAGTGCTTGGGCCCCTTCTCTTTCCTACTTACATGACATCAAAGGGATTTGTCATTCAGGCACATTAAGTTTCCTATAATTTCTATGCTGATGACACACAACAGTACCTCTCATTCCAGCCTGACGATCTTATAGTAGCTGCATGGATCTCAGGCTTTTACTATATCTACACTTGACTACTTCAATGCTCTTCTGGCAGGACTTCCTGCTTGTGAAGTCAAATCTCTTAAATTTATCCAAAATGTGGCAACATGATTGGTCTTCAACAAGCTCAAAAGAGTACAAATCCTACAAGGCTGAAAACCTCTGGTAAAGAGTCTAGACAGTCCAGTGTGCTAGTATTCCATTTTGAAAATAGCCACTGTCTCATACTGATCTCACACTGAAATCAGAAACAGAAAGTTGACTTTTCTTTAGGCTTACTGAAATTCTAAATATTGCCTCCAGTGGCCAAGAGATAAGTGATGTTGGGTGTATGGACATGTGTGAGCTCCATTTTCTAGAGAATGGCCTGTCTGCATCCTGCAAGACTACAACAAGACACTACAAGGCAAGCCTAGTAGAAGCTATGCCCCCCTTAGAAAAACCAGTGAATTGTTGATGTCTTGAACAGTTCGATGATGGCACACTCACACTGTGTTTGTTGCGTTTATTTAGTGTCCCGCAACAAACCTACCCCTACCTATAACCATATACAACAAAGATTAAGAAAATAAAATTTTGTAAAATGATTATACATGCTGAAACATAAGTTATAATCAATGCAATCATAAAAAAACACTAGGTGGTGACAGTGAGGAGAAATAGCAGAAGCAGGAACCCCCTCCCCCTCCCCCCATTTCGTGGTGGGCCCTTCAACTGCACCTCTTCCATGTGCAGCTGCTGAGCCCATGTGTCGTTTGCCACATGTTGACCTTCCCTTTTGGGTAGTGGTCTCCGCAGGGTCTTTTCCCCCTGAAAGAATAGGAAAGGAAAAGACGCCTTCCCCCGATGCGAATGATAGTGTTAGCAATCTAATACTCAGTGGAGAGAAAACATATGGAGAAAAGGCTGCAGCTGGCGCGGCCTGCTCCCATGCTAGTTACGTTGCTTCCTCCTCTCAGGGATGTGGGGAACTACATGACGTCTTTTGGAGCGTTGGACACAACGTCTAGTAAGATACAGATAGGGAACGCCATATCTTTTGTTAATTAATGCCCTTAATTTTATTACAACTGTGTCTTCATTGTGTTGATGAACAAAGACTAGATGTCCAGAAATAAATCATAAATCAGCTGACCAACTGCCTTTAGTTTACATTAATTAAAAATGATTGTACAGCTCTTTAGGGAGTGTTCTTAAATTGTTAAGATAGTATTCTTAACTGGTGCCCCTTATTAAAAATGGGGAGGGGTCATCTGATACACTCGTAACCACCTTAATTGACACGTGATCAAAAATCACTACATCATCTGTGAATTGAATAGATATCACTACACCAGCATGTTATGAATGGTCTTCAAAATTTTAACCGCAAAATGTATCTTAGATGGCTGTTAGCGCTCACAGCTGTGGTGAGTATTAGCTTTTATATCACCTGTGTGTTCGTCTTAGCACAACTAATACACTTCCTCGCTCACCTGTGTGTAATTGTTCCCCAGATGCAGAGATATCTTGCATCAGAAGCTGCAGATTGATGTGGTGTGAGGATCTTGGAAGGCAGAATGAGTTTAACAAGCCAGATGGTTTGTAATTGTCTGATAAATTCAGTGTTTGTGAAATTATATGCCTTTCATTATTATTTGTTTTGCCACTTATAATTTACCATGCAAATTCCACCATCCTTAGCTGTGAAAATACTGCACAGTGAATATCTGTCCGCTCGGCACAACATAAAGACAGCTAATAAATATATTGGCCAATATCTAGGAGTGTATGAGTGTAGAACACAGTGGCTTGGATGAGAAGCCGGTTTTAGTGCCCTCCCCGGAGGCCTGAATGCATCCACATTTTTCTGGTTCATTCTACAATAAGTGTTGCAAACCATGTCCAAACAATTCCACATGTCAAATAATTAAAAGTAAATAAACACTGATGTATTCCATAAAGAATACAAGATAAAGCATTAAATATTAACAGATAATGAAAAACTATGTACAAGGACTCAATTTTGGAGTACATAAATTTCACATGATAATTGTTGGCCAATATAAAATATTGAATGCTCATTAAATGGTCTGCACTTATATAGCCCTTTTTTTAACCTTAGCAGTTTTCAAAGCGCTTTACACTGTGAACTCGTTCACCCATTCACACACACACACACACACCAATGACAGCAGAGCTGCCATGCAAGGTGCTAGCCTGCCATTGGGAGCAACTTGGGGTTCAGTGTCTTTCCCAAGGGCACTTTGGCATGTGGAGGCCAGGAATCAAACTACCAACCCTGTGATTAGTGGCCAACCCACTCTACCACTTGAGCCACAGCTGCAATGTTAAGATTTTAAGATTCAATATCTATGGTGTTACTCAATAGAGCACAAAAGTCTAGTTCCGTAATTAAAAATCATTCTTTCCATATGAAAATGTATTTGTAACCATAATTTATAAATCTTTAAACAATTTCCCACTTCAGAGGTTGTTCATCGATAGTATCTGCTACTGCTGAAGCCATCAGTCTGTGTTCTACTTAATAGAAAAACAATTTTATTAGCAGAACTTCTGGTAAAGAACTATACTACCACTGATCCTGAAAGGAAACAATCCACCAATCAGAGAATCGCAGCAAACAAAGTGCACCAAAAGTGTTAGATAGTTTGGGGAAGGAACAAAGGCGGTATACTAAGGAGGTTCCTAATTATCCATTCGCCTCCTGGCGTGTCGGTCAGAACCAAGGATATGATCCAAGCAGCCAGGTTCCATTCAAAAGGGGTTTATTTACATAGAAGCCACAATTTACAGGCACATGACAGGTTGCATATTCAGGTAGTTGATATGAGGGTATAGGAGAGTATTTTAACAGGTTATACTTGTGTGTGTATGTGTGTGTGTGGTTCTACAACAGAAACAGAAAGAAAGACATAGATTAACATACCATCTCTGTACTGTTATACCTCTAACAAATAACAGGAGATTATGCAATCATCAATAGCAATATACATAACATAACATAGGAATATCAGCTTGTAATGCAATAATGCTAACCACAACATGCTGATATGGCGTTAATATGTAAACACATAGAAATGGCAAACGAAAGTAAACCGCCGATCGGCACTGAACATAATTTAGGTGAATTACACCTCATACATATGAACATAACAAATTAATTCTAGTCATCATCAAACACAGTGACATGTATAACGACATAATCTGCAATATTATTGCATCAGGAGTCAGATATAATTGAACATGAAACAGTGCAGATGACACTAAAATAACGGGTAACACTAGATCCCAATACGCTCAATATCAGCGGATAAACATCACATTAACAGTCATTAAAGGATATGTGGATTAATCAGAACATATACCAGGGAAATAATTACTTACAGTCACTCATGGACACACACATTAGCACCCACAACAAGTTATATAGCACATATCACAGGCATGTATTTCGTCTGCCTTGCTCCTGTTACATTCCATATTGTCTTTTGTTTATGTACTTTTATTTTGAAATCATTGTTAAGTTTCTGGCCCCTGTTACACTCCATATTGTCTTTTGTTTATGTACTTTTATTTAGAAATTATTAAGTTTCTGGCTCCTGTTACACTCCATATTGTCTTTTGTTATGTACTTTTATTTTGAAATCATTGTTAAGTTCCTGTTTCCTGGTCTTTGTCTTATGTCCTGTTTTCCCTCCATGTCTATGTGTCTGATTTTCATTGGTTCATTGTTTAATTACCTTGTTATCAGTTCTAGTTTGTCATTGGTTTCAGTTTATTGCCTTGTCATCTTGTTTTGAGTTTTAGTTTTCCATTGGCTTACGTTTCCCCTTGTTTTTGTATTTAAGTCCTCATGTTTACCTTGTTCCTTGTTGAGTATTGTTGTAATCCTGATGTCTGCCTGATGCTATCCTGATGTTTGCCTGTCTGTAGTTAGTTAGTTAGTTAGTTAGTGCCATAGTCTGTTCCTGTTCCTAGTCTTGTTATCATCCCTAGTTCCTGTATCACCATCGTTTGGTTAATAAATCTGCACTTGGGTCCTTCATATCGTCTTCATCCTTGCCTTGACTACTACAAATTGTGACAGCTCCGCTGTATAACGCCGTTGATTGGCAAGCACTCTAAGCTCCGCCTTTCCAACAAAAAGAGCTCTCTTGTGACCACCCAATCCCATAATGCACTGTGAATGGCACAATCAAGTCACTCTTCCTACACTCAAACTACTTATATATTTTCTCTAATTTTTAATATACTTTAATATAACTCTAAAACACTATTTTATTTATACAATTTTATTTAATAAAATCATTTTAAAGTGTTTAAAATGCTAGTTCAGCACCAGTTCACATATCAGACTACAAAATACTCATGGAATGGACGGGAACAAATGTAAAAATGTAGGTGTTATGGGGGATGGAAGAGGGATTTCGGGAGGGTGTCAAGAGCTACTTCCAATACACACACACCAAAGAAGTTTTGGGGCACTTTGCTATATAAAAGTCATGGGACGAAAGTGAAAAAAGTGTGAAGAGCATGGTGCTCAAGTGAATTTGTGAATCATGATAATTTTCATGAATCATCCAAAAGAACTGATTCACTAATTTCAGTTCCCAACACAGGGCGATAGCTATACTATAGGGGGCCAGTGGTGGCTCAGCAGTTAAGGCTCTGGGTTACTGACCGAAAGGTTGGGGGTTCAAGCCCCAGCACTGTCAAGATACCACTGTTGGGCCTACCTGCTCCAGGGGCGCTGTTTCTTGGCTGACCATGCGCTCTGACCCCAGCTTAGCTGGGATATGTGAAAACAATTCCATTTCATTGGATCTGTACTCTGCACAATGACAATAAAGTTGAATCTTAGTATCTTATTGTTGCTGAAAATGCTGATTACTTAACCTGGTGTCTCTGTTTATCTCTTCTCCGCCATTCTCTGCCCGGGTGTCCTATGCTGGTTCATCGCTGTCTACTCACCTATCATTCACATAACCTCAGCGCTCTGCAACCTGTGCTGAGATTTCCTGCTCCTTATTTCATCTCTGCATTTATCTCTGTGAAGTAATAAAGACTCATCCATTTTATTCCTTCTGTATCTGGGTCCTTCCTTAAACTCTACGTGAAAAATTCACTTAGCTGGGACCAAGATATATTTTCGCCGGGGAAGGTGTTCTTTTTCCCAAGGAGAAAAGGACACAGCAGAGATCACATTGTGCCAGAAAGGAGGTTAACGTGTGGAGTGGAGAACACATCACATGGATTTACCAACTGGGAAGTACCACACATGGAAAGTAGATCCAGGTAGGTCCTACCTGGAAAAGAGGAGCTCTACAAGCGCAGTGAATGGTGGCAGAGCAGAGCGCCACCCAAGGGAAGACACAGGCTTACCGTAAGGGAAACCGTAAGGTGGAAAACACCTCATATGGGATTACAGACAGTGAACCACCACATATGGTGCACCTATCTCAAGTACAGGGGCTGATCTGACAGGGCATACTTCACAAGTACTGGGCCTGGCATCGAATTCCTCCACCTAATTCACCAGCCTCAGGGTGCTGGGGGAGGAAAGACATCCAGGGTTTGCCGGTCCCGGGAAATCACGTGGACAAAAATGTTCATGTTATCCCCTCAGGGAGGGAAAAGATGCTGAGTGCAAGCGGTTCACCCATCCAGCTGCCTGCATATTTACCCGTTCGTAACACACGGGACGAAACTGGATCAACCCGCAGATTGTGAAATCTCGCAAAGGTATTGGGTGTCGCCAAGCCTGCTGCTCAACAGATGTCTGTTAGAGCGGTGCCATTTGCCTGGGCCCAGGAGGAAGCCGCACTCCTAGTGTAGTGCACTCGTACTCCCAGGGGGCATTGTGCGCCCTGGGCCTGGTATGTAAAAGCAATGGCATCCACAATCCAGTGGGCAAAAACTTCCCAGGGGCGTTCTCTGCACTTATCTGTGCGAGAAGGTAGAAACCGCTGTAAAACGCGCCATATATCCAACAGCCTAGCACTCATAGAAGTGAAAGGAATGCCAGTGGAACAGCTTTCATACTGATTGGCTCTGAAGAACAAAACTGAATGAGTGAATGCAAGCCGGCTCATTTTATACCCATATGTCCAGGGGAGTGGCATGCAAATTCCAATAGCCAATTTTCATTGGCCTTTTCTCAAATATCAGAGGTGATTGGGGCTCCCAAGTTCGACCCCTAGTGTCACTACATCGACACAACTTCAAGTGAGTGACAGATAGGGAACAAAATGTTAATCTGCTAATAATTTTAGCAATGCACCATAATAAAACCATGAAACTGTAACACCAAGGTATTTTTTGTGATGGTTATCATACAGTGAAAATCTCATACCGTTACACCACTTTTGCACACAATTAAAATAATAAAATCATAAGAAAAGCAGAGCACAGTATGCAAGGAAAAGGTCTCAAACATTTAAATGTGGTATGTAATGAGACTGCTACATTGTTGTCACATGACCTCATCATCAGCGAGTGGTGTCCAGTTATCATCTCAGAAATAAATATGTTTTAAGCCATATGGTAGTATGCTTTATATATAATTTTAAAAAGAAGATAATGAGTGAACAATAGTTTAATTTTGACCAAAAGAATCCTGTGAAATAGAAAGTCAAGTCAAGTATATTGCATTGTGTGAAACAGACATTTTAGAAATGTAGTAGGTCATCCAGGTATTCCATGCATTCTGAAAATTTGCATACAATGCACAGTAAACATTCTGCATATTACTTTAAATATTACTTACTTTTCATACCAAGTGTCTTCAATCAATCTTGTAAAATACAGAAGGACAAGAAGAACAGAGGAACAAAGTCACAGAAACGAGTGTGGTTATGATTGACACCTTCAGAGAGATGATGGCAAGATGACACATGAGCTGTGTATGGAACCGAAGGCACCTCTAATGGACACTGATTTCAGACAGCCTTCAAATACACCCTAATGTTACATCTGATCTAGAACAAATGAAGTGAGCATTATACATAACCAAGCAAATATTTCATGAATATGATACATATTTTACAAGAGAAATGGTGTCATAAGTTGAATAAATAAATTGTATAAATATATATATATATATATTACAGGCTGTGAAGTAAACATCAATGCTGCCTTAAGAAATCTATCATCTTATTAGACCAGTGTGACAAACATTGGATTTGTCTGTGTCTTCCTCCCTCAAAATAAAACATCAGTTTTCAGATTTCAGGTCGTTTAGACACACACACACACACACACACACACATATATATATATATATATATATATATATATATATATATATATATATATATATATTCATCAAAATGACAGAGGGTGAGAAAGAAACAGTAAAGGAAGACAGATGAGAAAATGAGAGCAAGATTACAGAAGCCACATATTAAGTGTTAAAGGAACAGTGATCTGAATGTCGTATGGCTGTGTGTGTGTGAGGTGCAGCTGAGGCATTGTAATAGTTGGTGTAATTGTATGATGACAGTGTGTCTGTCTGTTCTGAGCTCTCCTGGGTATTGTGATCATCTCTGACAGGTAAAGCTTCTCCACCGGCAAACAGCTTCATCTTAGAGCACCACTTATTTCTCCATATAAACACACACACAGTCACCAACTGAGCAAAGTATTCACAATGAATATACACAACGAAAATTGTAAGGAAATCCAAGCAACTTGAGCTCTCTTAACATCAGCATAACTGCAAAACAGTTGGAGAACATCGAGAAGAAAACATTTTTCTTGAGACACAGAGGACACTAATGCACATCACATGCACCAAATAGCGCTTTAAAAAAATGATATAAAAATTTTGCAGAATTTGAACTGATCAAACGTGCTCTCCAACTCATCGGAAACGCTGATTCATTTTAGTGAGATTTGTTCATATGCTTCACGTATATGAAGCAAGGGCATAGGTTTGGTTTAAAAGTTAGTAGGGACATATAGCGAGGAGGATAATATTACGAATGTAGGTATTAAGAAAATGCAAGAACAATGGTTATATAGCCAAATAAAATTTATTTCATTATATAACAAGTCTATTAGTATTCTGAAGAATAAACTGGTTTAGAAATGACCACTAGGACTGCACGATATGGAGGAAAAAATTTATATGCGATAAATTTGTAGGATTATCCAGGAACAAAGCCATCAAATGAACACAACAACAACAACAACACATAGAGAGTCATCAAACTTATCCAATGGCGCCTTAATTGCTATTACAACCATCTCTGCAAAGAGGCCCCTGGGTGCAGGGGTCACAAGCAATAAAAGACAGAGAACACACTCCCTGGAATTCCCAAGAAAGACTCAGAACACACTGTTTTGTCCTTCGAATAAACCAGTTTGCTACACTTAGACTCATCAGATCATGAGTTGTGATTATTATCCTGCAAACAGAGCTAAAACAGGTTTTCTTTGAAAGGTTTCCTTGTGAGATCCTCATTCCAGTACTTGTGATTTAACCCTATAAAATATACACGATACCTAGCCTTGATAGATAATTCTGAAAATGTCTATGACCTGTGATTTATACAAATTAATGATTATAGCCTGATGTTCCTTTTTAAAATATGTCTAACTAACAAATCAATGATTATAATCTATAAATCAATGATTTATAATCAACTGGATATTATACCCCAACAATCAGGTTTTTCATAACATGTAATGTTTTATCCATGTTGTATGATTTGTAACCAGGGATTTTCATGTTTTGTTACTTACACATATAATAATCATGAAAGAATGTCATATATAGTATGTAAACGATTGCTTTACGTAGAGAATGTTGATGACAATGAATGTCATGTCTCTTGTACTATTTTAAGATATAAAAGTTCATGATTAAACATGCACTATTTTTGAGCAGGAGTTTGTAAGAATCCTCAACTCATAAATCAACTTTTGAAAAGGACAGCCCAGTCGACCATGTGACTCTGGAATGTCACTTCTGATTGGCTCAGGACAACTTTGAAGTGTGGCCAATTTCAGTTCAAAACTTTCCTACACAAGGACGAACCCCCTCTTATCTTCTCTTCTGCTGAACTTTTCTCTAGCAACGCTTGTTTTTGGAACCACAACTTGCTGCTTCCAGATGCTCCATGACATATAGTGTCCAAGGGAAACTTGGGACACACAAAGTCCAGAGGAAGCCTCTCACTCTCTGTTCTACGGTTCACACACCCAACGGGAATCGCGAGTCCTCCTTGCTGAAGGCCTCGCTTCAACCAGACAATAAATATCCGTGATCATAACAGAATCCAATGAACTTTCGACAAAGATCCAAAGAACCAAGCAACACAAAGAACGTAACGCAAGGAAACGAAATGACATGCAAGTACATCTCCAAGACTTTTGCTCAAAGTGCTGGTGTATTAGTTAACACTTTGTGTTTTCCGATTGCAAATAGATTTAGACTCAGAGAAGGATAATTGGTTCTTAAGGCATTTTCAGCAGACACCATAACGTTCATTTTGTCTCTATTGATCATTTACTTCACATTCTGTCACTACTCACAAACCTGTTTCATGTTGTATGTGTAAGACTAGTTTTCTGTTTAGAAAAGCGATAAACTTCGTCAGAATTCAAAGATAATTTGACTGTGGTATATTTTGATAAATAATCTCATCCCTGTTTTTAAAATATTTAGCTTCAAAGCTATACCTAATACGTAATACATGTAATATTATTTTCATGTTTATTATGTTGGCTCCTGTTTTTCATGTCTCTTATTTTGAAAAGTTCATGTCATGTTTTGTTCCTGTTTCCTTGTCATGTGATCTTCCTGTTTCCCCCCATGTTCATGTGTCTTGTTTTCATTGGTTCGTCATTACCGCCACCGAGCCAGAGTTCCACGTCATGGCCGCCGCCAAGCCAGATGTACACGACCACGGAGGTCGTTTCCCAGTTATCCATGGATCCACCTTCCATGACCTTGCCCCACGTCATCGCAGCCAAGCCAGAGTCAGCTCCAGGCCACGTTGCAGCCAAGCCAGAGTCAGCTCCATGCCACGTCGCAGCCAAGCCAGAGTCAGCTCCAGGCCACGTCGCAGCCAAGCCAGAGTCAGCTCCAGGCCACGTCGCAGCCAAGCCAGAGTCAGCTCCATGCCACGTCGCAGCCAAGCCAGAGTCAGCTCCGTGCCACGTCGCAGCCAAGCCAGAGTCAGCTCCATGCCACGTCGCAGCCGAGACTCAGCCTGCTCCATGCCACGTCACAGCCGAGACTCAGCCTGCTCCATGCCACGTCACAGCCGAGCCTCAGAATAATATTACTCCAATAAGTGAATTAATAATTCCCTTATTAAAGCTAGTTCCTTACAATAGAAATTGTGAGCGGATAAAACGAGACATTGTATTGCGATTTTAATGGTGGAGATTTTTATTCAGAAAAATAATCTAGTTATTTGTCATTTATCTAATTTATAATGGTTGTCGAACACGACTAATTCCATTATATATATTTCCTTACATAATAATGTAGAATAAGGACAGTTTAATTTAATTCCTAGCATACATACTGTTCCTATATAAAATGGTGGAGAATTGCGGCAATTTAATCATACCGTGTACATTTATACAAACAAATTTCCTACATGTAATGGTGGAGGTACACGGGCACTTTAACCCATCCCGTGTACATTTTATAAGCTTGTTGATTAACTTTTTTTTTGTGGGAGACCACAAATTAATCAAGATTGCATAATCAGTGACAAACGCAATTTGGACGTTGCATTTTCACCCCTAACATTAAAGTTTTGCTCCACTAATGGCTAGGGTTAGGCATAGGTTTGAGTTGGGTGGTAGAATTTATAAAACGGCATTTCTCTTCACTGCATTAATCCCTGTATAGCTGAAAACAGCTCGATTCATGTCTTGCTTTTGGCACCCATACGTGAACATCACACCTGGAAAATGGAGCTCACTTGTGCCCATATGCCCAACAATACACACTGCATTGGCCACGGGGGGCAGTGTTATGAATTTTAGTAAGTAAACACAGATTTTAGCTAAAGAAACGTCGACCGTTCTTTCCGATCTCAATGTGAGATCAGTATGGACCATACATGAAGCAGCAATTTTTCACATGCACACTGAGGGGATTTAAGCATTTTCATACATTTCAGTGTGGACAAGCAACCTTTTTAAATTGTCAGTGTGGACTGAGAGCATTTCGAAAATGAAAACGCTGATTTCAAATTTATCTAAATCAATGTGGACACTACCAATGTAGCCTTATTTAGTCTTAATTTTTCTGTTTTATATTATAATGTACACAGCTGAGCGTTTGACATTCAGATGCAACATCATGCTGTATTAAATTAATTTGCAACACGCCAGAGCATAAGCGAACAGCACAGTGGATAAACGCATAAACCTTGTTATACCCCTCCATGCTTGAAGGTAAAAGTGCTCTCTTTCATACTGCGTTGCTGTCTATATATAAACAATAGTATGCACAGAGTGGTACAAAATGCAGTGCGTCTGAATACCTGCAGCGCAGCATCCACTCCCTATCAGTGTATTTCCACAAAAAGACTTTAGATGCTTTCTGTGCTCACACATCAGGACACAATGCTACAAAACGAGAGAGGGGCCCAAAGATCTATTTATCTATTGAAAGCTGTTATTGAGGAGGTGCTAATACATATTTATGGAGACAGGAGGATTTGCAAGTGAATACAAAGGTGTGTGGATTAAAGGTGTGGTAGTGTCCTGTGGTAGGTATACAGTTTATCTGATCTCTCTCTGGGAGAGACACACGCACTACAGCCTTATCTGTACCCACACTCTCAGAGTTTACAATTTGTCGCTTCACTGGAGCTTGAGCAGGGCTTGTTAGAGCAACAAAGAGAGAGAGAGGGGAAGAGTGGCGTCTATGGCAGGCACAGAGCGGCACTCATCTCTCTGGATGGAGCATTTCCGTTCCTGATAACGGCGAGATTGCATGGCGGCAGAATACAGCAAAATACTGACAGATCTTGTGCTACTAAACTGACCAGCAACATGGAGAGGTTATACTTCAAACAGACATGAAAACACCTTTTCTTTGCTGTGGTCTAATTTCAGAGAGGTCATCACATATGAATGTCTGCTTGAAAAGGTCAAGTCAGATATCACATTGTCACCAATTTAGTGGCAGATGGACATAGAGGACATTCCGAAACTATAATATCGTCTGAAGAGTTCTAATACAACTGGAGAGAGTTATCAATTAGCATTCCTATTTATCTCAATGGCTGTTGCTGTCCCCTCTCCGCAGTATACAATATATATAGGAAGTATATCATTTAAAATCTGCCATGTTTACTCATGAGCACTCAGTTCCAAATACAGGATTTTTAAGCCAATCACCAGAGCCATAAATGTGAGAAATGAATCTGGAGCCACAGAATAATGAGATCGTGAAGATGACTGATGGCAAGAACACATAGTCCCAAACCCTCAATTTCACACTGCTATTTTTATCTTACTTACATTATAAATATATATATATAGATATATAGATAGATATAGATAGCAGGGGCTAACTGGACCATGTTTACTAGGTCAGTGTTTACCTTATGTACATGACTGTTTTCATCAAGTCCAACGGGAGACAGAGAGTGTTGAGTTAAGAGAATGTCCATGCAGCTGTGAATCCAGAGAGATGATCCGGATTAGAAAGAAATGCTTGCACATCTCCATTGGCAGATGGATGCTGCTTGCATTGCAATGTTTATGCTATAAATATTATTGACATGTGCACAGATTACTGGCATGTCTGATTTAATTAGCCAAAACCAACAAGTGTTTTATTGCTGCTCTCCCCCTTCAACGCTGCTTGACCCTGGCGAAATAAAGCAATGTAACTTGTAAGATTTAACTTTATAGAAAGAAAAATTACATTTTAGCTATGTCAGTTAAAACAGCAGCATTATTTCTTCAAAATATATAAATAGATTTGTTTTGTTTTTTTTGCAGATTTTGCAAGAATCCGAAATTTTTTATCACAAACATGGTGCCGTGGTCTTACATTGATGTCACACTAAAACAGGTCAATAGAATATGTGTAGATGAAGTTACCTTTCACAAACAAGCGCTCAGCGACAAAACTTACAGCTTCTTTTAGCATCCCAGAAAATAACTGAAAGAACCTATCAATGGGCTTCAAAGTTGAGTTAGAAATGCCCAAAAAGCACTGTTTGTTGGGTTAAAACAACCTGTTTCCAAAAGATTATTGGGAGATCTGGGCGTCTCTAAATTTCCATCTGGATAGGTGGATCAGGACAAACTTAGTATTTAAAGAATTATGATATTTTACAGATCACTGTCAGTGTTATTGTATCCAGTGTTGAGTGAAATATGATTACAAGGTACTTGTTACTGCAGTCTAATTACTTTTTAAGTAAAAAAAAAAACATATTGTGTAATAAATCAGATTACAGTTACTGACTTTAAGTTACTTTTAAGTACATTACTTGGGTCACACATTTCTTAAGTACTTTTAATAATGTAGAATGCAGTTAAAACTTTAATTATCTTTATGCAGATCTGTTTGTGTTTCTGTGACAGCTGAATGGCACCATAACAAGTCAGCAAGTGAGAAACATGTGAGGTTGTGTGTATGAATTGTGTGTGACATAGACACAATTTTTATATTTGTTGAGCTGAAAAAAAACTTTTCTGTGAAGTAAAAGTCAAGTGCTTTAGAATGTAACTTGAAAGTGAAGTAATTAGTAATGTGATTACGTTTCAATGAAGTAATCAGTAAAGTAATTTCATTACAATTTTAGGGCAGCCATTTATAAAAAACTTAGCCAACACTGATCGCATCTGATGTAATGAAACCACTGATATATATATAGAACTGGATCGCTGATGCAACGGTAAACTGCCAGCAGGAGGGGAAGCCACCTGAAGTGTTTGAGCGGCCATCTGTGTATGCCTAAACTCTCATAGAGTTTCATGACTGACAGGCGAAAACACACCCGTTTCACCATTTCCAGTCTGCGGATACAACAGTTGCATTTCGCTCTCTAGTGAAAATCATGTTTAATTTTTAATTAGCTTGTTCTGGATAATATTCATTATGAGGGAGAATATATATGCGGATTGTGATGTCAGAGCATTCACCTGCTCTGGGTTTAGTCTGTCAGTGCAGCACAATGATCACCAAAGGAAGCTGGGAAACTGTCAACAAGTTGTAATGTAAGTAGAAAAAGCTGAAATATCTGCTTGTTTAGGGTGACAATACATCCTTACCCCTGAAATGGTCACGCATGATACATGTAATAAATACGTGTTCGTTTACCATTTAAACCTAGCGGATCAGTTTAATTTGAACCAACATTGCTTGCCACCTTCTCTGCATGTGCGTGATAGAGGGAGAGAGAGAGAGAGAATGTGCTTTTTGTTACGTTGTTGCTGCTGGCAATGACGAAGAAATGAGGAAACCAAGTGCAATTTATTTACATAAGTGATCTCCAAAACGTGAATCTAAACCATAACAAACATAAACTTGACTAGACTAAGACATAAACATAAACTTGACTAGACTAAGACATAAACATAAACTTGACTTGACGTAACATGGCATGACTAGACTATGAACCAACATTATATCAACAATACCTGGCAATGGACAAAGGAAAACATAAGGCTTAATTACTTGGACATGGGTTAAAACAATGACAAGAGAACCAATGAACAGGCAGAACTGATAACAAGACAATAACCTAATGAAAACAAGACACAAGAACATGGAGGGAAACAGGAATCACATGACCAGGGAACACATGAACGAAACAAGAAATAAACATTTCAAAATAAAAGACATGAAAAACATAAATCAACAAAATACACGTGACATATCCCCCCCACTAAGGGACGGCTCCCGACGCCCCACCACATTAACAAAACACATAAAACATAACATCATTTTCAAAGTTCATTAGGGAGCTGGAGGGGGGTCTTGAGGCATGGGTTTGCAGGGTGTGGAGTATGGGATCAGGGCAGAGCCTGTGAGGGGTGGAGCCATGAGAGGCTCGAGGGGCAGAGCCATGGTGGAGTCTAGGGCTCGGAGGATTCAGGTGGGGTCGGAGGGTTGAAAGTTCCCCTTGCCTGCTCAGGAGAACTAAGGGAGGGTACAAGTCGGGAACCATCTCCAGGTCCAACTGCTCAGATGTGGCCATGACATGGAATGGAGCAGACTCAGGCATGGAGCAGACTCGGGTGTGGCTGTGACATGGCATGGAGCAGGCTGAGGTGTGCCTATGACATGGCGTGGAGCAGACTCGGCCATGTTTGTGACATGGCATGGAGCAGGCTGAGGCGTTGCTGTGACAACGCATGGAGCAGACTCAGGGTTTGGAGCAAAAGATGGCGCTAACTTGGCGGCCACGACGTGAAACACTGGTTTGACGGCCATGATGTGGAACTCTGGCTCGGCGGCTATGACGTGAAACATGGGGTGCTTGTACGTCGTCCACCTCCCCCACAGTGAATGGTGAACCACACATTAGAAGGACAAGGTCGATATACTGAGTCAGGCTGTATGTGCTCCAACCGTCAGGCATCAAAAAGGAAGCTGGCTCACTAAGACCTGCCCAGAAAATGTCCTTGAGGGCTACCTCATTAAAGTCCGCCCGGCAGGCCAGAGCGCAGAGGTCCTCCAGGGGACAATTCCCCTGACGTAGCCGTATGAGCTGAACTGCTGGGTTCATGGTTAGGTCAAGTATTTCTGTAATGTTGTTGCTGCTGTCAATGACGAAGAAACCCAAGTGCAATTTATTTACATAAGAGATCTCCAAAACGTGAATCTATGCCATAACAAACATAAACATGAACTTGACTAGACTATGACATAAAAATGAACTTGACATTTACATGACATTGACCTGACAAGACAAGACAAGACTATGAACCAACATTACATCAACAATACCTGACAATGGACAGAGGAAAACTTAAATACTTGGACATGGGGTAAAACAATGACGATAACAATATAACAAGACAATAAACCAATGAAAACAAGACACAAGAACATGGAGGGAACAGGAATCACATGACCAGGGAACACATGACATGAAACACCAACTAAGGTTTTTAAAATAAAAGACATGAAAAATATAAATTAACAAAATACACGACACTCTTATTCAAGTGACTGCAAGAAAAAGGCATTTTTTGATGAAAATATAAAACAAGTAACTGAACAAACACTTTGATAGTCACAATAAATATGTCTGAATATGTCTGTTGGTATCTTACCTCAGTTTCAGTGAACTTGTTTACATTCAGCTGATCTCTTTGCCGATGAAGTTTGTTTGTGGTGGATACTGTTCGATATAGATAAACTTAACTCAGATTTCAGATATAAAATGAGTGACTGAATGATTAATGTGTACGTGCTGAAATGAGATGATTTCCTATTAAGTAAATAGGGACATTGGAATGTTTGGGCATAGCAATATGGTGGCGCATTGGCTTCACTGTTATGACGTCATCAGCAATCCACTTCTATATATCAATGAATTAAACCCATTTGACCTGAAGCTGCTGTTGGTAGATTGAACTTTTCATGAAGGAATCATACAAAGTCTGATTACAAACAGCTGTTTGTAAATTATAAAGCAAACAACTTAAAGGTGGTGCACATGCATTTAATGTACTCAAGATGTGGAAGTTTAGAGGTGAGATGATGCAGATGTTTAACAGTTCACTCACAAAGCACAGAAGCAGCACAAAGGTCAGTTGTCCTCAAACTCTGGTTTATTTTATATTAAAATTGTAGAGAACTGTGTGAGCTCTCACTGAACTCTCTTCTTCTCCGCTCTGACTATCTCAGGTGCAAGCTGCAGTGCACCGCTGATAAGCCCCGCCCCTTTAACCTATCTCAGCAAGATTGATGGATAAAGGACCAAATAAAACTAATAGAGCAGAACTTTTATTAGTAAGTTAGTGTGTCGACCACATGTAAACCTAGGTACAATTGCAACCAAACGTTTTAACCCTTTGTAGTCAGTACATTTTTAGGTTATATACTTATATAACTATTTAAACAGTTTATAAAATGTGTGTCTGGTCTACACTTGTTCAGTCTAAATTGGCTGTTATTAAAGGAATAGTTCACCCAAAAATTAGAATTCTCTCCTCGTTTACTCACCCTCATGCCATCCCAGATGTGTATGACTTGCTGTCAGCTCAGCTCTGTTGGTCCATGCAATGCAAGTAAATATGAGCCAAAATTTTGAAGCTCCAAAATTCACTTAAGTCAATATAAAAGTAATCCATAAGACTTCACAGATTAAATCAATGTACACAGAAGCGATATAATAGATGTGGGTGAGAAACAGATCAATATTTAAGAACTATAAATTGTCCTCCCTGCTCAGTCAGCCTCCACTCTAAAGCTGTCTAATTTGGAAGGCTGCATGATAGGTAGGACACATCCTTTGAAGGCTGCAGTATACTGAGCCTTTAAACAAGCCTCGTTTAAACAAGACGGCCTTCGTAGGACAAACGGAAACATAACGTAACATGGTTGCTATGACAGCACACCACTCTATAACAAGCGCGAGCGCTTTGAGTGAGAAGGGAACAAAGTCCCTCTTGAAGGGAATGTATGAGGTACATTTTAGGAGAGTTATAATGATGTAAAGAGAAAAGTAAATAGATTTTAAAGGTGGACTTTTAGTCTAATACTCTATTTTATTATATTTATTTGAATTATATATTAATAAAATTATACATATTATATACACTTCACCCATCAACTGAGGTACTTCAACTTTGGAATTAACATTCCTTGCGTTTGAACATCATATTTACATTAGACATTTCCGTTGAAGCAAAGAATTGTGGGTTGTGAGTACCCATGAAGGATACACCTCATGCATCCTCTGAATTTCTGTGAAAAAAGGTCACATTCGAAGGCTGCATTGGAAGTGTCCTACTCGCTTTTCTGAAACGAGACAGCATTGATGACGTATGCAGCCAACAAATGCAACCTCCACAGCCTAACTTTCTCCTTTTCATTCTTCTTCTTGTGTTTTGACAATTCACATTTTTCATGCATATGCCCTCTACTGGGCAAGGAGAAGAATGTCTAACAAAAATGTATTTAAATATTGATCTGTTTTTCACCCACACTTATATCACTTCAGTAGACATGGCTTTAACCACAGGAGTCACATGGATTACTTTTATGCTGCCTTTATGTGCTTTTTGGAGAGTCAAAATGTTGGCACCCATTCACTTGCATTGTATGGACCTACAGAGTTGAAATATTCTTCTAAAATTTTTGTCAAAAGACAGAAATATGACCAAAATAAAAAAAACTGTAATGTACTGAATGCACTGCATGACACACAAGATAAAAGTGTCTTGCAATTTAATGTATTCTTGCAATTTATTTGAAAGTGATTGTTCCTTATCTACTTTAAATAACAACAGAAGAAGAAAGAGTTGGAACATTTTAAATCCAAATTTTACATTGAGATAAGATTGGCAATGTCATTGTTTTATTTGATACACATCAATCATATTATCATTCAGATATCCTCCACATATATTTGATAGTGCATCTTCCAAACTCTTTATTCTTGTAAAGTAAGCATCAAATTAGTTTTTGACTCATCTTGTTTTTTCTCCCCTCCCTCAGTTTATCTCGTCAAGTCTTCTCCTCCGCCCACTCTCGTCTCTCTCCTTGTTTTTCTCCTCCAAATGAACAGCTTGAGAAATAAAGGAGAGGAACTTTACATTGTGCCTGAGAGGGGGGTGAAAATTATGGGCAGTGTCAGATAATTGAGCTTGTCTTAAGAGACGGGCTAATAACAGACACAGACTCAGAAGCCATGTCAGTCTGCAAATGCACTGACAGACTCTCTCTGTTGCTGATGAGCTGCGTAGGGGAAATCGTTCCATGCAAACAGCTTCGTTATTACGATTTGGCAAGTGCCGCGCATGTGTGTACCCAATTCAGCCTGAACTGACAGAATAGGATTGACCGGGACACATTCATGCCCTTTATTCTCTTTATACTCGCCAACAATGCAGATAATTACTGCGGCAAGAAAAACTGAAAATAGAATTTTGCAGTATACAGTTGGAGGAAAACAATGTGGGCGCTGTCACCGGGAGCATTTCTGTGTCGGATGAAATTGGCCCAGTCACTATTTACTCACAGTGGGAGAATGTCTCAATCGTTGACAGCCTCCTACATTTCCTGCACACCTCATGAATGCGAGCGCAGAGACATTAGCAAATTTCTGCCATGCACTCGAACCTTCTACTGCTGCAGCGTCTACAGCTGTTTGACACAAACAGATGCCTCCTGTGATTGTGAGGGAATTGTTCAACATGTCATGATTTCGCAATCAGGGGTGAGACAATACTTGTTTTTTAGTCTCCTCTATGTAGCGTTGCAATGACGAGTTAAATCTGCTCCTAATCAACACGTTGGGTCTATGTCGACTAGTTCTGGATCACTTGACTTCAGTTGCACTTGCTCTGTACATTGCATAGATTAAATGATATAGTGAGAACTATATAGCGATGTCAAATGCAGACAACTGCGTTTCTGGGTTTTTCAGAGCAGCTTTCAGGGGTGGACATGGCCAGTGCCATAGTCATCTGTGGTTTATACTGAAGAAATATATTTGTTCTTTCTGAATTATCGACAGCTGATTCAATAGGTCTTTTGACAGACATGTAACAGGTTGATGAAGAAGTTCACCTGTTCATTGGCTTCATTGTCTGTGCTTTTGTCAGTTGTTTATGTTGTGGAAATAGTGATAAATGTCACATATAAAGGATATGTTTGAGTGAGGTAGTTTAGAAGTCCTTTACAAAAATCTAGAGGTCTGGCAAACTTACTAAAACTTTTCCATTCATTATTTTCACATGCAAATAAGGTTGCGATTTGCTGCAAATTATTGCCCGAAGTTTGCAGCCCTTCACCAGTAGTGGCAAACCTGCAGCAATCCTTTGGTGACAATGGACAATTTGTTGCTACTAACAAACACTTCAATGGCAAAACTGTGGCAATAATGAAGAGTTTAAAGCTCACTTGCATGTAAAAATTATGAGTGGCAAATTTGTGGCATGTTTGCCACAAGGGTTTGCCAGAAATCTCAATTTTTCTAAGAGGTTAGCAAAGTTCATTGTACAGGTGTTCTGCTTTCATTTCACGCAGCTCAAGCGGGACAATTCCAAACATACTATGAGTAAATCAAATTCTTTCAAGATTCTTCATTAAAATAAATAAACAAAAAAGTGCATTGTTAATATCTTGCAAGAATACTTTTTTCTCATAATTTTTTCATCAATAGCATGTTTTCCTTCAAACGGTTTGATTATCATCATGATGCATCTTTTTCATCTCGCCTTCATCATTGTTGACAAAATAAAAAAAACTGTTCGTCAATGAATATTTTGTTGACGAGATTAAAACTGAGTGCATTCCAGCTATGCATCGGTATCGGTATGATACTTTAATACCATAGTAGTTTTTTGAAAGGGCTACACTTCTCAAACAAATTTGATACAATGGCAAAAATATTTGTTTATATCGTTAATGCTCGGAAAAACAAGGATTCGTAAAATAAAAAAATTATAAACCTCCAAACTTGACTTCTAATCAAATCAATGCATGAAAAGTCCAAACAGGGCAAGAGGCCTAAACGAAGCCTGACAGGTTCACCTCACACCAAAGCTACACCTGCTAATGCTGCTCTGCTCTGCTGCTAGTTGCTGTGGGAACTGATGGAAAGTGGTAATGATGGCAGGTCTAACACGGTATAAGAGCAGTAACGCGTGTAAGGGAGGGCAATCATCTTGAACCCACTTCTCCCACGGGAACACGCTAATGTGCTAAGCATCGTGTGCTAATGCGCTACAGTCTGTCTGCTGAACAGCAAACGACCGTCAACACTGAAATCTCGCCCATTTAGAGCCCGGGCTAATGTGAGAGATAAGCCTATAACAGCAGGAGGGAGTCGACGGAACATCTTGCTGAAAATAGATTCAGTCGATCTTGGGGGTTGCGCGTATGCTAGACAAGCGAATTGTGAAAGATGGGCTTTCAGAAGAAAAGTGTTCCTTCATGTAAAACACCCATTCTTCCATCCACTTACTCGCTGGCATTTTCAGTAGTGTGTGAGCGAGAGGGGCCGTCGTTTGGGGTTAGTCCCTTAAAGAGGCCTATTCAGTAATCACAGGTACTCTAAAGATGCGCTTCTGAAAAGAAGAAAGAGTTTTTTGAAGTTTACAATGAAATGCAATGACCTTGTCAGTCAAATGAATCTGTATGTGTCTGTCATCCTTAGACAGATGCCTTCTTGGCGCCACCAGCACGTCGTGTCCCCTGAATGCACTCGTACCGTGAGTACAAATGGGATGGAGATTATTCTGGCCTGCTGGGCGACGCTGAAGGAGCTGATGGCGTTGTGGAAGCACTGAGGAGGCCATCACACATGTTTTCCTTGTGGTAAATATTTGACTGTATTCAAAGCAAGAAATACTTGTGTCCAGATTACAGTCTTCAATCAGTCAGCCAGGGGAAATTATATGTACATCACTCTCCGTATGGATGGTGCAGCCTCCCACGCATTACCTGTGTCAGTGTTGCCAAAGGCAGGATGGGTGATATGAAGCCATTGGCCACCTGCCATTCTAAAGGAAAGGGGTTCATTTTCACTTCCCTCAGTGAATTCTACCAGCATCTGTCACCATGGGGACCCTGTTCTGACCTGATTTGATTCAGAGGTTAATGCACATTTCCACAAAATGGGCAATTCGGCAGCGAGAAATTCTCTCTTTCGTTGAATAGCTTCAGAGGTACTCGCAATTTCTCTGTGATAGGGCAGAGCAAAAAGAATTCAAAGGGACTGAATGGAAATTAAATAAAGAAAATAACTACATACGGACAACATATTGAAGCCATGTCTTAAAGAAAACAGAATGCATACCTTGACTGTTTTCTTATGCAATCCAAAAACATAGAATCATACAATTAACTAATATGAATATGTTTGCCGGCATGATACTATGGTGTTAATGCTTCTGAACAGCTTTCCTCATCATTGGTGACCCCATAGGTCTGGGGTTAGGGGTGGTGGTCAGGGGCTGGGGGTGTCCTCATTGTCAAAACCTCTCACCCCTCCAACCTGTTGATGCCACCCTAGTTGACTGCCTAGTTATCTAAAAATGGCCCTGGTTGCTAGTGTGTAGCTATTTATTTGCTAATGTGTTCTTGTTTTTTTTTTTTTACTAGGCTGTTGCTAGGGTGTTCTTGATGTCAGGGTCCAGCATTTTGGGGGCCCTATGTAGTTTTTCAAAATGATGAATCCCTACCTACAGGTACATCTAACTAAACACACCCAACATCAGTAACGAAGCTTAAACTATGTAAATAAATAAGTCAATTTATTCAAAATTAGGGATGAGGAATGGGAATCGTTAGGAATTTAACGATTCCTGTTCCGATTGCTCTAAACGTTTCTGGTTCCTTAACGGTTACAGTAATGATTCCAATAATTCTTTTAGTGCCTTTGTTTAAAGAATTATTTAGAAATGAGAAAAGAAATTCTTTTTGTATTTACTACCCTCTGCTGTCTGTTACCAGATCATTTCAGATTTCTACAGAGCAGATATAACAAATCAGATATAAATGTAATACAATTAATGTAAAAGGTGTGTTTGCAGACTTTTTAGAGACATAATTACAATCCAATAATATATCCTAAATATATTTTAAATAAACAAATCTAAACCAACAAGAAATGCGATGGTATATTTAATTAATTATACATTGTCATATGAACTACCAGTCAGTAACTGCACTGCTTGATGAAGTCTCACAGGTCATCATAAAATAAACAGTTTAGAATGTTATGTAGCCTAAAGTTGCACTAAAGGCTTGAGCAGTTCTTATTAAATTTTGAGTTGGACATTCATAACTTGAACATCAGCGTAAGATTACTTGTATATTGGACTATAAATGGAAGCGCATATTTTTCACACTGTAGATTCAAAAGAGACGGCTTGAGACTTGTTCGATTGGGAATTAAATACAATGGAAGGGATGAGTGTTTTATGCAGTGGAGTTAGTAGAGGGCAGTGCTGCTGCAAAGATGTGCTGCTTGAAACAATGTCAGAGTATTTCAGGATGGTGTTCCAGCAGCGTTGGTGGAAAATGTCATGCTGGAGAACCTTAGAACCGAAAATTCACAAAGATCATATGATGCACTATTTTTTTTTGGAAACCGGTACTCGGTTTCCAACCCTAGTCCCAATACCAATACTGGTATCGGGTCCAATACCGCGCTCATGTACTAGTATTTGTAAAAATGGTCTGATAACAAAAAATTATACATCTAACATATGAATGTCATTATATAAACATTCAGCCTACAAATTAAAATCACATTAAGTCATAGTGAAATTATTTAACTGCAAAAACTGTGTTTTAATTAGATAAATATATAGTTTGCATGAAATTCAAATGTGAGCGCATGTGAATATGTGGAGATAGTGTTGTGCTGACGCTTCATATCTTTTAAGGCTCCTCTAAGACTTGTATAAGGAAAAAATTGTCATGAGCATCGTGCGCTCTGTTTGTATAATTAATTGTTATATTTTTATTTGATTAAGGTTTTCATGAATGCATTCATTTAAACACCTTTTTGAAGATAAAATTGAAATAAACTGTATTCTCTTTGATATGAGTGTCCCCAGATTTGTTCCCAGAATTAGTGGATGGGGCGGGGATTAATGACTCTATGGGCTTCGACTCTATGCCTTTTTCCCCTGAATCGTATCTCAATGGTAACCACTGGATACTTGTGAATGTCATCATGCACACACCTCACCCTCACCTGTTTATTCTTATCCAATGCCCCGCCTTGCACCAAGCATTGGTGTATAGAGGTTTGAGAACAACCCGAATCCACCAAAGCTTGATGTGTATCCCCTTTTACCTTTACCGGTATCCAATATACCTCCGCCCAATCAGGGGCAGCCTGTGGAGCATCAGGGATCTGGATCAGAGTCCCCACCACCATCACCAGACTTTGATCCTGGCAGTGCCCGGCTTCCCCTTAGTTCTGACAGACCAGCCCTGGCTTTCCTCCCACACTCATGGGGGCCGTCACACCAACCTGGGGAGGAGAACGGAGAGAAACAGGGTGAGTAGAAGAGATGGACAAGGGGAGGGGTTTGTGCGGGGCTCCTCCCCTCTCCCAGGGAGACACTGCTTCGCTGCCTCCTGGAAATGCCGCCATGAAGTCCTCTACCAGCTGAATGGCCACCTCCAATGATGCCGGGTGGTGGCACTGGACCCAATCGGACATTCCTCAGGGAAGCTGGGACACAAACTGCTCCAGTAACACTAGATCTAAGATCCATTTCCGGCAGGCATCCAGGAGCCATTGTGGAAAGGTGAATGGGTGGCTGTGCCTCCCGAAGCTCAGCGATCTGAAGTTCTGGTGATTCTGCTTGGGGCTACGACCAACTTGTTGTTGGATGACTTTCCTCAGGTGTGGTAATCAAGGAGGCTAGCAGCGGGGAGTTGTTGTGCTGCTTGCTGCACCTCCCCAGAGAGCAAGGGAAATAAACGGGCTGCCCACTGTTCAGGAATCCACCTCCATACCTCAGTGGTTTTCTCAAACAGATCGAGGAAGGCCTCTTGGTACTCGTTTGGGCCCATCCTAACCAGGGACATTGGTGGGATCACAGCACCAGCCCCCTCTCTGACGATCAGGCTCCAGAACACCTGCCTGTCCTCCGCTTTTGCTTGTAGTAGGATTTGGAACTGTTATTTCAGCTACTGGTGTAACTCTAAGAGGGCTTGGTGTTGGTCTTGCTGGATGCTGGCGAGGGACTTGATAACTTTGTCAAGTCTTGATAACTTGATAACTTGATAATGGAGGAGTCAGGAGACAACCAAACAAGTTCAAGGTCAGTTTAGTTAATGATAGTCACACACTCGACAGTAAATAACATAAAACTCATAAACTCAATAGAACACTCTAAATCACTGGTCACTCTCTCTCTCATGCCTTCTGGTCACTCTCTCCCGTTCTGATGCTCTGGCGTGCCTTATAAGGTCTCCCTTCACCATCACTATAATGTGCGACAAGTATTAGAGTAATTACAGCACAAATGATGAGCCTAAACTGCTTTCCCTGTCCCGCAGACAGACACATGACCACCGCCCCCAGATCATGGTATGCCATGGGTACACTAGAAAAATCTGCTGGTTCATCCTGAAAAGACACACAAGACTGGACAGGAGAGACAGCAGATTTAAGACAATGGGAGAGACAAAAAGGGCTACAGGCTAGAACAGAATTGCTTAACTGGTCAAAATGTAGATCGTGTGTTTCCAACCAAGGAAACCCCAGTACCACCTGTGAAGAGTGAGAGTGGGCTAGCAAAAAGGAGAGTTGCTCAGTGAGGTTACCAGTGACGAAGGTGAGCGGCTCCATAGAATGGTTGATGATAGTCAGTGGTGAGCCACTAAGGGAGTATGGTATAATGGGTTTGACCGACCTTACCACCGGAAACTGCCACCTGGAAGTCGTGGCAGTATCAATTAAGTTTCCCTCCTCTCTGGAGTTCACCAGTTTGGAAACAGAGTGAATAGTCGATCCATGCTGCTTTTGGGCTGGGAGAACAGGTCGTTATGCAGGGTTTTTGCTCAGAGGAGTTGCACTCGCCAGTAACACCTTCTCTACCGCTGAGAGGGGGTTTTAACCGGACAGTTGGCAATGACATGACCAGGACCAGCACAGTAGAGACAAAGCATCTCAGACATGCGGCACTACCTCTCTCTCCTTGATAAGCGTGTCATAACGATCTGCATGGGTTCTGCTTCGATTAGTTGTTCTGAGACCCCCGTGCCACAAGAGTAGGAGAATGGTAACAGTCAGCCAGCGTGGGAGGTGAGGCACTTGTCAACCCTGATGGCCAGAGTGACAAGGTTGTCAAAACAGGAAGGAAATTCCAGAGCGTGAATCTCATCACAGATTATGTCTGACAAGCCCTCCAGGAACCGACTCCAATCGACTGCAGCGTGGAGAAGGGTGGTGTGTTTGTAGGCTTGTGTGTGTTGTGGTTGTGTGCAGAGCAGTTCTGGTGCAAAGAGATATCACTGAGGAGAACTCAGGAGAAGCGTCAAAGGAGGCGAAGCAACAGGCAGGATGGTAACCACAAACCCGGCGCACACAGCACAGACTGGTAACCAATACATAGAGCATGTTACAGGGTATACTAGGACAGAGGGAGAGAGTGGTAAGCAACAGGATTCAAACAAACAATCGAGCGACGAACACAAAAGTGAGGTAAATATAGTTAGGGAACTAATGGCGATCAGGTGCCTCTCGCTCACAGCAAGCTGGAATGATCAGCGTTACCATGGAAACAATCAAGGCATGCTGATTACATGAGCCAGCGACACATGAACCAAACAGAGAGGACATGTGATGACAAACTGGAACAAACCAGCAGACTCACTGAGACTGTGACAAAAGGGGGATTTGAACTCCTATTGCCCTCAGTCAAATGCACATATTTAAATCTTTATTCTGTTTCTTAAATGAATATATAATATTTTTCTGTAGTTTTGCAAGGTTCCATCAAACTATTGGCATGCATATAGCCATGTGTCTGGCCAGTGCTTTTTACAATTAGTGCAAATAAAAAATTGTCCATACTTATCCCACAGCTGGGGGGCCCCTAGTGGTCACAGGGCCCTATGCAGCCGCTTATGTTGCTTATGAGGTAGGGCTGGCACTGGTCAGAGTATTGCAATGCATTTGTTAAGGTGTGCTATGTATTTGCTTGGGCTGTGGGGTCCCTCATTCAAAGTAAGTCTATTTTTTCTAGAGTTTGTCCACTAGGAGAAAATCATAAGTCTGGTCTACTAGAAAAGTAATAGCACATCTTTCCTCAATATGCCAGGAATGATTCATTTCCATAGCACCTCGTGGGATGAGACACATACCAAAGTTTAATGCTTACGAATATGGGTTTGTTAGAAAGAAAGTATTCCCAAATCTGACCGCACTTATCCGAATATATATTCAACCCACACTCCCAAAAACAAAGACTCAAGATTCAGACATTCAAAGGATTGCTTAAACAACTCTTAAACAAACAATGATGACAAAGAATAAACTATTTAAATTTTCCTCCCTGGAAGAGTAGAGTGATACAAAACCTGTAATTTCCTCTGAAACAAGAGAGCACCTAATTAGACCCTGTGAATAGAACACATCTCTTGGCCAGAGCAAAACACATCAAGCAATTGCAGTTCAGGGTGTTTGCGTACGTTTTCCCCCTCCCTCCTTTTACAATTCCACATCTCTCAATCTCGTGTCCACCCAAACACCTCAGTTTAATGCAGATTATAAATAATAGCAAGAAACTTCCAGGCAAAAACCATCCAATGCAAAGCATTGCAGGACTGCAGGGGTGCCGTTTGCATAATACCCACCTTGCATCAACCTCCACAGGTACCCCACCACCTTGAGAATGTCGCCCTAAACACACACACTCAATAACTCAGACCACTGCTAAAGTGCTATTCTCAAACTCTCTCACACACACACACACACACACACACACACACACACACACACACACACACACACACACACACCTTGAGCCCTTGCTGGCTCTGTAAAAGGAGGTCACATAATTGTCTCTGCTTTGGAAAAAGAAGGGGGGGGAAAAAAAATCACAGACCTACTGCAAAATTGTCCATACATCAGTACCAATATCAGGTTATTGAGTTGGTGCATGCTGTGTGTACTAGCCTGCAGTAAACGATCTGCTTCAGCATACGCCAGTTCTGCAGTTGATCAAGGACATGGGTGTGTGGTGAATGCAGAGAGCAATCAGTCTCTAAAGACACTTAGAGGAGAATCAAACTCTTAAACTCTGTTATCCACCTTTTCTCTGAGTCCCGTGATTCTTAGCAAGAAATGTGGGCATTACTTCCGTTGTCAAGTAAACACAACTGTTGTTGCAGCGTACATCCATTCATTCTTTCGTTTCGGTGCTGGATTTCACGGAGAACATTTATGATTTAGGAAGGCTGTTCCATGATGTACAGAGCTAAACGGGGGAGATGCTTATTTAAAAATGGAGGCTATGCGCAACAGTGAAAGCTGTCAGTGTAGCAGCGCATGTTGACACAAAAACTGTCCAAGCGCATATTGTCCTTCTCTTCTTCTCATTCAAAGGAATCTGAGGAACGAGCAGTCGCTTATTTATTTATTCATTTGTTCTCTGAACACATGGGAAGGAAAGATGGCTTTATTCACAATATTTTTATTTTATTTATTTTTTTTTTTATTTTTTTTTGCAATATTACAATTTTTCACACTAATTACATTTGCAACTTGGATGGAAATGTAGCTATTAAGACTTGAGCATGGTGTCTTTTGACTCTGGCCAGTAAGTAACTGTAACAGGAGCCAGCTAGTTCATGATAGATGAGCGGTATGTGTAAGCCTTACTTCCCTGGCCTCAAGAGGCGCACTAGCGACTGAACCTAGAGGCTGTAGCCTTTAGTCTCCACGTTAGTGTGCCTGCCTCCCATGAGGTACTGCCCAGAGCACGTCGAGCATGACCACATATATAACCATCTAGCAGCCATTTAGTAATGCCCTAGCAACACCCTAGTAACCACCCAAACACACTGGCAT
The DNA here is from genome assembly GCA_032164185.1 of Moxostoma hubbsi. NCBI lineage: Eukaryota > Metazoa > Chordata > Actinopteri > Cypriniformes > Catostomidae > Moxostoma > Moxostoma hubbsi. The sequence continues at coordinate 43,203,216 of JAVLUX010000011.1, read as the reverse complement.
TGCATAAACAAACAAGTAAATGTTTACAAATAAGTAAATTTTTTAAAAACTGTTTTTTATTTAGCTTAAAAGCTAACAGATATGAACTAAACAACCACAAAACTACAATTTTGATTTAACAGGGTCTTTAAGTCAGAGTCACTTCTGAATATGCTTTACTATACACTGAAAACAGATGTACTACAGTTCTGTTTAACTTTCCTTTTCTTAAAATATTTTTAGGTATCAGATCAGGATGTTCATCTCTGTACATGTAGCAGGGATTCTCATAGCAAGTGTGAATACACTGTACATTTGGTCTACATATCAACACATTTAACAGAGCTGAGAGACACTATGGATAAAATCATGTGTGAATAGCACAAAGTGGCTGAATGAAACACAGAGCACATGGCACATGAATGCAGCTCTCAAAATGATTCTTAAGACCCTCCTCGCAAAGTTGTTGCTCTTTCAGGCTGATTGAATAGTGGCCATTTTGGGAAATTACTGCCTCATATTTAACCACCTCAAAAGCGTCTGAAAGGAAGAGAGAGCGTGTGCGAGAGAGAGGCAGTTAGACTAAATGGGAGAGACTGAGATGAAACCTCAGGCTTTTTGAAATGTGCTATATCCTGAGGTAAATATAATAAAATAAACCATTTCTACCAACTGTTCTCATTATGGTCCTGTTTCAGAGAATACCTTTCCCTCAAGAATATCAAATTGTGTCACAAAGGCAGCCTTTCTGTTCTTGCAGATATGTCTGCTTTCTGCCGGCCTTCCAAATCTTCAATAATCATATTTATGTATTTTGCACATGAATTGAAATAAGAAAAAGTAGAAGACTGGGTCCAATTACTCTAATTCTAAGTGAGAGGGCCGGCCCAGACCCAACACTTCACAGAGAAGCATTTGGCACTTCAAACCACAAGCAGCCCCAAAGATGAAAGAGAATGCTTGAAATTGCACCCAGTCTCATGCACCACACACTAAATTCATCTGCTGAATTTCTTCATTGCTTTTACTTTTAAACCTACTATATTTTACTGCTAACAGTTCCATGAGCTCAGAACAATACAGGGCCAAGCCTTGTTTTACATAATAACAGTATTATAACACCAGTATTTACACTCCAAGTCTTGTACACACACTTATAAACTACATGATATAAATGTATAGGGGAGACTGGGGCTAGTTGTCACACAACCACCCAACGATACAGTCAATATCTATATCTACATACCTTAAAGTTGTGACTACAAAAATCCTTGTAACAGTTATTTTCATAAAGAATTTTATTGAACACAGGTTTACCTTTTATGTTAACAGTGTGTTAAACTGCATGGGGTAAGTTGTCACAATGGGAACACATTGTTTATTGACAATGATTTGAGAAGAACATCTTTAAAAAAAAGATTGTGACTTCCACAATATGTCTGTATTCAAAATGCATTACAGGCTATTAAATGGAGTTTCAGCTAAATTTAAACAGTAAAAACAAAAAACAAAACACACACACACACACATTCATGGATTGAATCATACCTCACAGGCCGATCCTTCAAGGTCACCTGGAGAGGAGAGGTGTCCAGGTCACACCAGCTGACCACTGGTGTTCTTCAGGTATCAGTGCTTGGACCCCTCCTCTTCTCGATCTACTCTACATTACTCGGATCTATCATTAATGCACATGGTTTCACCTACCTGCTATGCAGATGAAACGTATCTCCACCTGTCGTTCCAGCCTGATGACCCCAACGTCTCAGCTCATATCTCTGCCTGCCTCTCAGATATCTCAACCTGGATAAACATCACCTTCAGCTCAACCTTGCCAAGACAGAACTTCTCGTGCTTCCAGCCAACCATTTCTGTTGACCACAACCTCAAAGCCCAGAACCTTGGAGTGGTGGTGGATACCACCTTAGCTCCACTGCAAACATCTCAAGACCTTTCCTGTCTGAATATGCTACACAGCTCCTGGTCCAAACTCTGCTCATTTCAAGACTGGATTACTGCAATGCCACATTGGCCGGTCTGCCAGCTAGTACGATTATACCACTGCAGATGGTCCAGAAAGCAGCAGTACGTCTAGTCTTCAACCAGCCAAAGAGAGCTCACGTCACCCCACTCTTGATTTCACTCCACTGACTGCCAGCAGTTGCCTACACCAAATTCAAGGCTTTGACTCTGGCTTTCAGGACAGCCAATGAAACAGCACCCTCCAAATTCAATTCATTCCTCCAGGTCTTTGTACTTTGTGCAGTTAATGAACGAGCAGTGCCTGGGGGTCCCATCACAAAGAGGCACAAAGTCTATTTCACAATCATTCAGTTTCTCTGTTCCTCTATGATGGAATGAGCTTCCAGTCTCCACACGATCTGCTGATGACATCTCAGCATTCAAAAACAGCTGAAAACACATCTGTTCAGTGAGCACTTAACCAGTCCACACTAAATGCACTTACTATTTAATAAAAATAAATAAACAAATAAATAATCCTTGTCTTTCTCTTTCTTCAGTGCCAGCAACTTTACTACCTCAGCCAGTTCGATACTTCATATATGGTTGACTAATTGGTTGTTATGTTCCTCATTTTTAAGTCACTTTTAATGAATAAATGTAAATGAAACATAAAAAATATCAAACAATAGTTTGGGCCTATGGTATAGAAATTATAATAATAAGTGTATAAAATTACAACATATGAAAAGCATATGTGACAACATGCTTAATATCAAGGTGTCTCTTTAATATATATTTTCAAAATATATTATTTAATTTACTGTTCTGAAAAAAAAGAGATCACTGCAAAATGATCAGTTTCTCTGGATTTACTATTAATAGGTATGTATTTTTAAAATTAACATTTTTGCTTTATTCTATAAAGTACTGACAACATTTCTTCCATATAAAAATATTGTCATTAAAGAGCATTTATTTGCAGAAAATGGTCAAAATAACAAAGATGTTGTGTTTTCAGACCTTACATAATGCAAAGAAAACAAGTTCATACACAATACTGTTTTAACATAGGAAGAGCTCAGAAATCAATATTTGGTGGAATAACCCTGATTTTCAATCATAACTTTCATGCATGTTGGCATGATCTCTACCAGTCTTTCACATTGCTGTTGGGTGACTTTTTTTGTGCAAAAATTCAAGTAGCTCGGCTTTGTTTGATGGCTTTTGTCCATCCATCTTCCTCTTGATCACATTCCAGAGGTTTTCAATGGGATTAATTCCCCAACTTTAAAGGATTGTTTTTTCCAGTAGGACAATGCTCCATGCCACACAAGACCCTATCATGACCATCCCAATCTCCAGACCTGAACCCCATTGCAGACCTCTGGAATGTGATCAAGAGGAAGATAAAATTTGGTTCAAGAACCCTTAACATTCTCACAATAATATATAGTATTCATCTATTAGGGATGTTCCTCCTTATGTAAAATGAAGAAACTGAAACAACTTTTTTTCTTCTTGTTCTTTAAACTGTGCTAAATTTGAGAATGTTAAGGGTTCTTGAACTGTAAAGGCGCTACATAAATGTTATTATTATTATTATTACCATCCATCTTCTATAGCTCCTTGTCCACTGAATACAGGGTCGTGGGTAGTGCTGAAGCCTATCCCAGCTGTGAGCCGAAGGCAGCGAAAGACCCTGGAAAGGTGGCCAGTCAATCAGTTATTATTATTATTAAATGATTGATATTATTACTATGAAAGGGCATATATATATATATATATATTATAAGTTATATTTTATTATTAGAAACTATAAATGTAAGAGTAATATTTAAAAATGGTTTAACTGGTTTAAGCCCCGCCCACACCCGGTTCTATCTGAATACAGAAACAGATACAGATAATTTTGTCATATGAAGAGATACAGATACTAATACAGATAATGGCTTTGCTGCACACACCTAATTATATGTATATATATATATATATATATATATATATATATATATATATATATATATATATATATATATATATATATACACACAGTATATATAAAGTTGACTTACATATACATTTATTCATTTGGCAGACACTTTTATCCAAAGTGACTTACAAAAGAGGAATTATACAACATAAGCGATTTATCTAATGGAGACAATAGTCGAAATGTGCTGAATTACAAAGTTTAAATTCATTACTGCCGCTTCCTATTTGCATATTGTGCAGTCTGTCTAGGGCACCAACTCCCAGGGGGGCATCAGAAACTCCACCAGCTGGCCTTACTCACACGTTAAATGTTATATGTTTATAACATCCACCAGCTGGCCTTTGGTCCTAATTCTTCCTAAACACAGGATGAAAAATTTTCGATACCAATTTAGTCATGTTCAAACTAGTCTTCGAATTTTTCACAGACTTGTTCAATATTTATAATAGCTTTGCTAAGCAATAATCCTCACAAAGTTTTCACAGGCAGGGATTATTCTTCAGAAATCAATGGAGGTGTTGTTTTAGAGCTTCAAAACGGAATTTGTCAGTAACAAAATATAACAACCAATGAAACAAGAACAATCATGAGCTGAGAGTTTGATCTCTTTGAGTTGCAGGAAAAGACGGAAGCTTTTATCTGTGTGGTCCAGCAGAAAGAGACCCCTCTCCTCCATCCACACACCAGTGATTTCACTTATCAGGGCTGCAGCGTGGCCAGGGCTCTACAGCAGGGGTTCTATCGATCTCCTCGCCCCACTGCTACTGCAAGAAAATATCGCTTTCCACTCTCTCATCCTTCTATCATAAGAAGCAGCCATCACATAAGGTCAGAGAGAATTCATCCAAACAAAACTCACCTATCAACTTGAACGGCTCATGCTTTTATCTGTCAGCACAAAGTTGAGGGTCCAGGTGAGCAACTTCACTATGATGAAGGCCAGTTAGGCCAGCTGTTCTCAACAGGTGGGCTTGTTCTGATAGGGTCAAAAATGCTAAATGCAATTATAAAACATTCAATTCTCAGAGTTCTTAGACACTTCACTATTTGTATCAATTCGCTTGTTTGAGTTCATGGCATTTCAGACAGACTGTCTGTCTGTGCGTTTCTTTGCAGAACACAATGGTTGATCCTACTTTAGCTTTTTTTTGGAACTGTTTTTATTGGTGGAGCAAGTATGTGCAAAACAACTGGCCATAATGTGTCTTAAATTCAAGGTTCTCTATATCAGCTTCTTGTTTCATTTGTTGCTTAAAAGCAAAATCATACTCACAACCATGCAGGTGTCAATTCAGCAGTGACAGTAGGTTGATAACGTTGCTTAAGGCCCCAGCACACTTACAGAGAAGTTCTTCTTTGTTCAGAAGTAAAAAGAAGTTTGAAACAGCTGAGCAAACATTCAGACACCTGCCATGCTACTGTGTGAGGTGTATAGTGGATCATTTAAATATGAGGATGCCCAAGACTACATGTAAAACGTCAACAAATATGACATTAAAATGTGTTATCAATGACATACATAATTCTTTGAGTAGAATTCACACAAGATCAGTAAAAGAAGCTGTTTTACTCAACGATATACATTATGCAGTAGATAATGTGTAATTTGTCATGTTTACCTTTTACATTTATGGCGCTAATGTGCTAAAACGCTATATGCAGCTATAATATGAAATATTACACTTTGTTATTATTATTGCAAATCTGCATGTATAAAACGTAGTTGCATGTAGTGTTAATGGGGAGAATTCAGACAAAAGAATGATGATAAGAGAGGCATATCTTACTTTGGGCAGATGTGTGAATGGCTTTCGGCTCATGAGTGAAGCAACATAGACAACAGAGTGAATAGAATAGAGTATTTGAGTTGATTTCATTCCTTTTGTAGAATAATTTAACAGCAAAACAAATCGCATGACATGTTCTTGGAAAATGTATCTACACGATCGTTCGTACAGATGTAGGCCATTGTGTTCATGTTGACTGATCAAATATGACTGAATGGGAATCAGCTGTTGGCCTCAAAGTAGGTGGAGCTCCAGGACACACCCACCGATGACATGAACTAATAGCAGCCGGTAAGAAGTTTTCCTGAAAGTTCACCACAGCAAGCTGATACGAACCACCAAAAAAAACTCAAAACATATTTTTTTTGCCAGATTTTGATCTAAATGATGTCACACACATCCTGTCTTTGACTTTATGGGAAGTATGCAGTGGCCTTAAGGTTGTTTATGTACATTCATTCTGTAAAGATAGCTGAATCATTTAACCAAACATTAAAATTCTCTCATCATTTACTCACTCTCATGCATCTCAGTATGTATGTCTTTCCTCTGCTGAACACAAATGAAGATTTAAAGAAGAGTATTTCAGCTCTGTTGGTCCATACAATGCAAGTGAATGGTGAGCAGAACTTAAATTAAGGTCTTCTAATGTAATACGATCACTTTTGTGTGAAAAAAGAAAAATTATTAAGTACTTTTTAACTATAAACCATCACTTCCTTTAGGCTACAGGATAGGGTGGAGATCACGAGGTCTCTGACGTATTCGTGTTGCCATGATACAGACGTAATCTCATGTTCTCCACTCGGTTGAGACATCCAGGATAAGCACACAAATGCACCAATATGAGTAAAGAAACAGATAAATACAGATTTAAACCAAAACCAATCAAGCTACTGTACAGAGTTCCGCCTACTCACTTGTAAACAGCGCTGCTCTTACAAATGTGACGCACGTGCCTTAGTTCTTGCGTGTCTCATGTGCCGATGCGATTATGTCACACGCACATACCTCTGCCGACCGGGAGCTTGATTTAGAGTTAAAAAAGCACTTAAATATTGCTCTTTTTCACACCAAAAGTGACCGTGTTGCTTTAGAAGACATTACTTTAACCACTGGAGTCGTATGGCTGACATTTCAAAAGAGAAATCTCCATCCACTTGCATTTTAAGGACCTACTGAGCTGAGATATTTCTCTTATTTTTCTTCAAATGTGTTCTGCTGAAGAAAGAAAGTCATACACACCTGGGATATCATGAGGATAAGTAAATAATCAGAGTATTTTCATTTTTGGGTTAACTCTCTCTTTAAGGTCTAGTTTGAATGCAACTTTAGGTGAATGTGGATGGTTGAGAATTCTGCATTCATTTGTTGGAAAGGTGAGGTGATAAACCTCTTTCTGGATTCGCTGATCCCCACCTGACTTCAGACGCTCGCAGCACTATTACAATATTCAGATTACTGTGCAATGGAAAATAATTGGACTAATTAACATACAAGTAAATGATGATACCGTTAACACATTTCATTAACTCAAACTGTCATTTCATGTTCATCGTGCTCTCCGTATTGCATTATAATGAACTGAATTAATTAAATTATGCAAATGAAAGGTGGCAAGCAACGGACGGCTCCATATGAACGTTAATAGACTGTTTTCAATGAATCTCTGCAACAAATCAACTCAAATTCAAGAGCATGTGCTCTTTGCTTTGATTCGACAGATAAAACATTTCACTTTTGATTTTGTACAGCAGTGATAAGACAAATAGAGGGCAATTAGTTGATAAGACATTTGCAACACCAGAAACAACGATTTACGATTAAACTTCAAAAGTTGACATGAAATGTCAAGCAGTGTCAGCAGTATCCTGCAGTGTGACATGCTATACTTCATCTAAAACTATTTCATTTGTATTTTATTATAGTATAATCAGGCCTATGATACATGCAGTTTAATACTAATTGAGTAAAGATTGAGATATTTTTACTAATTCATTAGTCACCACAGCACAAAAAGCAAGAGTTATAACATTGATGAATAAAGTAAAAGAAATGAATTATTAGCACCTAAAATACAGTATATATTTTCCCTTTTACAAACGTCTGAGGCCACATTGAAAATCTAAGATTTGAAATGTAATTCATGCATGGAAATAAACATGAATATTTAGATTTTTAATTCCGAGTTTGGATTTTGTTTCGGCTCATCACATACAGTACTTATTCTGAATGGTGGTCAATCTAATTTTTTCAAAAACATATTGTGAAAATCTTTACTAAATTTATACAGTAGATTTTTGCTGTGAGATTATCTGTGCTATGCTAACTCCTTAGCTGTTGGCTACAAAGCTAAATTTTGTTATCACATTTTTATCTTTTATCTTTTGACCCACATGCAACATAAACTAAAGCTTATAGGCTTTTTATTATTATTGTTATTACTATTTTTAAAGGGATGATTTCTTCAACATGTCCAGCCTCAACTTGCTGATTCATCTGAGAATACTTCAACATCATCACACTGAAGAAAACAGCACTGGTCAAAGCAGTTTATTGGGATTTTAAAACAAAGAAATGTTAAACCTTTTTTGAGAATTTTTGAGATTCTGCACTGTTTATAGATAACTAACCAAATAAGTGAATTTGTGACATTAACCATGTTTTAGAAGAAGTTCAGAAGAAACTTTCCATTTTGTATCTTCGTTTTTAAGGCCACATGTGGTGTAATACCAGAGATATGGGGCTCTGGATGTGGCTCCATCCCAGTTTCAATAGTTGAAAACCAAATGTGGGTCACGTGGCAAAAAGCTATAACTTAAGTTGAAACTAGAAATGTACCTTTATTTGCCTTAAATGTATCTTTATCTATGAGATCTTTGCGTGTGGTGTCTAAAGGTTGATTCTGAGTCAATTTGATTTAATTTTTTTTTTTTCTCCACAATTTAGAATTTCCAATTCCCAATGGACTCTAAGACCTCGTGGTGGCATAGTGACTCGCCTCAATCCGGGTGGCGGAGGACAAATCTCAGTCACCTCCGCGTCTGAGACCGTCAATCCGCACATTTTATCCTGTGGCTTGTTGAGTGCGTTACCGTGGAGATGTAGCGTGTGTGGAGGCTTAACGCTATTCTCCACGGCATCAACACACAACTTACCACATGCCCCACAATTGGCCCAGTTGCTAGGGAGATTAGAGTCACATGGGTTAACCTATTCGTGGTCCCTATAATGTGGTTCGCTCTTGGTTGGGCGTCACACATTTTTAATCACACATTTTCAATAACTGTCCAGTAAGTGAAAGTAGGCCTAATATTTGGGGTAAAAAGCCCCCCTGTTGCAGGGGCTAAAGGTCCCTATTAAACACATTGTTTTTTTAAGTGAGGTGAATAGATATTCTGTCTTACATTGACTCATTCAATCATAATAGAGATTAGTTTGAGATGTAATAAAATGCCAAATGTGTTTGAAATGAACAAAACATGATGCACCCTTTAATAAGCATCATCTTAATTTGTCACTTAAAAAAGCATCTTGTTGTCTCAAAATGATTTGCATTAGTTAAGACAGATTGTGCCCTTCAACTATTGCCCGCTATCTACACAATATCACTTAAAACCCCCTATAGGGGCCTTTTACCCCAAGTGTGGTGTAATAGGCTCCTCAACACATTTTTTTTACAAACTGAATTTTAAACAACCTTACATTATTATTTCTTTTCACACAAATTATGTTTCTGAATAAATATTTAATACAAATAAATACATTTTTTTGACATTAACACATTTTGTGACAAGAAAAAATAAGGCAAATTTCCTTACCCTAGGTCTATATCATACTAACTAATAAGAAATTGTAAAAGTAATGTTCATTTTTCAATCCAGCTGATTGCTTACATTTTCCACTGATAATATACTTCTTAAATAAGAAACATAGAAAAGAGAAGCATATTCACTAGTGATCTCAGACTTTTGGACCCCAACATATACATGAATTTTAACCTAAAATATTGATAATGTTCACGGACATGTTATTTGTCAACTACAAATCAGTTCCCAAATTGTTGGATTTTGTTTTCAAAAAAATAACAGCTAAAAACAGACTCTGATCATAAAATTGCTACATAGTTTTAATATACAAGCTCCTCAGAGAGGAAATTGCTGTAAGTGTATTTCTAAATTGAAAATGAAAAAAAGAAAATGCTGTTCACACTTGAACAAGTACAATAAACATGTTTCATATGCAATTTAAGGGGGTAAAACGGTGGGTGGATGCTCTCCGTACCAGCTCACTTTATAAATATTTCAACATTGACAGTCAGTGAAGCTTCTAAAATAATTTGTGATCAGAGCCACAGGAAGTGGTGTGGTGGGAAGGAAATGGTCAGAGATTCAGCTGGACTTCCTCCTCTGGTCCTGTTGCCGCAGTGACATCTACTGGACATAATACACACAAAGGTCACCACATCAGATCACATCCGAGTGGCATCCAGTTAACATGAAAATAACATCACGTAAACAGTTCTTCAAATGAAAATTAATTAGCGATCTTAATTCAATTTTGATTCTCACCACTGGAATTACTTTCGATTACCAACACTTCATTTTAAGAGAGGAAATGTCTGTGAATAAATGTGATTATTCAGTCTGTATTCATGGAACAAATGAATTATGTCAATAACCTTTGTCTCGCTCCAAACCCCCAAAGTTTTCTTCCATTGTACACAAAAGTTATTTTCCTATTAAATATCCATAACATTGTTTAACTTCTCTCTAAGTGAGACTGACATATTTGTTCAAGACCATTTGTGCGATTTTGCCATCTTGTAGTAATCCATACAATTTATAATTTTGTATGCAAGCACGTGTATTAGTGCACTGTACTGCTCTGCACTGAATTACACAGTATATAATGGGGCTAAAGGCACCCCTTAAGGAAATTTGGCTTTTTTTCTGGTTACAAAATGTATCAAGGTATATATTCATGGAGCAACATAATTTAAGTGAAAAGAAAAAATAACAAAATGTTTAGTTTTTTTTAAATGTGTTGAGGAGCCAATTACACCACACTTGGGGTAAAAGGCCCCTATAGGGGGTTTTAAGTGATATTGTGTAGATAGCGGGCAATAGTTGAAGGGCACAATCTGTCTTAACTAATGCAAATCATTTTGAGACAACAAGATGCTTTTTTAAGTGACAAATTAAGATGATGCTTATTAAAGGGTGCATCATGTTTTGTTCATTTCAAACACATTTGGCATTTTATTACATCTCAAACTAATCTCTATTATGATTGAATGAGTCAATGTAAGACAGAATATATCTATTCACCTCACTTAAAAAAACAATGTGTTTAATAGGGACCTTTAGCCCCTGCAACAGGGGGGCTTTTTACCCCAAATATTATCCTTTCACTTACTGGACAGTTATTGATTTTGTTTTTTTTAAATATACATATAATCAATCACCTTGAACAAAATTGAAAATGGCAAATAAGTATTTTGTTTCAAAATAAATATGAATTTCCAGGATATTCAGCTGCATATTAAATACTAGATCAATTTGCGTCAAAATCAAACTTTAGAGATCACATGTAAAGATTTTATGGATTTTCCAGTGTGTAGTGACAAACAGGTTTTTAGGAAAGTGCTGTGATAGTTTTTGTTGCTATTTAGTGTTTGGGAGAAAATAAAATCAATGGAGCCTTCAGCCCCGTTGTACCCTACACAGTAAACGGCACTCTGAGAAGAAGTCAACGGACACACTGAAGATTCATTTTAGTCATTTTAGTGTGAAATAAACAGCTGCCCTCAAAAGTGGGCATTGTACAATAGTCCGAAGATTTCTTAAAAAAAAGAAGAAAAAAAAAAAGACCAAAATAAAAATATAAAAGTGACATTAATGAACAAAATCAAATTACACATCACAAACTAGGAAACGGTAGAACAACCCTTATCAAATCAAAATAGTGTTCATGTCATTTACCTGCTGGGCTTTTTCAAGCTCATGAAATCTGGATAGTGAATGAACCTCTTGGCTAAGCAAAGTATAAAATTGGCAATGATCCTCAACACAGGAGGATAAAGAAAACATTATAATAATTTTAGGAATAAAAGCAAAAATAAATGGAATAATTGTACAGTACCACATGGAAACTTAGCCAACAGAGTACACGGACTGACAGCAAATGAGTGCAACAACAACCTGCAGTGTGTGTGTGTGTGTGAATAATATATATATATATATATATATATATATATATATATATATATATATATATATATATATATATATATATATATATATATATATATATGCATTGGCTTTACAAAATGTTAATTATCAAACTCGAGAGTATAACAATGTGTGACAGGGAATATTTCTCCAATCAGAAGGACAATCTCTCTCTTCGAGATCTCTGATTAAAGGTATCAGAGCCTCTAATTGGCTACGGTAAGCAGATGGAGGAGAGGGAACTCACAAACCTTGACATAAAACCCATGTTATGAACATTGTGAATGAATACCTTCACATCTTCACACATTTATGCAGTAATGTGACTTGAGAATGTCTAAACTAAAACACCTTGAACACAAAAATAAATGGCTCAGCTATTGTCCCACAAAGATTTGGTTGTTTTACAATGGTATATTGGATAACAGGTCCCTGTAGGTTAACATGGGATGTTGACACAACTGAGACTTTTTTGGTCCAGAAACGTGATACTGGTCTACACATTATTGCCCCAAACAAACAGACATAAAGAACCAGTTTTTCTCTCTCTACTTAATCAAAGAGTGTGGATCAAGTTTGATTTGGCAAACTACAAACCAGTTCATTTCATACAAACGATTCTTGACTCTGATTATAGTCCAGTTCTTTAAAAAATAGTGTAGCTGAAAGTATATTTGTTTTTCATAGAAAAGCAGCTGTAGACCCCACCAATCCAGATAACAATGTATATAAATATCATTTTGCTCAAAAAGACTTATTTTGCACCAAATGCATCTTGAAAGATCCGATTGACCATAAGAGGTTTGAGATTATAAGACATAAAATGTTTTTAATTACATGATTGTTTTGTTTTTTTATCTTCCCCAATGGTCAGGCCTGCATGTACCTACACAAAATAAAACTGCATGAAAATAAAATTAGAAATTCACTTTCAATATGGGCCTAAGAAATCAGAGACATTTAAAAGACACAATTGGACACCTTCATCATATGCCTTTGGAATACAATCCATGATTCATATGGCCTAATTTATCCTTTTTGAAAATGAACTTTTATGTTGTTGTTTTTTTTGTGCCTTTTGGAGCTTGACAGGTGCAGAGCTGCATCTACCTTTCTACTTTTATGTTGCCCAGCAAGACAATAGTGTGAATAATCACAGCAGTTTAATTTTTGGTTGAACCATTCTAACATTAGCCACCCATTTCCCACCACTGCTGTATCCTTTATACAACACAATTAAACCCATTTTCAACAAGTACACACGGACACAGCTGCTTAAACACCCACAAAGAACTATAGCTTTTTACACGACAGCATATAATACATTATAAGGCATTTCAGTGTTGTATGTGAAAACAAGAAATAATGCTTCCCCCGTAAAAAGATTAACAAAAACCCCCATAATTCTATATTTGTAAAATATAATTATATATATATATATATATATATATATATATATATATATATATATATATATATATATATATATATATATATATATATATATATATATATGCATGTATGTGTGTATGTGTGTGTATATATATATATATATAAATATATACACATTCACATAAATGTACATATTTACGTAAAAGGAGGGTAAATACGTAAAGGTATAAAAGCAAGGTATATGCATGAGCGTGGAATTGATGTAGTCGAACTAAAGTCTGAGGTTGCTGGAGAAAAGGATATATCATACAGGAACAGGCAGAGCCTTGGCAGTCCAATTGAATGTTCGGTCTTGTTCCAAAGCGGAAGTTCTCCCTGTAAGACTAGCCACAAGAGCTCTCCCTCACTGCAGCCATCACGTGGTCACTCTGTGGCATTCCTGGTGGACACGGAGACTAACTGCAGAGGAATATCAGCTGTGGTGAGCTGGTCCTGTGAGCTGGAGGTGTTGACGGTGGCGTTCACCGTGGCCAGACCCTGCACTGCACCTGGCTGGATGTTGGTGAGGATGAGGGTGGTACCCCCTGCTGTGATGATGCTGTCGGAGGACATGGCCCCGCCCACACTGGCCACCACGGCTCCGCCCCCTCCCTTCTTATTCTGGTGGGTCTTTATGTGTTTGGCCAAGTGATCGCTGCGCATGAATCTCTTCGAACACTCCGAGCACACGAACTTCTTCTCTCCTGAAGACATTCGAAAAAAGAAATGAAAAAAAAAAAAACATTTTAAAAAGAAAAAAAAAAAAAAGTCTAATCTGAGCTGCCGAAAGGGTTCCCAAACTTTCTGACCAATGAATTTCCATGATTTTTCCAGTCATTCGATAAGCATTTTGAAAAATCACTTAATACAGATTGCACCAACTAAGCGCAATTTCTATCTGATGGAATATTTGAGAACTGAGCAGAACAAGCAAAATCTACATTCAGTTGATTCTCATGAAACCAGTCATGAGTGTCCAAGAAACAAACAATTAAGAAATTATGCATTGCACACAGAAAAACCCCATTTTTTAGGACCATGTGTTTTTCAGTTCACACACACACACACACACACACACACACACACACACACACACACACATTACCCCCCAATTCTCATTAGCGCAGCATGAAAAAAAACACGCTCATTTTATTCTCATTACTGTAATGTGAAATATATATATATATATATATATATATATATATATATATATATATATATATATATATATATATATATATATATATATATATATATATATATATATATATAGAGTCAACTACTTAGATATCACAGTAGCACTCCCTTGGTATTGCCTTTCCTTTTCACTGGTTTAAAAACAAAAACAACAGCATCTTTTATAACTGTAAAATAGTTTAAAAAAAATGCTAAACATAATTGAAAACAATGGGAATAGTGAAAGTACAACGTCTGGACTCATTTCGACAATGATAACTGTGGGATAAAATGTGCTTAAGTGTCTGTAACGGTTTAACCATTTGTAAAAAACATTTGTGACAAGCTTTAACTTCCTGGCACATGTCTTGAGATGTTGCATCAATATATCCACATAATTTCCTTCCTCATAATGTCATCTATTTTGTGAAGTGCACCAGTCCCTCCTGCAGCAAAACACTCTCACAACATGATGCTGCCACCCCCATGCTTCACAGTTAGGATGGTGTTCTACGACTTGCAAGCCTCACCCTTTTTCCTCTAAACATAACGATGATCATTATGACCAAACAGTTCAGTTTTTGTTTCATTAGACCAGAGGACATTTCTCCAAAAAGTAAGAACTTTGTCCCCATGTGCACTTGCAAACTGTATTCTGGCTTTTTTATGGCGGTTTCAGAAGCTAATTGTCTAAAGGCATAACATCATTTTCTGGAATATTCCAAGCTGCTTAAAGGCACAGCTAAATTAAATGTATGTAAACTTCTGACCCACTGGAGTTGTGATATAGTCAATTCAAAGTGAAACAATCCATCTGTAAAAAATGTTTGGAAAAATTACTAGTCTTGCACAAAATACTTGTCCTAAACAACTTGCCAAAACTATAGTTTGCTGATATTAAATCTGTGGATCTGTGGATAATTATCAGTCTCTCTGGATTTACTATTTATAGGTATGTGTTTGAGTAAAATGAACATTTGTTTTATTCTATAAAGTCCTGACAACATTTCTCCCAAATTCAAAATAAAAATATTGTCACTTGGAGCATGTATTTGGCACAAAATAAAAAATAAAGCAGCTTGGCATTGTTTGATGGCTTGTGCCAAACATCTTCCTCTTGATAACATTGCAGAGCTTTTCAATGGGGTTCAGGTCTGGAGATTGGGCTGGCCAAGACAAGGCCTTGATCTGGTTGTCCTCAATCCACACCTTGATTGACCTGACTGTATGGCATGGGGCATTGCCCTGATGGAAAAATCAATCATCAGACTTGGGGAATATTGTCAGAGCAGGTTCTGTCAGTATGTTCAGATGGACACCAGAAAAGCGGGTTATTGTGAGAATTTGGCTTACTGTGAGAAAGTGTACACTTTACTCTCATATATGTGCAGCTCGTCAGAAAGCAGCATCCCCGTAGCAACGTAATCCCCGCGACTCTTCTGTAAACAGCAAACATGGCGTCCGAGAAAGACTATGCTAGCTGAGGTAAGGGACATTCCATCACTTAAACTGGTGAATATAAACGTATAGTTTACTGAGCACATGGATATGCTTGTTTTTCCTCAACAAAAACATGAGATACAATATAAACATGCTAACTATTATATGACGAGTGTTTATACTCGTCCTGTACGTTAACATGCATCAGTCTACTTCATTAGCAGTTTCTTTTTCTTCGCTTTGCGTGAGCTTAAATGCTTTCATTCCATTCTTTTTTTGTTTAAATAAATAAAAATACACACACACACACACACACACACACACACACACACACACACACACACACACACACACACAGGATATAAAAAGTCTACACACCCCTGTTAAAATGCCAGGTTTTTGTGATGTAAAATGAGACAAAGATAAATAATGTCCGAATTTTTCCACTTTTAATGTGACCTATAAAATGTAAACAATTCAATTAAAAAACAAACTGAAATCTTTGTTGGGGAAAAATGAAAAACCTTACAATAACCTGGTTGCATAAGTGTGCACACCCTCTTATAACAGAATTAACCAATCACATTGAAACTCATGTTAAATAGAAGTCATTAAACACCTGCCATAATTTAAAGTGACTCTGATTAAATCACAAATAAAGTTCAGATGTTCTAGTAGGATTTTCCTGATATTTTCTTAGTTGCATCTCAGAGTAAAAGCCATGGTCTGCAGAGAGCTTCCAAAGCATCATTGTTGAAAGATATCAGTCAGGAGAAGGGTACAAAAGAATTTCCAAAGCATTAGATATACCATGGAACACAGTGAAGACACAGTCATCAAAAAGTGGAGAATATATGGCACAACAGATCTGGATGTCCCTCCAAAATTTATGATAAGACGAGAAGAAGAGAGGCCTACAGCAACATTAAAGGAACTGCAGGAATTTCTGGCAAGTACTGGCTGTGTGCTACATGTGACAACAATCTCCCATATTCTTCATATGAATGGGCTATGGGGTAAGGTGGCAAGACGGAAGCCTTTTCTCACAAAGAAAAACATCCAAGCCCGGCTAAAGTTTGCAAAAACAAACATCAAGTCTCCCAAAAGCACATGGGAAAATGTGTTATGGTCTGATGAAACCAAGGTTGAACTTTTTGGCCATAATTCCAAAAGGTATGTTTGGTGCAAAAACAACACTGCACATCACCTAAAGAACACCATGCCCACAGTGAAGCATGGTGGTGGCAGCATCATGCTTTGGGGCTGTTTTTCTTCAGCTGGAACCGGGGCCTTAGTCAGGGTGGAGGGAATTATGAACAGTTCCAAAAACCAGGCAATTTTGGAACAAAACCTTCAGGCGTCCGTTAGAAAGCTGAAGAGGAAGTTCACCTTTCAGCACGACAACGACCCAAAGCACACATCCAAAATCCACAAAAGCATGGCTTCACCAGAAGAAGATTAATGTTTTGGAATGGGCCCAGCCAGAGCCCAGACCTGAATCCAATTGAACATCTGTGGGGTGATCTGAAGAGGGCTGTGCACAGGAGATGTCCTCACAATCTGACACATTTGGAGTGCTTTTGCAAAGGAGAGTGGGCAAATATTACTATGTCAAGATGTGCCATGCTAACAGACTCTTACCCAAAAAGACTGAGTGCTGTAATAAAATCAAAAGGTGCTTCAAAGTATTAGTTTA
Organism: Moxostoma hubbsi; assembly: GCA_032164185.1. NCBI lineage: Eukaryota > Metazoa > Chordata > Actinopteri > Cypriniformes > Catostomidae > Moxostoma > Moxostoma hubbsi. The sequence continues at coordinate 43,185,516 of JAVLUX010000011.1, read as the reverse complement.
AGGGTGTGCACACTTATGCAACCAGGTTATTGTGAGTTTTTTTTATTTTTTCCCCCCTCAAAGATTTCAGTTTGTTTTTCACGTTATAGGTCACATTAAAAGGTGGAAAAAGTTCTGACATGATTTATCTTTGTCTCATTCTTTTACGTCACAAGAACCTGGCATTTTAACAGGGCAGTATAGACATTTTATATCCACTGTGTGTGGGTCTAATATAAATATAAATATATATATATATATATATATAACAGGACATGATATAAGCTGGTTTTGATTATAATTAGAAGCTTGTAAATATACTAATACCAAATTATTGATGAATGCCCATCCCTAATCAGATCAACACCAATCCTCCACCTGGTCGTCCAATGGTAAGACGGAGACCTAGAGAGGCCTTCAAGCCAGTGTCTCGCACCCACTGTGAAATTTGGTGGAGGATTGTGATGATCTGGGGGTGCTTCAGCAAGGCTGGAATCGGGAAGATTCATCTTTGTGATGGACGCATTAATCAAGCAATGTACTTGCTTCCTTCTGCTCTGACAATGTTCCCCAACTCTGAGGACTGTTTTTTCCATCAGGACAATGCCCCATGCCACACAGCCAGATCAATCAAGGTGTGGATTGAGGACCACCGGATCAAGACCTTGGTGTGGACGGATGTAGGCTTGCCACAGTGTACGGTGTTAACAGTTTTACTTGTTACAACACAACACCGGGACTAGGGACAACACCGGTGTAAAATTTTATACAGCGTAATGAATAGAATAGTTGCCTAATTAAGTGTTTGTGACCCATGAGAAATTAACCTAAATAACGCACTGAAAGCAGGATATTCTTTACCAACGTATCATATTACACAGGCAGCAAAGTACGTGCACAGATAGAAGACATTTAATTGCAGGTAAAGCATATAATGTGCATGGTGGATAAACTTTAAGACATCTTGGATTCGGAATGACATAAGAAATGCTGTTAGACACACAGACTTGCGCTTGAAGAAACACTATTATATTTTTAAGAACAGATGACAGAAAAGCAGTCAATGCACATATCTGACACGCTGTTTGTTTGGAGGCATACGGTCTCGAGGAACACCTGTATGTAAAGGGTTCTCACTCTTTCTTTGTTTCAGTCTTCTGAATTTTTTTTTGCAAGACTAGTATCGTCTATGAGAATGCTGCAGATGTCCTCAGACCATTTCAGCTCAGATTCAGCGGACCATTTTGAGTTCAGTTTGCTTTATTTCCACAGACCAGCTTGTTGTGAGCACAACTATGCAGGGTCACTTTTTATCCCTATCAGCCACAACATTAAAACCACCTGCCTAATATTGTTTAGGTCCCCCCTCATGCTGCCAAAACAGCAACATCCTGCATCTCAGAATAGCATTTTAAGATGATATTATTCTCACCACAATTGTACAGAGGGGATATCTGAGTTACTGTAGACTTTGTCAGTTTGAACAAGTCTGACCATTCTCTGTTGATCTCTCTCAACAAGATATTTCCATCCACAGAACTGCCCCTCACTGGATGTTTTTGGCACCATTCAGAGTAAACTCTGTGTGAAAATCCCAGAAGTTCAGCAGTTACAGAAATACTCAAACCTGCCACCGACAATCATGCCATGGTCCAAATTATTGAGCTCACATTTTTCCCCATTCTGATAGTTGATATGAACATGAATTAAAGCTCCTGACCCGTATCTGCATGATTTTATGCACTGCTGCCAAAATATTGGCTGATTAGATCATCATAAATGATTGTTGGTGCCTGATGAGCTAGTTTGAGTATGTGATGAGGGGAATAATCATCTCTGAATGCTATTCTGAGACGCGGGTTGACGCTGTTTAGGCAGCACGAGGGAGACCTACACAATATTAGGCAGGTGGTTTTAATGTTGTGGCTGATTGGTGTATTAATTATTATTGTAATTTTTATAAAAATATCTTGAAAATACCCAACCAAGGAGGGAACAAAACAAACGTATTCACACCCATTAAAAATCATTACTCTTCCGTAGCAGCTAAACTTGGTCCTGGGATGAAAGGTAATAAAACACCAACATTAAACCCACAATAAGTGATGTATTTGCCCACCAGCCCATGATGGAGAGAATGCATAGATTAAGTAGGAGAGATGTTACCCTTCACAACTGTTGAAAAGCCATATTTCAAAAAGATGAACACACATTTTAATTGTGCTTAATTTTTTTCAGTTCCATTAGATTTGTTTTGTTAAAATAAATACTTCAAAAATAAAAACTTTAAAAGTTTGAAATCAAGCTGCCTTGCATTACTGTGTAGGCCATTACTTAACTAAAATTACTCCATAGTACCACTTAGCATCCAACCAGCAGTAATACTACTGTTAGTCAGTTTGAATGTGAACACAGCACCAGTGTGAAAATTATGATATTGTGGCAAGTCTAGATGGAGGACCACCCCGTGTCATGGCCAGTCAAATCTCCAGACCTGAAACCCATTGAAAACCTCTGGAATGTGATCAAGAGGAAGATGGATGGACAAAAGCCATCAAACAAAGCCGAGCTACTTGAATTTTTGCACAAAAAATGTCACCCAACAGCAATGTGAAAGACTGGTAGAGATCATGCCAACATGCATGAAAGTTATGATTGAAAATCAGGGTTATTCCACCAAATATTGATTTCTGAGCTCTTCCTATGTTAAAACAGTATTGTGTATGAACTTGTTTTCTTTGCATTATGTAAGGTCTGAAAACACAACATCTTTGTTATTTTGACCATTTGTCATTTTCTGCAAATAAATGCTCTTAATGACAATATTTTTATATGGAAGAAATGTTGTCAGTACTTTCAGGGCTCCAGACTAAAAAAAAAAACGACTTTCAGAGCCATTGGCTCCTAAACTGAAACATTAAGGAGCCAAATGGCTGGTTTTAGTCGCCAAATCACAGAATTGCACGATTTAGATTGCTGTTCAGAAACAAGATAGAAAGCAGAAGGAAGACAGCTGATAAACCATTAATCGCTCTTCACAATCTACATTACAGATAATTACATATAGTATGCATATAGTGGTTTGTTGTCTTCTTTAGCATCAATGTATGTTTGCACCTTGTGTAATTAGTTGTGAACAAGTCCCTCAATTGTCCCAAGTAGGGGTGTCCATGGTTAACCGATTAACCGGTAAAAATTGCATAACCGAGTGAAACATTTTGCTTGGTTAAGTGGCGTCAATGGCGTGCATTGAATTTAGTTGTAATACATTTTTGCACCACCAGAGACTGAATAAACGAGGAGACACTGATTAGCAAGACAACTCAGTGAATGTGCTTTCCATTAAATGAATCACACACACACACAGTAAACAAATCCTTAACAAAAAAACAGGGCTATTCTGGTGGGTGCGGTGACGCGCTCATGTAAGGGTGGCGGCGTGGCGCTGCCAATAAAGCTCCTAAAATCTGTCACAAAGAACCGGCAAAAGTAATGATTATGAATATGTAAAATATAGCAAGGAGATATTTTAATTATTTATTAATAAACAAGTCTTTGTCCGTGTCATTTGCAAAGATGAAGTTGACGATGCTGACTCGCGGTCTTCGCAGTAACGCACCAGAGAGAAATGCACATTTCTTACGGATTACATAAGCAGAGAGCAGTCTGTGTCTGTTTTCTTTAGTTTTGAATTATTTGTGAGGCAAGGCTACCTTATACACTGAGTTTCGGTTCATTTATGAGACGAGCTCCAGTTCACGCGCCGGCGCCTCGCTTCGTGATTATATCGTCTGCTATATTTAATTCTTATTTATTAAATCCAGGCAATTGGTTGATGAAACATTGATTAAAATTAAGACACAATTAATACAAAACGAAATTCACTTTAAAGAAAGGTTTTGTGCTTTCTGTTTGATGTCTCTGTGGAAGTTTTAAAGCATCTTTCAGTGCCGCTTTCAGAGCGCTCACATCCGTAACATTGTGTTTTCCTCGTATGCGAACTGAAATGAATATCAGTTCATGGATTGTGTGTGTAGGCTATAAGAGAGAAAGAGAAAATGCCAGTATTTCATTGAGACTTGAGATTAAATAAACGGCTTAAGTATTGTAGATCTTGTAGTATTAATTTTCACGTGCAGTTACACATTGTCGGTTAAAAACAAGAAAGTGGCTGGTAAAAACATTGAGTGGCTGGTAGATTTTGAAATCCACAGTGGCCGGTGGACAAAAAAGTTAATTTCCATCCCTGGCGCACACTATGGTTAACAGAGTATTAACCGTTAAGGGCCTCGGTTAACGGTTAATGAAAAACTTGAAAACGTGCAGCCCTAGTCCCAAGTGTCAAAAGCTTGATCACATATGTTTTTTTTTTCTCATACATTTTAAAATAATAGTAAAGTCATCAAAACTATGGAATAGCATAAATGGAATTATGGGAATTATGTTGTGACTAAAAATCAAAACTGTGTTATATTTTAGCATCTTCAAAGTAGTCACTCTTTGCTAGAATTTGCAGACATGAACTCTTGACATTTTCTCAAGCATCTTCTTGAGGAATCACCCTGAGATGATTTTTAAACAGTATTGAAGGAGTTCCCATCTATGTTGGGCAAGTATTGGCTGCTTTATTTTTTGGTCCAAGTCATCAATTTCAAAAACTTTTTTTTTTTTAATTACACTGTTCATGCCATTGAAGAGACCGTAAGTCTATCCCTCACAGCTTCATTCATTGTGCATTCAAATTGCTAACCTGAGCTCCTGAGTTCCACCACTCATTTCTTTTCCAGTGATTCATAAAAAAAGATCCCATTCAAAAGTGTCATTTGTTCATGACACTCTCGTGCTGGATTTGTTGTGTGCGGTGCAGCGAGCTCATCAGAAACAGAATGGGCGAAAAGCATGAGACACACAGGCGCTCTAAAGATGTATTAAATAACGCACAAGATGATATCTTACAAAACCACATATGAATGCACACAACCTGACAGTCGACAATGGCGACTAGATTTTAAATCATATTCGCAATATATTTTTGGTCGCAATTTTATCGCAGTCTGGAGCCCTGACTTTGAGTAAAATGAAAAATATGGTTTTATTCCATAAACATACATATAAATAGTAAATCCAGAGAAACTAAAACAAGTGCTATATAGACATAACGCTGCTCAGCAAGGAAGAAGCTAATACACCAAAACTGCTATAAAAAAAAAAAAAACAGTCTACATTTAACAAGTGCACAAGGGGACAAAGAGCTTACTTTTTGGAGGAATTTTTGGTCATGATGACCATTGTTATGTTTAGAGGAAAAAGGGTGAGGCTTGCAAGCCAAAGAACACCATCCCAACCGTGAAGCATGGGGGAGGCAGCATCATGTTGTTGGGTTGTTTTGCTGCAGGAGGGACTGGTGGACTTCACAAAATAGATGGCATCATGAGGAAGGAAATTATGTGGGTATATTGAAGCAACATCTCAAGACATCAGCCAGAAATGAAAGCTGGTCGCAAATGGGTCTTCCAAATGGACAATGACCTCAAGCATACCTCCAAAGTTGTGGCAAAATGACTTAAGAACAACAAAGTCAAGGTGTTGGAGTGGCCATCACAAAGCACTGAGCTCAATCTGAACTGAAACAGAACTGAAAAAGCATGTGTGAGCAAGGAGGCCTGCAAACCTGACACATTTACACCAGTTCTGTCTGAAGGAATGGGCCAAAATTCCAGCAACTTATTGTGAGAAGCTTGTGGAAGGCTACCCAAAATGATTGACCCAAGTTAAACAAGTTAAAGGCAATCAAATCAAATGTTTAGGTTAATTTATGGAAATTATGTTGTGATAAAATATAATTCTATATCAAAGCTGTTATATTTAAACATCTTCAAAATAGTCACCATTTGCCTTGAATGTGCAGAAATGTACTCTTGGTATTTTTTTCAACCAACTTGAGGTATCACACACACACACACACACACATACTTTAAGAATAGCGGCAGTTCAGCGGGCGTCTCACAGAAGTGTTTTGGTTGAGTGCATATAAACAAGAGTGCAGTCGAAAGGCTTCTTTACCACATCTGTGCTGTGTGAGATTAGAATGTTCCTTTTTTTTTTTGTTGTATTTGACCAACAACTGACAGTAAAGTTCATAGTGCTTGAACAAATGTTAACATATACAACTTTTTAATGTATTAATATACTCGATGTTGGAATTAACAAATTAGTAAATTACATAAAAGTGGTGTTTATTGTTAGTTCACGTTAACTGATGTAGTTAACTAACGTTAACAAATGGAACCTTGTTGTAAAGTGTTAACACATTTTTGGGTAAATCACCTCTGAGTGTCCGAGTCAATTCTCACCAGTTGAATTAAAAACAGCTGTTTAATATGGACAAAATGCATTAAATTTTAACAGATAAAATCCTGAGGGAACCTTGCTGCTAAATCAGATATGTTGTATATTTAAAACAGATATGCAAAGATAAAGATAGATAATATGTTTTCATTGCATGTCATTTATTAATTTTATAGTGTTAATATTATTCTAATGTATATTTTTATATACTTATTAAAGTTGACTGATTCTCATGGCAGAGAAAATACCTTGGATACATACATTAGATGAGTTTCTCTTCAGTCTACATTTTTTCTACAAGTCCTTTTGAAATGTGTGCCTTTCTTGCTATATTATGGAGCGTCACAATGTGACGAGACAAAATTAGAATTCTCCAATGTTGCACGCTTGCGATGAAAACAACTTTGTTGATTAAAAACAGGAGCAATAGTTTTAGCGCATCACACACTTACAGAGACGTGGTACAACACCATTCGCATGTCCAATTAACAGGTTTTTACCTGTTCGAATCTAAAGTTCAGTTCAGTGTGCTTTCCCACTCCGCGCACTCACAAGCTACTGAATGCTGCATGAGTGAAGGCGAGAGGGAGAGGCAATAAGAGGAAATTCCCTGCATTTTGAAAGTGAAACACGTGGGAATGATTAAAATTGTGCTCAATCACCGCAATCCCGCCCTATTGAGCTAACATTTGCTATTGAGATTTTAATCAGGCTACTTGTCCGGTCGGGCAAGTAAAATTCTCTTTAACTCACCCGAAATTTCCCCTTGTCCTGGACAACGTTAATGTCGAGCCCTGCTTTACTTTTCAATAACTGCTGAGTGAAATCTGAACATTTACCAGCCAATAGTGAATCATATAATACTGTCGCATAGCACAACATTTAGTTGCATATGCAAGTTATTTACTCGCATTGTAGAGGGTTGCTGCAAAGATTGAAAGATTCTAAGAAAATCGTCATTCCCAAATTCTAAGGCAGTATTACATGCATCCTTTTTAAAGGACACAATCCCAGAGTGCACTGCAACAAACTCTGAGAAAACAAATCCTTCCAAGATGATGGACAAAATTGTCCAGAGATATTTGAATTATTCCATTCATTACTTAAAAGCATGAATGAAGAAGTTCAATCTAATTTAAATAAATTATTTTACACAATTTGTAAGTGATATGTATTTTTTGAGCTTTGAGAGCATCTCATGGTTTGTCAAACTCCATTGGAATTAAATTTGAATCTCTCATGTCGGTCAATTATGAGGTTCCATTTGATTTGGGATGGTGCCTTAGAGGGTAGCTGCCTATGTATGAGGCTACATTTTGAAACAGAGCTAAAGACAGAAAGGTAGTGAGAAAAGTGAGAAACATGCTGTTTGTGCGTGTGTGTAATCGAGTCTACCGGTGTGTGTTCTCCTGTGCCGCTGTAATTCGTCACTGCGTGTGAATCTCTTTCCACAAAACATCCAGGTGCAGACAAAGGGTCTCTCCCCTGAGTGCCAGCGCAGGTGAGCTCGCAAGTGAGACGTCTTTCCATACACCTTACCGCAGCCGGGTATATGACATATGTGCTGTTTCTTCTTGCCCGTGTTTGATCCCCTACAACACAATTTACAATCTACTATTAGAATGCAAGTACATTACACATATCCAGTAACAAAGACATATAGCCACAGGATATCTGTATTACATATAGATACTAGGGCTGTCAATTTAATGTTTTAAAATATTAAACCTGACAAAGTGTCTTAAAAATGCATGCCTAGACCAACAATTAAAAAATAGCAGAGACAGAATGCAAGAATACCTTAAGTCTACCTCAGACTTGATTATAAAATGGATTTCTGTGGACTGTAGCCAGTGATATGCTTAAGTTCAATGATATGGAAATAAATAAGAATATTGTTTTGATTTGTCTATTCAATGATTTACTTATCTGCCCCAATAGTGTCTGTGAATGATCTTCATTTCAGGACTTTTCTCAGTAAATTGTGATGCAGGATTCCTCTAATTAATTAACTGGCACATCATGCCATTACTTCTGTTAATTTTTTTTTAATCAACTGACCCTAATAGATACATTTCAACATATTACAGTACTAAAGTGTCTCTGCAGTTTCATCTCACCTCCCGCCTCCTTCTTTGCAGTTGGGGCAGGTGCATGCGACCCTGCGCAGTCGTTTACCCTCCTGGCTCAAGCCCTCCATCTCCTCCTCCACTAAACGAACACGAAGGTGAGAGAGGTCATTGGCATTCAGCGTAGAGCTACTGTCCAGAGGCCACTCCTCCGAATCAGGCTCCTCCTTAATCTGAATATCTACAGAGTATAGTATGATCAGTGTTACACTAACATAACTGAAGAATTACTGCTGGACTTGTTTCAAAGCAACACAACCTCCCCTGATATTTTCTTTTACTTTTTACACCTGGCTTCAACTGCTTTCACCTCTTACGTTAAAGAGAACATATTCTACACTTTTATATCATTGTATTCTTTCCTCATCAAAAACAGAAGACAATCTTGAGGGTCTCTCTTGTGCATTAGGATCAGTTTAAATCTCAATTCAATTATGATACTGTGACATGTATCTCTGATTACTGAATAAGCTGTTTTGCAGCTTTGTTTCAATAAACTGTCTGAAATGGAGAGGAAGTGTTGCATTGTGAAAATTAAGAGTACATCCACATATTTCAAAAGAGCAATGAAAATCCATGACATTTCCCATTTAAGGACAAGAAGAGCAGTAGACGATTTTATGAGCATGTTATGACCCTCGAGAGCATATGACATCTATTACGATCAGATTTGATCAAAGTCAACATGAAACAGCATTCGCAGCCCATTTCACTTCAATGTTATGGATTTTAGTGTGAAGCATATATATTAGTGCTCGACCTATATATAGCAGAGGCTGATAAATCAGCCAATATTCAGACTTTTTAAATGACCTACATCAGCTGATATTTTTTCCCATTTGGCCGATATTTTTCTTGAGGGCGGTGAGAATTGTCTGCTTGCATGTGAAGCATCAGAGACATGTAAACGACCAGTCACGGTTCGTTTTGTTGTTACATGCCATTGTGTTACTACAATAGACCGGTGAGCAACACAGCGACATTTAAACGGTCCGCATATCAGAGACGCGGCAGATGCGTTTGAGCTCATAATGTTAAAGTGCTCGTCTGTTTCATTCTCCTTCTCTCTCCTCAACAGTTCCCTGTAACTTTTAACTGTCTTGTCTAATGAGAAAAAGGCAATATCAATAGAACTAATATCAAATACAGTCTAAAAATGTGCATATATCTAATTTAAACAGATGTAATAAGTGGGCTGCTGTGGCTCAGGTGGTAGAGCAGGTTCTCAACAAATCACAGGGTAGCGGCTTGATTCCCGGCCCACACAACTCCACATGCCGAAGTGCCTTTGGGCAAGACACTGAACCCCAAGTTGCTCCCAATTGCAGGCTAGCACCTTGCATGGCAGCTCTGCTGTCATTGGTGTGCAAGTGTGTATGTGTGAATGAGACACAGTGTAAAGCGCTTTGTAGAACTGCTAAGTTTAAAAGCACCTTATTTTCACCGTACCTCCGTATACCGTACCTCCGTATACCGTACCTCCGTAGGCAGCATTTTCCTGGTTTTGGACGCAGCCTTGAAGTTGCACTCACGCACTCGTGCGGATCCTTTGTCTGACAGTTTTCCTTGGTCTACAAATCAAGTGCTTTGTAGTACTGCTAAGGTTAAAAGACGCTGATTGATGAAAAGTGAATACCATTACCATTTAATAAACCAAACTCACAACTTCAGCAGAGGAGCACACATACATCTTAAGTATGTATTCTATCAGCCTCTCCTCAATAGTTCCCTGTCACGTTTCTAATAATAAAAGGCAAATATCAATAAAACTTCTATTAAATACCATCTGCAAATTTGCAGATATCATTTAAAAGATGTAATTCACGACCTTCACGAAAATCCGCGCATATTCCATTAGTCAGAATCAAAAACTTCAGGATCAGGATAAAACGTTCCTCTGATTCACAAATCATGACAGTCCGTCTGTAACAAAGGAGGCGATCCAGGCCGTTTAAACTGTCAGAAGAAGGATCCGCACGAGTGCGTGAGTGCAACTTCAAGACAAAATATAATCCTTTTCAAGATACATTTACCTGAGAAGCAACATATAAGATATTTAGACTTGCTTTCAGAGAATGTATCTTGAATATGATTATATTTTGTCTTTACTGCACTGGCAGAAGTATAAACAAGTGAAAAATACACTTGTATGCAATATATATGAGATATATATTGAGACATTCAGATGGTAGAGTCAGAATTTGGCGTAAACAGAATGAGAACATGGATCCATCATGCCTTGTTACCACTGTGCAGGCTGGTGGGGGTGGTGTAATGGTGTGGGGGATCTTTTCTTGGCACACTTTAGGCCCCTTAGTGCCAATTGGGCATCGTTTAAATGCCAAGGCCTACCTGAGCATTGTTTCTGACCATGTCCATCCCTTTATGGCCACCATGTACCCATCCTCTGATGGCTACTTCCAGCAGGATAATGCACCATGTCACAAAGCTCGAATCATTTCAAATTGGTTTCTTGAACATGACAATGAGTTCACTGTACTAAAATGGCCCCCACAGTCACCAGATCTCAACCCAATAGAGCATCTTTGGTATGTGGTGGAACGGGAGCTTCGTGCCCTGGATGTGCATCCCACAAATCTCCATCAACTGCAAGATGCTATCCTATCAATATGGGCCAACATTTCCAAAGAATGCTTTCAGCACCTTGTTGAATCAATGCCACGTAGAATTAAGGCAGTTCTGAAGGCGAAAGGGGGTCACACACAGTATTAGTATGGTGTTCCTAATAATCCTTTAGGTGAGTGTATGTGTGTGTATATATATATATATATATATATATATATATATATATATATATATATATATATATATACACACACACACTACCGTTCAAAAGTTTGGGGTCACTTACTCATTCTTTATTTATTTATTTATTTCACATTTTAGAATAATAGTAGTCAGCAAAACTATGGAATAATAGAAATGGAAATATGGGAATTATTTTGTGACCAAAAAATCCAAAACTATGTAATATTTTAGCATCTTCAAAGTAGTCACCCTTTGCCTAGATTTTGCAGACATGTACTCGTGACATTTTCTCAACCAACTTCTTGAGGAATCACCCCAGGATGCTTTTTAAACAGTATTGAAGGAGTTCCCATCTATGTTGGGCACTTATTGGCTTCTTTTCTTCATATTTTGATCCAAGTCATCCATTTCAAAAACTTTTTTTTTTTTTAGGAAATTTTAGATTTGTAATTAAATAAATGTATATGTTTTGGCAGAATAATATTTTGTCTACAAAGTTAATTTCAAACTTTTAAGCATACACCTTCAGATCAAAAGATTTTTAAGATCATGAGAAACATTTCAGACAAGTGACCCCAAACTTTTGAACGGTAGTGTATATATATATATATATACACACACACACACACACACACACACACACACACACACACATACATACATATACACACACACACACATACATACATACACACATATGCATACACACTGTGGAGTGGAGGGGGGCGGGGCCGGGATGGAATGTTGCACGCCCGGTCCCCAATCGGCCTGATGAGGCGCGCGAGGGATAAAGGCGGCCGGTGACGACGGTTCGAGAGAGAGAGAGCTTAATCACGGACATGTCCGTTGTCCTAGGTGTTTGTTTATGCTTTTGTTTTAAGTTCTTCATTAAAATATTATTTATATTGACTAGCCGGTTCTCGCCTCCTCCTTGCCCATCATAACTCCGCGTTACATTGGTGCCGAAACCCGGGAGGGAGGAGGGATGCCCATCGCAGAGTCCTCGACACTGCCGTCCACCCCGGGGAGCGCCGCTGCCTTCTGCCGGGTGACGGAGTAGCCCGACCTCCCGGATGCGGGAAACGGCCGCTGTCCGCGGGGCGAGTGGGGACTGGATTCCCCGACTGCCTGGAGCGAAGGAGCCGCTGCCGGGGGCGGAGGAGTGCCCTGCCGTCCCTAGAGACGCGGAGGGGTCGAGGGAAGACCGCCGTCTGCGAGGGGAGGAGGGAAGAAACTCCCCGACTGCCCGGAGCGGTAGGGCCGCTGCCAGGGGCCGAGGATTGCCTCCACTCGTCGCCGGGAAAGCGGAGGGGCGTTCGGTCCGCTGGGGGTCGGAGGTTGACTCCGGTTCGCCCGAGAGTGTGAGGGAGCGCTCGAGGACCACGCGATGGTTCATCAGAGAACCGGTGAGTGAGCCTCTCCTCTCTCTCTCTCGCGCGCCGTGTTGGCCTTTTCCCTCGCCTATTTTTTTTTTGTTGTTTTCCCCTCCTGTCTCCTCCCAGGTCGAGGAAAGCGGGGATAACCAGCCGGCAGAGAGGTCGTAAAGCACGCCCCTCCCCAGGGAAAGAGGGGGCGGGGATGTACGTCATGCTGGTGGCCCCCGGTAATGCCGGGAGGAGTGTGGAGTGGAGGGGGGCGGGGCCAAGCTGGAATGTTGCACGCCCGGTCCCCAATCAGCCTGATGAGGTGCGCGAGGGATAAAGGTGGCCGGTGACGACGGTTCGAGAGAGAGAGAGCTTAATCACGGACATGTCCGTTGTCCTATGTGTTTGTTTTAAGTTCTTCATTAAAATATTATTTATATTGACTAGCCGGTTCTCGCCTCCTCCTTGCCCATCATAACTCCGCGTTACACACACACACACACACACACACACACACACACACACACACACACACATATATATAAAAGGGGGGCAGGACTGATTTAATAATTCGGAAATCCATGAAAGTCTGCATCCCCTTCCAGAATGGAGCCAAAACTTCAATCATTATTGGCATAACCCATATTACATTAACTGACAACTTACTGCGTTAATTATTGTAATTTTTAACAATACCTCAATTGCTTTTGGTTCTTGGCACTTGGTTAAAGGTGCAAAATGTAACAATTTTCACCTTTTTTTTGCCAATGTGTGAACGGTTTGTAACGCAACTTAAAAAAAATTGCCCTTGCTGGACTTCCTAGGTTGCCTATTAAAGCCTGTAGACTGATTTCCATGCAAAGGGAGCAGGTCGCTTTTGCTGGGAAAATCCAAAGGATGTGACGTTTATGCGCACTGCCGAGAGCCTTGCCTTAGACAGTAATAGCTTCTCTTCTGCTATTCAACAGTGACAACAAACTGCAACACTAGGTAACATTATCTTAGAGATGGAATCCAAGAATTATCCGGCTCCCAACACAACACCAACACAATCTCAGCCATATGGGATTCAGTAGATAAAGGTTTTTTTGACTTACTCTAAGTGGGAACGTGATCGTGGTTGAGCAATGATAGAGTAGTAGAGTGAACATCGGCAGAACATTTGATTCCTGAAGGGATGTTCGTTCAGTTTTGGGGATCACAACAACACTGAATTGGTGTTCTTCTTATTGGAGAATTAAGCTTACATAACTGCAAAGCATGTGAAATATAGTGCCATAAGGACTGATCTGTGTAATTTGAGCATTCTTCATTGCTTCTAACACTGATAAATTGCATGCTACCTTGCTTCCTAACTTTCAAATAATTTCAACAATCTTCTCTTTATACTAAAAGTCAGGTATACAGGATAAATTTAAGCAAATACGCTGGTTTCTTATTCGTAGTACAACATATGACATACAAAACATACAATAGTGCAACAGAAAACTGTCTGGTATAGTTCAGTAGTATGTAGCTGTGTGTGTGTATCAGTGCTATCAGTGTTAGCTGATAAGTAGTTTTAGTTCATAACTGTGAAATTTTAATTACGCTACCTCATCTGCCAGCATGATGCCGGTGAATCATGTTCAGTCTCTTTGTACGTTACGTCATTGTTTTGGCTGATGCTCGCTCACGTCCCTATGGAGTGTGTGCATGAGTATGAGCAGCAGGTAGCTGGCTGCAGTTCAATAAACGGCCACAGGTGTCAATAATAACAACAAGGGTTTCTGAATCTTAGTCCTTGTTCAGACTGCCACTAAAAATCTTTTTTTTTTGCATATTCGGATTGTTTCCAGGTGAATTTTTGATAGTCTGGACAGCAAAAAAAAACACATGAAATCTGATTTTACCGAATCTGATTCAAACCACATTGGGAGGTGGTTTCAAATACGTTTGAAATCAGATTTTTTTCAGATGCGTCTCAGTTCAGATGCTCTGGCTGCTCAAATTGGATTTCAAATGGTCTTTAGCGTCACAAACACAACAATGATGGCTGTGTCTCTTTTCAAAGTCTGTGTACTAGGTAGGACGCATCCTTTGTAGGCTGCAATATACTGAGCGTCCTCCTTTAAACAAGTCTTGCTTAAATGAGATGACTTTCGTAGGACAAACTGTAATGTAACATGGTTGCTATGACAGTACGCCACTCTTTAACAAGCACGAGTGCTTTGAGTGAGGGAATGTATGAGGTACATTTTAGGAGACTTATAATGATGTAGAGAAAAAAGAAAATAGATTTTATAGGTGTACTTTTAGTCTAATACTTTATTTTAATATATATTAATATAATTATGCATATTATATACTCTGCAACCATCTACTGAGTTACTTCAACTTGGGAATTAACATTACTTGTGTTTGAACATCATATTTACAGGAAAATTGTCGTTATTCATACATTTCCATTGAAGCAAAGAATTGTGGGTTGTGAGTGCCCATGAAGGATACACCACATGCAAACTCCGAATTCCCATGAAAGGTTGCATTCGAAGTGTTACTCGCTTTTCTGAAACGAGACAGCCTTGATGACATATGCAGCCAACAAATGCGACCTCCAGAGGATGCAGCCTTCCAAACGAGACACAACCAATGTATATAAAAAAAAACCTAAAAAATTTTTTAAAAAAATGAAAAAAAAAAAAATGACTGCAGCACAGACCTTCACAATATTTACCAGTCTCCTCTGTCTTTCCATAAGACCAAATTTAGCAAATTTTTCTTGTGCGAAGGAGGAGTTCTGCATTGTGACTGGACAGGGCATTTATTTGGAGATGATGCACCTCGCATCTGATTTGAAAGCATAGTCACGTGGGAACTCCTATAGTCGATACCAAAGCAACCCATGCAGATAGGTTAGTTATGTCTAAACGCGCAAATCTGATATGATCAATTGCAATTAATAGTGTGGACAGTCTGCCAGAAAAAAAATCTGATTTGCCTGCAGTCTGAAAATAGCCAGCAAACCCTGCTGTTGAACACAACATCACCATGCAGCTGGGTTCGACTACAGTAACGCCTTCAAAAACGGTCAGAAATCTAGGGGTAACCATTGATAAACTAAATTTCATGGACCACATCTCAAAGACCGCAAGATCATGTAGATTTACACACTACAACATCAGGAAGATAAGACCCTTGCTATCTGAACATGCCACACAACTGCTTGTTCAGTCACTTAACTAGACTGGACTACTGTAACGCTCTCATTGCAGGCTTTTCTGCATGTGCAATTAGACCTCTGCAAATGATTCAGAATGCAGCAGCACGTCTGGTCTTTAATGAAACAAAGAGAGCACATGTTACACCATTCCTTGTCTCTCTCCACTGGCTGCCGGTTGATGAACGTATCAAATTCAAGGCTCTGATGCTGGCATACAGAACAGTCACTGGGTCTGCTCCAACAAACCCAAAATCATTTCTGCAGAGCTACATTAGAAGCCTAAGCTAAGGAACGTCGCCTTGTTGTACCAACACAAAGAGGCACCAAAACACTTTCTCTGACTTTCAGCTTCATCTTACCACATTGGTGAAATGACCTTCTCAACTCCATCCGTGATGCAGACTCACTCTCTGTCTTCAAAAAACAACTAAAAACGCATCTTTTCCAAGAGCACTTAACTAGTCACTAACAAAAATAAAGTCTCCTTAAGATGATTAGCTTATGTTTTCCTCTTCGCTTTGGATAAAAGCGTCTGTCAAATGAATAAATGTAACTGTAAATGAAACAGAATTTTTGTCTGTGCATCTATAACAACATTATTCAGGAGTCAGGAGGTGTTAAGCAAAATGTGAAATGTCAAGCACATGTTTTGCAGTGAATAATAAATAGAAATTCAAAAATGAAAATAATAAAAATAAAATCAAAACAACCTACAAACAGTTGAAAGTCCTATAAGTCTAATTCTTAATTTTACATAAGGAGGAACATTCCTAATAGATGAATACTATATGGAGCATTTAAACCTTTTTTCGGAATAAAGACAACCAGATAATAACCTTAATCTCTGATGTGAATTTAAATGTGGTCAACTTTAAGAGACGAGCTCCGATGTGAAATCATCACTTCAGGTCAGGAATTTAACATCACGCTCATATTTAGGCTATAAAGAAATACATGAGTATCACGTGTGAATTGTGTGATACATTAACATAGACATTTAAATAAGTGGAAAGTGTACATGATGTCGTATCTAAATTAATGTTACACTTGAAAAGCTCCAGATGCACACAATTTACAGAGACCGCAAACAGAGTCGATACCACGGCCGTCCGATCTGAAATCACACCGTGTGAATTTTCATTCATAAGGTTTACACATTAGAAATATTGGCTGGAGAGTAGGGCTGGGCAATAGGACGATGTAATCGGATATCGACCATATCTTACAAAGAACCCAAACAGACATGATCAACAATATCGGAAAATGCCAAAATAATGGTGTGGCACGGTGGAGGGCGGGACCGGCGCGTGATTACGCACGCCTGGTCCCGTATTAGGCTAATTAAGCCATCAAGAGGGATAAAGGCCACTCGCGGACGGCGATCGAGAGAGAGAGCTCAATTACGGACGTCCGTTATCTTATGTGTTTGTCTTTTGAGTTTTACATTAAACCTTTAAGTTTATATGTCAAGCCGGTTTCTCGCCTCTTCCTTGCCCGCAAATATGATTTGTGTTACAAATGGATCAGGGAAGTCACCAAATATATTAAACAGAGACCAGGGTGTGAAACTAGCACCGACACCAACCAAATGCGACAAGGCTGAATCCAGTTTGCACGCTCCTCATCCAAATGCATTTCATGCACTGGTAATTTTGCTCATCTACCCGCAACAGTTGTGCGACCTGCTGCAAGACGTCTTGGAGTGACACATGACAAGAAATGCTGTTAGTCACAAAGACATGTGGTTGAAGAGACACACTTTATTATATTTTTAAGAACAGACAAAAGAAAAAAAAAATTATTCTAAACATGGATGGAGACATAGCTGCTGCTTGTGTCTGATTCACTGTTTGTTCAGAGGCATTCAGCACAAGTCTTGTATCTTGTACGCACCTGTAAAGAGTTTTCACCTCTTTTTTTCTCCGTTTCATTAATCTTACAAGTGTTTGCAAGAATACTGAAGTCAATGAGAATGCTGCAAATGATCTCCGATCGTCTCATGAGGTGCTGTGATTTTAGTTCACTTTATTTCCACGTGGTTAGCATGCATTGTGAATGCAACTCTGCTGGTTCAGCAATATATATCCTTGTATTAAAGAAACAAAGACGGAAGTGAACAAACCATAAAGTAATACATGTCACTTTCACCTTTAACCTACAATTTAGGTTAAAGGTGTTGCCAAAACGCAATACAGACACAAATTCGATAAGAGCCCACATTTGGTAGCATTATTTTGGGAACACAAGTGAATTTATTAGGATTTATTTTATGATGGTTATTATAATCATCTTTACATTTATAAATGTCTTTAGTTCTTAATCTGAAGGCAATTAGTAATTTTCCATCTGGTGTCATTTGGATTTGGGTAGGTGGTTAAATAAGATTTTTTTAATAATTTCGTTAAAAGTGCAATTTGAATTTAGAAATGTCTTTTGTTCATGTTTTCTGTGTTTCAATATAGGAATATATTTATAAAAAAAAAAAAAAAAAAAAAACCCACAGACCCTCAGCAGGTGAGTTGACAATGTAATCGGATATCGCTATAATATTTTTAATATTGCCCAGCCCTATTGCAGAGATTCATACATTCTTTGTATGTTTATTTAAAATGTCACTTTATCCTTGTGCTTTTTGGATATAAAATTTTCTGTAAGGATTATAAAAATCTATGGATGATATGAAATATAATATTATAAATTCCAAAATATTTACAAATATGGAGTTTGGAGTGCACACAAAAATAGACAAAGTTCGTGGCATTTTTATATATATATATATATATATATATATATATATATATATATATATATATATATATGCTTAAAATTCCCTTCTTTTTAAAGTGCACAATACCAGATTGAATCCGATTACATCAATTAACCGCAATCAGACGATTATTTAATAATGTTACCCCTCCTCAGGCATCAGATGCAGTACCTCCAGTGCTGTCTGTGTCCTCCGACTGCTGGAACTGAATGCCCGCCTGCCCCACCGAATTCACAGTAACTGACTGCAGGTTAGGAATCTGTCCTGAGGTCAGGCTGACCGGTGTACTGCCCTGACCCAGAGACAGTGTCTGCATGGGGGCAAGAGTGATCTGTTGAGACGGAGCCGTCTGGAGCTGAAGATTCTGGAGGTTCTGAACTCCCTGGACCTGCAAGAACAGAAAAGGACGGACAAACAGAGTGGTGGAAGTTGAAAGATTTTTCTAGAACTTTAGAGAAAGCGCCTCCCCAAACTGGACCCAAATATATAGCTTTGTTTTGCTACAAAGACATCAATAAATATAAAAATTTGTAAATGGTTTCAGTTCCTTTTTTATTCATGTCCTACTTATTTAGAACAAAACAGTGTATTTTTAATTAGACACTGTGATATTTACTGATTTAATTAAGTACATGTAATTACACTGATTTAAGTCTCACAAGCCTTAAGTACACTTGACACAATAACAGTTCTAATTCATTTAAAGTTGAGAACGGCTCTAACAGACCAATTCAAACGGTTTAAATCTACTTAAAGAAATAGTACACCCAAAATGGTAATCTCTAATCATTTACTCACCCTCAGTCAATCTCAAACTTGTGACCTTGTTCTGAACACAAATGAAGATTTATGAGGGGATGTATGAGGTGTTTTTGTCCAAATAATCCAAGTAAAAGGGGTCCAAAAAGTTCAAGCTTAAAAAAGGACATAAAGGCTGCATAAAAGTAACCCATCCTACTCTGGTTGAGAGAAGCTCATTCATGCATCCTTGCATGTTCACATGAGAACCTGTGGCTGTATCCCGCACATGTCAGTTGTCACGTGGACATGCAAGCACACATGTCAAGCGCTTCTGAAAGAATGGTTTTAACCACTGAAATCGTATGGATTAATTTTGTGCTGACTTTGTCTTGTTGGAGCTTGGAAATTTTGAACCACATTGTCCTTCATTGTATGGACAAAAGAAAGAAAGTCATTCGAGTTTGACACAGCACGAGGTTGAGCAAATGATGAGATACATTTTATTTCTGGGTGAACTATATTTTAACCGAACCAAGCGTCATAAAAAGCAAACCAGTCTGGATTAAAACCAGTACCGATTCCCTTAGATTCTCGACAAATCTTACCTGAAAGGTCTGCCACTGTATCTGTCCCGATGGCGAGACTGTTTGGGCCTGGATGAGGAAGGTTCCTGGGTTGATGAGCTGGACGTTTTGTAGAGATGGCTGGCCCAGAGATGACACCTGACCATCACTGCTCTGCAAGGGCAACTGCTGTAACTGGATCACCTGCTGACCTGCCGACACCTGCACTGCTCCCTGACTGAGGTAGCCCGATCCGTCCCCCTGCTCTCCTGCCGAAGGCTGCGTGAGCACACCCGTGCCGTCTATCGTGCTGGCCTGCTGCTGTGAGGATGAGGAGGATGCTGAAGATGTGGTAGGCACAAACATGTCTGTGGTTGCATTAGAGTTGAGTGTCTGTTGATGTTCTCCTGCTTTCTCCGAGCCCTCTGAGTTCTCCACACTCTGATTGGTCATGATCAGCTGGCCGTCAGCTGTGACGCCGGTGGCTATTGGCTGGGCCCCCGAGAGGCCTAGAGAGTCCAGATCGACACTGTTAATGGGCACAAATGTAATGTTACCAGGCAAACCCAGAGGCATGTTAGTGACCACCTGTCCCTGACTGCTGAAGGTAGAACTTCCTAGAGACACATGCTGGGTCATGAGGTTCTGAGTGTTGCTGAGCACATCGGCTGACATTGTTCCGGTGACACTGATGGTCTGGGTGCCATCTGGGAGGATCTGGATCTGCCCTGAAGCATCCTGCACCATTGAGCCCCCCTCAACCGCTGAGGCAGAGAAACCCAGCTGCCCATCGGCCGTCTGCACCTGAGGGATCACTTGGTACTGGATGTTAGGCACTGTGCCGGTGGACCCATCGGTCCCTGACGTTAGTAAGATGGGCTGGTTCTGGAGACCCTGGAGGCTCTGGAGAGGAAGAACATACTGTCCATTGGATGTGACAATACCCGTGCTGGAGAGATGCAAGACACCCGAATCATCCTTTATCGCCTCCCACCTTTCCGACGACCCTGTTAAATGCACTGTGAGGTCTGCATTCTATGGAGGAAAGCAGACAAGTTTCACAAGAGAAAAACTACTTTGAAAAGTTGAATAGTGCAGAGAAGGGAAACTAGTTTAGATAGAATCTACTACAAATCAATTTTAGCTTTCAACAAAGTAAATAGAAACAGAAATTAGGGCTGTACGTGTGTGTGTGTGTGTATATATATATATATATATATATTATATATAGTGATATATCGAATACACACAATATAAACACTTTGATTTTGCCGATGACATAAAATCAAGCAATATAGTGAATATTGCAATGATTATAAAGCGCTTATTATTTGGCCATTAAATCTCATAAAGAATGCGCCATTAGACCAATCTCGTGATCCTTCCTTGTTAAATAAAGTAATTGTGCTGTGATCCTCAGTATAATAACAATAATTCTGTTTAATCAATTACATTCAACTAGTTTTGATTTTATTACTATGCATTGGGGCATATAAATAGCCTATCATTCTTTGATTTGTTTAGTAAAAAACATGACTTTTCACTTGATTTTCACTTTATACATTAAGCACCTTTTGAACCTTCTTGGTATCAATTGGCTGTGTGATTCTCTGGCTGAATAAAACAAGTATTTTAATCTATTTGCATTTAAAGGAATAGTTCAGCAAAAATAAAAAAAATCTCTCATCATTTACTCACCCTTATAACATACCAGATGTGCATGACTTTCTTTTGTACAACACAAATGAAGATATTTAGAAGAATTTTTCAGCTCTGTAGGTAAATACAATGTGAAAGTGAATGGTGATCAGACCTTTGTAGCACCAAAAATCACAAAGGATTCATAAAAACAATCCATACGACTCTTCAAAAGCAAAAGGTGTGGGTGAGAAACAGAACAAGTCCTTTTTCCACTCTAAATCTCCATTTTCACTTTCACCTCCGGATGTAAAAGTGAAAGTGGAGCTACAAAGGCCGAATCTCCATTCACTTGCAATGTATGGATCAACAGAACTGAAATATTCTTCTAAAAATCTTCATTTGTGTTCTGCTGAAGAAAGAAATTCATACACATCTGGGATGTCATGAGGGTGAGTAAATAATGAGACAAATTTAATTTATGGTTGAAACATCCCTTTAACAAAAACATGAATCTTAATATGTATACATAATATTTTTAATATATCAATAGGCTGGAAAATACGGAGATATATTTTTTCGACATACCACTCCAGCAGAGCTATTAGAGGTGGCTCCGTTCTCTCCTCCGGGGGCGGGTGAACCGAGGCCGGTGCAAGTGGCGGCGAGCAGGGCGAGTGGCGAGGGCTGGCCGTCCTGACGATGGGCGGGACATGAAAGGGGTGGCCACACAGGAAGTACCAGTGTTTTTAAAAGAACAACCTCAAAACTTAATTAAAGCACACGCACAAGACAATAAGAGAGGAGAGATTGTGATTGAATTTACCTGATCCACACCGCCGCCGTCCTGAGCGTTGCTGCTGTCCGCCATGACTCCCGATTTCAATGGCCCTTCAGGCGCTTCAACACAAAACAGCCATTAGAGAGCATCTATACCGCACGTTTGCAGTGTATACCGCTTCTTTAATAATAATAACAATGCATTGCTGTTACATGGATAATTTAAACACTTTTCTTTATTCCCTCCTCGGAAATTAATCTATTTTTGTCACCCGCCTGCTAGCATTAGCTTAGCCTAGCTTACCATAAACAGAGCCTGCACAAAGATTCAAAGCGACCGTTCCCACGCTCTTCAAACTCATCCGTACCGGTCATTACGTGAGTTCTTTCAAAAATAAGCCTGATATCCGCGTCTAATTAATCTCCTAGCATGATCATTTTAATCGCTGTCCGCGCTTGTTCTAGTCCAGTTTGTTTTTTCCCTAATTTGATTGACGGCGGGGCTTCCACTTCGTCAACTGCGTCATCGATAGGAAGTCCCGCCCTTCTTCTCTCCCCTCATTGGAGGTTGTGTTTGAGAGCTCGTCAGTTGATTGGATGGACGTGATGTCTGTCATTTTGACCGGGTTGTTTCCTATATGTCTAGCTGTGCCTGTAACTCAAAGCTAGTTTGATCGGTGGAGTATGGAGGCCCAAACCTGCAAAAATAATAAATAAATAAACGTAATAATAAAATAAATAAATAAAGGAATAAATGTCTTGATAAAATATATATCATTAGTTTTTAATTAAATCTATTCCTGAATGTATTATTTTATGACTTTATTCCTTTATTATTTTCTATATTTATTTTTTACTTTATTTGTATTTATTCATTTGTTTTGCTTTGTTTTTTGTATTTATGTGTTCATTTATTTTGTATATTTATTTAAATTCCCACATATATTTATTTCCATATTTATATATTCCCATATATATTTATTTATTTATACATGTATTTATTTTTACTTTTCTGTGTGCAACATGGAAATGAGGGAGGCGGTCCTTACGTAACTCCAGTGGATCATTGGTTGAGAGCTCAATAGTACTTATCTGAAGCAAATAAGATGGACGTCCCACCTTTGCGCTCTCTGACTCGCACAGATATAGAATATGAAGGGAAACGTTTTGCAGAGAGTCTAACAATCCAGGATGTGCTTCGACATCCTGAAACATCAATAAGCTCTCCTAAAACATCAATAAGCACCTCTACTCTAAATGAAACAGTCATTTGATGCGTGGTTATCGACTTAATTCGCAAGTTGCGCAACTCTCTAGATATATGTGAAGCGTCAGCTATAGATTTTTTTTTATTGCCAAAAAAAAGCATAAGGTTAAATCATATCACTTATGAAACTTGCTAATTTTGTGGTTTGTTGAAGAAACAGTTCCCCATTTATTTTTTTTATTGTAGTATAACCAATAAATCTTGGATTGACTTAAGCTCTTATGTTTTTAGTCCCACAAACAGCTATAGTTTACAGGATATGGCTAAGACCTGACCTCACATCAAAACAAGTCAAGAGTAATCGAGCACACAGGAAGTAATCACATCTAGTAAGCAGGACCAGCCCACATAATTATCATACAACAGATAGAAATATAAAAATAAATACATGTGGGAATATTTAAAAATGGAAATAAATACAGATGGGAATAAATAAATATAAAAATAAATAAATGCATAAATAAATAATAATAAAAAACAAATGAAAGAATAAAAAAGTTTTATAGAATAAAAATAAAAAGAGAAAATAAAAAATAAAGGAAAAAAGTCTACAAAAATAATTTCAGGAATAACTTTCATTAAAAAATTATTATATTTGTTTTATCAAGACATTTATTCCTTTATTTATTTTCGTATTATTGCATTTATTTATTTATGTATTATTTTGCATGTTTTGTCCTCCATAGTATGGGATTGAGTTGTGAATGCTTTTTAAAACCCGTAAGAGGTTTGCTGCGGTTTTTGTTTCGAGGTGTTGAGTTCATAATTTGCTTTTCAAGATTTTTTTTTGGCAAATGCTTTGTTCATTAGATTTTATTTTAAGTTTATTATTTTCTTCACATTTTGCAAGAATGCTTAATTGTTGGCTGTTTCTTGTTTCACTTCAGGCAAGCAGGCAAACTGATGATACAGAATTTTTTCATTATCTTACAGTGCTGTAATCAGCTATTTAGAGGTTTATGGTTTAATGAAAGAGGCCACTTGAGCTCTGTCAAGTATTTCCACAAGTAACCAGAGTGATTAATGACATGCAATAATTTGTCCAGCTCAGTCTGAAAGCAGAATGCAGCATCATCTTTTGGAAGTATGCACCAGAGATATCACTGGAATTAGCCACACTGATCTGCAATTTATATATTTTTTTGTACAGATAAAACATTGCAGCAGATTAAAGTTCTAAAGAAATAAAGCACTTGATACAGTGTAAAACGATCACTGGAGACAGATTTGAAGACGGCATCTATGAAAAGTATCATCTGTATATGGAAAGAGCTTCAAACTTCATTGAGTTTTGACTTGTTACATAAAGTCTATGAAAAACCTTGAACTGATCATGTTTTAAAAACAAACTAAACTCTTGCTGATGAAAGCTTATAAGTAATGAAGTTACCTAACTGCCACATACACAATTCATGTGATATTTCTTTTTTTTTTTTTTTTAATCTCCTTTTTCTCCCCAATTTGGAAAGCCCAATTCCCACTACTTACTAGGTCCTCATGGTGGCACAGTTACTCACCTCAATCCGGGTGGTGGAGGACAAGTCTCAGTTTCCTCCGCTTCTGAGATAGACAATTCGTGCATCTTATCATGTGGCTTGTTCATGACACGCAGAGACTCACAACATGTGGAGGCTCATGCTACTCTCCACAATCCAAAATTTACCACATGCCCCATTGAGAGCGAGAACCACTAATCGCGACCACAAGGAGGTTACCCCATGTGACTCTACCCTCCCTAGCAACTGGACCAATTTGGTTGCTTAGGAGACCTGGCTGGAGTCACTTAGCACGCCATGGATACGAACTCGTTACTCCAGGGGTGGTAGTCAGCGACAACACTCGATGAGCTACCCAGGCCCCATTACATTTCATTTTTAAATGTAGAGTGACAACAAATTACAGACATTGATATGACATGCACTCTCCCTAACAGAAAAGTAATTGGTCATACTTCTGATTTTAATGGATACAGGCAAGCTGTGATAATTATTCAGTATTACAATCTACACTGAACTTTTGACTTTAAAAATGTATCAATAATTATAACTTATGATCTTGTTTTGTAAGATTGTTATAACAGAATGCAGTTCAGTTATAAATGCAACATTGAAAACTATACCGATATTTTCGACTCTAAATTCTGATGGGATACACTGAAAAAAGTAGGATTTACTTAATTTTTATTTCACAAGTTTTTGCACAAGTTAAAAGTACATTTTAATGGTATCAAATTAAGTACAATCTACTTAATTTCATGAAATAATGTTGATTGATGTAAAATAATACATTTATCTTAAAGGTATAGTTCATCCAAAAATCATTTACTCACCCTCATGTCATTCCACATGTCTATGACTTTCTTTCTGCAGAATACAAATGAAGATTTTTAGAAGATATTTCAGCTCTATTGGTCTATACAATTCAATGGTGACCAGAACTCTGAAGATCCAAATATCACATAAAGGCATCATAAAAGTAATCCATAAGACTCCAGTGGTTCAATCCATCTTCTGGGGTTAGAACAAACGTAATTTTATGACTTATTTTTTTACTGAACATCTGCCATTATAGTCTCTAGGCTTGATCACGATTTCAAGCTCAATTACACTTCCTAGTGCTTGGCGCATGTGCAGAGTGCTAGATGGCGCTATAGGAAGAGAAATCAAGCTTGAAATCATGATCACCAAGGATACTGCTGTCAAGAAAAAAGTCATATGGATTACTTTTATGATTCCTTTATGCGATATCTGTATCTTCAAAGTTCTGGTCACCATTCACTTGCATTTTATGGACCTATAGAGCTGAAATATGCTTCTAAAAATCTTAATTTGTGTTCAACAGAAGAAAGAAAGGCATATTGCACATCTGGGATGGCATGAGGGTAAATCATGAGAATATTAGAATTTTTGGGTGTAAAAAAATAAATACCCCTTTTAAGAATTTAAAAAACTTTAAAAAATGTATATATATTTTCTACATGATATTTAAACATGCATAGTCAAATTTAAATGAAAATTTTACTAGGACATTCTACATTTTGAACTTTCCTTATTAACACGTTAAATAGAAAAGCATAACACAGAAAAGAATAACACAGAAAAGCATCATGCATGCTATGTAGTCTCTTAGACAACATCATTTTGCATTACTACATTGGGATCACAATATAGAGCTGTGCAAGCAGTCCTCAACACTTCAAATTTTTTACATATAATTTATTTGATCATGAATGGGTTATTTTGAGTAGAAATTGAACTTCAGACTTCATAAAACAAGAACATACCAAATATAATGACAAAATCAACAACAAAAAATTGTGTAAATAAAACTGCAAACAGTGAGACCATGCAAGCTTATTAACTATTAAAGCCCGGTGCATGCTGGGAACATCAGCTTTGAGAAGTTAAGTAAAATGTACGTATTTTTTTTACCAGTGAAATTTACTCAAATTAGGGAATGAACATGGCAAGGTTTCGACTTTAGGACTGATAAATCATGATGCATTTTAAAAATAAAAATATTTATAAATCATTTTTCTTATGATGTATGCTAAAACATGCTCCAATGATAAAATATCGAATTTACTTAATATTTTCAAGTTGACGCTTAAACAAATTTATTCAATGTAGAAAGTACTTAATATTTACTTCACAAAATGATGTTTTTCAGTGTAAGCTGCATTTATATATGAGTGCATATTCTGTATCAATGCATCATTTTGCTAAACTGCTTGGCAACCAGGGTAATGAACTATATTGCTTGGCCTAAGAATTGTTAATTCTGATAATTACTTATAATAACTCAAACTGTTTATTGGACTTATGATTTATAACATCAGTGTCTTTAATCATTGGGCTTTTGCTGCTTTTTTATACAAGTAAAAAGCCACTTGAGTCTGTGCATTACAGTGATTTTAAAACAGGTAAGGGAGTTTAAGGCTAGAAACTCACCTCAATTGAGGTGAAATCTCTATAAAACAGGGCCTCTCAGGGCTTGTTGATATAATACAATCGTTCTTTAGTCAGGAGGGAACAGTCAAGAATGCTTGTTTCCCTGAGAGGGGACCTGCAATGACGGCTACATGGAAAAAGCCTAAACATGTAACTAGTCTTGTTAGCATCACTGTCTTGCGTATAGAAGAGAAAATGCATAATATTGTCTCTAATTTTCACTAACTTGGACAACTTATGTGCCTATGTCTTCCTGATTCGTAGTGCGTCAAGGGAGTTGAACCGCACAGAAATTAATTTAGGAAATTAGACTGTCTGGGGGGCAAATTGAACAGATTGTTTTGTTATTCACAAGAGAGCATGAACGGCAAAAATGGGTGTAAGTTGTTACAAAACGGGATAACCAATATCATATTGGAAAAAAAACTCACTTTGTATCATCCTACATATCTAGAAGAAGACTTAAAGTCTGAGAACTTTGTCAGTTACAGTGGTGTTGCTTGTATTAAGGCTTAAAGATTGGCACGATTGCATTGAGATAAAAGCCCCGAAATATTTTGCTCTCTGATCTAAGACTCTGACTATTCTCTGCATCATTTCCACTGTGTCAGATCCTCCCGAGAGTGACCAGAAAGCAGCATTTTCCTTCAAACCTTCAATTCAAACTTGGGCCATTACAGCCAGACTACAAAAGCACTTTTCATGCACTCAAGGGCTCGCACCAGTGAGTGGGGGATATTTCCAATCACTCTGCTGTCAATCTGAGTGTCATGTAAACACACGCTGGCAGTCAGAGCCTTTAGAATGTCCCACATCTGTGGCTCGCACTCTCCTACCTTGCCATGCGCTGCCTTATCAGCAATCCATCACACAAAGACACCCACACTCGAATGGAAAAGCAAAAAAGCAGCTGTTGTACAATGGGGCACATATCTAATCTCATATCTTTAGATTGAGGTACTAGTACACAATAAATTAATTGCTTTTAGATTTTGTCTGTTGTGTGAGTGGATGTGTTTTCAGGCACAATGACAAATTGGCTTGCAAACCAGGAAAACTTGTGTGATCATTGAACAAGCAAGCTGAAACATGAACACGGAATTCTATTGGTGTTATTTATGATTTAGCTCCAGATGAGCCACATGGGAATGACAAGATATTTCAGAGTTATAACACAACTGTTTTGTCTTCAAAACACAGATTTTACATTGGACATCAAGTGGGGACCCAACACAGTACCGAACTGTAACCCATATGGAATGTAGTCTGGGCCATATTTAATGGCCAAACACAGAAGGGGTGGAGCCCCTATTGTTTTTTGTTTGTTTATTTATTATTATTATTCTAGCTGTGAGACTATGGCAGCCCACTGAACTGTACATAGTAAAGTTGTGAAATTTGTCACACTTATTGCTTAAGGTCTGATCATCAATCTTTCCAAGGTTGGGGGTCTCCAACGCAAACCCTAACACCACCATCAGTTCAAAGTTGTGCTTTTAAACATCTGATAACTTTTGAATGGTATGGCCTCCACTGATTTGTCTTCTAGTGACTTTTTCATCAGCTCCAACGACTCAAATCTCCGCCCACAACTTTAGCAGCCATTTTGAAATTTGATGAACTTTGTGAACTTGTCCCACAGCGTTCACTGGATGTTCCCCAAATTTGTGTCAGATAATCTTGAGATAATTTCAGCCAAACATTTTTCAAATCTTTTTGACCATTTCCTGATAATGCATCAACGAATTCAGCAGAGAGAACGCCAAACAAGAAGGGAGGCTGTATCATGGCAATACTTTGTCCTGTTGACAAGAAACTTATAAGGACCATGATCTGAGGGGACATGCCAACTTTGGTGACAGCACCACATATGGGTTAAGAAATCTCGAAAATGCCTATTTTTGCATGTAACTTTTAAACAGTTTTGCCTAATCATGAGGTTGGTGTCTATGGATTTCTTGGGTCATAATATTTTTAACAATACCAATTTTTCTGACATTACTTTTTGGTGAATGTTTTGTCAAATTTAAAAGAAAATTGATATACATCATCCACATCATGTCCTGAGTGTACTTGAACAGTTTGAAGTCAGCTCCACATAGTGGCCAAATTGCTTACTTATTGCTTATCACAAGTCTTTAGGTAAAGAATGAAAGACATTTCGAAATGTCTTTTTTTTTTTTAATTTTATTGAAAACCTGTAGGAACTACATCAGTATCTCAGCAACTATTTTGTGTGCTGACTCTTAGCTTGGCATGTCACTTTTAGCCTGTCAAGCTTCTAACAGTGTGGCGCAGTGGTAGGTATCTGCTTGTATCGAGTGACAAAAATTTGCAGCAAAATTCATCAACAAATGGTGTCATTTTAAAACCTGGATACCAACAACAAAATATATAGGAAGGCATTTATTTTGGTTTCCTAACTAGGCATGATTATACAGTATGGTTAGTTGCATAATATTATTTATATTTAGACCTATATATCTATACCTATGACCCATTTTGGGTCACAACCCACTAGTTGAGTACCACAGTTATAAAAAAATTTGCCTTTTCACCAAAGAAATATATTTTTTTGTAAAGATACAGCATTTTCTATAATTGAAAAAATTTACTCTGGGGAAGGGAAAAAAAACATGCATTGAATGTTTCTTATGTAAATGCAAAAACTAAGGCGACAAATGAATTTCAAAACCAGAGCATATGAATTCCGTTATTTATGACCTTTCAGAAATCTGCATGTTTAGTTTTGGAGAGGAAAAATCAGTCATTTTCTGGTATTTTGTAAAGCGTAGAGGTGAGACATGCTCTCCGTCAACTGGGGTGAAAATAGCCGGGCCTGCTTACCACGTGAAAATGAGTTGTTTCTGAAAGCATCGTATTAACATATTGGCGTAGCCACTTGCTGGGGCCGATCTGCAATGGAAAGGACTGCGTGGAGAGTGTCTGTCCGGTTGGAGGCTCCCGGTGGCCTGGGTAAATGGAACCTCGATGGGGAAGCTTCAAAATAGCACCACAGGTAAGACTGTGGCCAGAATATCAAATGTGTCTCAATGACAAAAGAGACGGGACCTCCATTCGGACACCACTGTGGCAGAGACATCGGGCCCAGGCGAGAGGTTTTACTGCGGTAACAGCTTAGGCTCATGCTTAAAGAAAAATATTAACAGAAATGTTGTTAAAATTTTGCTAAACGACTGTCCATGCAGGAAAAACTGCTCCCACAGATGTACAGTAGTTATGTTGAGGAAACATTCTCAACATTATGCATTCATAATGCTTGAACTTCTGCAAAATAACAGTGGACTGATTTAGCTCCGTTTCATTTGAAAAGAGTGACAAATGCCTGCTAGTTTGATTCATAAAGTCTTATGATTTTCTCTAGCTGATTTCTCAGTCTGATGAGCCGCTTTGTCATTTGCCTACATGCAAGCTCTATAGAGATGTATAATACAGATAATGCTTAAAGTCAAGTTGAAATAGCATCCGCAATCCGTGAAACGAGAAAATAATGTAGGGCGGGATTTTATTGGATCATAAAAATGGGCTAAGATAGAAATGGAAAATTTGCAAACTGTGCAGAACATACCTCATAAAATAGTATGGGAGCATATTACGCTCATAGTCGTGGTCTCTATATGACAGGTGGTTAAATGTTTTTACTGGTGTTTCTTTTAAACGATAGGTTCACATACAAGCTACTCATAACTTAAAGAAATTAAACTACTGTCAAACTTCTCTTAAAAAAAGCATTTAGATACACTGCAAACTGCTAACAAGAAGTAGCTACTACATTAAAGCTATTTAAGTACGAAAATATTTTAGATACCCTTACAAAAGATCTAGAGTTTTGGCAAATTTGCCACTCATTTTTTTCACAAATAAATGAGAATGTGATTTGCTGCAAATGTTTGCCAGAAGTTTGCAGCAATTCACCGGTAGTGGTGAACCTGTAGGAAACCGTTGGCAACAAAATTAACCACTACAGGTTGCTACAGTCATGGTTACAACAATATGACTCCAAAAACATGGTTAATTTTCATAAGGGTTAAACAAATAGTGTTAAAACATTAAATTCAACATGAATCTATATTTTATATATACTTAATATAACTCATTGGAAATATAACGATAAACAGCAGCAAATAATGAAATAATTTTATTTAAAAAAAAAGTCCCTTTAAAGGCATTCACAAGCCTCACATCTCATTCGCTGTTACTAAGTTTAGGTTTAGGGTAATAATTCACGGTAGGGTGAAAGTTAGGGTTAAGTTTAAGGGCAGTAGTAGGGTTTCTGTTGGACTCCAAATAAAAACAGTGTGAACGTCACATGTGGCTCTCGCAAGACTTTAGGTAACCTTTTAGACAAAAGCCCATGAAATGAAACCAGCAAAAAATAAATAAAATAAATAATTGCCAAGTTTATACTCTGGGAGAATGAAGTTACAAAGAATCTCACTATTAAAATGATATCAGTGTCCACTGTGAATATTGAGTGTAGTTGTTTATGAAGCACCACCTACACAGAGGTCAACTGCCAAACCAACTGGAAGGGGGTGTAACGTTACAGAGCAGGCAGGACAGACTGAACACAGGAATGGACAAGGGAAATGATGATGCAAGAACTCAAGTGCAGTTTTCTTTACGGGGTGAAATCCAAACATGAAATCCCAGTGTGAAATTATCAAAACAAAGTGACATAAACATGGACTTGACTGATAGCATGAAGACTAGCACGACATTACAACAACACACTCGACCCAAGACAGTGGAATACATGGACATGGATAACCACATGACAGACAACCAATGACGAGACTAAACTAATGAATACGATAACAATGTTACTAAAACATGACCCAATGACATGACAAGACTGATAACGAGTGAACAAGACAAACCAATGAGAAGAAGACAAATGAACATGGAGGGAAACAGGATTTCACATGACCAGAAAGAGGAAACAGGAACAAGGAACTAAACTTTCAAAAGATGAACAAAAACGTGACATGATAAATGTAGCTAAGTAATGAAACCACTTTACCTTGATCATGAAACAATAAGCTTGGGGTTGTAGAATATCATGTTTTTTACAAAACAATTCTCAAAATTCCCTTTTAATGAAATATTTCATTTCATTGTTTGCATTGTTTGTTCTTAGTTCTGTCATGTACAATTTATGTGTTTATTTCTCTCTCTCATTACATTTAATGTTGGGGATTGTTTGTGTTTTTCCTAGTGTTTTGGGTTAGTGCTATGCTGGTATGATTTATAACTGCAGGATTTGCCTTTTGTGGGTACAGTCCTTTATTCTCGCTGTCTTGCTTGGTGTGGTGCCATTGAGGTTTATGCCTCTGGGCAGAGTGGCACCAACTGATGGATGACTATGACAACATTTGTAGCACAGACACCAAAAAAACAGCCACTAATCATCCTTTCCTATCTCCTAATCCTTCCATTTTCAGTTCCCAAATCTGTTACAATTAAATCAAATTAGAGCAGCCTGGAGTGAAGAACACAACTGGAGACTCTCTGATGTGTTTTTTATTCGCCAAATTTACAAGACAAGTTCTCCTCATTGCTATTAAATTCCAGGCACCGTGCAATGACGTGTTGACATGCGAGAGCAGTTTTATGGTGTTGTGTCTTATGAACTACATCTGCGTTGTTCAAAATAACTTTATTATTGTTCCAGAAATGTAAGTGTCACAGTATGCAAAACAAAACACTGTATCCAAGCCACAGAAAACTATTTGTCGTTCCGTGCTCATATAGTTCTGACAAACAGTCTAAATAATAGGTTTCAGTTTTGGCTAGCACAAGCAGAACTTTGCCCTGGGAGTGAGAGGAGAAAGCCAACCACTACTTATCTCCCTGTGAACTTCTTAATGGTAGAAACCTCAGTGGTCACTGAAAAGAGAATGATCCAAAAGTGAAAATGTTCCTGTGTGCACTTCCCCTTTGTTAGAGTTTTGTTGATCCGTTTTCTCAAGAGCAAACAAAGTGGCTAAATAGGTAGTTGAGGACTGTGTCCTACAGACTGGAATGGTATACATAATTTAAAATCTTCTAATGCTGCAAAACCGTCTTTACAGCTCAAATATTAGATAAGTTTCAATCAAATTATTAATGTAAGGGCATTTTAAAATATTTTTAAAATAATAAGATTCACATTTCTACCTTTAAACCCTCCAAAAATTGGCCATATTCACTTCCATTGTAATTGCCTCACTGTAATCTCAATTCCCCATCTGCCACTCACTCGACGTTGTGTCGATTGAAGTGACACTAGGGGCTTCATTTGGGAGCCACAGTTACCTCTGATTTTGAGAAAAGGCCAATGAGAAATTGGCAAACAGAATTTTCATGTCCCTCCCCCGGACATACGGGTATAAAAGGAGGGAATCGTACATATGTTAGTTAGATTCTTTCTTCTGAGATGAGCGGTTGTGTGATCAGCAAGCTGACTTTCACTACTGTTCACTTACCTCTCCAAGGAGCTTGCTGTTGGATCCTACAGTGTGTTACCAGTGGCTTTTCTCTTCTCTGCACGTCAGTGCAGTCCACTCCCCTGGGCGCTTTGACAGCGCTTCCTTAAAAGAGTATTAAACTCTAAAAGAGTGTTTTCCCTCTAAAAGAACAAAAATACACATTGGTGTTGATCGTTTTTTTAAAGACACATCTTTTTCAAGATGCCTTTCCACTTTTGTGTAGTTCCTGGGTGCAGTAGATATCCGCTTCTGACGGTCATATATGCTGCCTCACGTGTCTGGGCTGCGATTACACTGAGGCAGCATTTATGAATGGTTTACGTTCTCATTGCGAGAGTGTGACCATAGCAACATTGAAGTCCCGGCTTTCCTTTCTTAACCTTTTAAACATCCTGCAATATTTGCCAAAAACGCCTAAAAAAGGCCTACCCAAATTAAAATGCATGCTGTTCTTGAACCCTTTGGAGTATATGCATGCTTTTGATCTCTTTTGAAAGGGGAGACTTTGAGGTTTGTTCCTGAATAGTCAGAATCACTGTAAGTCTTACTTGTATTGAGTAATAGAACTTTGAACACACTCAAAAAGGGGAAATAAAATTTCGCCTACATTTTTTTTTGTAAAAAGATGCCTGCAGATAACTACAGCTGGGAGGACATAGCTGGAAAACACAATTAGATCACAGCATGAAGCCTTACCAAACCCAATATAAAA
The DNA here is from genome assembly GCA_032164185.1 of Moxostoma hubbsi. Classification (NCBI taxonomy): domain Eukaryota; kingdom Metazoa; phylum Chordata; class Actinopteri; order Cypriniformes; family Catostomidae; genus Moxostoma; species Moxostoma hubbsi. The sequence continues at coordinate 43,150,816 of JAVLUX010000011.1, read as the reverse complement.
TTTGATAACAATACATTAGAAAATGAGTGTTTTACACATGTTTATCCAAGTGTATGTATAGGCTTCAAGGATATTGATACCTGGCCACACCTCTATCATGCACTGACTGGCTAAAATGACCTGTCCATCTAAAGTCCAGGGGTCAGCGGACATTTTGACATAAAAATATCTGTAATGTTTACATGTTCAAGGTAGCTTCATCAAAGAATACAAAGTTGTGTCAGCTCTGTCGGTTAGCTCGAAATGCTACGTGGGTGTTTATTGATATATAAATGTGTTATGGACCAAAAACTTTGTTGAATTGGATTGTATGGACCCTTTACAGTGTAACTAAACCATTTTTGATGGAATGAAGTGGATCAGTAGAGTAAGATGAGCATTATAAGTGAGTTTCTACCATTTTGGATTCGTTTATTTTGCTGTAAGTGGTCTGATAAATACATCGATTGTACCCGCTGTGTTAAGTGTATATTAAAATGGTTTACATCGTTCGAATCACAAGAGTCTCAGCTTTCCAACAATGTAAGATATGTGTATCTTTTAATTTTTGAGTTTTTGCATTTCGTGAAGTTATTGCGCAATAGTCGGCCGGGCCCGCAGACGACCCGTTGGGATGTTAAGGAAACGCCACTCCAGCCGCCCCCTCACATTGCGCCTTCTTCCCACGGGATTGAGGCCTACCCGGCTGGCGATGGAGGTGATTTGGGGAGTTCAGCATGTGCAGTTTTGCCAGGTAAATCCCCGCGGACCACCTGCCCCCCTGCACGCTCATTTGATTCCGTCCGTGCTCGTTGTGAGATCGGCATGCCCCATGGCTAGTATGAAGTCTCCTTCAGACCCCCCAAACTGGAAGAGAATATCGCCGCTGCATCAGAGAGTGTTGCGGTGTCTGACGCTGAGGACTCGACTGATCTGCCAAATTCGGGTCTGCTCGCCCAGTCTGAGACTGATGCACAGATGTCCAGCATGCTTGCCCGGGCCGCCGTTAGCGTTGGGCTAGACTGGAACTTCCCACCCCCCACCCCTCAGCCCTCATGGCTAGACAATTGGTTCCTCGGCCACAGCACCACTCACAGCCATGACGCCACTCGGTTCCTTTCTTCCTGGAAGAGCATGACGAGCTGACTAGTTCGTGGAGGGCATCTTTTACTGCCTGAAACTAACCTCCTCGCTTGTCTGCTCTTACAACACTTGACGGTGGGGCAGTCCATGGGTACACAGAGGTCCGCCAAGTGGATAAAGCTGTTGCGGTGCGTCTGCGCCTGCAAACGCGGCCATCTGGTGGGATCGTCCGGTACTCCCCTCCAAGGCCTGTATGACGACATCATCTCTGACAGCGAAAGCCTACAGAGCCTCCGGACAGGCCGCCTCTGCCCTGCATACCACAGCCCTCCTGCAAACCCACCAGGCCAAGGCACTTAAAGAAATGCATTTGAGTAGTCCTGATCCTGATGTGCTGCAGGAACTATGTGCAGCGACTGACCTCACCCTCTGGGCCACGAAGGTGACAGCGCAGACACTCGGACAGGCGATGGCCACCCTCGTGGTCCAGGAATGACATTTATGGCTGAAACTGGTCAACACGCAGGACACTGACAAAGCCCGCTTCCTCAACACCCCCGTCTCCCAGCTCAGAATATTCAGCGCCGCCGCCGAGGACCTCGCCCAACCATTTTCAGCTGTGAAAAAAATGACAGAGGCCATTCAACATATCATGCCTCCTCATCACTTAAGAGCACGTACCCCGTCTGTTCGCCGTGTGCCCCTACCACTGCGAAAGCTCAGGCAGTTCCACCCCAACCCGGGCACAGCTCTCGGCCCCAGCATAGAGCTCCCAGCAGGAAGCCGACACCCCCGTCTCACTAACCCCTTTGTGGACCCAAACGGCTCCCAAGCGTTCCTGAAATGATCGACTTAGGGAGCAAGATGGCCTCTGCGGAGCTGGTGTCTATACCACTAGAGGGCAGGGAAACCTTTTACCACACCCCGATAGGACTGTGGTACTCAAAAGAGCAGCTTCCTCACTCCTTGACTCACATAATCGATGTCCACACACGCCGTTCTCACGGCGGTCTGGCACCAAACACCTCCACGCGGTCCCTCCCCTCACCTCCGTGCCATTGTCTGTAGACCCCCCGGCGGGCCAGTTCTGACAAGTCCAGAGGCGCCTCATTAGGACCTGATCCTCAGTCACTAACCCACCCCCTGCCGTGTATGTGGAGCAAGGTAAGTGCTTTGAGTCTTTTCTCAGCACAACTGTTTCGGGACGCAACTTTGCTCCCCAACATAATATTACCTGCTCCCCCCCACTGAGAAGCCCCACCAGGTACGTGAAACGTGATCGTCCCCTTAGTGCCCCCCCTTGGACACATCGCTTTCGCTTTCCAACCCGTCGCGCTGTCTGGCCAGGACAATCCGACTCGGCTACGCGATTCAGTTCGCCAGATGCTCGCCCCGTTTCAGCATCCTCAAGATGAGCATGGCGCCACAGCACATACCACGTGTTCATCACCCCTTCCTTTCGTCAGTCATTCAACCCTTGGACAGACCTCTGTTTTCTGTTGACAGGAGTCAATATTCATCAGAGTTTTGGTGCTAACCAGCTGTGAAGAGCAACCGTACATTCTGTTCATTCTGTACAAAAAACTTTCTCAACAGTTTATTGAAGCCTGCATCTCACTAGCGTGAGATGCAGGCTTCGTTAAAACGACATTTCGTTAAATTCGTTAAAACGAATTGAATTTGGCTGAGAATTTTACATCAAATGTTTTCGCTGAGGTATCGATCTCTTTAGTCAGAGGTCTATAACAAATGCTAACCAGTTCAGAATTTATTTTAATTTTATTATTAACCTTTATTTAACCAAGAAGTCCCTTGAGATTAAATCTCTTTTTAGAGGGAGACGAAACATTCCCGCTTCCTCTATATCTCTCTGATTGATTGAGAAAAAATGGATCTATTCTCCGACTACGTACTCATCAGACATATATATTAAGTTCGGTTCTCTGGGTTGTGTGCAGCTGTGTTATGTTCTGTTGTTTCTATCGCTGTGGTGAACGGTGGACCTGTCTTTAGATAAACAATTATTCATTAATAGACCTTATTCTCTCTAGCACCATCTTTGATTTTTAAATGGAATGACAATAAGACTGTGAGGGATAGACTTACTGTTTCTTCAATGGCACAAATGGTATAAAGATGTAAAAGCTCCTAGATCACATCTGATTTTCCACAACTCATGTTGTCTGGAGTTCTTTGTATATTGAATGTTCTTGGACAGATGTTTTATCAATGTTTTTTCTGCAGAAAATCCATAAACACTTTAAACTGCAGTACAGCCCATTAAAGAGACAGCAAGTCTATCCCTCACAGCCTCATTATTATTCACATTCAAAATCAAAGATGGCGCTAGCGCGAATACAGCTTTCGCTTGAATGCCCCATGTAGCCAGCGGGAGGTGAATGCAGCACTTCTGCAGTCTCATGAACTCACAGAGGAGAGCAACAGTCGGTCAACAATTCCACTAAATAATACATTTGTTTTCGGTTTGTTTCTCACCAAAGCTTATCACAAACTTTCATTACAATCACAAGTCTCATGGAATAATTTATTAGACTTCTGAATTATACTTTTGTGTCCTTTTGAAGCTTGAAGAGGTGGTCACCATAAACTGCGATTTTATGACATCACTGAGCATAACAATTTTTCACAATTTCTCCCTTTGTGTTAAGAAAATGAAAGAAAGTCATACAGAGTTACATCACAGGGGTGAGTAAACAATGACTGAATTTTCTTTTTTTGGTGAACTAACTATCCCTTTATTCCGGAACATTCCTTTGACCTTAGTTTACTACATTTGTTAACTAACTATGAACAATACTTTAACAGAAACAATTAATCTTGGTTAATGTTCATTTCAACATACAAAATACATTTGTTACATTAAAAGGTGTATACATTAACATTATTTAATGCATTATCACCCAACATAAATAAACAATGAACAATTAAATTTTTATAAATTGACATATACCAAGATCAATTAATGTTGCTAAAAATGTTGCTCATTGTTAGTTCCTGACACCTAATGCATTTATTAATATTAACAAATACAAAATTATTGTAATGTTTTATATATAATTTATAGCTGACGTCAACAATTAAAGTAAAAAAATTACACAAATGTATAAGGAAAAGTGTTTTTCTAAGGTCCCGTAACTGGTCTTTCAAAAAGCTTTGCACTGTTTTGAATCTCTTTTTGCTAGCGCTGTTCGATTTCAGAAATTTGCAAATCAACCCTGATACCGGTTCCTGGTTTCCTGGAGTCGATTCCAGACAAATTTTTTCAATTCCGAAAAATCGTATGGTATTAAAGAAGAGATAGGTTATGTTAAAGAATATAAATGAAAAATGGATATAAGTAGGAATGGATGGATTGAATATTGCACATGGTTGTATTGACCTATGGAATGTATTTGGGGGCACCATGCCAGGGCAGTTTTAACTGTTCATGAGATGGATAGCCTGAGGGAAAAAACCGTCCCTGTGCCTGACTGTTCTGGTGCTCAGTGCTCTGTAGAGCCGGCCAGAGGGCAACAGTTTGAAGAGTAAGTGTGCTGGATGAATGGGGTCAAGAGTGATTTTACCAGCCCTTTTCGTCACTCTGGATGTGTACAGTTCTAGCTGGGTGGGTAGGGGAGCACAAATAATCCTTTTAGCAGTCCGAACAATCCTTTGAAGTCTTCTGTTGTCTGACTTGGTAGCTGAACCAAACCAGAAATGTATAGAAGTGCAGAGGACAGACTCAATGTCTGCTGAGTAGAACTGTATCAGCAATGCCTCTGGCATGTTGAACTCATGATTTTCATAAATCAAGTTCTTGTTTAGAAAGAGGTTTAAATTTTAATATACAGTAATTGTCCACTACCTTTTGTACACTGAATAAAATGTCCAAACAATACACTTAAGTTTTATTTAACAATCCAGGTTGTTTTACTGGTTTAATTCATACAATATAAAAAATATATATTTTATAACGCGTATTAAAAATGTTTGTCTTTGAATTTTATTTCATAAAATAATTTAAATGTAAATGGTGTAAAAGGTTGGCTAGTTATATACAGATGAAATCAGAAGTTTACATACACTTAGATTGAAGTAATTAAACCAAATTTTGGGGGGCCTGGGTAGCTCAGCGAGTAAAGACACTGACTACCACTTTTGGAGTTATGAGTTCGAATCCAGGGTGTGCTGAGTGACTATAGCCAGGTCTCCTAAGCAACCAAATTGGCCCAGTTGCTAGGGAGGGTAAAGTCACATGGGGTATAACCTCCTCATGATTAGTGGTTCTCACTCTTCACATGCTGGGAGTCTCCGCGGTGTCATGCACAATGAGCCACGTGATAAGATGCGTGGATTGATGGTCTCAGAAGTGGAGGCACCTGGGACTTGTCCTCTGCCACCCGGATTGAGGTGAGTAACCGCGTCACCACGAGGACCTATAAGTACTGGGAATTGGGCATTCCAAATTGGAGAGAAAAGGGGATAATTTTTATTTTTTTTAAAACACTCATATTAGCAAGTCACGTGGACATCTACTTTGTGCATGACACAAGAACATTTTCCAACAATTGTTTACAGGCAGATTGTTTCACTTTTAATTGACTATATCACTATTCCAGTGGGTCAAAAGTTTACATACACTTAGTTAAGTGAACTGTTTGGGCATAATGACCATCGTTGTGTTTGGAGGAAAAGCGTGAGGCTTGCAAGCTGAAGAACACCATCCCAACTGTGAAGCATGGGGGTGGCAGCATCATGTTGTGGGGGTGCTTTGCTGCTGGAGGGACTGGTGCACTTCACAAAATAGATGGCATCATGAGGAAGGAAAACTATGTGGATATTTTCTTTTCCCCTTTTTCTCCCAGTTTGGAATGCTCAATTCTACTCTAAGTCCTTGTGGTGGCATAGTGACTCACCTCAATCCAGGTGGCGGAGGACAAATCTCAGTTACCTCCACATCTGAGATGTCAACATTTTATCACGTGGCTTGTTGAGCGCATTACCTCGGAGATATAGCACGTGTGGAGGCTTCACACCATCCACCGCAGCATCCACTCACAATTCACCACGTGCTAAAGCTCCTCTAAATGGGTCTTCCAAATGAACAATGGCCCAAGTATACCTCCAAAGTTGTGGCAAAATGGCTTAAGGACAACAAAGTCATGGTATTGGAGTGGCCATTATAAAGCCCTGACCTCAATCTGATAGAAAATTTGTGAACAGAACGTCACGGTTACCTCCGTTCCCTGAGGGAAGGAATGAGACACGTGTCGAATGTAGTGACACAAGGGGTCTTCCTTGGGAACTTCGCATACCTCTGAACTTGAGGAAAGGCCAATGAGAAATTGGCAGACAAATTGCATGTCCCGTCCCCAGACATACGGGTATAAAGGGAAGTGGGCGTGTGTCTGTCAGTAAGGTTTTTGCACTGAGGAGCTGAGAATAAGGTACAGCCGTTTACAGTGGTAGGTCTAGTGTTGTGGCAGAAGGGAAACAACGTCTCGTTCCCTCCCTCAGTGAATGGAGGTTACAACAGTAACCGTGACATTCCCCTTCTGTCACTCAATCAACGTTGTGTCAAATGTAGTGACACAAGGGGTCCCATTCAAAAGCCCATGCACTAGCCCATGTTACGTGAACTGCTGACACAGGTGCAAGCAGGCTGCTGCGTGCTAGAAGCAACTGTATCGGCCACTCGTAACCCTCGCCAACGCCCCCAGAAAAAGGTGTCATATACAGACCTTAGGTTCCCAGCACCCCTAAGGGATGAACAGGCGCTAAATGACCATCATGGGAGCAAGCCAGCCAGCCGCTGCCTTTTCTCACTCTACGTCTCTCTCTATGTATCTTAACGCTATGAGATGGCGGTCTTCCCCGATCCTATTCTTTCAGGGGGAAAAGACCCTGCAGAGACCACATCCTGCCCAGACTAGGGGAGGTGATATGTGGCCAATACACCATGTGGGTTGTCAAGCCACATGTGGGAGGGGCATGGTGGTAGATCCTACCTGATAAGGGAGGAGCTCTACAAACACAGCGACCAGGGGCAGTGGGACTGCCCAAGGGAGACGTGGGTTTGCCGGCAGGGTGACAGTACAGCGGAAAATACATCACAGGGAGTTGCCTAAAAAGGGAATTAAACCTGTGGAGCCCTACCCCAGTACAGAGCACATGCGGCATGTAGTGGGTTTGGTCGCAAATTCCACCACTGAATTCGCAGGCCAGAAGGCTAGGGAGGAAGAACATCCAGGAAGTGAAAGCTTAGTGGCTAACCTGGGAGAGAAAGCGCACTGGATAAACTTGGTGAAGGACGCTTGGTGCAAGCAGAATACCCGGTTGGCTGTTCCGTATTACTGAGTTCTAAGGCTCGGACCTGACAAAACACAGGATGAGACCGACTCAACCCTGAGATTGTAGAATCTCGCAAAGGTGTTGGCCGTTGCCCAGCCCACTGCTCTGCAGATGTCTGCTTGGGGAAATGCCATTGGCGAGTGCCCATGAGGATGCCACACTTCTCGTTGAGTGTGTTCGAACCCGCAAAGGGGTGGGCACGAACTGAGTCTTGAAGGCCAAGGAAATGGCATCGACGACCCAGCAGACAGCCTCAGTTTGGAAAAAGCATTCCCTTTCCACCATCCGCCGAAGCAGACAAAGAGCTGCTCAGTACATCCAAAGCTCTGCATGTGGTCCAAATAGATATGCAAAGCTCGTACCGGACACAGCAACAAAAAGATTGGGTCTGCCTACTCCCGGGGCAGCTTTGCTTGCATGTTCACAACATGATCCCCGAAGGGGGTCATAGGAACCTTGGGCACGTAGCCTGGTCGCCGTCTCAGGATGACATGAGTATTTGCTGGACTGAACTCCAGGCAAGTGTCACTGACAGAGAATGCTTGCAGGTCCCCAACCCTCTTGATGGAAGCTAGAGCTATCAGGAGGGCCGTCTTCAAGGAGAGGACCTTGAGCTCAACTGAGTCAAGCGGATCGAAGGGGGGTCTCTGACCACTGGGAGGGGAACAGGCTTGGCCGGGGAGGATTCAGCCTCAGGCGCCTCTAAGGAACCTGATAATCAAGTCGTGCTTCCCCAAGGACTTGCCGTCCCCTGCATCGTGGTGGGCCATGGTAGCGGCTACATAGACCTTTAAGGTGAAGGGGGACAGCCTCCCCTCCAACCTATCTTGTAGGAATGAGTGCACTGACCAAACTGCGCATCTCTTCGGGTCTTCAGAGCGGGAAGAACACCAATTCGCAAACAAGTGCCATTTCAAGGTGTAAAGTTGCCTGGTGGAGGGAGCTCTGAATTGATTGATCGTGTCTACGACTGTAGGTGGTAGGTCACTCTGTCCAAGGGCCAAACTTGAAGGTTCCAGAGGTCTGGGCGCGGATGCCAGAGGGTGCCCCGTCCCTGGGAAAGAAGGTCCTTCCTCAGGGAAATTTGCCAGGGAGGTGCTGTTGCGAGGAGTGTGAGATCCGAGAACCAAGTCCAAGTGGGCCAGTAAGGAGCCACTAAGATGATTTGTTCCTCATCCTCCCTGATCTTGCACAGCACCGGTGCAAGAAGGCTCACTGGGGGAAATGCATACTTGCACAGCTGGGGCCAAATATATATATATATATATATATATATATATATATAGTTTTAAAACACTGTAAAAATGTCAAGAACGAGATTTATAAGTGCAGAACATCGATCATTTAAACTTAACATACCGATTTATTGATGTGAACTGGGATGCTAACTGAACTCTCTAACTAATCTCCTTGTTGCAGACTTGTGTTGTAATCAGGGAAGTTGTTATTGCATGCTAATATACTGTCATAAATTTGTCATGTTAATTGATTATAAATTTAATCCAAAGTCAAACACCAGCAGACTATACTGGAAAGCAGATTTGTTGAAGGGCTTATGTGATTGCTTCAAACAGATGAACTAATGGAGTGGATTTACGGATGCTGACGGACTACAAAGAACTCAAGATGCAGTCATTTTATACGAATTTTGAAAACTGTATTAGTGCTGTTAAGCTTCTGAAATATGTAGTAGTTCGAGGAAATAAACTCAGTTTGAAAATATCAACCGGTTTCCCCAAAAGGAATAGACTCCAGCTTTGAGTTGATTCCTACATTTTGAGTCGATTCTCGATTCCCAATGCCTCGGAATTGAGGAGTAGATTCTTTTTTAAGTCGATTCCCAGCCCTACTTTTTGCCTTCAAGAGTTCACTGCCCTGCAGTGTGACAAATTAATTTGTATAAGTAGAAATATTATATGAATAATATCTCCATTAATATGTGCTCATAAAACGGCATCTATAAAAAGTTGATGAAATGTAAAATGTTAGTTCAAAATACAGTTTCAGACAGCAGGACACTGCTTGAAATCCCTGATATAGATTTTAACCTTAAGTCTTGATGTTAAGAACTAAGAAAGCTCATGTATGTTATCTGTCTAAAATAGTCCTAATAGTAACTTGAGAAACTGCTACAAGTTTGAATAAAGATTAAAAGATAAAAGCAGTCTATACACATTAAATGTTATATCTAAATGCTCCTTTCCGTAAAACAAAAAAGTATTTTCAGCAAATTCCTGAAATCACATTGAGATGTGCGATTATATGTGTGTGTGTGTGTGTGTGTGTGTGTGTGTGTGTGTGTGTGTGTGTGAGAGAGAGTGTGTGTTTTCACAGGGTGGAAATCAGACACAGAAATCATTATGCATGGTTTCTCAGTATTCCTGTGGAGCGAACGAAAATATCCCTCTCCATGACCTACAATCAAAACATGTAAAGTACTACAATTTAAAATATTCTATCGTCTCTTTTTTATCATACACATCTATTGGTAACACTTTATAATAACAGTGCATGAATAATCATAAATAAATACCTGAATTAATAGTTACTTCCACATAAATTAATGATGAGTTAATGAATGGATTAATCAGGAATTAATGAAGAGCTACAACATGAGTCATATGAAATCATGCTTTAATAACAGCCACCTTAATTACATGTTAGTACATACTTGATGCTTAATGCATTAGTTAACATTAGGGAATAAACTAAATCAAACAGCCTTTATAAGAAATATTATGAAGTACTTCAACCTTGAATTAAACATTCATATTTAATATTGTCATAATAAATATATTTTATACTTTGCCACAAATGTCATTGAATGACGCAGTATAATTCTGCCATATTTTAAACATAAAAAAAACACATTTTACATTATTCTCTGTCCTCAAACTCACCCACCACTCAATTCACTTGTTATCTGGACCATAGAAATAGGAACGTTTGTCCTTAAGTTGCTGGATCAATATTTTGTTTTTTTTATATATATTTCTCAATATTTTTTGTGGTTACTTTGTGAGTTTCATCAGTACTTAATCATCATCGTCGTTGTTAATAATAGTAATTTGTTTGATTCATTTTTCTGTGGACATTTGTGCATGTAAACATTCAATCATTTATTGTGTGAACTTCATCCATTTCAAGTGCAGATAGTTTACTACTGTCACATCCACACCAGACTCCCTCTCTCACTCCATGCTCTCTCTCCCTAAAGCACTAATCACTCACACCTGAGCCCAATCCTGCACACATCTCAATCATCACCTCTATAAATCCTCATCCCGCCACTCCATCCACGTCTAGTCTCCACGGGTAACACTTAGACTTACCTGCTCCACCTAGGTATGTGAAACTCCAGTTGTTTACACTATATTCCTCATCTCCGTGATTCCCAAGGACTCATCTTCTTCCTCTGACTTCCTGGATTGGCTCTCCTTCAGCAAGCTCCGTCCAAACACTACCTCTGTCATTCAAGTTAAGTTACCGATTTCTCCTTTGACATTAGACTTAAGATCTCCATCAATAAAGCTCCCAATAAAACACTCCTTCTGTGTCTGTGTCATGACAGCTACATTTCTGCCCTGAACTTACAGTATGTGGAGAGTTTGTTTCTGATGGGGCACTTATAAGCAGTGCTCTCCAGGTGTTGCCTGGCTGCTTGCCACTATTTCCTATGGTAATATTGACCTTTTTTTGGACTGAATTAAGGATTGAAATCAGATTTCATAATATCAATCTTTATGACATTATTTAGAGTATTTGAATTAATTTTGTTATTTTAATTGAACATTTTAGGCTAAGTGCTAACATTAGCATTTCATGAGATATAGAGACGAAACACACCTTATAAATCATTTAAAAGTGTCTTATATATCTTAACAGGTACTGTATGTTTGGGTTTTATTCTTGAGCCTGTACATGTTTAAAAAGAGGTTTAATTAATTTAAAGCATCTTGGTGGAAGATTGACACTTTCGGTATTGTTGTTTTCTTCATATTAAAGGTGTTTTCCCTCTAAATGTTTTTTGTTTTTTTAATGTCATGTATGATGGTGGATTTGAAATTTCAAAAAAGCAGATCTTATAACAAATCTTGGTCTTTATTTCACTGGTGCAAATGAGTAAGGATCACCTTAGTGCATGTGTTTCATTACTAACTCATTATTAACTACCCATGAATCCATGACTTGTTAATGCATGTCATGTCTTTACTTGGTGGGGCAAATCATTATAAACTTACTATCAACTACATGTGTACTACACTAGTATTCATCCCAGTTAAAATCATATTGTTTAGCATCATTTAGTTTGTCATGAGGTAAAAGCTGAGATTTGGACATGGCCTGCATATGGATGACGAGTGAACTGAGTGATAGGATTGAGAGTGATAGGGTGAGTATGAAGGGAAAGGAATGGAGAATCACAGAACGGTTTGAGATAAATTCATTAATATATATTGGTGGCAGTCATTAAAGGAAAAGTTCACCCAAAATTAAAAATTATCTTATTTACTCACTCTCATACCATGCTATGTGTGTGACTTTTCTTCTGCAGAACACAAAGAAAGGTTTTTTGGAGAATATCTCAGCTCTGTAGGTCCATAAAATGGTGAATGCTGACCAAAATTGTTAAGCTCCAAAAAGCACAAATGCAGCATTAAAGTAATCCATATGACTTCAGTGGTTTAATCAATGTCTTGTCCAATTTTTGGTGAGATCAGACCAAAATATCACTCCTTTTTCAAAAATTTCCTTGGCCATCATGATTTCAAACTCAATTAGATGTCATTGCACCATCTAGCACTCTGTGCATGCATCGAGATCTATAAAGTGTAATTGAGTTTGAAATCATGATTGTGCCTAGAGACTGCAATGGCAAGATATACAGTGATGGTGGTTTATTCTTACCCAAAACTGATAGCATCACTCACAAAGACATCTATTTAACCACTGGAGTGTCTGCAGAAGAAAGTAAAACACATCTGGAATGGCATGAGGGTGAGAAAAGTTGGGAGAACAATTCCTTTAATTTTTTCAGCATTTAATTAAGATGATCCATGTATTTTATTCAGAATATTCCTGCATCATCCAGTGATGTTCGTGGTGAATCTGAAGACATCAAAAGTTATCTTTTTTTTATACATTTTTTTATTATGACCATATTGAATTTTGCACATTTAATTCAAGGATGATGTACTTCACATTATTTCTTATAAAACCCGTTTGAAATAGTTTATTTCCTAATGTTAATCAAATATAACATGGAATTAAGGTGACCGTTATTAAAGCATTAATTCATGTGACTCATGTTGTAGTTAATGTTAGTGCTCTGCATCAGCGCTGATTTTGTTTAGTAAATATGAGAAAGATGACAGTTTTATTCTCTCTTTGAAGAAGTGTATCTGGAAGAGAGTGCTCTGAACTAGGAGCCGATCGTTTGTTTTTTAGGACTCCTGTCGAGAATGTGATACACACACACATCAAGCAACGTGCTAATGACAGTGGTGTTGAGGTGTGCTATAACATTTCTATGGCATCAGACCTAAGATTTTTGCCTGATGGATGATCAAAAAATCCCATAGATTTATATTTAAGCCCAGAATATCATAGATTTGTGGGCTCTTTTGAATTGGTCCAGTTAGCAGTCACACAGCAACGCCCTTGCAACCATCCTCATCACCTTGTCAAGGTGGTGACTTTTGTACAGACAAGCATCACTCATATATTTAATCATATTTTCTAGATATGGTACAGGGTGAATTTAATTTCTCCCAAAACAGTAAATAGCAACAAAAGCACCTTCCTAAACACCTGTTTGTCACTATGCACTGGAAAAATGGTCCTAATCTTTCATTGCTTTCATTGCAGCCTTTAGATTTCATCTAAAGGCTGATTTTGAAGTCAGAGTTAGGGTTAACTCAGAGTACACACTGGATGTTCATATGACAAGTGAAGTTAAATATATACATTATGAGTGTTGTTGTATTGATATACAGTAAATAAATACAATAATATCTTAAGGTGTTGTAAGCAATTTTAGCGTACTGAAGCTTTCACATGGCTGAGCCGTTGAATTAGCCACAACCCCTCATCCCACCTCTAAGCTAATTTTGTGACAAAAAACAAGCAAAAGAGCATTATTGTTTGTTCCTGTGGCTGTCAAATTCAACAGTAGCACCCTCGACTGACAAACATTATGAATTAAAGCCTCAATGATCCGCTTCAAATACAACACTATGAGAACGAGCAAAATGATTGACAGGTGAAAAGTGTAAATGTCCGTGGACACATTTTTGTTTGCTGTTTTCAAAGTCTACAACTGTCACAGAGACCGGTGAGATATCTCAGGACACTTATTACAAATATCTTTAAGGGAGTAGTAACATTTTTTGCATACATTTCCATGAAAAAAAAAATCTCTTACAGCTCCTTTAATTAAGAAATCTGTATAAACACATTTTATGCAAGAATCTGTTCTGTTCAAATATGAAATGTATTTAGTAAAAGACAGCTGAGGGGAAAATGCCCTTATTGGAATATGCAGAGTTTAATACGAGCTCAATCGACAGCATTTGTGACATAATGATGATTTCCATAAAAAAATAATTTGGAATCTTCCCTTCTTTTACTTGCAGATTACAGTGAGGCACTTACAATGGAAGGGAATGGGAACAATTTTTAGAGGGTTTAAAGGCAGAAATTTGAAGCTAATAATTTTATAAATTTCTATTATAATAGTTTTAGGGTTTATTGACTACATCACTATGGTAAACGAAAGCGTTTTTATCAAACTAAAATCATGTTAACACACATAATGTTTCCATCTTGTTGCTATACTTTTGAAACAGTATTTTAACATAAAACTTCCATTTAACTTCCATTATAAGTGCCTTACTGCACAGATTTTTTTTTTTTTTTTTTAAGAAAACGAGGGACAAGTCCAAATAATTTTTTGTGGAAATCAATATTATACCAAAAATACTGTCATCTGAGCTTTACTTGTATTGAATTCAGCATATTCCTTTAACAGTAAGAATTGCATTTCTCATTTCCAAATATTTCTTCTTACAAAGTGCCAAAAGATCATACAAATGATGCTGATCCATAAATATTCAATACAAATTTAGATAAATTAATACAAAATTAATAAAATAATTCAAACAAAATTCAAATAGAACAATACAATGTCATTTATTTAACACATTTTCAGAAATGTACAGAATCCTCAAATTATTTAGAGATATCATGTGTCACCACATGATTTTATTTTCATTTTTTTTTTTTTTTTTTTTACAGTACATCATATATATTAGACACGGAGGTGGAACAGGCTCATCTTACCCCACTCCTCCCTGAACCTCATAAATGAACACATTGTCTCAAAAACTCAATTAAAAAAAAAGATTCAAAGATGCAATTGATTCAAAGTAGCCTTGTCTGTCATGCAGAACAGAATCATTTTATTAACTCAGCTCTCACTGCCTTCAACATCGACAATAACAGTATCACACCAGTGGATATTTGTGAACACTGAAAAACCAAAAAATAAAGGTGAATCCAAGTCTCATTTCAGTCATGCAGTTCTTCCTGCATGAGAT
This sequence comes from Moxostoma hubbsi, assembly GCA_032164185.1. Taxonomy (NCBI): domain Eukaryota; kingdom Metazoa; phylum Chordata; class Actinopteri; order Cypriniformes; family Catostomidae; genus Moxostoma; species Moxostoma hubbsi. The sequence continues at coordinate 43,135,805 of JAVLUX010000011.1, read as the reverse complement.
AATCAGGATGCCACACTTTGGTCAAATCCAAATCCCTCCACAGATACAATTATCCGCATGCCTCGACCTGCCAGTCGCTCTGTCAGCCCACTCTTTTAATTCTGTAATCAGGGACAAGCAGCCCCCGTATCGCTGTCTCCACACAGCAGCCAGTCAATACAGACATCCCCAAATACAGCTCGCCTGATTCCCTCAAATGTTTTATTGAGTGTGGACATCTGGGCTACTGTAAAACACGCATTATCTGAGCAGGGAGGAGAGCAGCGCCCTGCTTTGTCCCCGCTGTCAGCCGTGGCAGTGTCACGGCGTTTGATGGAGATTAATGAAGTATCAGGAGAGTAATATGCTTCTTCGAGCACTCTTACAATCTGGAGGAGCGGTCCATCCCCGTCTTAAATAGCAAAGCTGTCAATGTTGAGAGGACCTTTCGCTCCGGCACAGAGGTGTACAGTGCTCTCTGAGAAAACGGACACAGATAATGCAGTGGTGGGCAGGTGGGGACAGGCCGGTCGCCTCTTGGCAAGTAGCAATCAAAATCTGCAACGCGTTCATGCTAAACTAATTCCCTCCGAGCAGTGCTTCTTGACTTCTGGATGAAATAATGCACAACCCTGAGGTAAATTCATAAAACGATATGTGCTTCTGAGAGAAACGGGGAAATATTTTGCTGAAAATAATGACAGGTATGGAAATATGAAGTTGTTGATACATTAAGTGAAGTCGGCCAAATATTAAACATATTTCCACTCTCCATGCACACGCACACACAGACTCTCATAAAATGTGTCCATGCGTTATTCATAGGGTATCTACAATCCCAGTGGGCAACTGTAGCTCTTCCCCTGTCAGTTCCCTTTCATACCTACAACTAAAATGGAAATAACTCTCTTTCATTTGAGAGTATTCACACTTCCAGAGACAACAAAATGACTCCCATCAGCTCCTCATATACGTCAGGTCTGTTTGTTCCCTGTCCGGCCAAACTCAAAATAATTGCCTTGAAGTGCAAATACATGCAGGTTTACGCATTCTGCTTCTGAACGGCTCACAATTAATTAGGAGAATCAATGTTCCTTTTAAAGACTCAGGAGACCATTTAATCTGAGCTCAATACCGGCAGACTGGCTGGATGGAGGGGGACACAGAAAAAAATCAATGGCTATTTGTGAATCGTGAGTACGTATTAAAGGCGGCCTCATCTCACTGCTTCATTTGCACTTGAAAGCAGCCATCTGGAGCAGCAGGCTTGGCTTAAGCAGATATGATTACTAATAATGTGATATAGCCGTTCACTGGCCTATTCAAACACCCTATTCCCACTGCTAAAATGAAAAAGCACTGGTTTCTGCTTTGGGAGAAGTCAGGGACGCACACACACAGACACAAATGCAGGGATGCATACATATCAACAGCATGAACGCATCAAACTGGAGTGGGGGGATAAAGAGACGTGCCGAGGGACCTTGCATGGTTTAGCACAGCTGTAACTTTCTCAAGTTTCACGGGTGAATGTTGTGAGTGTGTCATTTTGCCTAGGTATAGTTTGGAGTGAAATCGTTAACACTTTACAATAATGTTCCCTTTGTTGAGACTTTAAAATGAGGTTCATTATTGACTAATAAGTCATTTACACTAGCATTATAAATAATTTATATGCAGCTATAGCAAAATGCATCCAATAATTGGCAAATGGTAGGTATCTTAACTTAAATGTTATAAATGGTTAATAAATGCACTTATTCATACTTATATAAATCCAAAAAAATAAACTGCACTTATTCATGATTTATGTCACAATGCAGCCAAAAGAGACTATTATAGCGATAATAAAAGGAGGGATTTTGTCATTTAGTGTTTTATTTTCATGACTGTAATGTCTTGATTCACTTGTGTTGTCACTTTTCTTGTCACGCTGATTTTAACTAGTTCTAGTTACCTAAAGTCCTCTGCACAAACATTTTTCCGCTCTTCATGCTCTTTCACAGCATTTAATAAAGCCTGATTAATAAAGCAACTTGGGGTTCAGTGTCTTGCCAGTGTCCAGAGTCGAGTGGGCCAGGAACCGAACCGCCAACCCTGCGATTAGTGGCCGACCCACTCTAAAACCTGACACACAGCCGGCCTTTAATAATAACAAGTGTTTTTGAATCTTACATACTGCAAATTTAATAAATGCTTCTTCATATGTGTCCACTTTACATTAAGGTACATTTTCATAGGTTGCTAATGTTGAAGAAGTGTTATTAAGCATTTATAACATATGATTACTTACTATTTTGCATGTATTGCATGAAAATGGCTATTTTTATGCATGTTGTTATAACTGCATATGAATCTCTTTTTGTTTGTGTTTTGTGGGATATACAGATGAAGAAAACAAACTGTATGTGTCTGATCCCTTGTGCTACTGCTAATAATGGTTAAAGTGCTGTTTCAATTACACACACACACACACACACACACACACACACTCACACAAAAAGAAAGATTACTGCCTAAAGACTCTTCATTTAACTCAATCTCCTTCAGGATATACTGATTTATCTAATCCGCCCTGATAAAATATGGCTTAACATCTCCTAGTTTACACATTCAGTACATTGAATTTCTTCACACTTCAAAGTAATTTATGCATGCAAAGTAGTTAGTGTCATAATTTTATTTATTTATTTCACTAACCAGACCATACTAGCCTAGAATGTAACTTTTAAGGCAGTACAGTTGTGTCCACAGATCTACCCAACATATATGGACTTATTGCTACCCTCAAAAGATATTATTTATCCCTTATTTAATGCTGTAATTGTTGTATTTGTCTGACTTACAAATGTATGAATGTTAATGTATTAGCTGACAAGATTGCACACTTTTCATGTAAAACAATTGACCACTTGTTTGGTAAATAATAAAACACTACTGTTTAAAATGAAGACCAAAATAGTTGTACACTTTCTGGTTGTCAAATGTCAGTCTAAAATGTTCATAGTTAATGTGACAAACCCCACATGTGGTTACTCTGCTAGGACACCTGTGGGAACCAAAATAACTCAGAAAAGTCCATTTGACTCTGAGAAAATGTCTAGCTTCATTTAATGACAGATGCCACTTGCTTTGAAATTTTGTTATCTAGTGTAATGCCATTCATTTATTTTAAGTGTTTTTTAAGTGTCCAAACACCATAGGATCACTGTAAGCAATAACCAGTGTGTTTTATCTCTTATCTCAGTGATTTCAGTGGAGGATTCAATGCTGTACATCGATGGTTTTCCTATACTGAAAACAATGTTAATGTGGCAACATCTAAATTAACTGGTTTGACTCAAGCCATAAATGTTAATTAACATATTAGGTTTCATCAACAAACTAATTTTAATGGTTAGATCAGGTAGAGTAACTCCTAAAGGTCACAATTGCAGGTTACCGCTTTTTTACAGTGTAAAGACCTAGATTTTTTAAATTCTGTGGGGAACCTGAACTTAGTTTTACCCTCTACACCCAGCAATCTTCCCAGACCCCCCACCAACGCCTGCATCTTCTGTATCCTGTGACATGAGAGGCTCTGGAATGCTTTTCCCAGCCCAGGGCATTTCCTGCAAACACTGAGATGTGACACAACGGCATTACATCACCAGATAAACCCAATGTCTCACACTTACCAGTCAAAGGCACACATCTGCTTCATGCACGACTCTAGATTTTTTATGGCCAATGGCAGACAGATGAAGTGTTTGGGAAACTTAAATTTAGCAATTCCATTTAGTGGTGCTAGTGGAACAGAAATGACAAATTTCAGCTTTAAATCAATGGAATAAAAAGTGAATCAAGTACTGTGTGAAAATATATAATACACTCATAAAGAGAGGTAGACTGAGCAATAGAATTAGATTTACAGCTTGATTCAAGCTTTATCAGCCATAAGCTGCATGAGTCAGATATTAATACCTTGTATGAGGTCTTTTAACAATGTGTCAGCATGCTTTAACTCGATGTGTTTGTCCTTGCAAATCCACCATAAAATTCACTTACATACAGCCAATCTGTCTGGGTGTGAAAACACACCGGATCTGTTAAAAGGTCACAACACAGAAGCAGTCACAAAATAGATATGCAACCCTTATCCATGCTCCTTTCATCCGTGTAACAGTCCTTATGTTAAGAATTTCACACTTTATTTAATGTGCCTGTTGGTATCAGCGTCACGGCAGCGCACTAGATGAAGGGGATCTGCTACTTGGAGAGTGAAGAGAAGTAGATATGCTCCTGATAAAAAGACAGCAATAGGAAACTCCAGTGTTGGGAAATTAACTAAGTAGTGACACTAACATTACTTTTTTCAGTAGTGTGACAGTAGTTTTAAAAATGGTGTAGTATTTCCACTATTTGGCTTCTTTATTTACTAGTAGCAGTGTAATGCACAAAAACACTACATTACATTGGGTTACTGACCGAAAGGTTGGGGGTTCAAGCCCCAGCACTGTCAAGATACCACTGTTGGGGCCTTGAGCAAGGCCCTTGACCCTACCTGCTCCAGGGGTGCTGTTTCATGACTGACCCTGTGCTCCGACCCCAGCTTAGTTGGGATATGTGAAAACATACGTACAGCTCTGTACCTGTACTCTGCACAATGACAATAAATGTTGATTCAAAGGAGTTCTTGTACTTATGTGGTACCTTCGTTCCAAGCCAATTAGAAACATACAAAACATTCAACATCCTGTTGCAAATTGTTTCCTGAGACACATCTGGCAGATGACACAAAGCGTCCTAAAATGTGAAATCTTTGTTTTCTACGAATGCTTTGTTTTGCGCACCAGTACTGTTGTTTGGCGCTTGGCGACCAGCTACAACTCCTGGAGCAGCTCAAAATTCTGCTACATACATACTGTAGTTTTTCAGTAAATTACATCAAATTTGATCCAAATTGTCAAGGGATATGCATTATTGGCTTTAGCTTATACTGTACAAGTTACGTTGTGTATAGGCAATTGTTCAAAAAAGTTAATGCTAAATTGCATTATAACGTTACACTTTCTAATCTTTCACTGTTTTTTTTTTCATATACCAACGTTTTAATCCAAAAAAAATCAATAAAAAAAGCCTTTGCGTGTAACTTTTGTCTGTATTGTCTTTTGTCTGGTTGAACTACTTAAAATTGTGATTAGCTTGTAGCTTGGCGTGCTACAGTTTCAAGTATCTTCCCCAGCACTGGATATCAGTCAGAGAGTCAGAGCTTTAAGGATCGAGTAAGAGCTGTGGATATGACTGTAGAGAGGAATTCAGACTGAATTGGGATATTTTGTCAGCTGCCTGCAGTAATTTTCCCCCCTGTGTAATAGTGAAGTTCTGTGTCACATGTAGATGCCTGAGCTCTCTGATCACTGGAGGCCTCCCTCATCTTGGCCCTGACATCCTTCCATCCGCCTCTTTATAACGACCCAGTTTCAACACATCAGACAGAATAAATCCCACCCCGAGTCCTTATGGATTATTTCGGAATACCTGCAGAGAACTCGGGTCACAGAAGAGAGAAAAAATGTTAGAAACTGAACAAGGTATTGAAAGGAGTAAGAAATGCAATGCAAAAAAAATGGATGGCATTTATGTGTTTGGGCACATCTGTGGGTGTAGTGAGGGTTTATAGGGTATACAAGGTTTAGGGTGCATAGGTTTATGGCTGCAGGTGAATCAAACGTCTGGCAGATGTTTGCTTGGAAAGCACTCTGTGATACGTTTCCCTTTAACACAGTGCTCACTGTGAACAGCACTGAGACATCAGCCCTCGCTGTCCTTTTCTGCATACCGCTGTCCCCTTCGGCACATCGTGGCGCCATTTTGTGGACTGCATAACTCGGCCGAGCCACCAATAAAAGTTCTGGTTCTCCCAATGGCCAGTCCGTCCCTGTCTGTCAGTGTAACACCTGCATCCAAAACCACATACTCTCTGAGTATGAACTGTATTTGATAAGGGACACATTTATCTGCCGCCAAAACAGTATGTTATTTTAGGTATGCATGCGAGTAGTTTGAATAGATTTTTGGATTGATAGATAGCATTTGGACAAGCTTGTTAATGTAGTTGGTTATGTAATGCAAACGTTTAAAATTTGTCACCTTACAAGTCATGCGCTATAGTGAAAATGTTTAGATGTTTTAAGATAGCATTTTGTGAGGAACAGAGTGAAAAGTTTTGATGAACTGATAATCTGCTGTTTTACTTGTGATTTATGTTATATCATTGTTGTAGCACCATGTTACACAGAACGAGCACCGTAAAAGATTTAGCAAAATAAAGTGGTAGTAACCTGAGACTAGGTTGGATTTTGCCATCTGGTTAACTCATTCAAATGAATGAAGAGTTCAACTAGAGATCGAGTCGGTTCAGCAAACAACCCTCAACTTCACTGTCATCAAGAACCATTGTTCACTGAGTAGAGTTTGTCCTTTGAGCTGCATGGTACTATGAAGATTAAAAAAGTTTTTGAATGGTTCTTCAGATCAGCATATTCGTTTGGTTTCTTAAAGCAGTAGTGCAGATGGTTTTCTAAATAACGAAATAATTTAAAGTTCTTTATGGAACCTAAAAATGGTGTGTGTTACCCAGATGTTCTGACACAGTTGTGAACTGCTCAAAGTGATTCCACTTTCAAGTTTAACATGCTGATGCACTTTATGAAATACCCACACATACACAACTGCAGAAGTTACAAAATAAATCCATCTCAATGAAAGTACGTTTTTTGAATCTGGCTCTCTAATAAAAAACAATTTATATGCACAGATGAGGGAACGGCACTCTGACAGATGAATGTTAAAAATGACGTTCTCGCATAGCATCAATTTGACTTGTGTCTGTCGGTGAGCAATGCTGCTCTACCGCGCACGGTCGCAGAACTGTTGAACACTTTTAATTATGTGTGTAATAAGATCGGGGTCAACATATTTCATGCCAGGAAAATGATGTGTATTTAATGGCTCCCATATATTACCCTCCATGTTTAACATCACTGACAGAGTGCCTGTAAGTTTAGCAGCCATTAATCAGCATCAGGGTGTCTAGTTAGAGAAGAACAGATGAGCGTGCCATGTTCTCCTTGTGTGTGGGGGGCTCTTGATGCAGAGCAGGCTGATAGATAACGTTCACCCTAAGGCTGCTTAATAAAGCATGTTACAGGGCTTAGTAGTGCAGCGTTAAAGAGTGCAGTTTTTACAGTGTAAGATGAATTAGGTTAATATAGCGACTCACTGGTGCTTACCTGACTAAGTGCCTTTCATACAGGAGCAAGGCTGCCTTAATCAGGTATTTGCCGGGCCCTATTTCACATAATGAGCTGATTTTCTTGTTGGAGTTGTTCATGGAAAGCCAACATTAAATGGCATTTGCAAACCATTTTGTTGTCATTATGTGACTTATTCCTGAGTTAAACAGTATATACTTGATTTGAATCAATTGGGAATTGATTTGATTTGGAAAAATGCCTATTGCACATCTGAATCGAGCCAAAGTTTGCTTAAATAATGCCTAAATATTTGGTTAGGTTAACATTATCCAATGACCCACGTGGCCTAGTTAATGTCTGTGGAAAATTAATGTTATAGTAGCGGTGAAATAAATCAGATTTTTAACATTTTAATTCTTATTTACAATTGAATGAATGAATGAACATTACATTTATATAGTGCTTTCCTGATATTGCATTCTTGTTCACTGCCGCTTTATACCTAGGGGATAACAAGGGGACTCTCCTCAACCACCACCAGTGTGCAGCATCCGGATGCTGCAACGGAAGCCATAGTGCACCAGTACACTCACCACACATCAGCTATTGGTGAAGAGGAGAGAACGGAGATATAGAGCCAATTTGTGTATGGAGATTATTAGGAAGCCATGAATAATAAGGGCCAATGGGGGGCATTTGACCAGGACATCAAGGTAATACCCCTACTCTTTTCGAGAAGTGTCCTGGGATTGTTAATGACCACATTGTTAAGGACCTCATTTTAACGTCTCATCTGAAGGACGGATTTGAATGGGTAACACTTTTCAATAAGGTTGTATTAATTATTCAGAAAGACTCACAAACTCACAAATCGCTCACAATGACTGTAATAACATAATTCTGTAGGAATCAATGGCATATACTAATGAATCATTTACATTAAGACCAGGAAAGACTATTAAGAAGGTAAATAGAGTGAAATTTAATATCATGTTGACTGTAAAGTACTTTTTAAATGTTTTGTCAACAAAGACATGTTGCGAGGTTCAAACACTTCACCTCCATGAATTGTCCTCATTACAATGCATGATGCATGATCACTTCTACTTACTTAATAGCATCCCTTTAAATCCCTTTTCCTAATTCCCTAATTCTTCTGACCTTTTCCTGCCCCCTCCGATAATAGAAGACTCAAGAAGTCGCGGACATAATTACAATCTCTTTTATTCTATTTAGAAACATTTGCTGGAACAAATGCATAGCCAAATATCTGTATCGGTGCAAATCCTGCTCATGTTTGCTGATGTGAACGGCTCTCAGCGGTCTGAGTGGATCTGAGATAGGAGGTTAGGAGGAACAGACCCCCACCCGAGCAGAGCCACACCCGGCCGCATGAAAAGCCACATCAATTTCAGCACAGACAAGCGCAGTCACACAGATTAGGCAGCCACAATGCAGCGGGGTCTTATCTCCACCCACAGGAGGAGGGCAGCCTGATCTGCACAGGATGGAAACATTCTTACTGCGTAATGGACAAAATCAATTGTTGCCCTCCGCAATCAATGCGGCCCCCTCGCTCTCTGCTCCGAGAATCCCGCTGTAATTGAACTTCTCCGTGGTCTGGGAAGTTGGCTTGACCTGGGTGGAAGGCGGGGATATCTGGCCATGTGATTACGTCTCGGAACGCCAGGAGCGGGTAGAATAAGACTCATCTGGATGCTTCTCATGTAGACACACCTGGTTAAACCAAACACACTGGAGCATTGTTGGTAAAAAGTACACTTGCCCTTTTAAAGGGATAGGTCACCCAAAAATTTAAATTCTCTCATCATTTACTCACCCTCATGCCATCCCAGATGTGTGTGACTTACTTTCTTCTGCAGAACACAAATTAAGATTTTTAGAAGAATATTTCAGCTCTGTAAGTCCATACAATACAAGTGAATGGGTACCAAAAGTTTGAAGCTCCACGAATCACATAATTCAGCATAAATGTAACCCATAAAACTCCAGTGTATAAATCATTGTCTTCTGAAGTGATATGATGGGTGTGGGTGAGAAACAGATCACTTTATCATTCTTCTTCATGTGTTTTTGGAGATTCACAGTCTTCATGAATATTGAACCCTACTGGGCAGGGGGAAGAATTTCTAGCAAGAAAATGACATAAATATTGATCTGTTTCTCATCCACACCTATCATATCACTTCTGAAAATATGGATTAAAACACTGGAGCCATATGGATTATTTTTATGCTGCCTTAATGTGCTTTGTGGAGGGTCAACATTTTGGCACCCATTAACTTGCATTGTATGGACAACAGAGCTGAGATATTCTTCTAAAAATCTTAATATGTGTTTTGCAGAAGAATCAGGGATGGCATGAGTGCGAGTAAATGATGAGAGAATTTTCAGTTTTGGATGAACTATCCCACATTGAAAGTCACATTGATCATTTTAAAAAGATCAGTAAGTATGAAAATGACCCAATACCCAAATCTAATGATGAATCAGTAGAGTTGGATATGTCGGAAATGTATTTACATTTTAAAAACTATGATAATCTGGGGGCTTGAGTAGCTCAGCGAGTATTGACGCTGACTACCACCCCACCATAATGCATTTGCAAATAACTTATTATTCTTAAATTAACCCTATTATAAACCCATATCAAAGGGAATATACTGTATTGCAAAGCGATACCAAATGTGTCATTTCCAATAAAGATGTCATTTTGTCAAATTATGCAAATTGAGTGAGTGTGATATTTTTTATACATAAAATGCTAGCATTAAAATTAGACTTATAGTGAAATACATTTTATTTGAACCGCAGAATTTTATCAAAACAAATACATAATTTGAAATAATCAAATAATCCTGTGATGTATATATTGTCCACAGTTGGATATTGTTAGTAGACAAATTAAATAAGTGAAATAAGAATGTTAAAAGTGTGATTTAAAGGAGTTTATTTCTGAGAGCCAGGAGTATCCACAGTTTAAGAAACACCCACAGGCAAGTCTCTACACAAAGACCGGCCACATTTCCTCATCCAGAGACTGATTCAAATATATTAAAATAAGAGCAGGATTTCAACTGTTATTGCCCTGTGAGAGAGTGTGATTAATTAGCATATTTACTTTCTCATTTAGAGGCATTGAGAATTCCTTCTAAACATCATTTTCCATGCAGCCTAAAAATCCACTGTCACAATGTCTTCTCCGCCGAGAATTTCACAGTGTGAGAACAATGAACGTGAAATGTCTAAGTTATAATTATACCTAAGAAGACAGATGACAGTTAAAAACTTAATTTAGAATAAAAATCTCTTTTGACTGAGTTGTGCGCTGAAGAGAGAGAGAGAGAGAGAGAGAAAGAGGGATCTCTCCTTTAGAATGGTAATTACGGTGCCATTTATTATTCGATCAGCTCACGCAATTAAACGGGTGTGTGGAGGACACAGCTGATAATAAAGTGAAGGGAACGAGAATGCTAATTAACCTCAGGGATGGCTGCTCCTCATTCTTTGCGTCTGCCGTCGTTCTCCTGAGCTCCTCTGTGCACTTCCTCGTGGTGCTGTGACCCGGTCATCTCAGTCCAAACTTCTACCGGGTCATGCGGCTGGTACTACAATCTGTAGATGGAAGAACAGCTGTTGAGGTTACTGACAAACAGGGGGAATTCATCATTCACATATGTTCATATATTTACAGTGTTGTTTCAGAGCTGCGACTTTCCAAGGACATGCTGCACACTTGTATCTCAATTTAAATGTAAAATTTACTTTAGTTTCATTACTTCCTCTGGGAACTCATCTGACAAGCTAAATAGTCTAAATATAGTGTTGCAAACTAGATTAAATGTGAGTGGTATGTAAAAGTTTCTTGTGGGTTGTTGCCATGGCACTACTTTGTGTGCAATAGTGCGCAACATCTGAAATGGATCCTGAAATAAAAATTCCAAAATTTTTACTATAAATATATACACTATAATAAACCTTTAACCTTGTGCGATCGCACGTCCTCATGTGAGTACTTTGTGCTTTGATTTCAACAAATGCTACTTTTCATTTCAACTGACTGATCTCAGTTCAGGACACTCTGGGCTGTTGTTAAAAGGTTAAACATTTGAAGCAGGAAGTCATGTGAGAAAACAACACAGCGCTGATCTCAGTGAAGTTTGTCTTTGGGAGAAACACCAATAAAACAGCATCTGGTAAGAAATCTATTTAAGGTTTTACACTGAAACCTGTTTGAGTCAAAAGAGTAACATCACTTGTTTCATCCGACATGCCATTTTAAAAATTCCAGCGATTTATTGCGAAACGGCACACTGTTAAATATGATGACCTTCAAGGACAATTAGCCTTAATTTGTTTAGAAATCCTATATTTACTGTGCATTATCACACTGAGAATCAATGGGTTCATTCAAAAGCTGAAATATTTTGCTTTCATAGGCTGTATACTGAGTTAGGAAGAAAATCATGTGTCTTTTACATGTTCTGAGACCAGTGCAGTCAGACAGCACACTGGAGGTTAAGTCATTTACTAATAAGGGAGCAAGGGACCGTCCTATAGCTTTCCTAAAAAGCCAAGTACATTCACTCCTAAAATCCGACCAAAAGTTCAGTTTCAGGCTGCAGATGATGTTTGGATCACTCAACATGTTTGGCAGACATGAGGCAATGGTAATCAGTACATTTATTCAGAATTTATAATGACACATTTTATTTTAACATGGTTTGCAGTGATTTGATGATGCAGGCCATTACTTTTAATAAGAGTTATTCATACAGATTTATAGAAAATCAGCTGTAATGTCTGTAACATCTCAACAACATTCCTGGAAACAATATAAACAATTTAATTTAGAAAATTTGACTTTCTATAGCTTGGTATTATTTAAAATTTCACAACTTAGTTCTGTTGTCCACATATGTGGACATACATTTTTAGGAAAACTATTTGCTCTAGAATTAATTTATTTATTTATTTTTGCACATTTATTTGTTGCTACTAGTTACAAACCAAAAAGGGAAATGGAAAATACACACAGCAGCTCGGGTCTCAGGAGGTTAAAGATGTAAAGTACACAGACTTTTACCGTAGTCCTTTTTTTAGATTTTCAAAAACTTTTTTGCTTCAAATCAAAGTTTGTAAGTTGTTATTCAGCTCGGAGCCGGTGTTAAAAGACAACCTGCTGTTCAGTCAACACACTGCACAAATATGCAATTAAAATGTGTTATCAATTATGTCAAGCCTCATTCTACAATTAGAATTCACATGAGATCATTAAAAGTCGCCGTTTTGTCTAGTAACAAATATATAATCAGTTTTAGATAATTTGTAATTTGTCATGTTTACATTTTGCATTCATGGTGCTAATGCTAAAGCTAACATGATAGTACTGGTTACCATCTATTATTGTTTTTTATGATGAAGTTTGTGAAAATAATCCATGTAAGATCATAAAAAAATATTTAACAATTGAATCATTTAGAAGTATGTCTCTATGCGTATGAAAAAATGTACCAGAAAAAAATGTTGTCCTCAAAGTAACTCAAGCACCGGGTCACACCCACTGATCACATGGACCAATGGCAAAATGAAGGTGTTAGACAGCTGCAAATGACTTTTTCTGAAAGTTTGTGCCATTAAGCTGTCTCGAAACACCTCAACAAAGTCAAAAACACCTTTTTTTTAAGTGAGATTTTGTTTGAAATCACTCAAAACAGGTATTTTCTTCTATTTCACAAGAAGCATATGGCACATTAAGTATGAGCTAGCACCAATGAAAAAAGTCATTTTCAATGACGGTGCTTAAAGAAAATACAGTCAAGACCTTCTTTGTCAATTACATACTCAACAACCCTTTTAAAAGGATTTATTTCCTTTAAACACAGAGGGACACATGACACAACAGGACAAAGCAGGACCTTCTGTGAATGGACAGAACAATGTGTATGTGGTAAGTACATATGATTTCAGAAGAAGTTTTGAACTTCTTTTAAAGAACGAGACCTCTGATTGGTTGTCCCGCATTAATCCTGACTCTATTTTGGATCAATTCAACACAACACATGTTACTTAGAACCACAACTTCTTCCTGGATGACCCAGTCAAAGGAGTAATTCATTTACACCCCTTATGTCGTTCCAAACCTGTATGACTTTCTGTCTTCTGTGGAGCTCAAAAGGAGGAATTTTGAATAAAGTATACATTACTCTTTTCCATCCAATAAAAGACTTGGAATACAAGTCGTATAAACCACTTGTAAAAATTTACAATTTAAATGTCACACTTTAAACACTGTAACTTCATTAATTATGTTGTTCAACAAAATGTGAAAAAAGATGTAACAAATATACATTCAAAGTGTATGAAATGTTGATTGATATTTAAATTATTACTGTATTGACATTTAATCTTACTGAATCTGTTATAGACAGGTCAGGAATTTTTTATATAGGGTGAGTAAATTATGACATCATTTAAATTTTTTGGTGACCTATCCCAATCAACCAGGCTCATAGAGGGTTACCTTCAGTTCACATCATTGAAACAGCGTGATTTCCATTTGTTTCTGTCACAAAGGTACAGATTCATTAAATAAGATGTTCAAATTCAGTTTGGTTGTGTATAGTTTAAAGAACCCTCCTCCAGACAGACTGCATATCTTTTTGAGGACAAGCAATCAGTACATGTTGTCATTCTAAAGTAATTCTACAGTAGGCACATATCTGCTGTTTTTATCCATCACACCTCCACCAGGGCCACTTCAACCCAAGCTGAGAGTCAAAGCCATCATTCTAAGCTTGTGGCCACTTCTGATGGAGAGAAATTTACATTTAGTTGAAAACTTCACCTTCTCTGAAAACTTCACATTCGAGAGAGAGAGAGAGAGAGAGCAAGAGAGAGAGAGAGAGAAAGAGAGAGAGAGAGAGAGAGAGAGAGAGGCGAAGAAAGGAAGAAAAATCCAATCTGCGGTAATAGTAGCTGTAGTTTGGTTTCACGCACATTATTTGCATTCCTCAGGTACAGCGCTCTCCTCCAGCGACAAAGTAACGATTCACAAATCACTGCCTCCGCACCAGTCAAGGGCTGCTCTCCGCTCAATAGACCATTGTACCTGTGAGTGTAATTGGTGAAGGCTTGACAGAGCCACGAGTCGTAACAAAGATCTCTCGCTTTAGGGCTGAGGGATAATTTTCATAATGTTACCGCTAAATGAGCGCTGAGGTCTCGAGGTCCTGGCACTGAGTGACATGGGACCAGACGCGCACACACACATGCATAAAGAGAAGAGCAAAACACACATATTCTTACACTTACACCTCACACACACCACTGTCAATTAAGGAATCTGATACGCTGTCGACTCTACGTTCACCACCAATTTGAAGCAACTTTATACACAGGAAAGGCACAAGACTCCACCAATTATTTGCCCCCTGAACAAACATTCTGACAAATGATACTGAAACATCAAACATATTTCATTTTAAGTAATTTTACCAGTTTGTTATTTGCAAAAGAACATTGTTGCAACACAAAAAATAATGTCTTGTGATTTAAAACTGATGTCAGTAAGCCATAAAAATGACAATATGCATAGGTCTATTTCATATGCACGAATAAATAAATAAAACTTCCTAAATAACAAAAGAAGAAGAAGAAAAAGAAACACACACGTTATCCAAATGTTGGTTTACCCAACAATTAATATCATTTTTTTTTCTCTGTAAAATCAATTTTACAGTAATGTTCCCTTTGTTAAGGGTTTATAAAGGGGTTCATTATTGAGTAATTTATAAATGCTTTTGTTTTTTAATCATTATGCGGTTAACAAAATGAATGAAATGAAATGGGAGAATTTATAAAAAATATATAAATTCTTCACACTTATTCAACATTAGTTACCAATGAAAATGTACCTTTATATAAATTGAATACATATGTATAGTTTAAAGGCCATGAGGCTTTATTATATGATATATGCTGTGATAAGGGTTTTTGCAGATTATTTTATGTAGATAATCCATTCTTTGATTGACAGAGAGTGTCAGAACATTACAGTCATAAATATAAATACAAAATGACAATCTAATCTCACCATGGCAGTCCGGTTTTGCTGCATTGAGACATAAGTCATTATTTCATTATGCCATTTTATGTTTTTGTATTTATTAGGCATTAATAACATGTAAGTTGAAGTACTCACTATTTGGAAAGTACTGCATGAAAGTTGCACTTTTTATTTATGTGGTTATAAATAAAGCATATCAATCATATATTGCATGTATAATTGACATACCATTTATTAATGAACTCCTTTAGAAATGTAATTAAAATGACATTCATACAGTATTTGAACATACATTTATTTCCAATGGACGGTCAAAACAAGTATAACAACAAGTGTAACGACTGATTATTTTTAGAAATAAAACAATACTTATATACTTTTTAACTACAAATGTTCACTTCCGTTCATCTGTTAAGTGCACTCATGAGAGGGATGACATAAGCTCATTGGTTTAAAAAAGGAGCGCTGTACTAAAGTTGAATTGTCTTTGCTGTAGATTTGTTTTGTTCAAAATGGTCGCTTGGCATGTATATCCTGGATGCAACCCGATATCACGCCGAGGCGTGAAATAGACACGCCGGTCCACTCGCGGATGCGTGTCGGTGTCACGCTTTGCCTCCTCCAGGCGTGTAAATGACACGCGCGCGTCTACGTAGAATACCGGCAGGGGGCAATCATTTCCTCAACGCCAACAACTCTCTGTGCACCAAAGAGGAAGCGATACCGTTGTCGTCGCGTTGCACGTTCGTGCGGGCGGGATGCCGGCCAATTTCGCTGGTTACTTTCACTTGTGACCATATGTGACAAATAAAGGTTCATTACAGTGCTGCTTTCATGAAGAAATCCTAACGTTGCTGTAGCCTAACGTTGTTATATGTGTGTGTGTGTGTGTGTGTGTGTGTGTGGGCTGTCGAGTATCTTGTGCTGATGTAAATAAATAAATATATATATATATATATATATATATATATTTATTTAAAAAGTGTATTTATGTACAAAAATATATATCCTGCTAACCGGAACTGGAGAACGCGATATATCGCTTCCTCTTTGGTGCGCGGACAGTTGTTGGCGTTGAGGAAACGATCGCCCCCTGCCGGTATTCTACGTAGACGCGCGCGTGTCATGTACACGCCTAGAGGAGGCAAAGCGTGAAATAGACACGCATCCGCGAGTGGACCGGCGTGTCTATTTCACGCCTCGGCGTGATACCGGGTTGCTGGATGCTTCAACCTTCAGAAACCACAAAGAAAATGCATGCTGGGAAAAATATGAACTTTTCATCGATTGTCTATACATGATCATGAGTGATGGAAGGTCTGGCTTATCACGCTGAACCTGGATATCAGTACACCCCTACATTCTCTCACATATTGGAGGGTGTGCAGTGAACATTTTACCCCTGAGGATTTCAAACCATCGAAAGAAACAACGGGTCGATATCTGAATTCATCGGCTGTGCTCGTGCCTTTTTCCAGCGAACTTAGGTATGTGTGAATTTTGTAATTGTCACGCCTCCCTCAGCGCTCCGCTCCTCATCACCCGATTTCTAATTCAACGAGCCTGCACTCGATTCACTCGCTCATCACTGCCTGCATAAATAACTCTCCTTCACCCCGCTTCAAGTCAAGTCAAGTCAAGTCAATTTTATTTGTATAGCGCCTTTCACAACACACATCGTTTCAAAGCAGCTTTACAGAAGTTCAGCATTAACAGACGATAAAAATGTAATGTCTATAAAGTCGATAAATCATCATCCTTGTGCAGGGCTCCAAACTGCGACTAAAAATGGTCGCATTTGTGACCAAATAAGTTTATTTGTGAGTGTAATTTCTGTCAAGGTCGCCATTGGCGACAGTAAAAGTTTACTCCCTTTTGATTTTAAAATTTGCATTACATTTCCCGAGATACATAACAAAAGAAGATACATAACAAGAGAAGTCTCCACTGGATCCTTCCTCAAGTGGAGGAGTTTAAGTATCTTGGGGTTTTGTTCACGAGTGAGGGAAGGATGGAACGGGAGATTGACAGACGGATCGGTGCAGCTTCTGCAGTAATGCGGTCGATGTACCGGTCTGTTGTGGTGAAGAAGGAGCTGAGCCGCAAGGCAAAGCTCTCTATTTACCGGTCAATCTACGTTCCTACTCTCACCTATGGTCATGAGCTTTGGGTCATGACCGAAAGGACAAGATCCCGGATACAGGCGGCCGAAATGAGCTTTCTCCGCAGGGTGGCTGGGCGATCCCTTAGAGATAGGGTGAGAAGCTCGGTCACTCGGGAGGAGCTCAGAGTAGAGCCGCTGCTCCTCCACATCGAGAGGGGTCAGTTGAGGTGGCTCGGGCATTTGTTTCGAATGCCTCCTGGACGCCTTCCCCGGGAGGTGTTCCGGGCACGTCCCACTGGGAGGAGGCCCCGGGGAAGACCTAGGACACGTTGGAGAGACTATGTCTCCCGGCTGGCCTGGGAACGCTTCGGTGTCCCCCCAGAAGAGCTGGAGGAAGTGTCTAGGGAGAGGGAAGTCTGGGCATCTCTGCTTAGACTGCTGCCCCCGCGACCCGGCCCCGGATAAGCGGAAGAAGATGGATGGATGGACATAACAAAAGTTTATATCAAAGAAATAGCGGGGAAAACGGAGTTCATTGCAGGAACTAACAATTTCAAAAAAGAGACTGTTAGAAAACACGGTGACAGTAACAAGCATAAAAATGCACGTGATCACATAATTGCGAAGAATGCTCCACAGACTACACTGTTAGCGAGCTGCGGGACGAAAAGGAATGGATGGAGTTAAAAAATTTTAAATATTTGGCGCCTGTTTTTCCCCCTGTAGGAGCCATTGGCTCCTTAATTGATTTTTTTTTTTTTTTGTTTGGAGCCCTGTTGTGGAATTAGATAAGATATGATTCTTTATCGTGTTTAAAAATAATTAAATAATAATTGTATTAATAACCCCAGTGAGCAAGCCGAAGGCGACTGTGGCAAGGAACACAAAACTCCAAAAGATGATTGTTAATGGAGAAAAATAACCTTGGGAGAAACCAGACTCACTGTGGGGGCCAGTTCCCCTCTGGCTAACATCATGAATAATGTAAATAAGAATTATTTATAGTCAAAAAACATGATTTAAAAAATTATTAAACTTATTAAGTGCTAAGGGTCAGTATTTAGACAGTGAATGTGTTTGAACTGCAAGATTAGTGACCAGTGTCTTTGAAGTCCATCCTTGATTAAATTCCAGAAGTTCACTTAGATGCAATTGTCCTTGTTTGGCTGATGAAGGCTTTTGTTGGCAATAATTAGTCTATGTATCCCATTTCAAGATCGTAGTCCATGGTGATGGGGCATCTGAAGTCTCCGTGAGAGGCTGGATACAAACTGGAGCTGACGAACGCTATTTACCTCGGGACTGGCGTCCCGAGATAACAGCAGAAAAGCAGATGGGAAATAATTAGCATAGCTGATGTTCATAATATTAATGCATTATAACTGATTCAGCAGTAGTATAAAAAGTAAGCATTATGTGAATGCTTGGTTAAAGAGATGTGTCTTTAATCTAGTTTTAAACTGGGACAGCGAGTCTGAGCCTCGAACAATATCGGGAAGGCTATTCCAGAGTTTAGGAGCTAAATGTGAGAACGCCCTCCCTCCATTAGTGGACTTAGATATCCTAGGTATGACCAGAAGCCTCGAATTTAGTGATCTTAAAGAGCGCGATGGATTGTATGGCGATAGAAGATCCGTTAAATACACAGGAGATAAACCATTTAGGGCTTTATAGGTCAGTAGTAATACTTTGTAATTAATACGGAACTTAATTGGTAGCCAGTGTAGAGATGATAAAATCGGTGTTATGTGATCATATTTTCTTGACCTAGTAAGAACTCTAGCGGCTGCATTTTGGACTAACTGTAGCTTGTTTGTTGAGGATGCAGGGCAACCAGCTAATAAAGCATTACAGTAATCTAGTCTCGAGGTCATGAATGCATGAACTAACTTTTCTGCATCAGAAACAGATAGCATGTTACGTAGCTTAGCAATGTTTCTAAGGTGGAAAAAGGCTGTTCTCGTAACAGATGAAATATGATTTTCGAAAGTCAAGTTGCGGTCTAGTATAACACCCAGGTCTTTTACTGTAGTGGATAATGTAACAGGACATCCTTCTAAATTAAAGTTGTATTGTAAGGGATTTTGTGGGTAGTTTTTTGGACCAATAAGTAATACCTCCGTTTTATCGGAATTTAATAACAGGAAATTACGCGTCATCCAACATTTTATATCTTTAAGACACTCTGTCAAGTTAGATAAGTTAATGTTTTCATCTGGTCGTGATGAGATATATAATTGAGTGTCATCAGCATAACAGTGGAAATTAATTCCATGTTTTCTTATAATTTTACCAAGTGGTAGCATATATATTGAGAATAATAGAGGGCCTAACACAGATCCTTGTGGCACTCCATAGTCTACTGACGTTATTTTTGATTTTTCCCCATTTAAACAGACAAAATGGTAACGGTCTGATAAGTACGATCTAAACCAGCTTAATGCCTGTCCCTGAACACCAGTGTAGTTTTGTAGTCGATCCAAGAGTATTTTATGATCTATAGTGTCGAACGCAGCGCTAAGATCGAGTAGAACTAATATTGAGATGCAGCCTTGGTCAGAAGCTAAAAGTAAATCATTTGTAATTTTAACTAGCGCAGTTTCTGTGCTATGATGCGGTCTGAATCCTGACTGAAATTTTTCATAGATATCATTTTCTTGCAAGAAAGAGCACAATTGAGCGGACACAACTTTTTGTAATATTTTAGACATAAATGGAAGATTTGAGATGGGTCTGTAATTTGCTAGGTTATTTGGATCTAATTGTGGTTTCTTAATGAGAGGTTTTATAACTGCCAGCTTAAATATTCTTGGAACATGACCTAAAAATAAAGACGAGTTAATAATATTGAGAAGAGGCTCTTCCACTACAGGTAACACTTCTTTCAGTAGTTTAGTGGGTATTGGATCTAGTAAACATGTTGTTGGTTTAGATGCAATGATAAGTTTATTTAGCTCTTCCTGTCCTATAGTTGTAAAGCGGTGTAGTTGTTCTTGAGGGGCGATAATTGAGGCTGAATCATAAGACACCATTAAAGATTGTACATTAACAATTGTGTTTACAATTGTGTTTCTGATGTTTTCTATTTTCTCAGTGAAGAAATTCATAAAATCATTACTACTAAACTGTAACGGAATATTTTGCTCAGGTGATCTCTGTTTATTTGTTAGTCTAGCCACGGTGTTAAATAAGAACCTTGGATTATTTTGGTTATTTTCTATTAGTTTGCGGAGGTGCTCAGCCCTGGCTGTTTTTAGAGCCTTTTTGTAACGTGACATACTGTCTTTCCATGCGATTCTAAAGACCTCTAAATTAGTTTGTTTCCATTTACGCTCCAAGTTACGAGTTTCTCTCTTGATAGCATGCGTAGCACTGTTGTACCATGGTGCTCTAGTTTTTTCTCTAAACTTTTTTAATCTAATTGGTGCAACAATATCTAATGTACCAGAGAAAATGGTGCTCAAACTGCTAGTCATTTCCTCTAGTTCATCTGTTTGTTTGGGTTCACTGAGCAGCTGAGATAGATCAGGTAAGCTATTTGTGAATCTATCTATTGTGGTTGGAAGGATTGTTCTGCTTGGTCGATAACGTGGCGCAATATGACAGATTTCAGTGGTACGTAGTATGCAAGTTACCATGTAGTGATCAGTGACATCATCATTTTGCGGTATAATATCTATATCGGTTGGATTGGTTCCATAAGATATAATTAAATCTAGCGTATGATTTAGGCGATGAGTGGGACCACTGACGTTTTGCGTGACCCCGAAGGAGTTTAACAAATCTGTAAACGCAGCCCCTAACGCATCATTTGTGTTATCTACGTGTATGTTAAAATCTCCAACAATTATTGCTTTATCGACATTGACCAATAGATCTGATAGAAAGTCTGCAAACTCTTTTAGGAAATCAGCGTAAGGCCCTGGAGGTCTATATATGGTAGCCAAGGCTAGAGATAATAGGGATTTTTTTCTTACATCTGAGAGTGTAACATTTAGCACAAGTACTTCAAACGAATTAAACCTGTGACCTATTTTCTGAGTAACATTAAGAATATCTCTATAGATTGTTGCAACACCGCCGCCACGACCAATCAGACGGGGCTCATGTTTATAACAGTATCCTGGCGGAGTAGACTCATTTAGACCGAAATATTCATTTGGTTTAAGCCAGGTTTCAGTAAGGCAAAATACATCAAAACTATTATCTGAGACCATTTCATTTACAATAACCGCCTTAGGTGTGAGCGATCTAATGTTTAGAAGACCTAGCTTTAGAAATTGTTTTTGTTCACTGATATTGAGATTTTCTGGTTTAATTACAATTAGATTTTTCCTAGATCCTACAGTAGATGTATTGTTTGGCTTTACTAAACGAGGAATAGACACAGTTTCTATATAATGTTCTACATTGGTACTTATATCAATTAAGTTGGGACAGCAAATACTGTGATTTGGACTTTGACTTACTAGTCATATGGTGTGTAGCGTCTTGGAGATGTTGTCCGACAGAACAGCCGCTCCGACTCTGCTGGGGTGAAGGCCATCAGGACGGAAGAGCCTAGGTCGCTCCCAAAACAGATTCCAATTATTAACAAAGAGCAGTCTCTGTTCATTACACCATGACATTAACCATTCATTTAGAGCAAATAATCTACTGAACCTTTCTTGTCCTAGTCGGTACGTGGGAAGCGGTCCAGACACGACGATCGTTGTTTCTGGCGAAGTGCTGCGTACCGTCTCGATCAGGCTCCTGTAGTCCTCCTTCAGTACCTCCGTCTTCCGCAGCCTGGTGTCGTTCGTTCCCACGTGCAGCACGACAGCTCCGACGCGCTCGTCACCATTCAGGATCTCGGGAACCTGCATAGAGACATCAAGAACACGAGCACCAGGAAAGCAGTGAGTGCGCACCTTACCTTTGCCAGAGATAGCGCGGACATGACGGACGGTCGAATCGCCGATGATCACGGCGTCGTCGCGCTCCGACTCGCGAAGAGGTGAGAAGCGGTTCCGGGTGGAGATCTCGAAGGCCGGGAGGGGCGGGGAGGTCCTTGGTCTGGTCCTGGCTCGCGTCTTCCGCCGTGGAATCACCCAGGGTCCATGGTGATGTGTCGGTGCCGGAGTGAATGAAGCCAGGGAGGATCGCATCCTGTGCAGAGAAACACACGGAGTAGACGAGGACGGAGTCAAAAAATAATGAACCACTGACCTGTGAGCATCGGCGCGTGATGCTTCAAGCGCGGACCGCCGATCTCGCAGCTCGGCCTGTCTCTCTAGCAGGTCCTGGATCTGCCTCTCGACGGATTCCAGCTCCAACTGCACCGAATGCAGTTCAAAGGTGTCTTCACCTGCACACAGAGGTAGAGTTAGACACACATCCGCTATATTCGCCATTATAGCAGATGTGCTATAATGGCGAATTATAGCTTTCAGTTATACAGGTGTAGAGGTGTAAGTAAGACGATCGATTGGCGAGAGACCACGCGTGCAGTGCTAGCGGGCTAAGAATAGTAGCGAAAGTTTCGGAAAGTTGGATATAAATAGCGATATCAAAGAAATCTGATTATTTTTTATAAAGACTAGTATCGGAGATATATTCACACGTTTGTAAAGTTTAAAATTTAGGTTTATGAACAAATGTGAAAGAAGAAAATCAAGGATTGGGGATCAATTCGACGTAGTTATCCCAGTAAGCTTTTGTGAAGGTTGACGCAGCAGTCTTTCGGAGGAGTTCATGGTTTCCCGGGCAAGAGAGGTGCTGCTGTACAGAGAGTCCACTGACACCAAAGTCTCCTCGGCTGGTATAGAGGCTGGCTTCAGTGTCAAGTCTCACACAAAGGACTCGTAGTGTTTATTTGCTCTTGTTTAGTGTTTACTCTGTTGTTTCACCTGTTACCTCTTCTTCAGATTGTGAAGCTTCTCTTCTGTGTGATATCACCTGTACCGTTGATCTCACTGTGTAAACCCTGTAAATCTCAGTAAACGCTCTCACACTTGGTTTCACTAACTACAACTTGCGTGGCTTGAATTCCTGACCGTTATATAGTCTATATATTTCTGCTAAAGAAAAAGCACATGTAGATAACTCAACTGCATTGTTCCGAAATAAAGGATGGTATTTACTGCAGTCATGTTTTTTTTTAAAATTATTATTATTATTTGGAAATACGTGAACGGCGCTTGGTCTGTGCAAATTTTCTTGTGAACAATGCCTCCTGTCTCCTCCACGTGACCCGTGACCTTACCAATGAACTTATGTCATCCCTCTCATGAGCGCACGTCACTTTCATTGTTTAAAGGAGGCCTGAAATTAAATCCAAAAAATCTTAAATTCTGTTTTGATGAAGAAAGAAACTGAGTAAATGATCAGCAATTTTTCATTTTTGGGTGAACTACCACAGCACACTTTAAAAAAGCATTTAAACGCATAAACATCTTACATGTAAACACATGCATTATTAGTGGCATTTAATTCAAAGAATGACAGCACAAGCACACTTTTCATGCAAAACATTGCTCAAAAAAAGCTTGCTAAGTTTTAAACAATAAAATAATAGTTATATTGTTCAATCGAAAATGTTATCTGGGACACCTGTGTGAAATTCACAATCTTCACACACCCACTAAAAATAGTTCTAACTCAAATCAGCTAACTGCACATTATTTATCTGTTTGACTGATTCTCTTGTTTCCTAAGATTCACAATCAAAAGTAAACATGTGCGAGTCGGTCAGCGGGGTCACCGATGATGTGTGTCAGAGTCCCAGTGACTGTGTGTTGGGGCGTCTGGTCTCTGCACTCTCATTCTGCACTGCTCAAGATCATTTCTCAGTGCTCTGCTAATAGAAAGATTCAGCACTTTCTTCACCCCCTTCCACTCTTTCTCCCTGAATAAATGATGCCTGAAAATTTTTATTCTTTTATAATGGAATTTCAATGGCCTTCACTGCAAATCTAGTGGAAATTTTTGCATATGAAGAGAGAAAAATTAAATGTTAACCACGTTTTAATGTGATTAAGGCTGACAGAGACATTATTTCAGCTAATCACTCAGTGCTGACGAGCTTTAACGGGCCGTTCCGCCAGGGGAGGTTTCCAGGTTAAAATTATTTGGCATTAACATATCAATGTAATAAATCAATTAACCATGACCTACATTCCTAAATTTTATATTTGATTTCTGTAACATGTTGTCGGTACAGACGAGCAGACTGAGCATCAGCATAGAGATAAAGGATGAAAGATCCACATTTACAATCTACAGTAGTGTATGTGAATGTGTGTGTGTGTGTGTGCATGTGTGTTTGTGTGTGTCTGTGTTTGTGTGCGTGTGTGTGTATGAGTTTTTGTGTGCGTGTGTGTTTGTGAGTGTGTGTTTGTGTGTGTGAGTGTTTGTGTGTGTGTGTGTGTGTGTGAATGTGTGTGTGTATGTGAATGTTTGTGTGGGGGTGTGTATGCGAATTTTGTGTGTGTGTGTGTATGTGAATGTTTGTGTGTGTGTGTGTGTGTATATGTGAATTTTGTGTGTGTGTGTGTGCGTATGTGTGTGTATATGTGAATGTGAATTTTGTGTACGTGTGTGTGGGTGGGTGGGTGTGTGTGTGTGTGTGTGTGAATGTATGTGTGTATGTGTGTGTGTATGTGAATTTTGTGTGTGTGTGCGTGTGTATGTGTGTATGTGTCTGTGTGTGCATGTGTGTTTGTGTGTGTGTGTGTGTGTGTTTGTGTGCGTGTGTGTTTCTGTTTGTGTGTGTGAGTGTTTGTGTTTGTGTGTGTGCGTGTATGTTTGTGTGTGTGAGTTTTTGTGTATGTGTGTGTGTTTGTGTGTGTGAATGTGTGTGTGTGTGTGTATGTGAATGTTTGTGTGTGTGTGTATGTGAATTTTGTGTGTGTGTGTGTGTGTGTGTGCGTGTGTATGTGTGTGTGTATGTGAATGTGAATTTTGTGTGTGTGTGTGTGTATGCGTGTGTGTATGTGAAAGGACGGGAAAGGTCCTGGCAAGGATTATTCAAAATCGCCTTGCCAGGCACGCTGAGGAGAGGCTTGCGGAGCCCCAGTGTGATTTCAGGAAAGGGTGGTCTTGCACAGATGCCATATTCTCTGTCCGTCTGCTACAGCAGAGGTGTAGGGAATTCCAGCAAGACCTACATCTCTGCTTTATTGACACTATGATACCATCAGTAGGCCTGGGCTCTGGGTTGTTCTTCATGCTTTCGGAGTCCCAGACCCGCTGCTCGTGATCATTAAGGACCTTCGTGATGGCGAGTGGGCCTGGGTAAAACTACGTGGCCGGGAGTCGGAGCCATTCCCTGTTCACCTTGGAGTGCGACAGGGATGTCCTCTGGCTCCCACATTATTTAATATCTATTTCAACCACGTGGTTCGTGAAGCCTTTGATGGCTGTATCGGAGGAATTTCCATCTGGTACAGATACAATGGGAGGTTGATCGATGCCCAGGTGCAGTCAAGGGATGGCTCCCTATTGGTCAATCACATTATGTATGCTGATGATCTGGTGATTGCTGCTCACTCAGAGGAGGAGTTGGAGGCACAGCTGATGAACCTGGAGCTTGCCACTAAGAAATGGGGCCTTACCATCAGCCCAACCAAAACTAAGCACCTGCCTGGGTATTATGTACCGTCAGACACTCCACCCCAACAGCTCCCAATTGGTGATGGGGCAGTTGTGGAGAGAGTGGAGTGTTTTCCATACCTGGGCAGTATGCTTATGACCAGCTCCGGTTTGACAGCTGAGGTCTCACTCCGAATCAGTTGAGTGGCATTATCTTTTCATCGGTTGCTTAACGCTGTGTGGAAGCTACCTGGTTTGTCGCTCCACACGAAGCTTCAGGTATTCTCGGCCACGGTCATTCACTCCCTTCTCTATGCTTGCGAAACGTGGACCCCCCTAATGGAACATCTTCGCAGGTTAGAAACATTTAGGCTGGCCTGCCTAAGATCCATGCTGGGTTTAACCAGGCTGGATTGTGTGAGGAGCTCACAAATCTTTGAAAGATGTGGACAAAGTCCCATCGGTGAGCTCCTCCGGCAGGCAAGGTTTCGTTGGCTGGGTCATGTAGCCCGCATGCCCGGCCACCGCACGCCTAAACAGCTTTTGTTCAGCCGGATAGAAGGGGCTAAGTGGGCACAGCACGGGCTGGAGAAGAGATGGAGTGATGTGGTACAGGAGGACGTGGAGCTGAGTGGACTTGCCGATGACTGGTACCAGCAGTGTCAAGATCGGCCTCTTTGGAGGAGGCTTGTGAAGGATGCTACTGGCCAGTTGGAGGCAGTCGCCCTCCAACAACAACGGAGGGCAGAGGAGCGATGCTCACAACAACGAGCAGAGGGTCGGGTGGCTAAAGCACAGCAAGTTGGTACAGTAGGGGTCACAGGTGGTGCATCAGCCAGTCATCTCAGTCAGTCAACCCGTGTCACATGTTGGATTTGTCCCGTGACCTCCTGCCAGCGGGCGTTCGACACTTCACGTGGCCTTAACGTGCACATAGCCTGGCACAAGCGTCGTGGTGATGTCACCGCCACTTAGTGGCGAATGGTGGTTGTTGTTGTTCTGTATGTGAATGTTTGTGTGTGTGTGTGTGTGTGTGTGTGTGTGTGTGTGTCTGTTGTGGGCATGTTTATGTGGTTTATGAGGACAATTTTTTTAGGTTACAAACTGGTAATTACATTGGTATTTATGCTATAAATGTGGTTTATGAGGACATTTCTAGTGTCCCCATAATTTAACATAATTCCCCATATTAAACAATGTTTTATTGAAAATGTTACAAATGTTTTAGTGAGTTTTTGTGAGGGTTAGGTTTAGGGGATATAATCTATAGTTCATACAGTATAAAATCATGTCTATGGAAAGTCCTCTTAATGATAGGTAGACCAACATGTGTGTGTGTGTGTGTTTGTGTGTGTGTGTGTGTTGGGGTGTGTGTGTGTGTGTGTGTGTGTGTGTGTGTGTGTGTGTGTGTGTGTGTGTGTGTGTATTTATCACTTTGTAGGGACCAAATGTCCCCATAAGGATAGTAAAACCTGAAATGTTTTACCTTGTGGGGACATTTTGTCGGTCCCCATGAGGAAAACAGCTTATAAGGTTAGGTTTAGGGTTAGGGGGTAGAATATACAGTTTGTAAAGTATAAAAACCATTATGTCTATGGAAAGTCCCCATAAAACATGGAAACACAACATGTGTTGTGTGTGTGTGTGTGTGTGTGTGTGTGTGTGTGTGTGTGTGTGTTTGTAGTGTTTTCATATGCCAGAGATGGCCTTGTCTTTAGCTTTGATCCCTTTCAATATCTCAGATGGACAGGGGAGAAGAGAGGAGATTCATACTGGTGTAGTTACCTGAGGTAAGGTCCTGTCTTGAGAGTGCCTGGATTTAAAGAGGCGGTTTATTCTGTAGTTTCAGGCTTTCAGGGAGTTTCACTGGTGAAAAAGAGAAAGAGTCATTAAGAGGTAAACAGATAAATGTTAAAGAGCAAGTCAGTCTCTCTTGAGGTGGACAGGCTACAAACAGAAGAAGACCACATCGGGCACTTTATTAGGACCATAGTGTTCCTAAAAAAAATTTCGGTGAGTGTATTATATTATATTTCCATAATATTACTATTATTATTAACTATATCTAATATGATTTTTTTTTTTAGTACTGCTAATATCAGTAAGAAATGTAGAACGTCTGTCATTCACCATTTGATAAACAAAACCATTTTAACTTTCATTGTTTTATTAACACATCCTTGTTTTTTTTGTTTTTTCCTATGTCTCTCTCTCTCTCTCTCTCTCTCTCTCTCTCTCTCTCTCTCTGTGTGTGTGTGTGTGTGTGTGTGTGTGTGTGTGTGTGTGTGTAATGGAGAGATGAAGGAGAGAGGGATGAGCTGATGGAGGAGTGTAAGTGGGATGGAGGCCACAGCAGGACTCTTTTCATCCTCACAGCATTGAACGACTGTAAGGACACGAGCGCAGACGCTCACTGCACCCTGTGGACACTGCAGACATCCAAGAGGAGCTCTCACTTTCCTCTTTTATTGTCTGTCTTTATGTGTCTCTGTCTCAAATTTGATCATTATTAGTTATGTTTATTGATAAACACAGAGGGCATCTTTTATGTCTGTGGTCATGAGGAAGGTTAGTCAGAAGTGACACACGTATGTCAAAGTCAAAGCTTTATTATTTGCAAAACTGAGACAACATGTACTGTACTGTATGTGCAAAGAAACAAGACAAATAGGGAGTGACAGACAGCAAATAGACATAAGCTTACACAATAAAGCAATGTGCATAGAGAATGTGTAGTGCAAACGTGTATAGTGCAGGGCTAGCCAACCCTGCCCTGGAGAATATGTAGTGTAATGTACATATGCATATATGCACTCATATATTAAAGTTGAATGTAAATATGTATATATATAAGTGTGTAAATAATAATTATAATAGCAGCAGTATGTTGAGGTAGCATCAATGTTATAAAAAATAAAACCACCAGTTGCAGACTGAACAGAAATAATAATGAAAAAAGGTTGCTGATAAGTGTTCTGAAATGAGTGCTAAAATATATTAAGTGTGCATGTGAAGGGGTCTATAAAGTTATGAATTATATGTAACAGTACTATTGATCAGTCTTATGGCAGTGGGATAGAAGCTGTTCCTGTTTCTTGATGCATCTGATCTGCTAGAGAGGGAAGAAAGGAGAAAAATTGTTGTGCAGGGTGACTAGAGTCCTTCATGATGCTTTCAGCTTTCCTGAGACAGCGTTTAGAGTGGATTTCCAGGATTGTGGAGAGACATGTTCCTATTATTCTTTGAGCTGTTTTCACCACCCTTTGCAGAGCAGTCTTGTCCTGTGACGAGTAGCTACTGTACCAGGATGTAATCCTCCGGGTGAGAATGGATTCAACAGTGCACCTGTAGAAACTGGCCATCCGAGTTTTTCTCAGATATCTGAGGAAGTTAAGACATTGGTGAGCTTTTTTGATGACAGACTATTAATGCTCAGTCCACTTGAGGGTAGAAGTGAGTGTGACCCCAAGAACTATAAAGCTATTCACCCTCTCAACAGCATCATCTACTATGTAGATGGGTGCATGCACTGTTCCCTGTTTCTGGAAGTAAATAACCATCTCCTTTGTTTTGCTGGTATTGAGAGCAATGTTGTTGCTTTGGCACCACTCTGTCAAGAGCCTTACCTCCTTCCAGTAAGCTGTCTCATCATTGTTTGTGATCAAGCCTACTATGTCATCAGCAAACTTTAAGATGGAATTGGAGCTGTATCTGGCTACACAGTCATGGGTGAACAGGGTGTACAATAGTGGGCTCAGTATGCTTCCCTGTGGTTTGCAAGTGTTGAGGATCAGAGAGGAGGAGGTGTTTTTACCCATTCGCACATGTTGGGGGTCTGCCATTGAGAAAGTCCAGTATTCATTTGCATAATGTAGGTCCAGGTCCTAGGTTAAGCAGATTCTGTATAAGTTTTGATGGAATAACCGTGTTAATGCTGAGCTGTAATCGGCGAAAGTAACCTGGAATAGCGGTTTCTGTTTTCCAGGTGAGCCAGTGTGGTATGCAATGCAACAGATATGGCATCCTCAGTAGATCTATTATGGTGGTCGGCAAACTGTAAGGGGTCCAGCTTTTTAGGGGTGATGTCCTTAATGTGCTTAAGCACCAGCCTCTCAAAGCACTTCATTGTGATGGGTGTGAGTGCCACTGGCCTGTAGTTAATAAAGCAGTTGGCTTTGTTTTTCTTGGGAATGGGAACAATGGTGGTGGGTTTTAAAGCAGGTGGGAACTATTGATGTGCTTAGGGGAGATTGAATATATCTGTGAAAACTTCAGCTAATTGAACACTACAGATTTTAAGAACATGACCTGTAATTCCATCTGGTCCAGCGGCTTTCCTTATGTTGATTCGTTGAAAAGTCCTCTTCACGTCATCCTCTGAGGCCGCTAAGATGGTCTCATGTAGGGCTGCGGGGCACGCAGAGGGGGGGTCTTTGTTTGCTTGTTCAAAGCGGGCGTAGAAGCTCTTCAGCTTGTCTGTTAGTGACGAGCTAGCAGTTGTTAAAATGTGACTCATAGTCACATAATCACATTTTGCATTCTTAATTGTTTGCTGGAGATTGTACATTCGTACAAAAGTGAATGAAAACTGAGTTATGTTTTTTTTTTATGTGTGTTATTTGGGTTTCTTTTCCTATGCTGTTGTTGTCAGTTTTTCATTGTATGTGTTAGAGGTGCATGCCAATTTGAACAAACCCCTAACCCCAAGTATCACACTCTGTGGGCATTTATCTCATCCTGCACCGTTTGTTGAATGATCCCTCAAATCATGTGACTTGTAGAGGACAGGAGCATTAAGCAACCACTTGGGCAACAACTCAGAGGCATCCTAGCAACTGCATAGCAACACATTAAAACCAACTCAGAGCACCCTAGTAACCATGCAACAACACACTAAAAACAACTCAGAGACTACCACCCCTTGAGTCATGAGTTTGAATCCAGGTGGGCTTCAGTGACTTGCAGCCAGGTCTCTAAGCCAGCCAGGTCTCCAGATTGGCCCAGTTGGCTAGAGAAGGTAGAATCACATGGGTAACTCTTCCTTGGTGGTCAGCGATAGTGGTTCGTCTCTCTCAATGGGGTGCGTGTGTAAGTTGTGCATGGATCACAGAGAATAGCATGAGCTTCTACAAGCTTGTGAGTCTCAGAGTTGTCATGCACAACGATCCACATGGCTAAAATGTACGGATTGAATGTCTCAGAAGCGGAGGCAACTGAGACTTGTCCTCCGCCACACTGATTGAGGTGAATTACCTCACCACCACAAGGACCTAGTAAGTAGTGGGAATTGGGCATTCCAAATTGAGGGAGAAAAAGGCATAAAAAGAACCTAGCAACCACATAGCAACACAAACACAGCTCAGAATACTTAAACAATCACATAAAAACATACAACCCCAGTCCGAAAAAGTTGGACAGTAAGAAAAATGCTGATAAAAACAAAAATGAGTGATTTGTAAATTTTATTCACCCTTTGCAATATTGAAAGCACAACAACTAAACATTATATGATGGATTACCTTTTGAGATTTCAGTATTTATTATTTATTTATTATTTTTTATGGTACAGTAATTTCACATCAGAATGATTGCAACAGTCGAGTTTGTTACCACCATCACAATTTCTTCTAATAACACTTAAGCATTTGAGCATTGAAGACACATGTTTGTTAAGTTTAGAAAGTGGAATTATTCCCCATTCATCCATTATGTAGGTCTTTATCTGCACAATTGTACAGGGTCTTTGTTGCCATATTGTGTGCTTCATATTGCCACACAACATTGTCAATTGGAGACAGGTCAGGACTGCAGGCAGGCCAATCTAGCACCTGCACTCTCTGCTTACACAGCCATGCACTTAAAATCCAGGCAGTGTGTGCTTTGAAGTTGTCCTACTGGAAAATGCAAGGATGTCTCTGAGAAAAGACGGTGCTGGATTACAGTAAATTTTGCTCCAAAATTTGTACATGTCTGTCTGCATTCATAGTGTTCTCACAGATGTCGCAGTTACCCATGCCATGGCGCACTGACACACGCCTGACCCATACAGACACTGGATTTTGACCTGATGCTAATAACAGCTTTGGAATTTGACAGATTCTTGACTCTTTTATCTATACTCTGTAGTGGGGTGAAATGCCCAAAAATCCTTCAATTTGTCTTTGGGGAACATTGTTCTCAAAGCAGCTGGATTATTTGCTGAAGCAATCTGTTGACAAATTGACAAGTCTCCAAACGATCCTTGCTGTTGAAGGACTAGGCTGTTTTTGGAGGCTCCTTATATACTATGACACACCTGATTTATCTCACCTGTTTAACATCTCCAGTTATCACAGATCATTGTTATTTCAACTCTGCAAATTGTTTTTTAGTGTTAAATTGCCCTGTCTCAAGTTTTTGGAGTGTGTTGGCAATTAACTGATTTGAAATTACTGGTACATTAAAAAAATAAAATAAATAAAAAATGAAATTCACAACTGTACTAAACAGCTCACAATGTTTAGTTGTAGTGCTTTCAATATAGCAAAGGCTTGAATATAATTTACAAATCACTATTTTTGTGTTTTTATTTGCAGTTTTACCTACTGTCCCAACTCTTTGGAATTGGGGTTGTGCAAAAACAACCCAAAACATTCTCAACCAGCTAACAACACAATGAAAACAACACATAACACCATAGCAAGCACATAGCAATTACACTAACAACAACCCAGAACATTCTAGTAACCCATAGCAACATACTAAAATCAACCCAAAAGACCCAAGCAACCACACTGCAACACACAGCAGAAAAAAAACTCAGAATACTTACAACAACGCACATAGCAACACACCAAAAACAACTCGAAGCACTCTTAGCAACCACATAGTCAAATAATAAAAACAACAAAGTTGTTTCAATCAGAAGTGATAATCTCTACTGCGCTTGTTTACCTTCCACAAAGAGTTTTGTGAAGGCTTTGAAATGCTTTAATAAAACAGGCTGAACTCACTTATAAAGTCATTTTTATTGAAAATCAGTTTGTAACGATTCTACAGCATTATTCATTATTATTGTATTAAATTTGAACGTTGGTCTGTGAAGGGATTAGTTATAGCTGTTCTGAGTGCACAAAACCTGATGTATAACAATCGTCGTGCACAGCAAATGACCAAAAAGCACATGAAATCCGATCTGACACTTGCAGACTGAGACGCATTAAGAAAAATCGATTTTAATCGGATCCTACAAATGTAAAAATTTAATGTGTTTTTGTCCCAGTTCAGACTACAGGCTGTGTCCAAATTTATATATATTTTTCTGGTTCTGTGAAAATAGCCATAGAAACACATTAAAACAACTTGGAATACATTAGCAACCACATAAAAAACACTAAAAGCAACCCAAAACTTTCTCAACACATGGCAACAGACTAAAAAACAACCCAGACTACCTCTTGCAACCACATAGCAAGCACACTAATTAAATTAGAAACATCTAGCAGCCACTAGCAACACTGTTAAAAACTCAACCAGAACACACCTAGCAAACCACGAGGCAACACACCAAAACAACCCAGAACATTCTAGTAACCATGATAATAGAACACTAAAAAACAATACCAGCAACACAGTCCAAAAACAACTCAGAACACCCTAGCATCACACAGCAACACAATAGAAGCCACCTCATAACACCCTAGCAACCACATAGAGCAAATTAACTGTGGGGGGGGTGGGGGGGGGGGGAGGGTCAAACATCAAACCCTCCTAAGAGTAGTACATGTCCTAAAATAATACAGTCGACCCAGAGAATCCATGATGTCACTGTGCTAAAATGACTGCCAAATGGATGAGAGTGACTGAGCGAGACAGAGAGAGAGAGTGAAGGAGAGGAGGGGGGGCGGGGTGGGGGGGGGGGGTAGATCAGTCAAGATGCTGAACAATTGTGAGCACAGAGCATCTGAGAAAGTGTAAGCTGCTCGATGTCACGTCGAATTTCTCCGTCTCTCTCTCTGGCCTGTAGCTGACAGCTTAATGTGAGCCACATGCAATATTTTATCTCCATCCACTGTCAGACTGTCAGCTGTCCATGGAGAGTACATAGAATGTCACTTATTAGCAATCTAAAGCAGGGGAACCGGCGGTAATCATGACATATGTACATCAGGCCGTCGCTCTGGCCCTCGCGAGAGTGCTCACCTCAGTCTCTCTCTGTCTCTCTGCTCGCTGTCTCTGGTAACTAGCTCTCCAGAGCTGCTTGTGGCTGTACTAAATTCATTTATTATCTCATTAGTGCCGGCAGACTGCGGGATGCTCGCTGTGTTGACATGATGCGCTTTTTGTTATAATGCTTAACACAGAACTAATAAACAACAAGTAATCACCATGGCGCTGGGCATCACATGCTATCATTAGCTCTAATGGATAAGCAAGTACCTGTAGTTTGGGCCCAGTTCATGAGAGGCCACAAACCCAGAGGTAAGATGCTAAGAGAGAGTGCTAGAGAAATCTATATGACAGCCTTTGAAATACTGTGTGTAATGTATTATTATAACTGTATTAATATGCAAAAAGCTGCTTAGACTTAATGATCGTTCAGGGGACTTTGCGAAATCCATTGACTTTAATGGGGATTGTGCTTTGCAAGGACATAGAGGACAAAACTAAATGGAAATGACACTCGGCTCATGCAGCCAAAAATTGACTTTTTAAGTGCCCTTAGGTCCCAAAGCACACTCAAGTACGTCAATCATTTGTATGCAAGCTCAATTTCAAAACAAGACATAAGTATGCGATGCATTGCCAGAAGGGGCACTACAGCATGCTCTTCTTCTATGGCTTTTCTCTTCCAGGTCAACTTGATCAGTTTTGAAGAGAATCTGGGCACCTGATCTCATAGAAATGACATGAATGTGGACGACATTTGTGCTAAATAGATTTAATTACCTGGTTTCGTCACAAGTATGGCAGCAGTTCTGATGTGATATTTCCACTGTGTGTCTGCTAAATCTGATTTACATTTTCTCCCAAACAGATTAGGTTTTTTAATATTTATGCTCTGTCCAGTTTTGAATTAACAAAACCTTCTTCCCTACCATAAAACCTTAAACCTAACCCTAATGATAGTGTCATAAAAAGCTATTGTGAGATGAAAAAACATAATTGCTATAGCAACTGACTTGCATAAGGGTATTTTTCTGATAGGGTGACCAGACGTCCGATAAAATCAGGACAGTCTCGATTAGTACGAGTCATGTCCCGCATCCCGACAGTCGGGACGCCTTTTGACCCAATTGTCTTAGACTAATATTTTACGAAAATGATCATTGGTGTACTTCGTGATTTCTCCTGTATTGATAATCTCAATGATGAATAATGAGAGAATCGTTCATTCGCAATTCTCAGTTTCAGCTGTGATTGTTTTCCGCTGTGCTGACCTTTCCTCTTAATTATCAACCCAGTCCCACCTCTGCTGCTATCTGACAGCCACTATGAATAGTTTACTCATGTGCTTGAAGCTTAAAATTCCAGGGAGGGAGCAGATGACCATAGCACAGGTCAAGTTAATCAAATAGCAATAAATAAATAAATAAAAATTGCATCCCATCCTAATATACATTTCTCTGACATACCATCAGTACAATCGCAACCCTGTATCAACGGTTCATTTGATGTCTTAAGCCACTATATGGGCGGGATTAATTAATGTTGGGCAATGTAATGATTGTCAGATGCTTCTCGTTGTATTTTTAGTCCCTGTCCAAA
Source organism: Moxostoma hubbsi (assembly GCA_032164185.1). Taxonomy (NCBI): domain Eukaryota; kingdom Metazoa; phylum Chordata; class Actinopteri; order Cypriniformes; family Catostomidae; genus Moxostoma; species Moxostoma hubbsi. Next base: position 43,100,077 of record JAVLUX010000011.1, on the reverse strand, counting down.
TCGAGCATATCAGCATTTTTCCTGACTTTTTTAAGTCTTTTTCGCGGGAACGCGTGCGAAAATTAAGATTACATGATTTATCTTCCACTAAAATGCCTAAAAATACCCCAGGTAAAGGTGGCCCACTGCGAATAGACATACTGGGTAAACATCCAGAATCTGTGCTGTCTGTGAGCACTTTAACTATTGTTGCTTCTGAGTTCTCTGTGTCTAATGTCATTGGTCAAAGACACATAAAATATAAAATAAACGCTTCAGAAAAACCAAGCATCAGTCAATATACGTAACAGCAGCATTAAATATCTAAGAGAAAGAAAGGATGATGTTTTCTTTTGGGTAGGAAAAATGTTAGAGCCCCGCATTATGTGATATATTTTAACAGAAGTAGCCTACAAATGGTCATGGTCATCTGGTCACCCTAGTTTCTGGCCTCTATGAATAAAGGAATATCAACACAGGAAAGTCTTGAGTAAAGGTTCAACACCTGCAACAACATGTCATCATGATCTAAGATTGATTTGGTCCCAAAGTAACTCCAATGCTTTGTTTAAGACCTGCAGTGACGGGGGTGTATTTGACTCTCTCAAAGCTGTGATCAGTATCTGCTGTTTCCTGAGCGCAGGTGATTCCAGAGCGGACTGCTGTGCCCATCAATGCTCAAATCAATTGGACTGGCAGAGTATTTATCTGACAACACATACAAACACTCCACTGAAAATCACAGTAAAGAGCTCACAGCTGAAAAATACTTGGCTACAAACACCGTGATGAGATGCACACACTCACGAACACGCACACACACACACACTACACAACACACACACACACACACACACAACACACACACACACACACACACACACGCACACACACAAACACACTTTCTATGAACGTTTGTCGAAACAGGTAAAAGGTATTATAGAGGTAATCTTTAAGCAGGTTGTATGACATATTATACAACATTTAAAGTACATTGCCATTGTATGTTTTTATTAACACAATTAGATTAATTTTGAAGTTTTTTTTTACTTTAACATTTTAGCACAATTAAATTTAACTTTGCTTATAGTTATTTATGCAAATATACAATGCATTTAATAAAATGTATTTAAGGAATTTTGATAATGTTGTAAAGCTTTAATAATGCATTTATAAGGCATTAGTAATACCTTTATAACATAAAACCAGGCTTTAAAGATATTGTTACCGGTATATCTATGAATACCAAGTACAAGTATTGTAGTGTACTATTATTAGACTAAAATTATTTATGAAAACGTGCATTAACAATGCATTTTAAGTCACTTTGAATGAGTTATAATGCATTAATAACACATTAACAATATTGTCACAACATACTTTAATTTACAAACTTTATAGAAAACAATTAAACAAACTATAGCCTTTTACACACACACACACACACACACACACACACACACACACACACACACACACACGAGAGTTTATATGTATAATGCATTATCAAAGTTATTCTTGAAGAAGAGTCTATATAATGCATTATACATAAAACTAGATGCATTAGAAAGCCTGTGTACTAAAATAATTTGCTTGTATTTTGTAGTAAATAATCATAACTCAGTTACGATAAACTATAATGCGTAAGTATTCACCATTATAGAGTATGATGCATTATAACATGATCTGCAAGCTATTTCCTGTGGTCAGACTGGTCTCACAGTGAGATTCAGAAAGTGAGTAGGATGACTTTTCTTTAGACTAAAAATCTGTTTATACTTACCAATATTGGATCTACAGGTAGGATAGGAGATGTCTGATAGGAGGATAACGGTGGTCCGTGGGTCAGCATAATGTCAACTATATCCTAGTAGTTACCAGAACTATCAGAAACAATATACTGACCTCCCGAGTGACGTGAGATCATGTTGCTGTATTGTTAATGGCATTTTACACATAATGTGTGTTTCAACAGACAGATAAAAGATGAATCATGCTTTAAATTATTTATGAAAAGTTATTAATGCTTTGCTAAATATATTTAAGGCATTTTGATACAGTTATAATCTGGGTTGGGAGGATTACTTTTGAAATGTACTCCACTACAGATTACAGAATGCTGTAAAATATAATTTGTAACATATTCTGTTAGATTACTCAGGTCAGTAACGTATTCTAAATACTTTGGGATTACTTCTTCAGCCACTGGTAGATTTTTTTCACTTGTTTTGTCTATAAATTCTCTCAGTACAGTAAGACAAAATACACATGTTAAAATACATTCTCTTGAAAAACATGAATATCTTATGCAGTGTTGTTTCTAAAACAAGATCAATCAGAACTGGATCTATTTGAAAGATTTTAGATATTTTTTACAGGAAAACAATATAAAAAATATTATCATGAATATGATTTTTGCCCAAAGATCTTACTAGAAAAAAAGAGAAACTGATAAAAAATAGTGACCGTGTCTGATAACATGAGCATGTAAAATGGCTAGAAATATTATTTTAGCTTAGAGTAAAGCTGACAATATACACCAGGTTTAGTGTTCTATTATCTCTCTGCTTCAAACTTCAAACTTCTCTGTCTGCTCGTATGAATGTAACACATCATAAGAAAGGTTTAACTGCTGTTCAAATGCACTTTGGATCGCATCATTATATGTATAAATGTTTTCCATCTGAAAGCACTAAATAGTTAAATTAAAATGACAATAAAATGCAAAGTAATTCTTTGAATGTAACTGTATTCTAATTACAAAATTATTTAAAATGTAAATGTAGTGGAATACAGTTACTTATAATTTTGTATTTTAAATACATAATCCCCATTACATGTATTCCATTACACTCCCAACCCTGATTATAATGCATTCACAATACATTCATGAACTACATTAATAAAAGTTTATAAAACAATAAATATAGGCTTTAAAGAACTGTGTTTACCCCATTTGCTTGTATATAGTCACAAACAATCATAACCCAATTATAATACACTATAATGTTAAGATATTCATAGTTATACCTTTACAGAGTACAACGCATATAACTTGTGGTCAGCAACCAATTCTTGTTTTATAATGCATTATATGTAAGCACAATTTGAAGATTAACAGGTTTTATTATGTATCTGTGCTTAGAATTATGTAGAAAAATATTTAATATATTACAATATGCATTATACTGTTATAATATATTAATAATACCTTTATAAATACATTATAAGATACAGGCTTTTAGAAAGTGTTACCAACGGCATTAAAAGTGTACCAACGGCATTAAATGGATTATAGGTCTCTATACACACATCTGAGAATCTATAAGATGCCTTTATACGGCACACACACACACACACACACACACACACACACACACACACACACACAGCAGTATTGAATCCATCTGCTTCTGTTTAAACTCAGTGTCAGTCTTCTCATTACTGAAGCTCCAGCCACAGGCCCAGAGTTCAGCAGGGACTCTCTGCTACTAATGGGAAAGAGAACCCGCCCCCCCCCCCCCCCCCCCCCCCCCCCCCCCCCCCCCTTCAGGACAGCACAGTTTCCAGAGGAGACAGACCCACGGGGTGTCACAGTGTGCGAACCCTCAGACATCTCCTCAACATCTTTTTCATAAATCTGAAACCAACAGACAGGACAGGAAACACAGCTGTTTCTAAAGTGTGGATGGAGCCAGTGGTTTTGCACTTCATAAAGTCTCTTTTGCTCTGGTTGCTTGTGCACTTACAGACTAGTAGCAGAGGGTGGGGGCTTTTGTGGAGAGATTTTTAAGAGTCGTGTGTTATTTGCGTTTTAAGTTTTCAGTGTTGTTTACAGCGTTGGCACTACTTGGGGCCGGTTGACCTCTGTGACCCCCTAAAATGTTGTTATATTATATTTGACCAGACTATTAATGCATATCTTTCCCACTGTGAGTGTTGAACTCCATTATGAAATGAATTAATCTGTAAATTAATTTGCTTTGAGCACTTTGATCCATGAGCTTTCTAGTGTTGCAGTGATTTCTTGGGCGGCACATGCCACTGTGTGCAGAGACAGCTCAAGTTGCAGGTTCCATATTTGGGAAGATTCCTTTAAGAATGTCCCTAAATGTCCACAAAGGAATGTTTTGTCAGATTTAGATAATTTATGACAAAAAAAAAATCCCTAAAGTATGCTGTAGCCAAGTAAACCCACAGATTTGATGAAAAGCATGCTGCTAAAATGCCTGCTAAGAGGCATTAATGCTGTGCCATTCTGTTTGTCTGATTCAGAGAGATGTCCTCTTCTCTGTCTCTTAAAGGTCAACACACCTACTCAAGAGACACCCATTTACCTCTAAGTACAGTAAAAAGCAGCTGCTCTCACAGTGGCGCTTGAATTTATAAGCTAAAATCTTGGGCCAGACAGTCCACTGTAAATTAAATAACCCACAATCAGGTGTAAAGAAAAGATGTCAGGAATTTATATGAAGGTTAAATTGGATAAATCAAGCATCAGAAATGCAGTTGAATTAAGATAGTAGCACTACTACTATTGCTTAATCAAGGGTTTGTGATCTGAACAGACTTCTAACCTCAAGTATGAGAATTCGGCTTGTAATGCATCAAATCATGTGGCTTATTGAAGGGAGGTGTGCTATTCATTTTTTAAGCATTCAAACATATGATAGTCACCTTTTGGATGATAAAACAGACTGATCTCATTGTGATTTCAGGTAAATTACAGCTGAAATTGGTCTATGCTTATCGAAATGAAGCAGAAGCCCCAGTGGCAGAAATTGGAAGTGTTGTTGAGGTGAAATGTCCACAGGGAGGCGCCAAAAGCAAGTTGATTGTGTTATACAGTCAACGGGAATGCACATTATATTAACTCTGCCCACTAACCCAAACCCCAACCCTAAACCTAACTGTCAGTGGAGTACAAATGTAATTTTAGCGCAAAAATGCAACCTCAGAATCGTTCTTATTATTGTTTAAGTGAATGTAATTGCAATCAGTAGCACTAGTGCGAAATTTGTTTACAAACGAATTGATGCAAAAATGTTTGATGGGGATGGCGCTTGTCAAGTAACGCGACAGAATGGGGTTGATTGCAGTTACATAAACTTTCGGAAGCAACATGTTGATTTCCTGTGTGATCATGCTGCCACAGTACTGTTTGTAAGGGACAGACAGTGACATATCGAGACAGCGGTACAGGAGGACAGCAGCATCTCCCATTAAGTCTTCATGACAGAATTCGTCTGACTCATACACATGAAAAATACGGTACCTCATAATGTTTTACGAGCAGAGATGTGCACGCAGCAGCAGGGCTGCAGGGAAGCACTGAACAGCGGAAGAAAGAGAGAGAGATCCGTGTGGTTAAACATCACTCGTCCTGCGTGGCTTTGATCTTCATACCGTAATTACATTCACATCCAAACGAGCCTCAGACTTCAAACATGCACACATTCTCACACACATGCGCTCAGCTGTACACTGTATTAGCAAACACACTCATAAACACACAAGTACACAAGTGTTGCGTCTCCAGAGTTTAAAATGTAAGTATGAATGTTAGCTGAGATAGTACGGCCACATATGCACTGTAAATTGTCAGGTAACGTGCTTCATGTAACTTCTAAATAACTTGTTTTATTTAAGGCTACAAAGTGTAACTTTTTCAATGTTCAAATACTTTTAGTTCAAATAATTCATCCTGTTAGTTCTGCACACCTCAATTTTGAGACAACAATATTATAAAAAAATAATCTGGTTCAAGTTAAGCTCATTCACTTCTAGTTTAAGTGCCACACTGTAACTAAGATTTTTGCTTTTTTTATTTTATTTTTTTTAAGAAAAGGTGAGACAATTTGTAGGTGGGTGATATAATGCCACTATTATATTATACAATTTAATGATAGCAAATGAGACATACTCAAATGTAAAACAAACTGTGTCCATGTCCACGCTAATCTGTATTCTTTATGTCTTCATAGCGCCATTATAACGTTTTCCAAAGAATGCGGCAATGGAGGGTGTTTTAGAAACACGTGGAGGAAATTGCCATTCGAGTGTGGATGAGAGATTTAAACAGCTAAATGAATGCCTTTTCATACCAAAATGTATTAGTGTGGACGTGGCCTGACACTTGAGCTTTGGAACTGACGCAAAGGGAGCAAACACTATTGTGTCAGTGTCAGTGGTCATTTTTCAGGCGGTTTTGTACAATAAATTTGCCTGGCTGATATCACTAGTCAGGGCGGCCCGGGGGCAAGCACTGTTGCCTCACAGCAATAAGGTCACCGTTTGAGTCCCGGCTTCAGTCTTCTGTCTTTCTGAGCGCACGGCTTCGGTTGTAGTTTCCCTGCCATGCGCTCTTCGATTGGTCTTGTTTCATGTCTGGAGCATGTTGTCTGGATCCTGAATGCCCTGTCTGGTTCGGTTTCAGTCTGTGTCTTCATGTTTTGCGGAGGTTTGGTCACTTAGGTCTGAGATGTCAGGTTTATTTGTGGCCGAGCTCTCGCACAGGTGTCCTGTCTCGTCTTGTCGCCTGTGCATCGTGCATCATGTAGTGTTTGCCTCGCGATGTACACTCAGGCTTTGTCTGATGTGAAAATGCACGCCATTGCTTTGTTGCCATTGCTGTGCATTCTCTCGTCTTATCTGTCTGTTGGCATGAGCGCATGTTGCCTTGTTGTTTTGCCGATATGCGCTTGTGCCATTCGGGTGTCTGTGTTTTTTGTGAGAGCACGTAGCTTTGTTTTGTTTCTTGCGACATACCCTGCCTCCTTGTTTGAGAAAGAAAAAGCTAAGGGAAAGGTATTAACAATGGATCTGATCATTCTGTGATGTTTTGTGGTAGTAATTTCACTGTAAAATAAATGACAGATATTGGTGTGATTATTTGACAAGATCTGAGACTCTAATGTAAGTTACCTCTCAGTCCCTCCGTGAGCAAACTAACTTGAACTATTTATTGATATGTTTATTGGGTTCAATCCAATTCAATTTATCTTGCCATTGTTTAAATTGTCAAGTTAATTAAGTTTAAGTGCCTGAGTATGGAGCTAGGACACTGACGAAAGCATTTGAATATGAACTTAGTAATGTTATACATTTGTATTTTGACAAATAACAATTTTTTGATTAGATTTTTTAAGAGGTGTAAATAGCTGTAAATATTCAGATAATAAAATTGCAGGTTTTCCAACCTCAGATTCAGATCTCAAACATTTAGGAAAAATGTCAAGCTTCCATGTTCCACAGGGTAAAGTAGAGGATATCAAAATAGTATGTAGAGTTCAAATTAACCAAATTAATCTTAAAATACTTTAGTCATTGTATCTCCATACCTAAACTCAACCATAGCATATTTTTAAATGTCTGGTACACCTTTTTTAGAAATACTTCCTTAAATTGCAACACAAGCATAATTGCAACAAGCAAAATAAAAAGTTATATAGCTCAAAAGGATCTACATAACAGGACTGACTCATACAACTTTTAACCAGGGATGGACTGAGATTAAAATAAGGCCCTGGAAAATTCCAGTTCATCTGGCCCACACATTCCCCCGTGAATTTTCAATTTTGTAGAAATGCATTTGACAGTAAATCATCAATTTTCAGTTGGGATTCAGAAGTAAATGTATTGATATTCACAACAATAGCTGTTGAGAATTTTCAACTTTGGTGATGATGTAATGGGTTTTGCCATCTTCTTCCCTCACCACCTGTAGATGATTAGTCATTTAATCTCTGCCTCTATAGTTCTGTGTTTACTGCATCTTAGCTTATGGTGATTTTCCTCCCCCTCTCCTTCCAAGGTTGCTTTTCCATGGAGTTGTTGCATTCTTGATTTTGTAAGTTTATTTCCATTTCTTTTTATCTTGTTATTTGTGTTTGATTGTTTATCCATGAAGGTTATTGCCACTGCTGTTTCTCCATCGGTAATAAGTTCATACTGAATCCCAAGCGTTATGTGTGCTTTTATCATTCATGCATTGTTATGTTTTATATGTTGTTTGCAGTATTTGGTTTGTAATAAGTTCTTCATTAGTGTTGAGGCTTTATTGGACTTTATGGTGATGAGTGGTTTGAAGATGAATTGCATTGTTTATTTATAGTATTACTTCATGATGTTCATTTTATTGTTTACTTCAATGTGTTATGTTGTTCCATAATATTGTTTGTATTCATTGTGTTTATTCTTTTGATTATTGCTGAAACAATCAACTTCTCTATTTGATGTTTGACCATGCTGCTGGAACCCAATAAATGCATAAGCTTTATGTATTTTGATTTACTGTATCTGGCACACCATCTTGGTAGCATATATCCAAAAGCAACCCACATTAATAAGATCTAGCTATTTCATTCTGATGACAGTACTTCTTAACTGATATTGACCTTTCATCTGGCTTTTAATTATTGAACTAACTTTTCCCCTTCAAGAAAACTTATAGCTTTGTTTTTAATTCATGAGGTTCCATGCTTTATAAGTTCTTTTAACCTGTTCCCATTGCCCCATTTTCTGAGCTCAGGCCTGAATTGGACATATTCAGCAATAATGACTGTAGTTCATCACCTCTTTGTATTACAGTCATTATTGTGGTCTGTTTTGACAGAAGCTTTTTTGCCCTGATGTCAGAATTTATTAAATTTATGAAGAAAAAAAAACTGTTATAAAAGCTAAAATGTATAGGAATTGATCTGAAAATTATTTTCCTAAAATAAGTGTATGAAAGTATAAATGACACTGGCCTTAAAAACAACTAGAGACACAATGGGGCTCAAGCCACAAGTCTGATAATGTTAATAACTTTAAAACTCAAAAGATTTATTAAATCTTATTTGTACTTACCATGGCGAAGGTTAGCATTCTAGCATTAGCTTAGCTCCATGACAGCAGCATGTAAATAATTCAAATTAAACATAACATACTGCATATATCTTAGTTTCAATGATCATTGAGTAATTACAGCAGCTTCTTTTACTGATCGCATGTGGATTCAACATGCAGCCCATTAACAAACAGCAAATTCATTGACAGATGCAGAATTCTGTAATTACACAGACATCAAACCTATAAAAATGCCAGCAATCGCTTGGAAAATATATAACTATCTATACAGTAAAATTGCAACATATTTCATCAGTCTAAATGTTATCATTATGATTTAGACCGTTTTTAATCCTACTATGGAAAGGAATGTGGAACATCTGTCATGTGAACAGATGTAATAAATGATCTTCTACACTCCATATATGATCATATCTTGCCCGCAGCTCCCTCTGTCTTTGTGATTCAACAGAACACACACTATATTGAGTGTCATAGTGCTGTAGTGTTTAGATTGTATAATTTGGTAGAAAATTCACATGAATAAGTTTCTAGCATAAGAAATATGAAGTAAATTTATAAAAATCCATCATAATTTCTCCAAATAAGCACACTTTTGGACTAAAAGGTAGACTGTAGGTTGTTTAGTGAAGCCATCAAATGACAAGTATCTTGAATGTTATATGATTGGAGATGTGCTTGCAGAATTATTTCATAAATTGTCACATATAAATTGTTTTATTTTTTCACATTTAAATTCATGAGTTCAAGTCTTTTATTTTGATAGATGAGTTCCTGTTATGTGTTTGAAGTCATGTGTTCATGTCATGTGTTTCCCCTGTTCATGTGTCTTGTTTTCATTGGTTCATTGGGTCATGATTCTACACACCCGGCCCCTTATCAGGCTAATCAGGCCTTCAAGAGGTATAAAGCCCAACTGCGGATGGTGGTGTGAGAGAGAGCGAGAGCGAGAACGAGAGAGCGTTTATGGGCAGCTGCCCTGTGTGTGTTTGTGTGTGTGTCTTTTCATTTAATTAAATGTTGTTTATATCGTCAAGCCGGTTCTCGCCTCCTCCTTTCCATTGAACTGCTTTACAATTAGCTATAACATTTTGATCATGAAACTGCTTTTAAACATGCAGTTAATGTAAATGGATGTTCCGGTGAGACTATAGAGGACCATTGGAGGTTACATTTTAAATTTGTTTTGTTGCCCTTCAACAAAATTCCCCACAGTTCTTGCATAGTATCCAGAGTGTTACTGTGGAATTAGTAAGATCATGGCAATGCATTTAAAACCATCATTAACATGGTTAGACGTAAGAACAAATTTGTAATGAAAAACAATATCCTAAAAAATAAAAACAACCTCCATTAAAGTGACTAATATTCCACTAATTAACAATATTTAGTATAATTATAAAAAATAGTAACATTTATAATAAATATATACAACATTTCTGCCAAAACACCATAGTGTCTAGTGTTACTTCAGTAACTGCAAGTTGCATTTTTATAAGGCTGGTGGATTGAAAAGCCTGTAATAACTGTTGTGCATCACACATTGGCCTTTTCACTGCTGTGTAGAATGCCGGGCCTTTTAATCTGATTTCACCTAACTTCAGCATGGAGCATTTAAAGTTCCCATATCATATAACAGCAAATTCTGCATCAAATTGAAATGGGTTGTGCTTCTTGCGCTATTTTTACCACTGGACAGTGTGGTGTTAGCGCAGATTACATTCGTACTGCGTGAGTGAGAGAGACAGGTTCAGCTCTGTTGACGCACTGTGGCCGACGGATGCTCTACATGGTTTAACTGGGAAGTTACACATGGCTTTTGATGGTTCCCATTCGCAGCAGTAAATGGCAGCGATTGATCGTTTCACCGAATGGCCTATTACTGGCCCACCGGGAAAAGTCCTGGTGCTCCCGATGGCTAATACATCCCTGCTTGTACCTGTAAGACTCTGTCTTCTTACTTGTCTTAAAGGCAGCGATTGTCATTTGTCTTGCTGTTTGCTTTGAATAGTCCTTCTCTGTGTCATCATGTCGGCTGTGCGGGGCAAAGGACAGGGACCTCTGGCGATGGCCAAATGACAGTGTGGCGTCTGAGAGGCAGACTGCTGCAATTAGCAGACAGAGAGCAGTGTTTATTGTCCAATTAGACGCAGGCAGATCTACCTGTAATCACCTGCTACAGGTGTGAGCCTCCTTTGGTGCTCCGGCCATGGGAAGCCAGTCATCAGCTGTCAGACACCAGCTCTTTGATCTCCACATTGTTGGAGAGTAAAAAAATGCCTGGAGCTTCTCCGGCCCTGAGACATCCCCTTTCCGCTGCAAACACTCAAAGAGATTTATTGCACATGTTACATTGTGAAACACACATACGGCGATACAGACACAGCACATGCCTTCTGTCCATGACGGATGATGTAGAAGTCATGAGTCATGTGATTTATTTGTTGCTGTTGGAGTTTGTTGTCTGACAGAGACAGAGTTGCTCTCTTCTGCAAGGAGCATTTGATCAGTCATAAGTAAATCTTTTCCTTTAGCACTCAACACGGCTGACAGATTGCAAAAACAAATATGACAATATAATTTACTTTGGACTATGTAGTGCTGACATACCACAGGAGATGAGGAGATTAGAAAACAAGCATTCCTTACACAAAACACGGTGTAGGCCAGTGATTCTCAACCAGTGGGTTTGTTCTGGACACTTCTATTCAGACTGGGTCATGGACAGCAAGTAAAAAACAAACTAACAAACAAACAAACAAAGGTAACCCTTTCAATAAGATTCCATTTGCTAACATTAGTTGATGCATTAGATATCAAGTACAAACTATTAACAACATATTTTTTACAGCATTTATTAATCTTAGTTAATGTTAGTTAATACAAACACAATTGTTAATTGTTAATCCGTGTTAGTTCATAGTGCATAAACTAATTACATTTACTAATACAAATTTTGATTTTAAAAATTTATTAGTATACATTTGATTTAACATTGAGATTAATAAATACTGTAAAAGTTTTGTTCATTGTTACATTAGTTCAAGTTAACTAATGTGATCAAATAGAACCTCGGAAAGTGTTCCCTAAATAAGCTTATTAACTTTTAACAGGAGGACAGATCACTTCCCATATCTTTTGCTGCTTTGGAGCAAATGCATCTGTCCAACGCACTCTCACGATGAAGTGTCACGTCGCTCTTGGTCCATAAGTTAAATGTCATTCTGATGCCATATTCAACTTATTTCTGAGAATTGCATTAATTTACCTAACACTACATTTAAAAATTAATAGTTGAATTTCTTTTTTGTTTACTATGGGACACAAAACGAGTTTTCAGTATGTCTGAATTGCAGCTCAAAAAATGAAAAGTCATAAAATGTATCCTCTATTTGTGCACTACATTCCGGATCATCTGATTGTCGTGTAATCGTCTTCTGTTTGCAACACTTCCAAATTTAAACCATAACAGTCAGATCCTGCACTCATGTAAACATGTAAAACAATTGCTGCCTCAAGAAGCATTACGACAGCTTTGACGTCGGTGATGTCTAATGCCATTGGCTCCCACTTGTCTTGTGACTGAATGTGACACGCAAATGTTTGGATGTACACAGTATTTTAAGTGACTGCCTTGACGGAAATGAAGCTTTTGAAGTTTCTCACTTCTGAGGACTTTGAATGCAGCATGAGACATTTGAACAACTTTCATAATTTTTGGGAATAAATGATTGTGACTCCACTTTTATCTGCATGTAACATCTTTGTTTTAAGTGCTGAGGTTTAGGCTTAGCGGTGGGGTTAGGTGCTCAAAAATTACTATATTATAATGTAATATAACTGAAATTATTGTGACTAAATTATCCAGCCTTTACTTGTATCTGCTTGTTGTCATTTATAAAATGCATAATTAGATAAGTTAGGGCACAGGTCTCAAAGCTAATATCTGAAACATTGGAAGGCAGGCGAGCGAAACAGCTCACTGATCAATCACACTCTCTCCTCTGGAATATTTATGAGACTTCCCTGTCATCCTAACCAAATGTTCAATGATCTACAAAATGTTCAGTGATCTACATCAGCCATATACTTTTGTACCGTGTTTTGCCATTTTTCTTAATACATTTTTGTTATTCATTTATACCTTTTACCATTTTGTATATGTTAACAAATGGTTATGGTTAGGTTTAGAGTTAGGTTTGTGATTATTGGCTCTAAAATAAATCTGTATAATAGCATATTGTAACTGCAATTGTTGTCACTGTGCCTTTATCTGCTTATGTTTATATATATATATATATATATATATATATATATATATATATATATATATATATTGTGGAGGTGGCTATAAAGTCTCCAAAAAGGGGGAACAGGAACACACAGAGCCCTGCAGATATTTTGTTTGTTTATTCCATCTGTCTGTAAACAGGTTTTGGTAGACGCAGTAAAAAGATGACGCTATGGTGGAGTGTCATACAGCATTAGGTCATCTATAAAGGAAGTGAGGTTTACTGCCACTTATTGGACACCAACCCGGTATCACGCCGAGGCGTGAAATAGACACGCCGGTCCACTCGCGGATGCGTGTCTATTTCACGCTTTGCCTCCTCCAGGCGTGTACATGACACGCGCGCGTCTACGTAGAATACCGTCAGGGGGCGATCGTTTCCTCGACGCCAACAACTCTCCGCGCACCAGAGAGGAAGCGATACCGTTGTCGTCGCGTTGCACGTTCGTGCGGGCGGGATGCCGGCCAATTTCGCCGGTTACTTTCACTTGTGACCATATGTGACAAATAAAGGTTCATTACATAGTGCTGCTTTCATGAAGAAATCCTAACGTTGCTGTAGCCTAACGTTGTTATACGTGTGTGTGTGTGTGTGTGTGTGTGTGTGTGTGTGTGTGTGGGCTGTCGAGTATCTTGTGCTGATGTAAATAAACAAATAAATATATATATATATATATAAATATATATATATAAATATATATATATATATATATATATATATATATATATATATATATATATATATATTTATTTAAAAAGTGTATTTATATACAAAAATAAACCCGGAAGTGGAGAACGCGATGTATCGCTTCCTCTTTGGTGCGCGGACAGTTGTTGGCGTCGAGGAAACGATCGCCCCCTGCCGGTATTCTACGTAGACGCGCGCGTGTCATGTACACGCCTGGAGGAGGCAAAGCGTGAAATAGACACGCATCCGCGAGTGGACCGGCGTGTCTATTTCACGCCTCGGCGTGATATCGGGTTGTGGACACAGATGACCCAATCAACAGCAGATACTCTTTTAAAAGAGTTCAATGGCAATGTTAATTAATCAGCTCTTGTGGGAAACACATTCATAATCAAAAATATATACAATGATACAAAATGTATACAATGCATAAATGTTTCAACAATCACGGTGGTGCAGCGGTTAGCACTGTCGCCTCACAGCAAGAAGGTCGTGGGTTCAAACCCCTGTTGCCCTGGCCTTTCTGTGTGGAGTTTGCATGTTCTCCCCGTGTCTGCGTGGGTTCTCTCCGGGTGCTCCGGCTTCCTCCCACCATCCAAAGACATGCAGGCTAGGTTAATTAGTGTCTCCAAAAAATTGCCGTGAGTGTGAGTGTGTGTCTGTCTATATGTGGCCCTGCGATGGACTGGCGACCTGTCCAGGGTGTACCCTGCCTTTCGCCCAATGTTAGCTGGGATAGGCTCCAGCGACCCTGTACACAGGATAAGCGGTTAACGATGGATGGATGGATGGATGGAAGTATAAATATAATAAATCAGATAAATAAAATAACACATTATTAATAAAATAATAAGATAAATAAAATAACATTATTGTTGCAGACGAGTAAATCATTGAATATACAACACAAAAAGTGGCTTTAGAAGGCAAGATATTGTTTATTTCCATAATACTGAACATAAGCCAATCATTGGCCTACAGTTCACAGCAATCCATTTTATAATTGAATTCGTCTGAGGTAAACTTATTACAAAATGCTCAGCTGGAGTTGTGCTTATTGCACCCTGCTGACTGGTACTCACAAAAACAATACTGTTGTACTTCAAGCTTGAATTGCTCTGATGGTATTAAAATTCCTTATTACAGTATGTCTCTGGATACATGCATTTTTAATGCATAATTTTGCATGGAATTAACACGTTAAACCGACAACTGTTAATGTCTAAAACATTGGATGTACGGCGATGACTATCCTGACATTTGGTTTCAGCTTAAGGCGAAGTGTTGTCACTATTACAAAGCGATAGTAAATAAAGTAGTTCTTTATATGAAAACTGTGTCAGTATCTCAATGCTTGGCAATAAAAACATTTACAGACTAATGTCTCATACACAAAAATCTGAGTAAAAAGATCGTAGTTAATCCTTTTTGTCAGCCACGTGTTCATTGAAATACTAGGATGAATTCACGCAAGTAAGACGAACAAAAACATGTATAACAAAAAATATCTTCACAGCACATGCAATATCTCTACAACAGGAAATGAAAATGCAGACAAAACCAGCAGCTGAAGAAAAATATTTACAGGCTCAAACAAGATCATGTCCAATGACTCATTGGTGTTTGCCATATGACTTGAATTACCGCGCTGGCTTTCAGTTCTTGAGAGTCTGCTTTTTGAGTCTTTTAAAGTTTTTGAGTCTCTTGTGGTCTTTGATATTGTATGGAAATGAGACATTTTAATGGAAAATGAAAAACATGTGAGCACACTGCTGTGATGAGAAGAGCTTAGGGGCGGGGCTTGGGTTCAGGGGCAGAGTTGAGGCCAAGGTGGGCGGGACTGGTTTGGTGCCAATCAATGGAGGGAGCCCTTAATGTTGTCATTCTATATGAAATGATCTGCAGAAAATGCGAGTGTGCTTCACTTGGTGAGGCATCAGGTCACTTCCTGTAGCAACATAAGTACTCTCATTCATTCTGGTGTAGGAACAGTGTTGCTTTTAGTCTAATTAGATGAGCCAGTCATAGCGCACAAAGTTGCAGGTTTCAGCCTCAGGGTGAGACGCTCTTGTTGATGGGGATTACTGCTGGCACATAATACTAATAGAGAATGAAAGGTAAACTCACTCGAAGGACGATGTATTATCACAGAACTTACAGGTTCTTTGAAGCATTTTTACGTAAAACAAATATAATTCCTTCAACATAAAACATGCAGCAAACACTGTAAATAGTATTGGTGCACTGAATCATTGCTTTAATACTGCTTTATTATATAGTAATATTACAGGGTCAACACAAGTTAAAATACTCACTGTTTTAAAAGTATAGAAACAAGGCGTAAACAATATGTTTATTAACATGAAATTAGCATGAAAAAAATTGGCTATTAAACTTATCTGTGTAAAGTTATTTACACTATGTAATTCCATAAACCCTTAAACAACCATAAAAAAGACAATTTAAACAACATCATTGCCCAAAAAACACATGTTTAACAGAAGAATTACTGTGCTTTTGTAAAATTATAAGCTTTTACCCCCTCCAAAATATTGGCCGCATTGACTTCCATTGTAAATGCCTCAATGAAACTTTTCTATTAGCCTTGAACGTTTATTGAATCTGGAATATATCTTTAAAGGAATAGCTCAACCTAAAATGAGCATTCTTTCATCATAGACAAATCTTCATGTCGTACCAAACCCAAATTACTTTCTGGTAACACATAATGTTCCCTTTGTTAAGGGTTTATAAAGAGTTTATAAATGACTAATAAGCCATTTATAAATGCATTATAAATCACTGATACACAGTTATCATTTTTTTCTCACATGTTATAAATACTTAATCAACATTAGCAACCTATAAAAATGTACATTCATAGTAAATATAAGGTTAAGTGGACACTTTCATATACAATATGACATAATCCCTCCTTTAAATCTCACTATAACAGTAATTATTTGCTGCATTGAGACAGATCATGAATAAGGATATTTATTGCATAATGTATTAATATAAGCATGAGTATGTGTATTTATGAAACATTTATAACATGGTAAACATGTTAAAAAGTTAAAATGCTCACTATTTGACAAGTATTGTATGAAAGTCACCCTTTATATTCATGTCGTCATTCCCATGTATTAATGATTTATAATGCATTTGTAAATGACTTATTAGTCATTAATTAACCCCTTTATAAACACTTCACCAAGGGAACATCAATGTAAAGTGTTACAGACTTTCTTTCTAACATGGAACACAAAAGATAATGTTTAGTGGTATGTCCATGCTGCTCTTTTCCATACAATGACAGTGAATGGCAATGTTGGGATAGTTACTTCAAAAAGTAATTCATTGCAAATTTATAATTAGTTCTCTAAAGATGCAATGACATTACTTTACTAATAACGTTATCAAAAATGTAACCAAATTACTAATTATTTAATACTGAGGTTACTTTCTTGAATATTTTTCATAGAAAAGGTTTCGTTTTTTTAGCGCAACAATTTCAAAATAAGGTGTATATTTTCCCCTTGTTCATTGTCACATAAAATCATACCCTCTTTCTCCCTTAAAATGACTTAGGAGGCATCTGATTACTATGATTTACTATAATGTAATGCACTACTCTACTTTTGAATAAATTCTAGATTTCGATTACAATAACAAATTACTTTGTAATCAGATTACACCCAACGCTGGTGAATGGAGATGGATGTCAAACTGAAATAAAGGTTTCACTAAAGCCATACTGTAGCTCTGTATGAAGAACAGACTGAAATTTGAGTTGCTGTTCATTAGATTTAAGAGGAACTGATATAAAATAATAACTTACATTTGGTCTGTTCCTAACACAAAGCTATGGCATGGTATCAGAAGGCTTGGAATGAGGTGCAGAAGACATATTATTTTGTGGTGCTTTTTTGGTGGCATTACTTGACAGCCCCAGTCTCCATTTACTTTCAAAGTATGGAAAAGAGCAGCAAGTCATCCAGGTGAGGGTGAGTAAATGATGAAAGAATTTTCATATTTGTGTGAACAATCCATTGACAGTAAGCATGCAGTATGTGAGTTTTGTGAAATGTGAAACATAGTTTTTGAGTTATGTGCCCAAACTTTTGTTCTTGTGTTTTGAAGGCCATGCTCAGACATGAAGCTCATCTAACGCTCAGCAGGGAGCGTCTATCAAGCTCTTAGATCAATATGAACTGACACAGATGTCATTAGTTATTTCCAAAATAATGCATTAAAAATCCCCACCAAACTCAGCATGCACATTAGTCGCCGATTTGCATAGTAGTAGCTTCGCTTGAACGCCGAGATTTTGACTTTAAACTCAGATGAAACGCCGAAACTGATGCGGAGAATTAATAATTTTGAGTGGAACATCAAAGCCTCACATCCTCTCTGCTCCAGTGGGGACAGCAGTGACCACGTCTTCTTTTGGCACGTTACGTCCTGTTTGGGATTAGAGACCAATGAAGAAGAAGCCATTAGAGAAGATGAAACAGAGTTTAAAAACAGCAGGATGCTGGGTAATTATTTCCTAAATGCACGGCATCCTGATGTTGCACTGAACAATGTGGCTCCCTTGCAGTGCGCTGAGCACAGGTATGACAGAGATGGCATGTACGCTCTCTCTCTCTCTCTCTCTCTCTCTCTCTCTCTTTCTCTCACACACACACACACACACACACACACACACATTTACTGATGCACAATGCCAGCCAAACCTGAACATACATGCACACACACTTCTTTAAAGTGAAAGCAGATGCTTCACCACAGAAGCACAGTCTTGTGCAAACAACACAAATGCTTGTTATTCTTGTTAAATGTTTACTGATCAGACTATAATGTTTGAACAAAAGGATTAGTGTGGAAGACCACATTATTGAGGTTCAGTGGCAATGCCATCGGGTAAAAGGAGGGAAAAGTGTGCTTAGTTCACCCAAAAATGAAAATACTGTCATCATTTAATCACACTAATGTTGTTCCAAGCCCATAACATTTCAAATATATGGAAAAAATATGCAATGAAAGGGAATAGTGACTGTGGCTGTGAGTCTAACAGTCTGCCTAACATTTCCTTTTGTTTTTCATGGAAGAAAGAAGGGTGAGTATGAGGTTGAGGGTAAGTAAATGATGACTCTTTTGGTAATGTCTGGTGTGGTTTTGGAAGCGGTTGTGTTTTAAAACAGATTACTTTAAATGCTAAATGGATGAGCGACTTTGGAAGTTGTTATCAAATATCTGATATCACTGAGCAGTGACTGCCAGTGCTGGGTAACTTACTAAACAAAGTAATCCACTACAAATCACTGATTACTTTTTATTGTAATCAGATTAATTAATTTATTACTTCATCAAAGAGTAATCACATTGCTAATTTCTTTACTTTTAAGTAACTTTCTAAAACATTTTCACCAGAAATATTTTTTTCTCAACAAATTCAAAATAATGTCTATTTATTTACACAGCACCACCTGTTTCCCCCTTAAAATGACTCGCTAGTGTCGCACACCTTCAGCTGTCACAGAAATTCAACCAGACGTACATATGAACATTCATTAATTCATGTTTTAATTTCTATATAAATATTAGGCCTACTATTTTTGAAACGCTTAACCCAACTAGTGTACTGTAATATGAATCTTCTGTACTACAATTTAAAATGTAATGTGTTACACTACTTTTTGACTAACAATGTAATTAGATTACAATAACTTATTACTTAAACGTGTAATGCATAATTAAAAAAGTGAATTATTCCAAAGGTAAAAAATCACCCTCTCTATTTCTATGCTGCCATTTCCTGTTAAGTGATATCAAATGGCATTCGCATCAAAAATAGAATGAACTAGCACTATTCGCTGCCTGGATCAATGGTCAAAGCAGCCCAAACACAGAGCAGCTTATGCGTCTCACAGCTCACATTACAGCGCTGCGAGTACCAGTGAGAACCACGGAAACATTCGACACAGAATTCTCTGGTACAAACCTCTCGGTGAGCAAACATTAAACTGCCAGACAAAACAGCATTGATGCTGAGAAAACATTGTGACATGCACAGACATAAATTAGCAGACTCTCCACACATCACCACCGTTATCATGAATTTACAATAGTAACACTAACTGTGTTGACTACAGTATTTTAGGCAGAAATATATTCATAATAAATATTATATTACTACTATACCTCTATTAAATTTATAATAGGCTACATAATTATCATTCATTTTTGTTTCAACTATGCCAATTTCTAAATGTTTTTTTATTTTATTTTTTATTTTGTATTTACAGTTATACATTTTGATTTAAAACTACTTTAAAACTATGTTTACTTGTATTGAAGCTGGAATATTCCTTTAAAACAACAAAACCTGCCCCCCTACCCTAAACCTAACCAATAGTGTCATAAAACAAGTTTATAAATGTAGTTGGTTATGTAATGCAAACGTTAAAAAGTCATGCGCTATACTAAAAATGAGACTTGGCTTAGACTTGGCCTTGAAAGACTTGAGACTTGACTTATACTCCACCTCAAAGACTTGAGACTTGACTTGGACCTCAGGGACTTGTGAACATGTCTGCAAAAAGTCCCATGGACTAGCATAAAAAGAGGGACCTAACTTGGGGGTGCATGGCCTCTTTTCACTTGGCCAATGAGGATGACCCAGAACACACTAGCAATGCCCTGCCAACCATCCCGACTCCCGAGTTTTGCATGGACAAACACCATTCACATTTTCTTCAGAATTTGTGAAAATGTCGATAATACATTTAATAATCGAATTGTTAATTTAGTTATTTCTTGGTATATTTATCACATGGCACTTTTCATAAAAGCAATAAGCAAATCAAGGCTGTGCATAACAGTTATAAGCTCTGTGTCAGGCATGAGAACACAGATTACCTGGGGTAAAACCACTCTAACGCAGGGCCTCTCGTGGCTTATTGCTTCAATAAAGATGTAGCACATGACGCTGCACTGCAGAGAAAACCCCAGAATTCATTCTCTCTGTTCATGTCAACTTAACCTCCCCTTCATAAAAACATTCAAAAAAAGACCCCTCCTCCAACCTCTCTTCCTCCTTCACCCTTCCCCACACTTCACAAGACCTCACTCCATTTGAAAGGAGGAGAGGATAGAGAGCATGCCACTGCCTCAATTACACAAAGACTCAGTGACCCCCAACCGGTTCCATTCACTCTCCCCATGGCTCTCTCCGCAGGAATCCTAAAGACCTTTTAGCCATGCGGATTGAACACGGGCCACCCTTTCCTCTTTCTCTCTCTCTTTCTCTCTCTATCTCAGATTAATCATGTGTGAAATGGAGGCTGCAAACTGCCGATGTCACAGTTGAGCTTGTGTCATGCTGAGCCTGTCAGCCGGCTGAAACAAAACGGTATCGCTCTGTTAGAAAGATGTTAATAAAGACTCACAGGTCTGCTGGATTCAAACATACTTACACAGCAGTGTCAGAAATGTACATTTTTATTAATGGACTTGATTTTCAGGTAAATTTTTTTTACTTCAAAAGGGTGTGTCATCCATTTATATCAAATGGAATCAGTTAATTGAAGTAAATTCTTAATCTGTACAGTTATGGCCAGACTGATCTTATTAAAATTACGTGACTGTGGCAACATTTGTTTTTTCCTTGGTGAAATGTCAAATGAGTGGTGCAAAATACAAGTTAAGTTTATTTTTGTTGAAAGGAATATTCTGGGTTCAATCATTCTGGGTTAAGATCAATCCACAGCATTTCTGACACAATAATAATTACCACAAAAAATTATTTTGACTCGTCCCTCCTTTTTATTTTTTTAAAAAAAGAAAAAAATGTGACAATCTACATGTAAACACGATTTTAGTGTGAAAAAAATCACTTATTGTTCTTTTTTTGAGTAAAGTTATTACCAATTTTACAGCTTCGTTGCCATGACAACATTACGCTGTAAACCCTAAAACAACCATAAAAAAGATGATTTAAACAACGTTACTTCTCAAATAATGCATGAGTTTTAACAAAAGTGCTTTTATAAATCTATAAACTTCACATTTAAACCCTCCAAAAAATTGGCCCATTCACATTTTTTTTAAAGAAATTATTATTATTATTTTATGTGGTAATCAATATTATGCCAAAATTGATGGTGATTGAGCTGATCTTGTATTGAAGCTGGAATATTCCTTTAACTCAACAAAGTTTATAAATGTAGTTGTTATGTAATGCAAATGTTAAAATGTCATGAGCTATACTAAAAGTGTTTAGATGTCACAAGAAAGCATTGTGTGATGAACAGGGGAAAAAGTGTTTATTAACTAATAATCTGATGTTTTACTTTTGTGTGAAAATGAACAAAAGTCATTGTTGTTGTAGCGCCGCTAGTGTTAGTGTGGATATTTCCAAATCTGATTGCATGAGCATGTTTGAAAACA
Source organism: Moxostoma hubbsi (assembly GCA_032164185.1). Lineage (NCBI taxonomy): Eukaryota > Metazoa > Chordata > Actinopteri > Cypriniformes > Catostomidae > Moxostoma > Moxostoma hubbsi. The sequence goes on along the minus strand of JAVLUX010000011.1, from coordinate 43,077,815 downwards.
CGTAAAATGATTATAAATACACACCAGCGACTGCGCAATTTTTATTAATGTGGCAAGTTAACCATAAATAACCTAAAGTTTGAATAACCTGATTTATATTTCTTGGTGGATGCGTTATTACGATATACAAGGCTATTTGGACCTTACCCTAACCTGCCCTTACAAAAACTAACCATGGTTTTACTACAGTAATCATAGTATCATCGTGGTGTTTTGTAGTAAAATCATAGTCACCACAAAATTAAATGGTTATTAAAACTATATACCTGTAATTGCATTAGAACCATGGCTTCTGCCAAAAAACATGGTCACTACAATATTACTACAGTAAAACTCCCGACCTTTACTGTGACCAAATCAATCTGAGGAAATCTGCCTTTATGTTATGTATTAATGTAAGTAGTATTAGAGGAAATATTAAGAGTGGAGTCAGGAAACAAGATGGGGAAAAATTGGGACAAAAGGTTGAATCGAGTCCAGGTTGTCTGTACGCTGAAAAACACATTCACAATTTCTTTACACACCATGCCATTGAAGTGACGCTTAAGGGCACAGTTTGTCTTTCTGCCTGACCTTTTGAGTGCAGATAGCAGCACTGGGTGGCAGGTGCTATTTAGTGCAAATAGTCACTCCGTTATGATAAATATTAATAAACCTTCAACTCTTCATTGAATATTGGTGTCTTTTATCATATTGCTGTTGATGCTGTTTCATAAAAGTAATAAGCCACTCAAGTCTGTTCGTTACAGTGATTTTACCATGGATTAGGAGGTAATATGAGAGCTCTCATCCATGTGTAACCAGTCCTGCTCGAAACGCTCAGAACAGGATTCGCACTGGCGTCTCCGGCATGGGAGGCGGGCATGCTTTACAAGTCAAAGTTGCCATTTAAACTTAAGATATTAATTACATTTGTTTAACATATTTGTTAAACATAATATGCTTTTACCAAATTTGACATTATTGCCATTTCATTCTTCTTTCTAAAGTTGAAAGCAGAAAATCATGAGATTAATCATGATCATTTGAATAAATATTTAAGTAAATTATCCAGATAATATTTTAAATTAATTAAATACATTTTTGGCTTTATTACAATGGTAATATAAAAGCAAATTATTTAATCTGGGAAATACCATGTTTTATTAATAATATCACTATTTATTTCTGCACTATTTTTCTTTCTCAGTTTAATTGTGACAGTATACCTGATATATAATCCATATATAATTATATAAACCCCTGCTTTAAAACACACTGCTAAGGTACATTTTAAATCATTTTCCAGTCCAAATGTTAGTTTGAATAGCTCTCTACTGTCTGTCACAGTGGATTTGATGTATTTAGATTTCTGTTACTGGTATTGTGAGAGAATATTTTACATATTTATTTCATAAATAAACCATTCATATTAGCTACCCATTCAACACCACTCGCCTCAGAGGCGCAAATACAGATTTCTGTAGGTCACTACATGGTCTGCAGAGGCATTGACCTCAACTAGATTGGACTAGGACAGAATGTTTAAGCAATATCATACAAGCAAGAGTGGTGTGTTCAGCATATTATCATCACGGCTGTTATTCCTGATGTCCATTATGAATGTGATACTGTTTCATACAACATTTCAACAAACGAGTAAATAATATTGAATAAGTAACATTTTAGACAAAAATTGCTCAGTTAGAAGGCACATTTCTTCTCTGTCAATCAAAATAGCATCAAAACAAGCCAAAGCATCAAGCACAACTCACTCTCTCCACTGCTTTCCTACACTGTTTATTCTTTTTAATGTTTTTTTTTTTTTTGACTGACTGCATTTCATAAATGAATTAGTGTATTTGATCAAATCTTTTCATTGAACGAATAGTTTCAGCGGTGAACCACTCTGTGTTTTTAATGAAACAGTTGAGTAAATGATTGAATGACTCTACTGGAGTAATCATGCAATCTCCAGAAATGATCACTGAACGAATCAGAATGAAATCAAATGAATGATGTATCATCTGGAAAGCCACGAACATAAGCGTGGTGATACAAATGCAGCTCCCAGTGCTGTTGGACTTTATATCAGCACTCTTGGAACACAACTTACTGTTGTATCCACCTTTTTCCTGGAAGATTGTTCTTGTTTTCCAGTGTTTTCACTTGCATCGGCATATGTTTTTAGTGGATAACATGATTTGTTACGTTTTTTTAATTGAAAACTAATAAAACATGTGGCTACATGGTGCCCATTCTTTACAGAGATGCAATGATTATCTTTTGACAGCACCTAACATGAGTACGTAGATAACAATATAAAGTGATGCTTGATGCTAGTTTCATTTATTTCATTAACTAACCCTAATTGCACAGCTTGTGCCTAAACTCATTTTTAATCCAATTTACACTTAAAATAGTTGGTTTTCTCTGTCTGGATCTCTCGTTATTATAGTTTTTATATTGCTTCTTATGAAGACCGGAACCACCCAAAACATTCCAGCGGGAATAAAACATCATGATGGGTCAGAAAAACTGGATCGTATAAAATAATTAAAACGTTAAATAAGAGATAAAAAGAAATGCACTACAAAGCAATCCTGTCCCCCACATTTTAAATAGGTGAGGCATTTTTGCCACATGCTCTGCTTAATATCCAACCCTAGTATACACATGCTATACAATACAATCTTACATACAAACCATCTCATGCACTCATATGCTTCTAATGCACACACACATGCATGTCTTTATAGAGAGATCTGGCAGTGTTGTGAAAGAGATCCACGTTTTCTCGTTTGCTTTCTTCCTCACACAGTGTAATCTCAGATGGCTGGAGTGATCTGCAGTAATTTGACTGTGAATGCAGAGGTTATGTATTGTTCTGTAATTGGAGCTGCTGAAATTAGGCCTGAATGCTGTATTATCATTCAGTCATTACTGCATTTGATCACACCTCACTGGAGTTAATATGGTCCAACCTCACCTCACACTTCCCCATCTTCATAGACAGACATAACTGCTGCCAAAACATGGACAACACTGATGAATAGAAATATTAAATCATGGGCTATTATGATGTTGTATATTTCAGAGTTTCCCCAATTGTGATTCATTTACTTATTTAACAAAAATGAGACAATTGTTGACAGAGTACGAATGAAGAGTTTCAAGATGAATATGGATAGCATCACATTCAGATTATTTTTTGTGAGATAATGCAACCTGGTCTCATAGTGAAAAAGTAACTCTATATGCATATTTTGCAAAACTTGCTATGCGTGTCTCCAGCTACAATTCCATGCAGTTTCCAGGTGAAATGAACACTACAGATTCTACAACAACTGTGTGTTTTATTCACTTTCACTCAGATCATGACTTTAATGGCTGATTATGTCTTTTTAAATATCTACACTACTGGTCAAAAGTTTTGAAACACTTGACTGAATTGTTTCACATGATCTTAAAAATCTTTTGATCTGAAGGCGTATGCTTAAATGTTTGAAATTAGTTTTGTAGACAAAAATATAATTGTGCCACCAAATTCATTTATTTCATTATAAAAACTAAAATTGAATAATCAAATGTTTTTGAAATGGATGACTTGGCCGAATTATTAAGAAAATAAGCCAATAAATGCCCAACATAAAAGCATCATTTAAAAATCATCTCAGGGTGATTCCTCAAGAAGTTGCTTGAGAAAATGTCAAGAGTTCATGTCTGCAAATTCTAGCAGAGTGACTACTTTGAAGATGCTGAAATATAAAACAGTTTTGATTTATATTGGATTTTGTTTAGTCAAAACATAATTCCCATAGTTCCATTTATGTTATTCCTTAGTTTTGATGACTTAATTATTATTCTTAAATGTGAAAAAAAATTAAAAAAAATAAAAATAAATCTTTCAAAACTTTTGACCGGTAATATATTTTTCTCTGTATTATTCAGAACCTGCTATTTTATAATATCGACACACTTTTATTCTAATGTATCTTACGAATGAAAATGCTTAAAATTATACATGTTTATGTCTATATTACAGACTCACCTACATATATACAGTACACTTATTCCAAAATGAATAACTTGCACAGTAGCTCACCAGATAGGTCATTGGACTTAGAATCGGAAGACTGTGGTTCATGTCCAGCCATGACCTCAAGTTGACATGTGACACGACAGAGAATCAGCACCAATTTGTTTTACTTTTTAAACATCTCATTTATATTTTAAAACACCATTGGTTAGGTTCAATAGTGGAGGTATGTTTTTAAACCTCATCTGAATACGACACCAATGTACTTGCTTTTGGCGCCCCCAGCTGGACAATTCACTGGAAAACTGCAGCAACGTGTGATACAGCACGTAAATTTTGAATTGCAAAAATGTTGTCATGTTCACGTAAATTTCATGAGATCCGACTGGATAATGTGTTGAGAAATACTTGACTTACTATTGAAATCCCTAACTTACTTTTGTGGACACCGTAAGACATCAGAAGACACGAGAAGACCTGAGAGATTACTTTCTCAGGAGAAAAATAATCTGAGAAGTGGCAGATTTAAGATAAAGGCTTTGTTTGCTATTTATTTAATCTCATAACTGTCCATGTGAAATAAGTGAGATCTCACTTTGATTTAAAAGAATTGTCCGTATTCGATACAAGTTATCCTAAATCACAGTATATGTGTTTCATAATGTTGATAAAAAACATAATTTAGTTTTGTTCATTTAAAAATAAGCAAAATTAACAGAAACAATAAGTGGGGCCAGTCCATAAATATTAAAATACTCACTGTTTCAAATGTATAGCCACAAGATGTAAACATTATACGTGTTTACATTATTTTACAGTGATAAAATCGCTTATTAATCTATGGGTGTAAAGTTATATCCAATATTAAAACTTCACGATTCTGGTAAACCCAGTAAGCGATTTCATCTCACTAAAATGTTGAACAGAGATTTTTGTGAAACCATCATGGAAGTAAAAAGTCAGGTATACAGCGAGAAACAGAGAAAGATAGACTGTATATACAGGCTATATGGGACAATCTGGAGGAAACTGTTTGAAAGACGTTGTTCTTTGCCTCTCTCTGACACCACTAGAGACGGCAGTCTTTTGAATGTGTCAAATCTCTCTTTCACTCTTTAAGAAATTAATTACAGCTCCTCCTCCTTTCCTCTGCACTGCTTTTGATAGGGCCTTTTTCTGCGCTATCTAAAGAGGCTCTTCCATAGATTTTACTTGGCACCAAGTGCACACAACATTCGGCAAGAAGCAATGTAGATCATTTTTATTCATTGCCTCAAATTGTCAGCAATTATGTGCGTCAGTGGCCACCTGCTTGTTCTGAATAGCATCGGGTCTGGCGGAGTGTGTGTGCGCGTGTGTGTGTTTGTGGGGGGATTACACTAACAAGGAGTGTACAAGACCTCCAGTCGCAGTTGAAATGGCCCTTCTTGTTAGGATAATGAGTGGTCAGAGGATGTGTGTGCTGAGGCTGGAATGGGCCGGCTGAAAAGCAGGATTGCCCCCCACCCCACCAACACACACTCGATGAACCCCTGTACAAACCAGGGTCACGGCAGCTGCTGGCCTCAGCGTGGCTGGCACACGACAGAACATGGTAAGCAGCTTTTTCATAGTGTTTAAAAGAAACACGCACACACTGCTGCTTCATTACCTCCCAAATGTTTTCATTTTCTCCTGCAGTCTCACACGTGTGTGTTAAGATCTGCAAAATCCAGCCTTATCAAATAGGACAGGTTTATTTAACTTGCATTAAACTGGAAAAAGAGAGTAAATAAAGATTAGACAGTAGATTGTGGGTCACCCAATCATCTCAGGCCCTTTCCCACAATAGCAGGTGCTCTGAATTTAAGCAGTGCTCTGATTTTGGTTTTATTCCAGATGAAAAGCTGCTGGCATAGAGACTTTCATTAGCGTGGTGTGCTGACCTGGGTTCAGCTGCTATGTTAGTATCTCTCTACTAATGATTTCTGCAGCACAAAACCCCCTGACCTGCCAACATTCTCAATTTCCAGAGAAAAAGACGAGAAATTGGCCAGTGAGGGGAGGGGGAGGGAAGCAAGGGATGTGGAATAAAAAAATACATATACTTTTCAGATTGGAACGGCATGAGAGAACTGTGATTTGAGGCATGCTGTGAGGGTGGTGCATGCTGGGGCATTCACTGGTTGTAGTTGAACTGTAACGCACATCCAGAACGCTACTGTGTGTGTGTGTGATCTGTCCAATAAACCCTCTCACCCTTCAGACTTATTGATTATATCCTTCACTTCTCTAAAACACATACCTGCAAACAAACACTCACAACCGTACAATTACTATAGTGTCAAATATAGTTTCCTGTCTGTGTAAGATCCAATACACACACACACACACACACACACACACACACACACACACACACACACACACACACTCACACCATTAAAATGCTGACTATGTCAGTTCATGAACACACACACATATTCGATTGTATTGCAAGAACAAAAAGAAAAAGAAAAGAAAAAAAGCCTGATCTCACGAACATTTGGTGACAGTGGGAAAATTGGTGCAAAACAAAATGACATGCTTCTTTATAAGTTTGGCTGCAGTTTCCCGGCGAGATATCAATAGGGTGTGCCAAAAGCAAGTAAATGGTGTCGTAATCACACAAGTTTATTAAGGTGAATATTAGATGGAGGTTTTAATGAGTGAAACGTACCTCCCTGACCTAAAATTTCAACCTTACGATAGTGTCCTAAAAAGCAAATGAGAGGTGAATAAAACATCCTTACCTTAAACCAACACAAAAATCTAACTGATAGTGTCCTAAAAGTAAATGCAACATTTAAAGCACAGTTTCTGAAGCAACCACATCAGTTCCTGTTGTTTCTATGACTTTTGTGTCCACTATCTTATTTGGCTGAATTGGAACCTCGATCTTCATAGTTCAAAGTCCAGCAATCTGAAGAGCTACCACAGAAGATAATGACATTAGAATAAGTGTGTAAATATAGGAGAGTCTGCAATACAAGCATAAAAATGTTTTGTTTTTCAAAAGATGCGTTACAGTAAGTGTTTAGATATTATTAGATAGATGTGTGAGCTGTTGTCCAAAAAGTCATAATCAGCCACTGTAGATGTGATTTGTAAGAAAGTGCCTGGTGTTTTTTTTTTTTTCAGGACACAGCAGCAAAAACATAGAATGCGGCACGTAAAAGTCAGTATAAACATTCTGTTATATTAATGTTTATTCTGAGACTAGGTTGAATTTACAGCATCAAAATTGTAGGTTATACAATACAATCATTTGCAAATATGTTAAGAGACAAAATTTTGTTACATTTTGCACAAAAAAAAACAAAAAGCAGAACAAAGCCAAACAAAACACAGAACAAAACAAATGGCCTGGGAGGTAGCCACAGGGCTAGGACTGGGTCAGGCGGTGGAGGAGGGGTATGTGGGACCACTGGAGGAGTCTCTGGGGGAGCATGCAGGACTGTTGGAGGAGGAGTCTCTGGGGAGAGAGTGGAGCCATGAAAGACTCAGAAGGTGGAGCCAGGAGAAGCTCGACGAAGGCAGGTGGAAACAGGAGAGGCTATCGAAGGCAGGTGGAGACAGGAGAGGCTCAAGGGCCAGAGACATGGAAGTGGAGATGTGGGAGGTGGAGCCGTCGGGGGCTCTAGGGGTGGAGCCATGGAAGGCTCGAGGGGCGGAGCCACGGAAGGCGGCGCTTTGGGAGGCTTGACGAGAGCTGGCAGCGACTGGGGAACAACCTCCTTGGTCGTGAGCACTGGCAGCGACTGTTTAATGACCTCCATGATCATGAGCACTGGCAGAGACTGGGGTACAACCTCCGTGGTTGTGAGCACTGGCAGTGAGTGGGAGATGGTGTCCTTTCCTTATTTTCCGGACAGCTGGGAGTGTAGTCATGGTAGCGGGCGAGGCTACAAGCATTGGCTCTAGGACGGTTCTGACTACAGGCTTGTGCACTGGCTCACTGACCGTGGCAAGTGTGGGTGCTGGGTCGTTGGCCTTGGCAGGCTTGGGGGAAAAAAGCAGTGGAAGACTTGGTGCAAGGAGCTGTGGAAAGCTTGGGGCAAGGAGCCATGGAAGGTGTGGGGCAAAGTGCGGAGGGAAGGCTTGGGGCAAAGAGCCGTGGAAGGCTTGGGGCAAAGAGCCGTGGAAGGCTTGGGGCAAGGCCCTTGGCTTGGGCCAAGCAAATGCAGAGTAGAGTGTGAATAGAACAGAACAGAACAAAACAACAAAGCATCATATTTCAAATACTGGTCAATCATTTTTGATCAGTCGCAAATCTACACCAAATTCATACAAATAAATACACATGTTCACACAGTCACTATACAAACATTTACTGTTAATATTACAGCAAATATTACAGCAAATCATAATTAATACCATGTTGGTCTCTTCACATTGTAACAGTTCCAGAGTGTGTTCACTATTACTGGCTGACTATAGCTGTTTTGTAATTTTCTTCCTGGTCACCAGGAGGCAACGCCCTCAGGTAAGGGGGTTAGAATACCCACATGAGGAAGAATGACTATCTAGCTTTTAAGCCATGTGGTGCGCTGCGTCCCAATTCGCCTACTTATACTACGACCTAAAAGTATGTACTCTTTTTTTTGAAGAAAAAGTACATACTTTTGAGTGTGTAGCAAAAGAGTATGCATGTTCTGGGACATACTACGAAGACGTCATGCAATGGAAGAGAACGTGGTTGCCTAGTTACGCACACCGCGACAGTTAAACAAACATTCTACATTCCATTCATTCTTATATGTCCAATATAATTAGTGGTGCGTCACAAAGGCAAGGCATCACTATTGTTATTGCACATGCGTATTTTCTTTACTATTCCCACCTTTTTTTCTTCATCTATTTTTCCACAATTTGTTTGCAATGTGTTCTACCAAATTGAGGAGTGAAAAGGGCGTCGTTGGCAATGCGCCAGTTAATGAGACGCTCAGTGTCTTCATCGGACCCTACAAGATGAACACGGTACATTTTTTTGCACAACACAAATCCATTAATATTATGAGACAATAAAATATAACTTTAATTAGCGCTAAACGTTTAAGTTCTTACACTTAAAAACTGAGGGTGCATCTCCGCTGCCGCATCCGGCCGCCATGTTTGCATCATCTCAAAGCTCCTCCCTCCCGCACGCAATGGGTTGTGGGCAATATTAGCCGTTAGAGTGTGCATCGATCTGCACTTTGGATTCTGACCGGAAATAGTAGACCATCCGGGTATCTTTGGAACACTCATTTCGACATACTACGATTTGTGACGTACTAATTCTATTTTCGAATACTATTTAGGACGGATAGTATGCGAATTGGGACGCAGCAGTGGTTTTACTGAGGAGGTCACTTTTGTAAATTAAGAGAGGGTTTGGGTTGAGGCTCAATTTTGGTACCTCTGAAAATCAAATCAAAATCAAATCAAATCACTTTATTGTCACACTACTGTGTACACGAGTGCAACAGCAGGTGAAATTCTTGTGTGCAGTTCCGAGCAACATTGCAGTAATGACAGTGACGAGACATAAACCACTTTACAATAACAACATATTTACACAAAACAATTTACATAACAAATGTACACATACTTACACAACAATTTACATAACAAATGTACACAATACACACAATGTAGAAAAAGGAATGACTTTCTCTGATGGTTACTCATTGAGGAACAGTGTGTTTGCAATACTCAATGTAGACTATATATTTATTTCCTTAAATTGTGTTTGTTTGCTGTACTACCCTGAATCATTGTATTCAACATGGACACAACTCCAGCATCAAATCTTCTTCAATGGGATCAACTTAGTGGATTATATTTTTATTCAATTTTGCCTGAAAGACTACAATATTTGTCTGAGTGAGTTTGTTGCTGTGATGAGATTGTGAACAAACTTTGAACTGAACTTTTGTGCATGGACAATCGGATTGATCGTCGCTGGATTACAGGTTCATTTGGTCTATTACCCACACATTGTTCAAAATTATTATTTTATGATTTGGTGTTTACATTTTTTTTTTTTGGGACTGAGCTAATATTAAAGGACTTATTGGACTGGGGTTAGAGTGATTGTATTACTGTTTGATGGTGTTGTGATATAATATTTTGATATTGCTTTTGAGCTGGTGTTGGGCAATTATATTTGGATGTGGTATCCCCCTTATTTTTTGTGTTTCATTTTGTCTTTGAAATCGGATGAGTGTTACAACATATATAGGGTCAAATGGTGGCACTATGAGTTTGTTACTTACACTGGTAAGCCACAACATTAAAACTACTGACATGTGAAGTAAATAACATTTATTATCTTGTTCCAATGGCACATGTCAAGGGGTGAGATATATTAGGTAGCAGGTGAACAGTCAGTTCTTGAATTTCATGTGTTGGAAGCAGGAAAAATGGACATGCATAAGGATCTGAGCAACTTTGACAAGGGCTAAATTGTGATGGCTAGATGACTGGGTCAGAGCATCTCCAAAACTACCAAAAGTTGTCCAAGGAAGGACAACTGATGAACCGGTGACAGGGTTATGGGTGCCCAAGGCTCACTGATGAGCATGGAGATCGAAGGCTAGCCTGTCTGGTCCGATCCCACAGAAGAGCTGCTGTAGCACAAATTGCTGAAAAACGTAATGCTGGCCATGACAGAAAGGTGTCAGAACACACAGTGCATCGCAGCTTGCTGCGTATAGGGCTGCATAGCTGCAGACTTGTAGGAGTGCTAATGCTGACACCTGTCCAACGCCAAAAGCACCTACAATGGGCACGTGAGTGTCAGAACTGGACCATGGAGCAATAGAAGGTGGCCTGGTCTGATGAATCCCATTTTCTTTTAGATCACGTGGACTGCCAGATACATGTGTGTTGTTTACCTGGGGAAGAAATGGCAGCAGGATGCACCATGGGAATAAGGTAGGCTGGCGGAGGCAGTGTGATGCTCTGGGCAATGTTCTGCTGGGAAACCTTGGGTCCTAGAATTCATGTGGATATGACTTTGACACATATCACCTACCTAAAGATTGTTGCAGACCATGTACTCCCCTTCATGGCAATGGTATTACCTGGTAGCAGTGGCCTCTTTCAGCAGGATAATGCGCACTGCCACACTGCAAAAATTGTTCAGGAATGGTTGGTGGAACAAGACAAAGAGTTCAAGGTGTTGACTTGACCTCAAAATTTCCCAGATCTCTATCCAATTGAGCATTTATGTGATGTGCAGCACCAACAAGTCCAATCCATGGAGGCCCAACCTCACAACTTACAGGACTTAAAGGATCTACTGCTAACGTTTAGAAGCCGTATACCACAGGACACCATGCCTCGACGGGTCAGAGCTGTTTTGGTGGCACGAGGGGGACCTACGTGATATTTAAAAGGTAGTTTTAATGTTGTGGCTGATCAGTGTATATGTTGGTGTGAAAGCAAAGGCAGAGTAGAGTGTGTAGGGTCCTCTGATCATAATCAGGGTGTATTTTGGAGGGTCGTCCTACCAGTGATTAGATAATGAATCTCTTAGACACTTAAGGTCTGATTCAGTACAACCATCAAAATATGCCAGGGCTGCTAGTCGGCACACAGACAAAAAGCTATATTATGATTATTGCAGAATAAAAACCAATAACTGCCTGTGTTACAGGTCTTCTAAGAGGTGATAAGTCATGAGTCTTACCACTCACGGTGCACAGAGGAGGTCACATGACCTGCAAGTATGTTTTTGTCAATCCATGGAAATCCCACACGCTATGTGAAACCATAAATGAAACCTCATTACAAAATATTATGCACACATACACACACTCACACACATACACACACGGGCATATAAACACACACACATGCTAAGCATTTACAGTCCAAACATCTGTATGCTTATGGAATTTATGGAAAAATATTGATGATACATTCTGAGACTGTCTGTATTCAGTGTTCAAGCACATTTAGTCATTCATAAATCACTGAAATCTGTAACAGAATCAGTGAATGTGGGACAAGAGTGGCTGTGATGGGCATTTATGTTTTTATTCGATTGGCCTGTAGGCATTTTAACTGACACCTCTCTGGAGCCTGCAGATGACAGCATGCAATACGTCATGACAATTATTCATAACATCCATCTTACATGTCACTCTAACAATGTCAAACAAGTTTGAGCTAGAAAATACTGATGATTCACTTAACTAAACAATGATATACAAATTCTTGGAATTTTCGGTTATAATTTGGAGCCATTGACGTAATATTTAAATATTGATGGGAATGAAGACAAGGCTGTTAGGGACTTACAATCTCTTTAATGACAAGCCCTTTATAAAGTTGTATAAAGGCCCTAGATTAATTAATTGTCACAACTCTTCGATATTTGTCTAGTGAAATCATCTAAAATCTAATACGACACTACTCTTAATGAAGTCTAGTTTGCATTTACCAATTTAAAACAAACCACTCAAAAACTTCAGTTACTGAAATTCCATTACTCAGAAAAACAAAAAACAAAACAAACAAAAAACAGAGCAAATCAGAACAAAACCAAACAAAAACCAGAAGAAAACTAAAAGCAAACCCCAAAACCAAATAAAACTAATGTCTAGGAAAACTGTTATTGTACATTTTGCATGAAAACCAAAAAACAGCAGACCAAAACAAAAACATACAACAGAAGAGAACAGTAATTAATCATTTCTAGGAAAGCTGTAAAAAAAATCTGTTTCATAACATTTGCATGACATTTAAAACAGAACATGAAATTAAACGAAACAAATCAAAACAAAAAACATGAACAAAACATAAAAAACAGAGCAAAACCAGATGAAAACAAAACACACACACCCACACAAACATAACCAGAACAAAACGAAATAAAACAAAATCAAAACTCAGACATCACACTCTAAAGAAGATTTTTAGAAGGTTTCGGAAGTTTCAGAGTACATAAAAATATGAATAAGTGAAAATATGTCAGTCAAAGTTTCATGATATTTCTATTCAGTGAACTTTGTGATTTATTACAGTAAGCATAATGTTTCATAATATTATAAAGGTCTTATAAAGTATTCCCAAAATGTTAAAGGTATTTACAAAAAAACATTTGAAATAATATCCTTTGAATATGTGATAACATGTTACTTTGATGTGGATATGACACTTTGTGGAAAGCTGTCATGAAGTGTTCTGGTTGTCCAGCCGAAATCAAGTTATCCAATTACTGTGCGGATAATGAGGATGTTTTGGTTGCTCTGCTCTCTCTGAGATACTCCACAGTATACACAGTTCACTTACCCAACACAGAAAGGGGCTAATCAAGGGAATTATTGTTTTGCTGCTTCAATTTGCTGGCTCCCAGTTCTGCAGTGATTGGGATGAAAATGCACTATTGTTCTCTGCATTAATGCCTGAACTTTCAGGAGAAAAAAAATGACATGAATCGCTCCTGGATGACCAGAAAACTGTACACTAAATACATCAGCTCATTTAAGTACAGTTTTATCTATATATTGGGTTTCATAAGGGAATCTTCATATATATATATATATATATATATATATACTGATCAGCCACAACCTTAAAACCACCTGCCTAATATTGTATAGGTCCCCCTCATGAATTTACTCAGAATGGTGCCAAAAACAAAAAACATCCAGTGAGGGGCAGTTCTGTGGATGGAAATGTCTTGTTGATGAGAGAGATCAACAGAGAATGGACAGACTGGTTCAAACTGACAAAGTCTGCAGTAACTCAGATAACCAATCTGTACAATTGTGTTGAGAAGAATATCATGTCTGAATGCTATTCTGAGATGCAGATTGGTGTTGTTTTGGCAGCATGAGGGGGACCTACACAATATTAGGCAGGTGGTTTTAATGCGGTGGCTGTATCACGACTAAACAAAACTTGTCTTTTACAGATAATAATTATATTTCACAGTGAGTGAACACGTTTTTGATGTTTGCACATAAACACAGATAACAAAGGACAAGTCAAGGGGAATTCTCTACAATTAGTCTTTTAACAACAAAGTTCTCTGAAAAGACTGCACTTAGGAGGGCACGGCGCCACAGCAAGCCCCATGAAGAACTGTAAAAAAATGAGCTCTGGAGGAGGGAAAGAGGGAGAGACGCTTCAGAAGTCAAGTCTATCTGGCAATTACCATTTTACTGATGTTCTTTGGTTGCTGTGTGTTTTGAGAGACCATTAGCAGGTGTGCCTGGGCTGTCTGACCCAACAAAAGTCTCACAGATAAGATATCTGCATGGACACAACACCAGCAAATACAAGTGTGCATACAGACATCCGAAAACACATTTCAAAACAAATGTTCAAAAACAAATACCATGCTTGTATTTTTCTTCGGCAAACTAACTTTAACTTTTGCAGCTTATGCAATTCATCAGTAAATAAACAATAAATAAAAGTCATCTGTTTAGCCGTAAAGACAAAAAAGACCAGCAGTGCAAGCAGAGATGATCTTACGTTTGATGTTGTGTGCTGTAAATATTTGACAGATGTACTGACGAATGGTTATTTTCCATCAACGAACAATAATTTACATTTATTAGCTATATTTGAATCTCACATATCTGTGTTTTATTATACAAGCTGAAGCTGTTATTTAAAATTATTTTAATAAAATTGGGTGATTTACTACATGGCATTTAATTGATGCTTTCCTATTAGATTTAAAATTAGAGATAGTCAGAAAATATGTAGTTTTTGTTGAACGATGTATAAACAATAGTACATATTAGCTATACACAGGGTTGGGAGGGTTACTATTGAAATGTACTCCACAACAGATTACAGAGCACATGCTGTCAAATGTAATTTGTAATGTATTCTGTTAGATTACTCAAGATATTAACATATTCTAAATAATTTGGATTACTTTTCCTTTTACCGCTGTTCAAATGCACTTTGGATCACATCATTTATATGTATAAATGATTTTCATCTGAAAGCACTAAATATTAAATTAAACAAATGACAATTAAATGCAAAGTAATTTCTTCAGTAATCAAAATACTTTTTGAATGTAACTTTTTTCTAATTACCAATGATTTAAAATGTAACTGTAGTGGAATACAGGTACTTATATTTTGTATATATATTTATATTTTTTGTAATCCTGTTACATGTAGTCGTTACTCCCCAACTCTGTATGTGTGTGTGTGTGTGTGTGTGTGTGTGTAATGTAATGTATCTGGGGTCTTTTGTAACATAGATGTAATTTATGATATACTTAAAAATTTCAAGAAAATCTGGTGTTTTTCGGCATAATATATTATTGTTGTTACTGAAAATTTGCCATTACAGATATTCAGTGCAGCATATGCCCATTATTAAGTAGAGAAATACAAATATATGACACATTCATGACAGATTCTCGTGCTTTGACTGTCTCTTTTGTTGTTGATGGCTGCCAGACCATGTGATCGACATCATTCACTCAAATTACAGTCCTCAGCGGCAGTGCGCTTCCTGTGCGTGTTCTCACATGTGAAAAGGGAAGAGCACATCTAGATCACTTGCATTCCTTGGCTTGCTGTAAAGATGTTCTACACAAATGTGCTGCTGCAATTGCCCTGGTATTCAAGACCGTAAAAGCGTCTTTACAAGTCTGACATAAGAAGCCATTTGCCTCTATCTGCACTACAGGGAAATAATCCGCTTATATACACAAATAGAATGGACTCGCAGTGATTCTGCTGCGTTTACGGGGAATTTTGGCAGATGTCGTAAACAAGATGAGCCCTTGTCGTACAAATTTGGTGTTCTTTGACATTTGAAGGGACAAAAACCACTGTGTCTATAAACAGAACTACATTGTTGCATTTCAGATATTGAAAACATTCAATATCAAATTTGTTTTGGGCAGACTGAAAGCAAAATATTTTCAATATCTCATTACAATAATGTTCCCTTTAATGATGGTTTTTAAAGGGGGGGTTTGAATTACTAATAAGTCTTTTACAAATTCATCATATATCACTGATATGCAGTTATAACAACATGAATATGAAGTGCAACTTTCATTCAATACTTGCTAAATAGTGAGCATTTTAACTTGCATGTAATGATTATTACATGTTGATAAATACACTTATTCATAATTCATGATTGATATCACAGTGCAGCAAAAATGTCCTATTATAGTGATATTAAATATGACTGTAATGACTTGTGTTGTCACTTTTCTTGTCACATTGGTGTCAAAAGAATGATTTCATCTAGTCCTGCTTACTTGAAGTCCTCTGCAGAAACACTTTTCAGCTCTTCATGTCATTCACAGAATATATCATAAAATAAAGCCTGATGACCAATGAATCATACTGAACTTCATGTGCAGTTTTTTTCATGTTTGTCAAATATTAATTCATTCGGGAACAGATTACATGAATGTTTTCTTTGTTAGAGATAATAAAAGGGGTTTATTAATGACAAATATTTCATTTACAAATGCTTTATACTGTATATCATTAAATGCAATGTGTGACCTTTATGCAGTTGCCTGGCAAATAGTTAGCCATTCTCCCTCACATTTTATAAATGCTTAATAACACTTATAATACATTAGTAACCCATGAAAATGTACCTTAATGTAAAGTGGACACATATGAAGAAATTATGGTAACATTTTCTATGAAGCCCATAATTCTAAAAATTCTAATCCATTATAATACTTAAATATTCATAGTTATACCTTTGTTATACATAAGTTATAGCGTGACCAACATCAAAAATTACCTGCAGAAGTTATGTATAAATAATGTATTAAATATATTTGTATTATTTATATATAGTATGTTTTAAGTAAATTTATAAAAGCAATGCTTTCTTATAAACATCCATAAGATGATTTCAGTGGTTATAGGACATTTCAAGTCAAGCTTGTTAAGTGCTTATTATATATATATATATATATATATATATATATATATATATATATATATATATATATATATATTGTATATGTATATGTATATTTTTTAGGCCGCTGTGTCAAGTTAAATATAGTTTAATACTTAGAATACGTCTTGAGATCCCTTAGTTTGAATTTGCGCTCCATCAAGTGTTTTGCTGCCTTCTGAAGAGTTGTTTTGTTCACTGTATAAACTGCACGTTGAAGCTGATGTTTCAATTACTGCCCTCTGGAATAAACAGGTGGTACATATTGCATGCACTGTAAGTTGCTTTAAATAAAAACATCTGCTAAATGTGTAAATGTAAACCTTTTTAAAATACTCCATTGTTTTATATACTAATATTATAGAGGCACGGAGTGTGAGTAGATGAGACATTGAGAGGTTTCAATTGACAGGGAAGACAACCTTTCAAACTAGCTTTGAGTTTCACGCAGTGAAAGAATAGATAAAGCAGGACAGTACCAGATTTCATTAGCTTCGTGAGACAATAATGGTTTTCATTTGTCTTCCACGGGAGCTCTCTCTTTCTCTCTCTCTCTCTCTCTCTCTCTCTCTCTCTCTCTCGCTCTCTCTCTCTCTCTCTCACTGTCATTTCCCTGCCCTGGCGTGTCTGAGAGCGGCCTGTTTCAAAGAAACCATCATATACACATCCGTGTTGTCCCACACCATTCCGAGAGCAAATCGTTTTAGATCCTTAACTATAGCCGCCGCTGTGATTGCTCAGCCACCGGCAATTTCCTAACCAACCACCACCTGAACAATGATGTGTTCAGCCCTCTGCTCTCCAGGCTTTCTGAGGGGAATCATTTCGCAGTTTGGAACGAGATCTCCATAGCAACTCCTCTTTGAGGGGTTTAGAATCACCATCCAGTAATTCTATGATCATCAAGCGCAGCCATTCCCAACCGTTCTTTTCACAGTGGACATGGGCGGCTGGGAGGGGGAGGCTGAGCCGAGGCCGTACTGAAATTCTACAGTCTATTTCAGGCAATTCATCCAGCAAGCCTCCATTAGAATTCAAAATATTTCAACCTTCAATCACAGAGCGTGTTATGTGGAACTGCTGCGATCTCTGGTCAAGATGAGTGACCGTTTTATTCTAATCACCCAAGATGAGGCAAGGCAGAGACAGACTCCTCAATCGAGCCTAATCAAAATTCTCATTTTAAACGCTGACAGTCTCTCAACACGGACCGCAAACACGCCGTGCAGGATTGATAACCCCTCCTCCTCGCCGCCACTGTCTGTAAACGGCGCTCAAAATACAGTAGATTTTCTCAGTGACTGCAATCTCATAATTCATCATGGTGACAGAATGTGTAAATTTTGTAGTGTGTACTGTACATCGGGAGGATTTCTCGCTGATAAATTGTTCTGCTATGACATCAGTGTGAGACCTAGTGTGTCAGTGTAGTGTGTGAAGCATTCTCTTTATTGAGGAGAATTGTGCTATTATGTTTCAAAGTGATTGGACATTGCCTAGCAAAACATTCCATTGACTTCCATTGAAGGCGGGACCGAGTCATTTCAAGACATTTTGAAATAACTGAACCTTAGAAAAGTGACAAAATGATCCTTCCAGAAGTCTTTAATTTTTCTGTTTAATGATTATAATTTATGTATATAGCACAAATGGTACAGGATGAGTTTCGTGACAGTTTAACGAACATAACCCAACCTTAAGTAAGCAATACTGATACTTGCCTTAGCAAACACCACTATAAGAACAAGTTTAAAACCTTGTTAAACCCTGCGTCCACATGTGTGTTCGCTGTATTTTGGCTTCACTATACGCAACACATAATTTAAATATATTAAAACTGACAGAATATTGTTCGCAAAACTCTGCACTGTCATTAAAGGGTTCAACATCTGCCGCACCGCGTCACGTGACACAACAGCATGATGTTGATTTCCAGGAAGCTCTACTATGGGTGCAGCGCCAACAACAGTGTCTCTGGTAAGAAACCTCTAAGTTTTTTTATTGAAATCAGTTGTAAAGAGTAGCGTCTCTAGTTTCGTTTGATATGGCGCTATAAAAAATCCATTCATATGTCACGCGTCAGCGCACTGATAAACATGAAGTCCACATATGTGGAAAATTGGACCTTATTTCCATAAAAGTTGAAAAAACATGCTCTCATGCGTCTGGATCATTTCACTTCCTACATATTTACTATGCATTTTTACATTGAGAATAAATGTTTGCTTTCAGTAGTAGTAAGTAGTAACCCTTCAGAGGCTTTATGTGGAGCTAGGATGAAAATATTGTGCATTTTGAACTGTTCTGAGACCAGTGCAGACAAACAGCACACTGTAGGATAAGTCATTCACTAAATAGGGAGCAAGGGAGCATTCTATAGCTCTTTATGCAGCCAAGTGCAATCACTCTTAAAATCTGACCAAATGTTCAGTTTCAATCTGCAGACATGGGACAATGATGATCAGTACTGTTACATAGATTCAGAATTTATAATGCTAAATTTTATTTTAACATGGTTAGCAGTGATTTGATGATGCTGGCCATTAATTTTAATAATAATTAATTATTCAGCTTTATAGAAAATCAGCTGTAAAACATCTCAAAAAACACTACTGGAAACAATATAAACAATTTGACTTTCTATAGCTTGGTATTATTTAAAACTTATCCCCGTAACACATTTTTAGGACAACTGTTTGCTCTAGAAATTATTATTATTATTTTTCATGGTTATAACGTGCTACTAGTTATAAATCAAAGACTTTGAGTCTTCTTACAATAAAGAGATGACCACTGGTTATTGTTGTGGCTAACCAGAGAATTCCATGAGGATAGATTGAAATCATGCCAAGTACATTTGGAAATGTCTGATTATTATAACTTGTGGCACATAACAGAGCATCTCCCAGAGATATGTTGATGGAATATGAAATATGGTCAGCCTCCAGCAGCTCAGAGGTGCCAGATGCTGAAATTCAAGATTTCTTGATAATTCGACCCAAAAATCAGGTCTGAGTGTGGCGATATGCCAGTAAGCACTTCAAAACAGACTTTCATTCACTTTTTCGTTGTTTGGCCCAATTCGAGATCTATGTAAACAGAGTGGGTTTTCTGTGATTGTACTGGTTTACCAAGGATAATGGCCATCTTCTGTAGTCTGTGCAATTTCCACAGAGCTGTGCATATGTGTGTCATGCCAAATAGCCACATACAGGTGCCGGTGTCATTAGTGATTATAGAAGGTGTGGTTTAGGAGAAGCCTAGGCGGCGGTCCAACCGATTGGGCATTTCCACCCCACGTGAGAAAGCGCGGCTCTTGGGAGCTTTGGGAATGCTGGCAGGACTTGAGCGAGAATAAAGAGTGGAATAAAAGAAAGCTCATAATGTGCACCAGACTACGGCAGCTGAGACTGGAGGAGATTTCTACATTCAAGGATAAAGCACATTTCTCTCGGCTGAAGTATCCCATCGGTTAGGTACTGTGAACCTCTTTCCGAACATGAGGCACATTGAGGCTTCGGATTTCAGTGTTCAGATCCCCAAACTCCACTTTAATAGTTTTTGGAAGCTTGCAGTGAAAGTAAATCCACTGTTTATACAGCCTTTTCGAAATCATTAGAGTAGCAAAAAATATCTCTAAAGCTCACGCACACATTGCTGGGTTTAAGGTTGAGCAACGTTTCATTGTATTTCAAAAGTCTCTGCGAGAGCAGCAATTCCAGTCCAACCACTGCCTGGCTCCAATCCCTCGCTGATGAAGCAGCTCTCTGTTTGGTTACAGACATGCAGACAGCAGTGTTTAACCCCATAAAACAACCATGACTGTAATACCATGACACAAAGATTGACTAACAGCCTCCTATATCCGAAAAAGTATAAGCACAAGAGGTAAACAATATGCTTGTTAACATGATTTTAGTGTGATAAAGTCACTTACTAACCTTACCTTTGTAAGTTATATCCTATTTTATAACTTCATTAAACCCTAAAACAACTGTAAAAATGATGATTCAGAGAACTCTACAGCTCAGACAACACCAGCCTAGTCTCATAGAGTTAATGTTACTATAACCACATTTATGCAAACTGAGATATACGTGCTGCATTCTACATTTCACCGCAGATTCCTGGAGAAATAAACAATAGTGGCGCAAATTTTTAAAAAAAATGTACCTTTACAAATCACAAGTACATTTATTTTCCACTCTATTTCTTGCACAATATCAAAGCACTTTTACTATAACATATTATTTGAAAAACTATTTATTTTAAAGCTTGTATTACCTGTATTTATACACTTTTTTCAAATAAGCAATGTATGAATGGCGCATATGAATCTTGTGAATCATTTTCATTTACAATCTAAACAATATTAAGTAACACCAATTACCATTTCCAACATTCCCATTCATCTCAATGGCAGTTTCTTGGGCACATGGCCGGAGCTGTGATGTCAAAGGTAGCAGACAGGGAAAATAATAATAATAATAATAATACAATTTTAAAAAAATAAATAGATTTTACACTTTTAAGAGCCCACAAAATATGTTTTTAAACAAAAAAAAGTATTTTGCCACAACACATGGCTACTTTAAATGTCTGTAAATGGAGAAACATGCTTTTGCCCACATAACTGTGTAGTCTATGGCTGAAACGATTAGTCCACATATTGAAAACGTCAACAATAAATAATTGTCGACAAACAAATGTTTTTGTCGAATAGTAATTTTATCTCATTTAATGCAATATGAGATCACTTGAAATGATGCTAATGATGATGCAGGAGAGAAGCAATTCAGCTCACACTTGATTGAGGAGAGGAAGAAAGAACAGCTCACAGTCAAGTGCACTCCAAAATTTACATATTACAAAATTACTTATATTTATATATATATAAGCACACACTCCCGGCTGATGCACTCTCGCATGGAGACGCTCATCACTGGCGCGCGCCTGCTGCAGCTAGATTATAACATGATTGCTCGCGATGTAGTGAATCATAATATATGTGTCATGGTGTGTATCTTATTGTCAAGAAAATCGGTGATGTGCAGCTCTATTAAGAAGAGAGAGTTAAAGATGGATCGAAATCAAGTGAACAAAAAGATGGGATGGTAAATCTTAGACCATTATACAATTTAAAATAAATATTTTTTACTTGTCTTTTTTGGTTTGTTTTCCAATATAAATATCTAAAACTCCTTACGTACATTTACTTTAGCAGCTGTACTGCAGAATATAATATTTCAAATGTAAATATTTTAAAATATCTAAAAATCCTTAATAAAAGATTAATTTACCTGAGAAGCAACATATAAAATATTTAGGCTTTCTCTCAGAGAATGTATCTTGAATATAAGTATAGTTTGTCTTTACTGGACTGGCAGAAGAATGAAAAAATAAATTTGCTGTATATTCAAGATATATACTCTGAAAGCAAGTGTAAATATCTTATTGTTAATAGCTTCTCAGATAAATGTACAGTATCTTGTTTTAAAGATATTTAGATCATTTTAAATGGGAAACAAGACAAAAACACTTGATAACGATATAATATTTTCATGAATTTTTAATGAATTAAACAATAAAACTCCAAGCATTTTTTCCTTGTAAATCCAGTGAATGTCATTTAGAGGTATTTTTAAAAGATGATTTTGTCTGTTTTGATGTTAGTAAGGACATTTAATACAATCTTTTACAAAGAGCTAATGATCAATCATTGCAATAATCGCACAAATAGTCAAATAATCTTTGTAATAATCAATAGATTAGTCACTTATCATAATAATCGATAGTTGCAGCCCTAGTGTAGTCACTGCTTTTACCAGCAGGGGATAACCGCCTATGCTAACCAGCCAAAACTTAACCCCAAAATGAAGCTGAGCTAAACCCAATTATGGCCTCTGACCCTTCACAATACCTTATCATGACCTCTGACCCTCGCAGGTTCCCATAGCATTCATCTACACAAATCCGATAATCAATTGGGATGATTTTCTGTCCACACACACTTCCATATGAAGCCATGACAAACACCCCATTCACACAGCCCGCCTGACTTTTGTTCCACAACACAGTTTTATGTTCAACACGCAATGCATTTTGGCAAACGTTCATATTGATGCAAGAAAAAGCGTGTTTCCACTACCATATAATCAGCAGATAAAAAGAAGAGCCCTGGATGTTGAAACATGTCCCTGCTGACAGTCGATAAAACATTTCTATAATTACAAAACAAAGACAGAAATTGTTAATGGCTAAGTGGTGGAGGAGCCATTTATTCTCAGAGGAATCTGTTCAAGGAAAACAATGGCAGGCGAAAACAGTGAAAAAAGTGTCTGTTTTATGGGCTGGTTTTCCAGTTTTATTCACAAGCTTTGTTTATGACTGAGATAAAAAAAAAATGAAAGAGATATGGTAAAACATACTGTGAGCCATAAAATATAGTAATATCAAAATTAATTCAGGGAGCTTTTCATTTCTTTTAATTTTCTCTTGAAAATGTGACAAAGACAAAACACAAATCTAATCTATAGACTAAACTAAATAAATGAGAGTTTAGAATTTGAATCTAATTTAAGCAAATCTTGTTGACACAATAGTTGGTAGTCGTGAGTGGTTGCCAGGGCATTGCTGGTGGTTGAAATGGTATTGCTATGTGGTTGCTTAGTGGACCAGTCAAAGAAGGCCACCACCAAGTCATTATAATATTCTATTCTCTAGATATGACTTGGGTCCCTTGTTCAATGTACGCCTTGCACATTTTATCATTAACCACACCTCTCATAAGGTAAACTATTTTTTTAGATGTCAGAGTTCCTTTTTGAGATTTTTTAATAAAATTGTTCAAGAGATATTACTATTATATAACTATATAGTAAACACAGACTTTTTTTAGTCAGCGGAAAATACCATGGGCACATAGGATGACCGTGGGTCTTAGTATGACATGAGCATCTGCCGGACCGGACTCCAGGCAAGTGTCGCTGACAGAGAACGCTTGCAGGTCCCCAACCCTCTTGATGGAAGCAAGCGCAATCAGGAGGGCCGTCTTCAGGGAGAAGGCTTTTAGCTCAACTGAATCTAGCGACTTGATGGGGGCTCTCTTAAGGCCCACAAGGACCATGGAGAAATCCCATGAGGAAAACAGGCATGGCCTGGGAGGATTCAACGTCCAGGCACCTCTAAGGAACCTGATGATCAAGGAACCAGACCTCCATGTACCCATGGACCACCCCGCTGTCGAGGGTAGTGAGAGCGGACGAGCAAGGAGGTCAGATGACGCTCATGGCGGCACAGGCAAGCATATCGGACATTGAGCAGACCCGAAGTTGGCAGCCCTGTCGAGTCCTCCGCATCAGACACCTCAACGCTCTCCGATGCAGTGGCGACGTCATCATCCAGCTTGAGGGATCTGAAAGAGACATCAGACTGGCTGTGGGGCGAGCTGGTCTCACATCGGGCCCGGACAGAAGCAAACAAGGTGAAACCGCGCCCGCTGAACTCCCCAAATCGCCTCCATTTTCAGCCACATCAGCCTCAATCCCATAGGAAGAAGGCGCAATGCGGGGGGCGGCTGTAGTGGTCTTTACTTTCAGAAATGCAAGCCGCGAATGCAACGTTGTCATGGTCAAGTTCTTGCAGTGAGAACAAGACCCATCCACAAACGCCGCCTCGGTGTGATCGTGGCCCAGACACATGAGGCAGTGTCTATGGCCATCAGAAGCGGAGAGATATCTGCCGCATCCATGAACTACACAAAGGCAGAAAGGCATCTTTTAAAAGACGCGTCTTTAAAAAGATGTTCAACGCCATTGTGTATTGCTCTTTTGGAGAAAATACTCTTTTAGAGGTTATTGCACTTTTAGAAGCATTGTCGAATCTCCCAGGGGCATAGACTGCACTGGTATGCAGAGAAGAGAATAGCCACTGTTAACACGCCGTAAGATCTAACAGCAAAGCTCTGCAGAGGTGAGTGGAACAGTAGTGAAACGTCAGCTTGCTGAACACACAACCGCTCGGCTCCAAAGAAAAAATCTGAATGAACAGCCATATTGCGCCCTCCTTTATACCCATATGTCTGGGGGAGGGCCATGCAAATTCTGTTCGCCAATTTTTCATTGGCCTTTTCTCAAGTTCAGCGGCAACCGAGGCTCTCAAGTGAGATCCCTAATGACACTACAATCGACACAATGTCGAGTGAGTGACATAAGGGGAAATACAAAATTTTAACCACTTCGTTATTTTAATTTTATTTTAGTTTGAAGTGTAAATTGAATTTAGATATATTTTTGTTGAATTTTTTAATGTTTCAATAAATGTATTTAATTCTTAAGGCAAAATCAACCGGTAGAAGGGGAAAAAAAAGATCCCTTGATCCACAGCCTAATCTGTATGGCTGATACAATTATGGTTAATACTAGCCATGACTGGAGTGTCACTTGCTCAATATGATTAACAATACATACATTCTCTATCATTTTAACGGAGCCTACATCGAAATCCAGAACCACATTTTCCATGCGTATAAAAGGATCATGTCCCTGTCATAGAAATATGCCTGGCATTCAACAAGGATGCAGTAAATACACAAAATAATGTAAGTCCATATTTCTATTCATCAAACTCATTGCATACATTCCAATTACACTACCAACCTCTTATGAATGCGCTGTCTTGTTTATTTCGCTGGTGCTTGAGGGAATGGATGATACAGGACACAGATGGTTCAATAACTGGAGAAGAACCTGAGAATTACATTGCTATCAATCCATCCCATTAGCACCTTGCACGTGTAATTTTTTCCAAACCCACTTGCACCTAGACTTACGCATACTTGCACGAAAATACCAAAAATGGGCCATGCCCATTTACTGGACATCTCCAAATGAGGGCAGAATCTCCAAAAGACGACGGGGTCACTCCAGAAGTGGGCAGGGGTTGTCAAAAATGGGGTTGAACCAACTCCAAAGGGGGCATCACCTCACACTTGGTTAGGAAAATGGTTAGGTTAAGGGCTCCCAATAGCTTTTTAAATACATGTAGTTGTGCACATTTATTCAAAAAGAGCATATGCGGTTTGTAGCTCCCGCCCCTTTTTGGAGCTCTGCCTGCAGCTATATCCTTCTCATTGACTTTGCGCATATAATTTAAAGCATTGCCCTATGCTCAGCGCTATCATTCTTCAAACAGGACATGCAATGTTTGTGCTGATGGTGTACATTTCCATATTCTCACATTTTTCTTTGCATGCCCTCGCTTCAGCTTAGACCACTTGATTGTCAAATCAAACTAACAAAATATGCATTAAAGTGAGAATAAATATATGAATGAATATGGTCAGTTATGAAGGATGTCTCATATAGATACAGCAAATCCCCACGAGGTGTCAGTGACTGTTTATATTTCACCTCTAGAGAATGTGGATGTACTGCAGACCCATCCATTGGATCATCACATGAGGAAAAAGATATCTGTGAACTGTCATCATGGATTTTTTTTCTTTTTTGTTCGAAAAGCAACCATCTGCACAGATTAATCAGCTGTGAAAGATAAATCAAATGTGAAAGTATCATTCATAGTGAGACTAAATTGTGGATCCAGACATATGGATCACCCAGGCAACTGAACAGACAGAAGCCTTCTCCAACCACAAACCTCCCACTGTAATTGTACTGTATGATACTGCCATTACACAACTACAAATGTAGAATACATTTTCCTTTCAGGCAGTGGAAACATGTTGCTATTTGAGTGGTTACTTGTTGGGGACCACAGTGTCACAACATATTAGGGACCACAGTAGGTTGCGCTCAAGAAACAACATAGTTCCCCATGCTTCACAAAGCAGCATACAAACACATTACTGTGTATAGACTGGCTCTCATCATCTGGTTTGGACTGCAAGCCTGCATTCCTTCCTGTTTGTGTGCATGCATACACATACACATACACAGAAAACAATAACTTCCACAGAGATCTCCATAACATACAGCTCCAGAATAATAGTTTTCACCTGCAGCCCGAGAGGAACATGAGATTACTGTGCATTCACCATGCAAAATATGAAAATCTCAAACTTAGCTAAAATGCGAGCCAAGAGCCTTCTAAAAGGCTCAACCTGTCAGGCATCAATCAAAAATGGCCTTAGAGTTGCCGTGACACCTTCATTCCAGATTCCAGGTGTAATGTTGAGCACAGAAAGCCACTAAACAATAAGATGAAACACTTTGTATTGTAACCCTGTCCGCTACGTTTCTTGCTCTCATCGCAAACGGCACATCCACTAATCAGAGCTCTTTTCCAGTAATGGGAAAGTCAATAGGTGCATACAATCAGTAAACAAATTCTGCTATTTTTAAAAAGAGCCTCCATCTCCATTTTAGTGCTGACAATTTAAATTATTCTACCGTGTAACACCTTAATTGTGTAAGACAAAGACGATGTCAAGAGCACAAAAGAGACATGAGAGGAGCGTCATTTCTGTGCTGCCATGCAGAGATGACATACGATAAACATTGAGTGCGGACCGCTCTGCCGATGGCAAATGACAGTTTGTAGTTAGTCGCCATAATAAGGCAGAGACAAACAGTTTGTCTTTAAGCTGTTGGAAATGTCAGCCTCTTAATGAAGATAAAGAAATGCAGTTACAGGTAGGAGCATATCAAATTTAGGCCGGGTTGAAATCTCTTCTTTGATTTTATTCTTGGCAGTTAAACAACATGCTTTTTATTTGCAGAATTCAAAACATTGAGGGTTGCCTTTCAAAGATATTGATCTTTTGAAAAGATGTATTTAAACCACTGTTTCACATGGGATTGCTGTAATTGCATATTACATTAAAGACCCCATGAATTCACAATTGAAGTCATGTTGTGGTTTTCAGTTGCATAGCTTTGTGCTCATCTGTATGCTAGTGTACTCCTTGTTGACAATTTCTACTTTGCAGATAGACATTTTTTAACATTTATTCTATATTTATTAATTTATTTTTAAAGTGGCAGTCTAGGGGGGCATGGGTTGCTCAGTAAGTATTGATGCTGACTATGAACCCCTGGACACACCTGGACACTTAAGAGCGCATTGGGAATTGGGCATTCCAAATTGGGGAGAGAGAGAAAAAAAGTGTCAGTCAATCTTGCACTCAATGGTGTCTAAACATTTTGACCAATAAAATGCTATCTATAATGAGAATAACCATTAGATGTAAATATAATACATGTTAACATCATTTTAATGTGAAAAAATTGCTTACCTTATTAGTGCAGAGTTATGTCTAATAATACAACTCTGAATTATTAGACATAACTCTGTCAATCAATAAGGAGAAATCATCACAGTGACATAGCCGTAAAACTTAAGAGAGTCACTGAATTGCTCACGTTAGGTGTGGTCCCATCCAGACAGACAGATGCTATTGTACATGAATCAATGCCGAACATAAAACTTTTGCGTGACTAAAGACTTTACATTCCACACGCACCACCTTGACAGAAAAAACATACAGTATATTATATACACATCCTACACACCCTGAGAAAACCGGTACAAGACTTCTGATCATAATCTTACCCACATTAGAGCCCTGAAAAGAAACATTTCAAGCCCCTCCCTTTGTTTGCAGTCAATGGAGAAAAAGGCAAAAATTAAAAGTATAGGGAGAGTGTACAGTATTTAATCAAGCCCAGGAAGGAATTAATTTTTTGTGAAATATTTTTGCGTTCCCTCGCAGTAGTTTAAGCTTCTTTACAAAATTGGTTTTATTTGCAATAGTTTCGTGTTCCCTCACAATGGTTTGCATTCCTTTGCAACAGTTTGCTTTATATGCAATAGTTTGCTTTCCTGAGGAAAATATTTTGTGTTACTTTGTAATACTTTCCTTTCCTGTAATGCATTCCTTTACAATGGTTTTCATTCCCTCACAATAAGTTTTGCATTCCATTTTATTCGTTTGAATTCCTTTTGCAATAGATTGAATTCCCTCGCATTAGTTTGTTTGTACTCCTTTGCAATATGTTTTGCATTCCCTAGCAATACTTACCTTCGTATTAGTTATGTTCCTTCACAATAAGCTTGATTTCCCTCGCAGTGTTTTGTGTTACTTCACAATAGTTTTAATTTCTTTGCAATATTTTGTATTCCATCAAACAAGTTTTGTGTTTTATTGCAATAGCTTGTTGATTTTCAAAATTTGAGTTCCCTCACAATAATTTGCGTTCCCATGCAATAGCTTGCATTACTTCGCAATAATTTTTATTTCTTTACATTAGTTTGTTATTCCTCGCAATATGTTTTGCATTCCCATGCAATAGTTTGTTGCTTTGCAAAAGTCTGCATTCCCTCACAATCATTTGCATTCCTTCGCTATAAGTTTTGCGTTCCCTCGCTATACTCTGCACTCCTTTCTAATAGTTTGCATTCCCTCACATTAGTTTGCATTTCTTCGAAATTGTTTGTGTTCCTTTGCAATAGTTCCCTCACAATAATACGTTTTGTGTTGCCTCACAGTAGTTTTCAGCCTCTCACAATAAGTTTTGCCTTCTCTTTTAATAGTTTTCATTCCATTGCAATAGTTTGAATTCCATCACAATATGTTTTGCATTCCCTAGCAATACTTTACTTCACAATAACTTGTGTTCTATTTCAATAGTTTATGTTCCCTCACAATAGTTTATGTTCCCTCTCAATAGTGTGTGTTCCTTCACAATAGTTTGTGTTCCTTCACAATAGTTTATGTTCCCTCACAATAGTTTGTGTTCCTTCACAATAGTTTGTGATCCCTCACAATAGTTTGTTCCTTCACAATAGTTTGTGTTCCTTCACAATAGTTTTGTTCCCTCACAATAGTTTATGTTCCTTCACAATAGTTTGTGTTCCTTCACAATAGTTTATGTTCCTTCACAATAGTTTGTGTTCCTTCACAATAGTTTATGTTCCCTCACAATAGTTTGTTCCTTCACAATAGTTTGTGTTCCTTCACAATAGTTTGTTCCTTCACAATAGTGTGTGTTCCTTCACAATAGTTTGTGTTCCCTCACAATAGTTTGTTCCTTCACAATAGTTTGTGTTCCTTCACAATAGTTTGTGATCCCTCACAATAGTTTGTTCCTTCACAATAGTTTGTGTTCCTTCACAATAGTTTTGTTCCCTCACAATAGTTTATGTTCCTTCACAATAGTTTGTGTTCCTTCACAATAGTTTATGTTCCTTCACAATAGTTTGTGTTCCTTCACAATAGTTTATGCTCCCTCACAATAGTTTGTGTTCGTTCACAATAGTTTATGTTCCCTCACAATAGTTTGTGTTCCTTCACAATAGTTTGTGATCCCTCACAATAGTTTGTTCCTTCACAATAGTTTGTGTTCCTTCACAATAGTTTTGTTCCCTCACAATAGTTTATGTTCCTTCACAATAGTTTGTGTTCCTTCACAATAGTTTATGTTCCTTCACAATAGTTTGTGTTCCTTCACAATAGTTTATGTTCCCTCACAATAGTTTGTTCCTTCACAATAGTTTGTGTTCCTTCACAATAGTTTGTTCCTTCACAATAGTGTGTTCCTTCACAATAGTTTGTGTTCCCTCACAATAGTTTGTTCCTTCACAATAGTTTGTGTTCCTTCACAATAGTTTGTGATCCCTCACAATAGTTTGTTCCTTCACAATAGTTTGTGTTCCTTCACAATAGTTTTGTTCCCTCACAATAGTTTATGTTCCTTCACAATAGTTTGTGTTCCTTCACAATAGTTTATGTTCCTTCACAATAGTTTGTGTTCCTTCACAATAGTTTATGTTCCCTCACAATAGTTTGTGTTCGTTCACAATAGTTTATGTTCCCTCACAATAGTTTATGTTCCTTCACAATAGTTTGTGTTCCTTCACAATAGTTTGTGTTCCCTCACAATAGTTTGTGTTGCTTCACAATAGTTTATGTTCCTTCACAATAGTTTATGTTCCTTCACAATAGTTTGTGTTCCTTCACAATAGTTTATGTTCCCTCACAATAGTTTATGTTCCCTCACAATAGTTTGTGTTCCTTCACAATAGTTTATGTTCCCTCACAATAGTTTGTGTTCCTTCACAATTGTTTGTGTTACTTCACAATAGTTTATGTTCCGTCACAATAGTTTGTTCCTTCACAATAGTTTGTGTTCCTTCACAATTGTTTGTGTTACTTCACAATAGTTTATGTTCCCTCACAATAGTTTATGTTCCTTCACAATAGTTTGTGTTCCTTCACAATAGTTTATGTTCCCTCACAATAGTTTGTGTTCCTTCACAATAGTTTATGTTCCCTCACAATAGTTTGTGTTCCTTCACAATTGTTTGTGTTGCTTCACAATAGTTTGTGTTCCTTCACAATAGTTTATGTTCCCTCACAATAGTTTGTGTTCCTTCACAATTGTTTGTGTTGCTTCACAATAGTTTGTGTTCCTTCACAATAGTTTGTGTTCCTTCACAATAGTTTATGTTCCTTCACAATAGTTTGTGTTCCTTCACAATAGTTTATGTTCCCTCACAATAGTTTGTGTTCCTTCACAATAGTTTGTGTTGCTTCACAATAGTTTATGTTCCTTCACAATAGTTTATGTTCCTTCACAATAGTTTGTGTTCCTTCACAATAGTTTATGTTCCCTCACAATAGTTTGTTCCTTCACAATAGTTTATGTTCCCTCACAATAGTTTGTGTTCCTTCACAATAGTTTATGTTCCCTCACAATAGTTTGTTCCTTCACAATAGTTTGTGTTCCTTCACAATAGTTTGTTCCTTCACAATAGTGTGTTCCTTCACAATAGTTTGTGTTCCCTCACAATAGTTTGTTCCTTCACAATAGTTTGTGTTCCTTCACAATAGTTTGTGATCCCTCACAATAGTTTGTTCCTTCACAATAGTTTGTGTTCCTTCACAATAGTTTTGTTCCCTCACAATAGTTTATGTTCCTTCACAATAGTTTGTGTTCCTTCACAATAGTTTATGTTCCTTCACAATAGTTTGTGTTCCTTCACAATAGTTTATGTTCCCTCACAATAGTTTGTGTTCGTTCACAATAGTTTATGTTCCCTCACAATAGTTTATGTTCCTTCACAATAGTTTGTGTTCCTTCACAATAGTTTGTGTTCCCTCACAATAGTTTGTGTTGCTTCACAATAGTTTATGTTCCTTCACAATAGTTTATGTTCCTTCACAATAGTTTGTGTTCCTTCACAATAGTTTATGTTCCCTCACAATAGTTTATGTTCCCTCACAATAGTTTGTGTTCCTTCACAATAGTTTATGTTCCCTCACAATAGTTTGTGTTCCTTCACAATTGTTTGTGTTACTTCACAATAGTTTATGTTCCGTCACAATAGTTTGTTCCTTCACAATAGTTTGTGTTCCTTCACAATTGTTTGTGTTACTTCACAATAGTTTATGTTCCCTCACAATAGTTTATGTTCCTTCACAATAGTTTGTGTTCCTTCACAATAGTTTATGTTCCCTCACAATAGTTTGTGTTCCTTCACAATAGTTTATGTTCCCTCACAATAGTTTGTGTTCCTTCACAATTGTTTGTGTTGCTTCACAATAGTTTGTGTTCCTTCACAATAGTTTATGTTCCCTCACAATAGTTTGTGTTCCTTCACAATTGTTTGTGTTGCTTCACAATAGTTTGTGTTCCTTCACAATAGTTTGTGTTCCTTCACAATAGTTTATGTTCCTTCACAATAGTTTGTGTTCCTTCACAATAGTTTATGTTCCCTCACAATAGTTTGTGTTCCTTCACAATAGTTTGTGTTGCTTCACAATAGTTTATGTTCCTTCACAATAGTTTATGTTCCTTCACAATAGTTTGTGTTCCTTCACAATAGTTTATGTTCCCTCACAATAGTTTGTTCCTTCACAATAGTTTATGTTCCCTCACAATAGTTTGTGTTCCTTCACAATAGTTTATGTTCCCTCACAATAGTTTGTTTTCCTTCACAATTGTTTGTGTTCCTTCACAATAGTTTATGTTCCCTCACAATAGTTTGTGTTCCTTCACAATAGTTTATGTTCCCTCACAATAGTTTGTGTTCCTTCACAATTGTTTGTGTTACTTCACAATAGTTTGTGTTCCCTCACAATAGTTTGTTCCTTCACAATAGTTTGTGTTCCCTCACAATAGTTTGTGTTCCCTCACAATAGTTTATGTTCCTTCACAATAGTTTATGTTCCTTCACAGTAGTTTATGTTCCCTCACAATAGTTTGTGTTCCTTCACAATTGTTTGTGTTACTTCACAATAGTTTATGTTCCCTCACAATAGTTTATGTTCCTTCACAATAGTTTATGTTCCCTCACAATAGTTTGTGTTCCTTCACAATAGTTTGTGTTCCCTCACAACTGTTTGTGTTCCTTCACAATAGTTTATGTTCCCTCACAATAGTTTGTGTTCCTTCACAATAGTTTGTGTTCCTTCACAATAGTTTGTTCCCTCACAATAGTTTGTTTCCTCACAATAGTTTGTGTTCCTTCACAATAAGCTTGTGTTCCCTCACAATAAGCTGGTGTTCCTTCACAATAGTTTATGTTCCCTCACAATAACCTTGTGTTCCTTCACAATAGTTTATGTTCCCTCACAATAAGCTTGTGTTCCTTCACAATAGTTTGTTCCCTCACAATAAGCTTGTGTTCCCTCACAATAAGCTTGTGTTCCTTCACAATAGTTTGTGTTCCCTCACAATAGGTTGTGTTTCTTCACAATAGTTTGTGTTCCCTCACAATAGTTTGTGTTCCTTCACAATAGTTTGTGTTTCTTCACAATAGTTTATGTTCCCTCACAATAGTTTGTGTTCCCTCACAATAGTTTGTGTTCCTTCACAATAAGCTTGTGTTCCCTCACAATAGTTTGTGTTCCTTCACAATAAGCTTGTGCTCCCGCACGATAGTTTGTGTTCCTTCACAATAGTTTGTGTTCCTTCACAATAGTTTGTGTTCCCTTACAATAAGCTTGTGTTCCTTCACAATAGTTTGTGTTCCCTCACAATAGTTTGTGTTCCCTCACAATAGTTTATGTTCCCTCACAATAGTTTGTGTTCCCTCACAATAAGCTTTTGTTCCCTCACAATAAGCTTGTGTTCCCTCACAATAGTTTGTGTTCCTTCACAATAAGCTTGTGTTCCCTCACAATAGTTTGTGTTCCTTCACAATAAGCTTGTGTTCCCTCACAATAGTTTGTGTTCCCTCACAATAGTTTGTGTTCCCTCACAATAAGCTTGTGTTCACTCACAATAGTTTGTGTTCCCTCACAATAGTTTGTGTTCCCTCACAATAAGCTTGTGTTCACTCACAATAGTTTGTGTTCCCTCACAATAGTTTGTGTTCCCTCACAATAAGCTTGTGTTCACTCACAATAGTTTGTGTTCCCTCACAATAGTTTGCATTACATTGCAATATTTTTAATTTATTTGCAATTGTTATTCCCTCGCAATAAGTTTTGTGTTCTCTTGTATTAGTTTGTTGCTTTACAAAAGTTTGCATTCCCTCGCAACAGCCACCATAAAGTAGTTAAACTACGGTATTTGTAAAACCATAGCAACCACATTTACTATGGTTTTATTATAGTAACTACAACCCAAATATGGTATTTACAGTGAAACCGTAACCACAAAATTTAACAGTGTTTACCACAGTAACAATATTTCAAACAAGATATTGAGGTGAAACAGTAGTAATGTACCATGGTTATTTTTAAAGGTTTTGTGTGTGTGTGTGTGTGTGTGTGTGTGTGTGTAAACCATGGTTTAAAAAAAATTACTTGTACCACAAATGAACCATGGGGTTACTGTAGTAAAACTTTAGTAACCATTTTATTTTATTTTTAGAATGACAGTGCTTTTTTTTATTTTAACCATAATTTTGGTTTTCCTGTATTATTACTATAGTTTTACTAAGAATTTCATGGTATAATATGGTTACTGTAGTAAACCATGGTTAATTTTCGTGATGGATAAAGATGGTGAACGCATACATTTTTGCTAGGGAACAAAAACTATTGTGAGGGAATGCAAAACATTTTTTGTGTGCTCCCTGTCCTCTTAAAAATGCATAATGTAAAGTATCAAAGCAAGATTAATATGTTTTAAAGAAATATAGAAGCACACTTTTAAAGCAGATAGTTTATTAGGTTTCAAATTATAGACATAATGTTTGAAATAAAAACTTGTCACTTGTAAAATTTTAAAGGAACATTTTCATAGTTAATGTGATAAACTCCACCTGTGGTTACTGTACTAGGACACATGTGGGAACTGATTTCTTACATCCACTAAATTCGCCTTGATTTTGGTTGGTTTAAGACATTAAAAGGGCTCAAGTGGTCTGAAATGTTAATTTCTAAATTATTTTTTCACTCTTTAAGCATAATAACACATCCACACTTTAACTGAAAGCCTGTGTCTTAGAAACAACATGTCTGCAAAACTGTCTACCAACACAGATAGACAGATGCACAGTCTGAGACAGACAAACCCCATACCTGGCAGGTGTGTGTGTGTGTGTGTGTGTGTGTGTGTGTGTGTGTGTGTGTGTGTGTGTGTGTGTGTGTGTGTGTGTGTGTGTGTTCGTTTAGCGTTGGCGGTGCCTGAATGCAGCGTTTTTATCTGGCTCAGTGATGTGGAAGAGGAAGCCTTGAGATGCGGTTCGCTGTTGTGTCGAGCTGACTTCCTGAAAATAGAGACACAGCACACACACTGACATGAGTTTCATGGCCAGATCAGAACTGTGCAAACATCACAGAGCATGAATGTAGTCATTTCCACTTAAATACAAAAGACAAAGGAAACAATGTGTATTATTTCAAGGATGCCCTGGAATTATTACACTGCAAAGCCTGATAACAAGATCTTTAATCCCATAATGGATCTGTTGGATTTGGGATTCAGGGGTAAATTGTTTCTGCGGCTGGAGTGACTGTGTGAGAGCATGACCCCATGTTGAGCAGTATGAGGGATTTCTGAGGCATCTAAAGAGTCCTTCGGTGACCGCGAGAGCAGCTGTCTCCACCTCACCTGCTGCTGTGAATGTGAATGACTGCTTCGTCGAAACTGAAAAACCAATAGGGCTGAAATTGCTTTAGATTGATGACATAGGGTTTGCGGTCTTTTGCTGCCAGAATCACACATCCAATCTGACAGCATAACATAATCCAAGGGCACTTTTAAAATGACCTCTAAGGTACTGAAGGAACCTCTATGTAACCAGCTGAATACAATAGAGTGAGATCCATCAAATCTATTTGTACTTGCTAAAGATGAAGGCCAAAAAATGATATCAATGGCAGAAATGAAACCAAATATTTGCGGACGATGCAAAATGATCGCACAAGAAGTCAGCATGCTGTTTCCGAAAGTTCCTGTACCCTAGCATCGGTGACAGTATGCCGACTCACTAACATACAACATTTCCCATCAGGCATCGGTTTCAGTGTGTTTATTTTCTCACGTGGCTCAACCAGCAGCCTGCTGCGTCAGCAGTGGGAGAGACCCGGGTTCGTATTCACATTAAAACTAGCAAGTAATCACGTTCACTTAATCAGCGATGAGCACGATACACAGGTCGCAAGTGAATGGTGATCAGACCATTGGTGCTCCAAAACAGCGATAAAGGCATTATTAAAGTAATCCATAAGACTCCAGTGGTTTAATCAGTGTCTTCTGAAGAGATCCAGTTGGTTTAGGCTGAGAACAGACCAAAATATAACTCCTTTTTCACTGTTCATAATTCCAAGCCTAGTGTTTGACATGCTCAGTGAGCTAGATGGTGCTATAGGAAGTGTAATGGCACAACCCGATATCACGCCAAGGCGTGAAATAGACACGCTGGTCCACTAGCGGATGCGTGTCGGTGTCACGCTTTGCCTCCTCTAGGCGTGTGCGTGACACGCGCGCGTGTAGTTGCAATACCAGCAGGGGGCAATCATTTCCTCAACGCCAACAACTCTCCGCGCACCAAAGAGTAAGCGATACCGTTGTCGTGTTGTATGTTCGTACGGGCAGGATGATGGCCAATTTCGCTGGTTACTTTCACTTGTGACTATGTGACAATAAAGGGTTACTACACATACTACGTTCAGGACATATTTGTTCATTATAGTGCTGCTTTCATGAAGAAATCCTAACGTTGCTGTAGCCTAACGTTGTTATATGTGTGTGTGTGTGGGCTGTGGAGACAGATGTTGTTTAATCTGTGGTGCTGTTAACGTTACTGTGGTCAATAACGTTAATGGAAATGAATCACAGAAAGCAGCGTTCGATCCCGAAATATCGACACTGATGTTGTCGAGTATCCTATGCTGATGTTATATCTTCCTCATGTAAAAAATAAGCTTATAAATGGAAAAAATATATATATCCTGCTAATCGGAATTGGAGAACGCGATATATCGCTTTCTCTTTGGTGCGCGGAGAGTTGTTGGCGTTGAGGAAATGATTGCCCCCTGCTGGTATTCTACCTAGACGTGCGCGTGTCACGCACATGCCTAGAGGAGGCAAAGCGTGACACCGACACGCATCCGCTAGTGGACCAGCGTGTCTATTTCACTCTTTGGCGTGATACCGGGTTGAATGGCAATATGTACAGTGAAAAGGAGTGTTTTTTTGGTCTGTTCTCACCTAAAGCTAACTGGATCTCTTCAGAAGACATTGCTTAAACGACTGGAGTCGTGAAGATTATTTTTATGCACCCTTAATTTGCTTTTCAGTGCTTCAAATGTATGGCCACTATTCACTTACATTGAAAGGACATAGATATTCTTCTAAAAATGCTTTGTGTTCTGTGTGTTCTAAGAAAAATAAGACTCATTAAGCTATTTTATGTGAGATGGCAAGTTTACAGAATAACATTTCCCATCAGTATATGTGGCCAAACAAGAATGATCAAATAAGACACACCTACTATGCAGTGTGTAGATGAATACATGTACTGTACATGTCGTTGCACTGGTGCTAAAAAAGCTTCTTGCTTTTGCATAAAGTGGAAAAGATGAAAAATTGCAAAACGGGCCAATTTTGTCCAACTAAAATCACTTGAATGCTCATTACATTGTAAGTATGAACTTCCCTGGAGAACTTGAATGTAGTTTCAACCACACAATAAATGAAATAGTGTTTATACTGGCTATGTCTTAAAAATATGTGGATTAGACAAATGATTGAGAAGAAGAAGAAGAAGAAGAAGAAGTAGAAAAATAGTACATAACAAACTATAACACTAAGGGGGGGGGGGGGTGGGGGGGGTTGTGGGGGGGGGGGGAGGCAACAGCATAGCAACAACCTGACAATCACCTAGACACACCGGCAACTGCATAACGATGTGCTATAAACACAGAAATCAACTTTGCAACATCATAGTAACAACCTGGCAACCACATACCATAGCAATGCACTAAAACACAAGGCAGATCACCTTGACAACTGCAACCATCCAGAATACCCTAGTAACCACATACTTGTAGCATCACTGTGCTGAAAAGCAAAGAGAACACTTTAGCAACTACCCAGAACACCCTTGTTTATAAAATAAATATTGTTAGACATGTTTAAGAGCACTGATAATTATTCATACACATCGCACCTTGATTAAATGTAAACGTTAAATGATTGACTTTATATGAACAGGTTTCTTGGAAAGGCGGGAGACTGATATCATAACTTCTTCATTATTTCTCAGCTGTCATAATGTTTAAGCCTAAACTTATCAAATTAATTTGTCAAAAAACTAATTTAAACTCACATGAGCAGTTTCTTGTCTTCCCAAGTGGAGTAAGATAACAGAACATTATCTGGCGTGATTCGCAAAACGATACATTCAGAAACTTTTGGATCTTTTTGATTGGTTCAAAGGAATCAAATTTAAAAGATTTGACTCTGAATGATTCTTTCATGAATCAGACATCAATATTGCCAATCTGCATGTGTTTTTGCATGTACTGCTTGTTATGTTTTTGCTGTGTTCAGTCGCAAAAGTAACGAAAGGGTCTGGAGAACTTTATTGAAGTGAAAGTATACATTTTTCTCTTCAAAATGTAAAGTAAAAGTAAAAGTCCAAAGAAATATTTATACTCATGTAAAGTACAAATATTTTAAAACTACTTAAGTATAGTAACTAAGTATTTGTTCTTTTTTACACCTCTGCTCCCTTCTCTACTGGACATAAACAGAGCTCACACATGACTATATGCCCTACAACACTTACCGCTTTGGACACTGGGGGATGTGTTTTACATTTTGGTAAGCCAAATGTCAACCTACTCTTTCTGACTTCACTGTGAGATCAGGCTGGGTAGAGATGTAGAGTATAATTTTTCAAATGAAAGAATCAGTTATTGACAAAGCTATCAACCACTAATCTGAATATTAGCGTACATAGTGTTATGTATCATGCCACTATTCCATTACTATATTTATATACCATGAAATTTAACTGTAAGGTACTTAAATAAAACACCATGGTATTATCATCATAATAGTGTCAGAAATGGAATACAATAGTATGGCACTTTAATATATAGTGTACCATGGTAGAGTACAACAGGTATAAAGGAGCCTCTTAAGGATAATGTGCGTTTTTCTGGTTGCAAAGTTTATTTTCATTGAACATTGCTGGAGTAACATAATTTTGGTGAAAACTAATTGTAACCGAAGGTCATTTTGATTCAAACAGATTACAAATAATAATAGAAAAGGGCAGAGTATGCAATTGTGACCCCACACTTGCAATAGTTATATAGGAAAATGTGTCAATTATGCACATGCTTTTGAGACAGCAATGTGTTTTTTATTTTGTTTTGTCTTGTTTTTTGAATAAACAAATGAAGATAATGCTTATTCAGAACAGCCACTTGAGAAAAGGATGCATAACACTATGTACGCCAATATTCAATCACATTTTTATTTCCATAACATTTCTTTATCCCTTCTGTGCCCTGTTTAATTACAGTTATACATGGCATTTAAACTGCACCGTGAAGTGCTTCAAAGAATACAATGATAATAAAAATTATGGTAATGTCCAAAAATCATGGTATTAGCCTACTATATTTTTCACGGTATAAATTGATGGTAATACCATTGTGCTTTTTGTAAACGCTATGCCACCTCTATGGTTAAAAAGGCGTGTATGTGATCATATTTTTCATTTATTGGGTTTAATCGTCATCTTTTTTCCTATTGTTTCTGAATGCAGCTGACAGAGCCGTCAGTCACACGGTCACTGCAGAGATTAGCAGTGGTGGACTGCAGTACTTTCCCCACACACAACTCATCCCTCTGCGCTAGAAATTACAGACGAGAGGCAGGTCGTGTCGTGTTTGAGCCGAGAATCGAGGGATTTTTCACTAAGCACCTGTTGGCGCGTGCGTTTATCTGAGCTGGATCCTCCGCGCGCCACAAACATGACAGTGTACTGAAAGAATGAGTCTCTGGAACAGAATCAACTGGAATGACAGACACTTACGTGTCGCTACCGTTTCGGAAACACTACGGAACACGACCCAACATAACTTTACCCCCGTAAAAATAATAACTATATTAAATAAACACACGTGTTTTATAATTATAAAATAAAATAATAAACATTAAAAATTTGATAAAACAATAATTAAATAGTAATGTACAAAAATAGCATGATAGCACAGCTACATACCCAAAAAGAAATAGTAAATATCAATAAACACCTAACGGGGAAAAAAGAAAAACAATGCAACACACCATGCAAATTTCAACAAGCAGGCATGCATTAATGTGTCGCAGTTGCTCTATTGTGACATGAGCGTCAGGCACGAGGAGAATAATAGACGACATTCACCGACCACTTAAGAACAAACACGACATCATTCGCCGTGACCTGCATGCTATTGTTAGAAAGATCCACCACAGGGTCTTAAACGCCATGTGCACTGATAAGATCAAAGCGTTTGGATGTTGAAGTGATCAGACAAGGATGTATTTTTGTAAAAGATGTTGGATGATGCAGATAAACTGCGGGTCCCCAAAATGCACCTGACTTATGAACAATGGACAATTTGACAAGTGCTTTAATTTAGCAACAGGGATTCAGTAATCTTAATGGCACTACATTCAATTCATAGCTGTCATAAAGTACATTTTGACACGAATTGCAGGTTATGTGTCCACTTTTAAAGTATGTTACCAAATCAGGCGCATCTATGCATTTCCACAAAATAAAAGCAATGCCCAAACACCGAAAATGAAGACATTGTTGTGAAATTAGTGAGCATAATAAGACAATACTTGTCTTGTGTTTTTTTTTTCTTTTCTTTTTTTTCTTTCAAATCAAAAAACAAATGAAATTATTAATTGAGAAAACACAAAAGGTGTGTGCCTGCTTCATTGCGCTTTGTTTTGCGCCAAAATACGCAACCAGAATAATATAGGCCTACATAGAAATTCTCATAATAATTATTATTTCATATTATAATGATAATTGTTCTACTTTAGCATGCAAATAGACGAGGACATATTCTTCAACCAGCCAGTATTTGGTCAGACATTCGAATTATTTAACATGCTTTAACCTGTCAACGGATAGAACAGGGATTTGTTTCACTGTCAAACTCATGAAGTGCGCAAACACACAGGGAAATTACTGCTGGCCTCATACAATTGTAAAGACAGATGCGTGTAACCACAAAACCAACCTACATAATCTCTCGAGAAGTGACACTATTTGCAAATACGATGAATTTAACTGAGAAGCGAGTAAATATGTGTTTTGACTCTTTGCATTGTCAGAGGAGGAAACCAGCCTGTTTGTGGTGATCAAGTGAAGGACATGTGGTAGAGAGGGGTTTAAAATGAGTCAGATTGGTTAATTGTCCACAAATGCGCTTTTCCTCTTAAGGGTGGGGGCAAATTAATCCCAGCGGCAACCGACAAAAATTCTCCTTTCCAGCCTCTGTAAATATATAGGGTAGAAGCCGGCTAGACCCTTGTCCTAATGAATAGGCCCGGATTAATCATTCATCTTGTGTTGTTTAACGCTGTGATGGATGTATATCGTCACTCAGGCTCAAGACAATAGATGCACAACGTTTTGTTCTTACCAAATAAATCACTCACGTTGTTTAAGGTACATTGATCAATCTAATGACTTGTAATAGGCTCCTAATTACCCCAGAAATGTGCTCGCCAGACACCAACCGGTCTGTTTTTATATAATGTAAACTGATTCTTCATGGCTTTATTCTAAATGTGCTGAGTGACCTAAGATCCTATAGGTATGGATAAAATGAAAATATTATTATTATTATTATTATTAATAATAATAATTATTATAGTCTAACTTAGTCATTTATAAATGAAGAAACATTTGAATAAAAGAATAAATTAAGGTTTAAAACATTCTACAAAGCCAACCCATTTAAAATGAAAAGTACAATTTAAAGCAGTTGTATTATAAAATGATTTAACTCCCATTTTGAAACCACTCCCAAGTTAAAACAATTCAATAACAATGCCATTCACAATTCATATATATTAAAGGCGAGAATTGAATCCACTGTTTTTATCAAGGTCTTTGACACGCTTTACCTGCACTGTTGATCATTTTATTTTTTAATTACATTGACATGCGGTGCATGCACACAGGGTACACATCTAAATATGTAACCTAAACCTCCATGAGCCTCAGGCCAATTTGTTTATGCTGAGCAGTCGTTTA
Organism: Moxostoma hubbsi; assembly: GCA_032164185.1. NCBI lineage: Eukaryota > Metazoa > Chordata > Actinopteri > Cypriniformes > Catostomidae > Moxostoma > Moxostoma hubbsi. Next base: position 43,035,175 of record JAVLUX010000011.1, on the reverse strand, counting down.
ATAGTGTTAATTGCTCCTCCGTCAATTTGCGGTGATTGCAGAAATCATTTTCGACACTCAACCGCTCGAATTTGAATAAATTGTTTTATATTCCCTAGCTCTCTCCATAGGAGGGAATTTAAAGCAAAGCGCTTTGGAGTAAATTGCATCCAGACTGACTGGCAGCGTTCAGCCGCTATAATAGCGCATTATTTGGTCATTTTGAATACTGTAATGCACAGCGTTTCGGCGGGGCCATTCTCAAGAAAATTGCTTTAACTTTTAAAAGGACGGCGTTTCGCTGTCAAACAGCACCATTCTTACATTATGTCATTACCCTTAAATGTTTTAACAAGCAGCGCAACACACTTTTATAATGCATTGATCTTTACAAAAAAAAAAGCAATAAATAAATAAATAAAATTCGGAGAAAAAAGGGAAAAAATCGTGGTTAATTATTTTGATCTCTGCTCTCCATCCGAAAGGATTTGTATATATTATTATATATTATCGATGGAATGGTAAAAGTAGTCAATCTGAAAAGCTTTTTTTTTTTTTTTAAGATTTCTTGAGGTTTTAGGTCATGTGCTTGTGTGCTTTTCTGGAGGTATTTAAAAGAAACGCGAGGGTGAGCGCACGCTCCCATTAACACCTCAAACTCTACCCCAACACCCCCACACTCCTCCCTCGTCCCCTCCCTCACACAAACAAAAGTGTACACACCTGTTGTGATTTTAGTGGTGCCCCTCCGTCCTCTTCATCCAAGGTAACGTCTTGTATTTCGGTGGCTGGTTCTAATTTGAAATACGGACGTATTTGACATTTGAGATCACAATAATTCAAACAAAAAAACTTCTAAATCAAAAAAAAATTGTTTGTTTTTTTACACGTTTGACATTGACACTATAAGCTCTGTAAAGGGTAGCCTAATAAAAGCATGGTTACTTAATAATAACGCTAACGATCATAAACAGAAATATCGTTTCAATCCTTGAAGAAACGAGCACTTACACAATAAACTGACAATATTACTAACAATACTCATCACATTAGTCACATTAAAGTGCAAACGGTTACGCGCGTGAATCTGCCATTTTACGCACAGGCATGTGCACATGCACAAACAAACAAAACACATATTTGAGGATCTCATACATAAAATCGAGATGAGAAGCTTACCACAGCCAGATGACATTTAAATACCAACATGTGCTGAGCACTACAGTCAAGATACTGCGCCTTCATGCCCATATAGCCTATATATATTAAACGTTGAAAATAGCTGATGGCTTATTGCTTGACGGTGGGATCAGTGTACCCCAGTCATTGATTGACGTTCAGCTTTAGTATTTCTGTCATGGTCGTGTCGCTTATTGGTCGGATGCGACTCGTCATGCTCTCAGATTGGCTGAGTGTTGCAGCCAGCTGTACTTCAAAGCACGCGCTCACTATACAACTCGAGTAGAGAGAGTAAAGCTTTCAGCGCACTGTCACACTGGAACACGGAGTCATTGTTCTCGTCAACTATTTGGTCTAGGAAAAGGCCTGGATATGGCTACGTCTATACTTGGGGTAAGTAAGCATTTATTTGAACTTGGACATCGAGGAGGGGTTGCATTTTCTGCATCATTAGCGTTAGTAAAATTCAATGTTTCCCCCTCCAACTTTTCAGTGACTTATCTTCACTCCTAAAAATAACAGTGAAAATCTGAACCAAAAACACAGCCTTCTGGCAAATGGGGGAATCTTTTAAACTCACACAAATAACTTTTTATTCACTCATTCTTTAGAAAACGTTCTATTTGTGTGTGCTTTAAAGAACCCAGACGCTGATTTTAAGAACGTCCAGAATTTTGGAAACTCCAAAGAACAACATGAACTATATAAACTCACGAGAAAAATATTCAAATGTTCCACTGGACAAATATTGTATGTGCATAGTGTAGCCTACTGTTTTTTCTTATGAAAATTGTGTCATTATGGAGTCTATGTTCTTAGCCTGGCATGCCATTATCGTAGTCTAAACGGGATCGATTTATATAAAATTGTATGTTTATCGAAGACATGAAGGCAAAGTTTGAATTCCTTTGAAAGTAGGCAGGGAAAAGTCAAGCAAGTCATTTTAGTTGGTGCTTTAATATTTTAATGGTGAGTGGTTTTCCAATTGGATTATGAAATCCCCCCAACTGTGTTTCACAGTGTACTAAACAGCACGCTCTTTTCATCCACACAGGAAGAGCCGCGGTTTGGAACTACCCCTTTAGCTATGCTGGCTGCAACCTGCAACAAAATCGGCAACACCAGTCCTCTCACGACATTGCCCGACTCCAGCGCGTTTTCAAAAGCTGGATTTCATCCCTGGAAAAGATCCTCTTCGAGCTGCAACTTGGGCTCCAGCCTGCCCGGATTCACGGTCGCGACAAGCCGAAGCGCCTCCGGATTAACGAGCACCACCGGCACGGGCAACAGCGCTTTCTGCCTTGCCTCCACCCCGCCAACGTCCTCGGCGTTCTCCGCCGAATACGGCAGCTTGTTCTCCAACACGGCGAGCGTTTCCTCACAGGAGTCGGGACAGTCCGCGTTCATTTCCAAAGTTCACTCCACGGCGGAGACTCTGTACCCGCGGGTAGGCATGGCTCATCCGTACGAATCGTGGTACAAGTCCGGTTTTCACTCCACCATCTCGGGCGAGGTGGCGAACGGGGCATCCGCCTGGTGGGACGTGCACACGAACCCGGGCTCGTGGCTCGAGGTTCAAAATCCTGCCAGCACGTTGCAAACTTCGCTGCACTCTGGAACTCCACAGGCCATCCACTCACAGCTCAGCGGCTACAGTCCGGATTTCTCCACCCTCACGCACTCCGCGTTCAGCTCCACCGGCATCAGCCCCACGGCGTCCCACCTCCTGTCAACAAGCCAACACCTGTTGACGCAGGAAGGATTCAAAACAGTGATCCCCACTTACACAGATGCGTCGGCCACGAACGCTATGATATCGGGCGCCAGCTCGGGCATAGGAACCTCCTCCCGGTCCTCAAGGAGATACTCCGGACGGGCCACGTGCGACTGCCCAAACTGTCAGGAGGCCGAGCGGCTCGGGCCTGCCGGTGCCAGCCTGCGGAGGAAAGGACTCCATAGTTGTCACATCCCGGGCTGCGGCAAGGTCTACGGCAAAACGTCTCACCTCAAAGCGCATCTGAGATGGCACACCGGCGAGAGACCCTTTGTGTGCAACTGGCTTTTTTGCGGCAAAAGGTTCACCAGATCAGACGAGCTCCAGAGGCACCTGCGCACTCACACGGGGGAGAAAAGATTCGCTTGCCCGGTGTGCAACAAGCGCTTTATGCGGAGCGACCACTTGAGCAAGCACATCAAAACACACACCGCTGGAGGGGGAGGCAAAAAGGGCAGCGACAGTGACACCGACACCAGCAACCTGGAGACCCCCAGGTCAGAGTCGCCGGAACTGATTTTAGAAGGTGTAAACCCACGGGTCACGGTTGAAGGTCAGTCTCCACACCACGAGTCCTGAACAACATGACCTCAAAATCATTTTTTCTCCTTATGGGTGAATCAAGAAAAGCAAACGGGTCTGGACTATGTGACAAACTTTTAGTATTCTGCATTTCTTGGGGGGAAACGAGACGTCATGGCTCATAAGCATTGGAAACGGCAAATTCAGTACAACACTGGCTATTTCTACATTGCACAAACACTTCATCTTTCCGGACGATACATTCTGGTCAAGACTCAGTGCGCAAAAGAGGGAACTAAATAGCCACGCTTGCCGGTAGCGCTAATTGTGTAAATCCACAAAAATGTTTTTTTTTTTTTTTCTTATTCTTCTGTAAATGTTACTAAAGATTGTTTTGTGGTGGATCCTGAAATTCAGGGAATTTTCTTTCCTTTCGAAGCACTTTGTGGATGTCAGTATGTATGTTACACAGCTATTTAAAATTCATTTAATCTTCCCTTTACCTTGTTAAAAATATAAATGTTTAATTGTAAAAAGTCACGCTTATAAGGCTTTCATTTTGTAATTAAAGGGATTTAAAATCAAGGGCTTGGGTTGTCTGATACAGTTGTTTTCATAAATTCATTTGATTTATTTTGAATCTTAAAACTACATAATTTTGGCACATTGAAATTATGACAAACATTTATTAAAATTAAAAAGAAGAAGAAAACCAATCGAATAATGCTTGTATTTACAGAATAGATGTCAATAATATGGGCATGTTTTCCCAGTAGAATAAATCAGTAGTTAATGTCCCTGAAAGGCATTTTTGTCCAAATGAATATCTTGTTAAATAGTATTAATTATGACTCGGAGCGCATCGCAGCCCCATGTGCCTTGTATTGGCGATTAGGGATTCGTGTCTTATCAAATATCTAATTACTCTCCGAGACATCATTTGTTCAGAGGCTCTTTATCGCACATTTTCCGAGGGGATTCGGTGACAAAGGGTCTCTGAATATTTATTTGAATTGCTCAAATTAACTGCTTAAATTTGCATGTCAAACGGAAAATGTCCATCCGAGAGAGGGCTGAAGGCATAAAGCATCGTTCTGCTTTTATAAAATGCTACACTTGATTTGGTGTTATGGGAACAGTTTTTTCCCCAGTCTTTTTTTTTTCTTCTTCTTCTTCGTCCCCCTTTTCTGGATGCCACTTTTGAAAGGGGAAATGAGGAGAGGCCTTATGCAAATGTTGAATTTAAAATGCTCTCGCAGTCAAATGGTCCCTCGCTGTCATTTGAATATCAGTGGCCCTGTACTGAAAAGGTTCAAGGATGCTCTCTGACTTCTTTGTGTTTATCCAATGCAGCGTCCGATCCCACAGAAAACCCGGAATAATTACAGCTCAAGCCCAGCCTGGGAACTCGTTAGGGCTGGGCGTCTGCTCGAAACACTTGCTGCGGTACAAGGTAAATTGACCAGAAGGCAATAGACTAAAATTGTTTTCATTTCCTTTTGTGGCCGGTTCCGAACAGGCAGTTGCCTAGGGGAAAAAATACACAAATAGAAACCATTTAACGGACTAGTGAAAAATAATAACATTTTGCATACAAATAAATAAAAAAAATCATAAGAAAATAATCTATATTTATTTATTATATAATTAAATTGTTACGAGTCTTGTCAAATAATTAAAGGTTATAAAAAAGAAAAATTGATTTCCGTCTTGAAACAATTAAGGCAATGTTTTCTCCAAGTAACAGGTGCACAGAACGCAATTCCGGGTCTTTTAAAAGTTAATGTAGGATGCAACGAGTTTATTGCACACAATTCAAAATTTGTGTTACGGAAATGGGCGCTATTTGGGCGTGAAGGCATTCACGAGCACGCTTTACAATTATATGGTTCTTTTAAGATTTACAAACGGGAGCTTATACATGGACAAGAGCTCAGTGCTTTTCAGTCTATTGGAGGGGAATGATGCGCCTGGGGTTGCGGACAGTAGCGCTGTCACTCACAGCCTTTTGTTCACGTTTTCCTGGAATGCCCTCTGACTGCGCGCGAGCCAGAAGCCAGAAGTTGTGTGCGCGCGGCAATAAAAGAGAGATCAAAGCCACAGCGGTTGAGTTTCCCGCGCGTCCGGAGCGTCGCTTCTGTTTGAACTCTACTTTGTTGCAGCACTGATCATGTTTACAAATTAAAGTTCAATTATTAATAATATAATTAATCCATTAACTTTCCCTGCACGTTTTACTATCGCATTTTACTTTTCAATAGGCTCACATATAGCCTAGCATATTTTTCAGTGACGACAATGTCGAAAATAAAGTGTTTATTATTGTTATTATTATTATTTTAAGAAGTAAAAATAATTGAATTGTACATAATTCCACTGTTGGATACTTCAGCGCCACCCTTGGGCTCATTTAAATATTAGGCTACTAAATATTTATGAAGTGATATATGGTTATGTTGTCCTGATGTGGCGTCACAGAACAGCAGAAACGTAATACAAATAAAATTATTCTTAAAACAAAAAATGCATGTCGGATTTGCGTTTTAAAGGAAGTATTAACCAAAGAAAAAAAAGAAAGAAAAAGCACCATAATAATCCCGTCAATTATATACAAGAGACAAAATGCTGAACAGGTTGGTGTCAGTTTCACCATATTTTCACAAGTTTTCTCATAACAAGTGGACACACTGAATTCCGTTTTAAATGTTTCGTTCTAAACACCAAAACAAATTAATTGTGTTTACAGGTTATCAATAAATAATATGAGAGGAAACCCTCACAGACGAAAAGTAGAAATGTGCAATTATTAACAAAAAGCCTTTTCTACCTTATTTGCATATGGTTGCAAGAACAGTTAACAAACCCATAAGTGACAACAGCCTGCATTATTATTACGAAAGGTTGACTTTACTTAAGGGGTTTCTTGCAACTGGGCCCTGACCCTAAAATTAAGTTGGATGGTGTGACTTTATGTAGATTCAGATTAAATATCATTTTTGACTTGAATAAAATCAGTTCATTTACATATTACCACAAGAAGCACATTTTAAGGGTACCTGACATTTGGTATGCTGCTGAATTTAAAACTATCATGGCACAATTACATGTGGAAAATCACACATTTAATTTAAAGAAACAACACACTCCAATTTAAGTACTCAGGAACAATTCAAGCTGAAAGAATGAACTTATCCTGATATTAAGTTTTGTTCAAATGTATGCAATGCAAGTTTCAAACGACCTGTAATTAAGACATTTTACCCCAATAGAATTCACAAGGAATCTACAGTTTAGTCATAAACTACATTTGGCACTATCTGTTTTGCATTTTCCAAATATATATATATATAAAACATTAAAATGCTCCAACACATGTTGTTCCAAGACATCACATTAACCATATTTAAAACACTCATCACACCAGTTTAATTAATTGTTTCTGAAGTGTGCCGTTTCTACATACTTATGGCGCCCTCTTCTGGTACAAATACCAACACTGCCACATATTAAAGGAAAAGCTCACCCAAAAATGTACATTTTCTCATCATTTAGTCACTCTTATGACATCTCAAACTCATAAGAAATTCTTTCTCTTGCGGAACACAAAAAAATATATTTACATAGATATATGGTGTGTTTATACAATTACAATTTACAATGTAAGTCAATGGGGTGCAAAACATGGATCCACTGCCTTTATGTCCTTTTTGGAGCTTGAAAGTGTTGGAACCCATTGACTTGCATTAGATATAAACATATCGCCTTCGTAGTTTGTGTTCCGCAAAAGAAAGTCATATGAGTTTGAGACAGCATGAGGGTGAGTAAATAATGAGAATATATATATATATATTTTTAAATAAATCATCATGGGGGGTGAAATATTTCTTAAAATTCCATGCTCATTTACTCACCCTTATGCCTATACAAATCTGTATGACTTTTTGTGGAACAAAGACATTTTAAGGAAAAGAGTAGCCAGGGTATTCTTTCAAAATTCGCCTTTTGTCTCCCAAGAGAGAAAGTAAAGTAGCATCTCTGCTATCGCTTCTGCTCCCTTTTTCTTGACCCCTCCCTCGTTCCCCACTGACACTCCTTCGTTTCAGGTTTCATTCACCCCTCTCACAACTTCAGCTCCTTCTCTCTGCTCCCGTCTCATCTTTCTCTCCCTCTCTCACTGCTCGAGCTCCTGCATCTCCTTACCTCTCTCTCTCTTTCTCATCCCTTCATCTCTGAGGGCTTCTGCTCCTGTCTATTTTTTCTATTCCTCTCTCCTTACTCCTATTCCTGTTCCTCTCTTTCTCCTCCCCCATCTCTCTCTGCCGTCCCGTCTTGTTCTGTCCTTGCCCTCTGGTGACCTTTAACCCATCTCTCCTCTCCCACCTCTCTCATTGTGTGTCAGACAGCACGTGTGTTTGGAGTCCAGACTGTGGGTGCATTTGTTCCCCTGCTTGTGTTTATCAAGCTCTCTCTCTCAGAGCTACTGTCTCTGAAAGGGTCTCTCGTTCTTTTGCGTTTCTTTCCAGATTGTTTGTCATCCTCAGAGTAGATGCTGCTGCTGTCTGAAGGGCTGCTGGATGAACTCTCACTCTTGGCTTGTTTCTTTTTCTGCTTCTTTTGTTCTTCTCCTTTTTCTTTTAAAGGTGGTCATGTTTTCTATGGGAAAAAGGGGATGAGAGTTATGTGAGTGGAAACATTCTTACCTCAAGCACAATAACTAATGATAGACCGCTATATTGCCATGCCAGAAAACTGAGATTAAATGCATCAAACAATAACTGTGTCCAGTTGGCCGATTATCAGAAGTGATCATTCTGTTTTCTGACATGTTCAAGGGAACTCTGAGTAAACATTGTTAAGATAAGGGTTTTATAACCGCTATGTCTTCAGCATAGTGCAATGTGATGCAATATGCCTTACATGCACAGTCAGTGGGCATGGCCATGAAGTTTGGTATTTTTATGAAGGTTTGCACCAAGTCTAGGTGTAAGTGGGTTGGGGAAGATCTGTGCGCAACATGCAAGTGATGTAAATTAAGTCTGCATGTTCGCAAGATTTTGGTGGCTAGTGAACAATAGAAATAGACCATTTGTGTATATGTATGCATGGAAACAGTGGTGCTTGTTGGGACTAATTGGATGTAGGCTCTACATTCAATTTACAGAGAATATAAGTATAAATAATACTTATTCACTGACACACAACACGGCTAGTTTTAAAGGAATATTCTGGGTTTAATTACAAGTTAAGCTCAATTGACAGCATTAGTGGCATAATACTGATTACCAAAAAAATGTATATTTAAACTATGTGGCAGGGTGGAGGGTGGGGCCGGGTCGTGACGATACACACCTGGTCCCGTATCAGGCTAATCAAGCCTCCGAGAGGGATAATGGCCGATGGCAGACGGTGGTTCCAGGAGAGAGAGGGACATGTCCGTCATGTGTGTGTTTGTGTCCTTTGTTTTAAGTTTATTATTAAAATATTATTTATATTGTCAAGCCGGTTCTCGACTGCTCCTTGCCCTTGAACTACATTACAAACTAGTCCCTTGTTTTCATTAAAAAAAACAGTGAGGGACTTACAATGGAAGTGAATGGGGGCACTCACTTTTTTAAAGTATAGACACAAGATGTAAACGATATGCGATTTTAGTGTAGTAAAATCACTTACTAATCTTTTCTGTGTGAAGTTATATCCAATTTACAACTTTTTTACTTTTACTTAAAAAATATATATATATATATATATATATATATATAAATATATATATATATATATATATATATATATATATATAAGCAAATTAAGCTTTGCGCCACTTCAACCATCCATTATTTTTTGCAAATGCATCAACTTTTTGAATGCAAACACCCACAGATATCACAAAAAAAACACCCATGCCCAGTTGTGCATTGCCCAGGCACAAAAACTGCACTTAGATATAGAGCTCTCCCAAAAATGTACTTAAGGTATGAACATAGAGCCCTAAAGCCTAAAGTATCCACAGTTTTCCAGAGAAACCTCTGGGAGTCACCATGACGACTCTACTTTTCTGTTTTCTGTTTCAAGACTCAAGTTTAAAACCTACTGAAACGAGTGATCCAAAGGGAGAACAACCACCATAGTGTTTAGTGTTATTTAGAGTAAAAATTCATTTCAGGCTCAGCTTGTGCAGTTGTCAGCTGTCATTACAACTCAAAGTAGTTAATGATTTCAACAAAACTATTGTTGATATCCTTGGACCATCGCTTCATGTATCTCAGATGAGGCACTGTCAATATAAAATGGTCATCTTGACACTGAGAGGCATCAGCACGTTTTTTGTCAATTTTTACAAATGTAATTTAATAAACATCACATTGCCTGCTAAGAATATGCACGGATGCGAGTAAAAACACTGGAGACAAGAAATTGAAAATGGCAAATCATGGAACACTACTGCATTCAGGAAAACGGCGGACACTTCAGTTTTGATGAGAATGCTTAGCATCTGCGTACAGAACCTGCGATGCAAATGACATAATCAGCAGAGAACTCAAGCACTGAATGTGTGTGGCCCGATTGTTCTACCCATGCGTGTTCTGAACATGCAGCATGTGTACGCTCCTGGAATTATTTGCACTAATTAGTAGGCTCACAAGATGGAAACACTCACATTCGAGCCATCGCTGTCATGTAGAAGCACTAGAAATTGATGTAATCATCACTATATATCAGGAGACGAAGGTGGAAAAAACAGTTGATGTACACATCAAAAGTGTGTGTGAGGAGGTCACGAGATACCTGCATTTGTATAATTCGAGTCTGAAGGAATATAAAGACATCTTTACAGGTCTAATCTCATAGCTGTCGTTGCATGTAGCCAATACACCGACCACCTGTATATACTGTGTAATGTCGTATCATTACAAAACATACCCTGAGGGCACTTATAAAGTTTGGGGGCAGTGCCATCTTGGTCATGAGTCATAACAAAATGTGTAAAAATGCTTATAACAATTGGTTACTTTGGCCTATCGTCCTGTGACTGTACTCTTTACATTCCTTGGGTCAAGCAGAGTATGATGACAGCCAGTTTGACATGGTTAGGTGTACTTCCTGTCTGCCATTTTGAATGTCATTGAAAACGTACTTTTTCTAACTCCTCCTAGGCCGTACATCCAATTCACACAAAATTTGTTGTGTTAATCTATGGAAATTGAAGACAAAAATGTATCAAAAGCTTTTCAAAAGATCAAATGGTTCTCAAATAGTGCATCAACAAATACATTGCAATATGACAAAATAGGATCTAAGGCTGTATCTCAGCAACGCTTTGGAGAATGGAAGTGAAGCTTGGTATATCTCATCAACACATGCCCTGAGGGTACCTGAGCACTTTGGGCACAATGCCACCTGGTGGTGTAGAAATCTGGAAAATTGCTTTTGCTATTTTGTATTCAACTTTTTAAATAATTCAAGCTAAAATTATGACATGAATACCAAACTTGATAATTTACACCATGTCCTGAGATTCCGTGTGAAGATTCAGGATGGCACCACCTAGCAGTCGAAAGCTATAGTAATAGTTCTATCTAGAAATACCCTTCAAACTACTTGATTTAAAATGATGATTTTGGTCTCATCAGCTTGGCTGCTTACTCTGCTTCTTAAGTGCTTGAACCCTGTTAACTGCTGCTTTCACCTATATTTTTAAAATGAAAATTTTACCCATAAGAATCTCCTTTTCAGCAGTCATTTCTCCTGTCTACTAAGAAAATAATGTATCATGTGATCTTAAAAAATAATTTGAATGTGCTAATTTGGAACTGAAGAAACTTTTCTTATTGTTAGAATAGTTGAAATTGGTTATGCTACTTAATGACTTTTGAACATCACAATACAGTAACTTTACCCTTTTTTTACAAGTCCCTTTACCCTCGTATGTCAAATTTTGGTTTTAAAAATTGTCAAAAAGAAAAAAATTCTCAAGAAATCCATCAATCTATATGAAGGCTATTCTATGCACTACATGAAATAATAAATGAAACTGGATTAAACCAGGATAGAGGGGGAAGTGGATGGCCCAGATGCGCAACAACAAATAGACAAGTATATCAGAGGCTACGTTCACACCGCAGCTGAATGTGGCCCAAATCTTTCTAGATTTTTTCACTCTCAAGTGACACAGATCTGTTAATTGGATGATTGTGTGAACAGCCAAAAGTGCTTTGAATCTGACATTTTCAAATCCGATCTGGGCCACTTTCACATGTAGAAATAAATCGGATACGTATATGTGAATAGCCAAGATAGATTTAATGTGATTTTTACTTCATCTACCCCAACATTCGTCAATTACACACTTAATTTACAGCATATGTTCGACAGTCGTATCTGTCTTATTTAAGGAAAGAAAATAAAAGTGTTGGCTTCAACTGTTGGGTTCAGCGTTTTGTTCGGATTGCACGTTAAATATGCATATGGGGGGCCTGGGTAGCTCAGCAAGTAAAGATTGCAGACTATCACACCTGGATTCGCAAGTTTGAATACAGGGTGTGCTGAGTGACTCCAGTCAGGCTTCATAAGCAACCAATTGGCCAGGTTGCTAGGGTGGGTAGAGTCACATTGGGTTAATCTCCTCTTGGTCACTATAATGTCATTCTCGCTCTCGGTGGGCCGCGTGGTGAGTTGTGCGTGGATGCCGTGGAGAATAGTGCGAAGCCTTCACATGCGCTAGGTCTCCGCGGTAACGTGCTCAACAAGCCATGTGATAAGATGTGTGGATTGACGGTCTCAGACGTGGAGGCAACTGAGATTCGTCCTCCGCCACCTGAATTGAGGCGAGTCACTACACCACCACAAGGACTTAGAGCGCATTGGGAATTGGCCATTCCAAATTGTGGAGAAAATGCAAAAAAGGAAGTAAAAAAATATGCGTATGGCAAGATACAGATTTAGATTCATATAACAGCACTCTTTGCTTGTGTCACTCACTCAGAACATACAGTTTCTATATTTCTCAAAATACGAAAGCAAGCCAGTCAATGGAAATATGAAATAAAGATAACTCTTCTTACCTTACATATACTGTATGTAATGCTGTTTTTCCTGCTGTCTTTCGATTTTATGGTGTGTTTTGCTCGTAGATGTTATTACACTTGATTGATTATTTAAAATCCAACATACGAAGCCAAATTACTACATAAAAATACATGATCAATCAAAGGTCTCTCTCCTTCACTTGCAGAATATCAGAAAGGCATGTGTCCTATATGCTTTAAAAATATATTAATTCAATGTTTCATTATATTTGAATTAATAAGTCATACTATAATGATGAACATGCCGGAGTTTGTTATACGCATGCTCATGCAGAGCAGTGGTGTGAATGTAGTCAGAGTCTCTAGTTTGAGAAACAGACTCCTCACAGGTCCTAAACTTCAGCTTCAATGAACAGTGTATGTCTGTGACGAGGAGGGGGGCGTGGCCAGGCCGAAAGGATCACGCCCAGCACTGAGTTGCCCAATCAGCAAGAGACAGATAAAAGGAGGTGCCGGGGACACCAGAGAGATCAACATCTCCCACCTCCCACACCCCATCCTCACTACATTCTATAGAGTGACTATTGAGAGCATCCTGAGCAGCTGCATCACTGCCTGGTTTGGGACTTGCACCGTTTCGGAGCGCAAAGCCCTGCAGAGGACAGTGAGGACAGCTGAGAAGATCATCGGGGTCTCTCTTCCCTCCATCAAAGACATTTACAAAAAACACTGCATCTGCAAAGCAACCAGCATTGTGGATGACCCCACACACCCCTCACACAAACTCTTCACCCTCCTGCCAACTGGCAAGAGGTACCAAAGCATTCAGGCCCTCACGGCCAGACTGTATAACAGCTTCTTCCCCCAAGCCATCAGAGTCCTCAATACTCAGAGACTGGACTGATACACACACGTGTCCTGAGTTGCACTTTAATTATTGTCACTTTATACCTGTCTGCTACCTCAATAACTGCTATGTCCATAGAACACTATCTCATACTATGTTATGTTTACATTTGGCATTTTTAGAAACTGTCATCTTTTTGCACTACTGTGCACTGGTCTCTTACTGTGCCTATTGTCCTGTTCATTGTCAGTAATTTATTGTACTGTCCCGTACTTTTTGCACACATTTGCACGTGCACTTTATGTAGGTATGTTATTTAGTCTGTGTAGTCTCATGTGGTTCTGTGTTTGTCCTATGTTGTTTTATGTAGCATCATGGTCCTGGAGGAACGTTATCTCGTTTCACTGTATACTGTACTAACTGTATGTGGTTTTTAGCAAATTAACATTTCTTAATTTTAACTCTTGATCAGTTTAAAGCATCTTTAGTGAATAAAATTATAATTTTCTTCCACAAACATAAAATCCATAGTGTTTCCAAAATTTTGAACAATAGCGTACATTATGAAGCTTTAAAATAAATGGCCGATATCAATTTCTACTTTGCAATGACTATGGACATTAAAACAAATAAAGTGTAAATCCCTAACTTCAAGTGTCAAAAATGTTAACAGTGATAATTACATGAGCAAACAACACAGATCAATCATACCTGAGCAGTTTCTCCTTTTGTTTGGTGGTTAAAGACTTCAGAAACTCCATCTCAGGATCCTCTTCATCCTCACTACCCACAAACTACTGCGGCATGTAAAAACATTAGCAGACACAATCGCTAGGCCCACAAATACAGTACAAGAGGCTGAACTAAACTGAAAGGTACTCTCAAGTACAAACACAGCAGTGAGAAGATAGCAGGGAATAAAGTATGTGTGTGCTCTCTGCTCTTGTAATTGTAGCTGTTGTCAGTTCGAGCCAAACCCCTTAACTTGTAATGATGGGATTCGCCTGTTTGACATTTTTCTCCAATCACACGCTGAGATCCAGACATGGATATCATTGGTCTTATTTGGGCAGAAAATAAGGACACATTTCTTCAGAGCAAACCCACTGTTTTGCATTTCTGTCATTAACTCGAAGGGTTGCATTGACGGACCTCTTAGGACAAATCACTCTTTCAGAACAAAATGTGCGACCGTGCGAGATGCTTTGTTAACACAAGACACGCCAAATCAACTCGTTTGTCTTCCAGCTGAGTAAAGCCTACAGTATTATTCTGCTAAGGCATAGGTTTTAACCAATCAGAACACACAATAATGGCATTTTGCTGCCAACACAAGAGTAGCATCACTTCAGCTTGACTGCAACATATAGTACATTACAGAGAGCATTGGCCTTACTACTTGAATAATACAAATAAAATAAACACTAATATCAGAAACCTGTCAAATACGCATCTCTTTAACAATTTAATGCTGATTTTATTGAGCATTGTGCTAACATCTGGGATTGGGTTCAAGTTTAGAGCATTCAAAAATAACTTCAAATGCCTCTTGTAATAAATAGACAAGTAGTAATAGATTTTCATAGAATTCAAAAGAAATAAATATAAAGCCGCAATCACTGTATTTATTTAATACCATCAAGATAAAGATTAATTTTTTCCACCTTTAGAATGAAATCAATCTGCAATCACCATATTTAAATGGTCAGAATCCCACCACGTGTTTTTTACATGACATTGTCACCACCTAGGGTCTGAAAGCGTATATACACCCTTTTACAGGAAATATATCAAACTGTGTAGGTGTTTCTTTAAACCTGCTATATGTAAGGTTTTTTTGTTTAAAAATTAACAAACTGCCATTATTGATTGAGCATATAAAAACAGTGTTCAAAACAATGTCATTGCCTTACCTGGATTCAAGCCTATAAAATGATTTGTATTTTGAGCTGTCAGGTCAGATTTGCCATAAAATCACAGCTTACGCCTTTCATCCTAATGTCATTACGTCATGTCCGTAAACACAGAAAAGAAGTCTCGGCTGTCACTGGCTGAGGAAACTACACTGTTCAGTTCAGTCAGTCACTGTCACAGTTCAGGACAGCATCACTGCAGTCTGGATAGATGTTTTTCTGTTAACTGGAGAAGTTCTTACCTGATATAATGTTTGGATTTGTTGTCTGGTACAGTTGTTGAAGCTAAGACTGCTTTTCATGTTTTAATGAATCAAACATTACTCGTGTGGGAACCGATCGCGATGTATCAACATTGTGCGGTGAAGTTACAGTGACATGTTTACTATTATGTATGACTTCTGAAATTGACTTCTTATGATTGTTAAATTGCATATTTAAGCATATTATTTTCATGTTTAATAAAGAATATTTCATCACCATCTTTATATGTTTTTACTTTACAGTGTTATTGTGTGCAGTGTATAGACATACTATTGTAGTAATACAGTTCACTTGCATTATCAGCTGAGGCGGTGCAATATAATATAAAAGAATTCTTCTATTCTATTGAACTTGTATCAACCATATGAAGAGTTTCACCTCTTAAATTGATTGAAATTGAAGTGCAGTACTATACAAACATCAATAGTAGATAAAACACTTAAATAATCCTATTAAAATATATTGGTAACTAGCAGTGATTTGTTATCATAATAAAAGTGCTTTGAGTGTAGTGTTGGAAAAGCACAAAAAGTGAACCAAGAAACACAACTTGCATAAAGTGTTCTTCTGCAAATTGCGTCCAATTTTAAGTGTCAACCACAGATGTCACTAGCTAAAGCTAATGCACTTTGATGTCTCAGAGGTTTATTTGTATATTGGAACTAACAGATTTAAATGGTTACCTGCTAGAACTTTTTTCCCCTTGGTAACATGAAGGTCATTTGAAAACTGACATAAAAAGTTTACCATTCCCTCATTTATCGTTGCTACAAACTATAATAATCTAAAGGGTAAAATAAACAACTTGAATATTTATTATTAAAAAATTTGTCATATACAACTTTACACAAATATCAACTGTCCCTTTGTGGCCATTTCTACCATCAACAAACAATTTTGACCATACTAGTACTTTTAAAAGTTAGTGCACTTGTTTACCTATGAGACAACGGTGAGCACAATTCAGTTGAAATAAGAGATGTGATGTAAGAAGAAAATAGAGAAAAATCAAGGTAAACAGAATATTTTAAAATATGCAAATTAAGGTGAGAAAATATTATTTAATTGTGTGCATTTATGATACATAAAATGCTAGTCTGCAATTTTATTCTAAAAATGTTCAAACTGTCATTCCCACCATTAAAAGAAAAGGTGATTTGAGATGTGATGGAAAAGACAAAAATAACAAATCCTGTGAAAAATCTATAAACAATGTTGGACTTTGTTAGTGGATAAATTAAAAAGTGCTAAAAGTGCCCCTGCACCCTTACATAAGGAGAGAGAGGGAAGAATAAATGCATGTGTGTGTGTGGTGATTTATGGGAAAGCAGTGTAATGACATTCCTGCCTCATCATTGGCCATTGAGCTGGCATTGATACCCGACAAGCCAAAGAGAGGACACTCATGATCTGTGTTCACATGACCCAGCATACAGCACACATTGCACTCCTAAAACAAACAAATGAATTTAAAACAAGCACGTAGGCCACACAGGATTACTGCAGTTAAGACTTCAGTGGACAGGCAACAATTGCTCATCTATTTATGCAGATGTGAAAACCACCTAAATCCCAAAAGGCTGATTGAGAATATTCATGTCCTCCTTTGCATACCTGAAGAAAGAAAATTGACAGATCAGTTTAAATGTTCACTAACACGAAGTATCCCTCATCTAGATAACAGGACTTGAGGACTTTTCACAAGGAGCTACTTTCTGCCACTCAAACCTGTACTCAGATTCTCCTCCCAGAGCAAAAAGAGATTTAATTATGAGGTTATTAGCTGTGGAGAGGACCGTCTTGAGCGTCAATATGAGCTGAAACTCTAGAAATAGTTTTTTTTTTTTTAATTTGACAAATTTCAGCATTGAACATCATTGCAGTGCAAGATCACTAATGAAAACTCATTTTAATATGTAAATGAACGTTACCTCTTTAGTCTATTCTGTTCAGAGTAAGGAAGATGGAGAGCACTGGGATAACATGACATGGGTGAAAACATTTAAACGTCTTCAAAAGCTTATGTCTCCCAAGTTTATGGAGAAAACTACCAACACATTTTCTGAAGAACATAGCCTTTGTAAAGATCTTGTCTATTACATCACATGTAAGCATGGATGCTGTCCTGTCAGCTGGAGTCTGTACCTTTTGTTGTAGGCATCCTGCTCCTTCAGGTAATCCTCCATCAGATCCTCCAGCTTCTTCTCGAAAGTAAATTATGCTATGCAATCCATACCTGGGAATGGACTGGGAATAAGGAGTTTAACACCTCTGACACATAGACTTTGTTGACTATGAGTAACCGTGTAAACCTTGATAGTACTACAACGTTATTAGGTGTTTGTGACTAAATATATCGACACCATCCATGGGCCTGACTTTACTTTGCTTATATTAGTTCACATTTACTAAATACAGTTGTAGTAAGAATTTTACATATACTTAGGTTGAAGTCATTAAAACACATTTTCTAACCACTCAACAGATTTAATATTAGCAAACTATAGTTTTGGCAAGTTGTTTAGGATATCTACTTTTTCCAACAATTGTTTACAGACACATTTTTTTTACTTGACTATATCACAATTTCAGTGGGTCAGAAGTTTATATTTACAAGTTAACTGTGCCTTTATGCAGCTTGGAAAATTCCAGAAAATTATGTCAAGCCTTTAGACAATTAGCCAATTAGCTTCTGATAGGAGGACCTCCACAAGTCTGGTTCATCCTTGGGAGCAATTTCCAAATACCTGAGGGTACCACGTTCATCTGTACAAACAATAGTACGCAAGTATAAACACCATGGGGACAATGCAGCCATCATAACGCTCAAGGAGGAGACACATTCTGTCTCATAGAGATGAAAGAAGTTTGGTGTGAAAAGTGCCAATCAATCCCAGAACAACAGCAAAGGACCTTGTGAAGATGCTGGAGGACACAGGTAGACAAGTATCTATATCCACAGTAAACAAGTCCTATATCGACATGACCTGAAAGGATGCTCAGCAAGGAAGAAGCCACTGCTCCAAAAGTGCCTTAAAATAGCCAGACTACAGTTTGCAAGTGCACATGGGGACAAAGATCTTACTTTTTGATAAATGTCCTCTGGTCTAATGAAACAAATATTGAACTGTTTGGCCATAATGACAATCGTTATGTGAGGAAAAGGGTGAGGCTTGCAAGTCGAAGAACAACATCCCAACCGTGAAGCATGCGAGTGGCAGCATTATGTTGTGCAGGTGCTTTGCTGCAGGAGGGACTGGTGCACTTCACAAAATAGACGGTATCATGAGGAAGGAAAATTATGTGGATATACTGTATTTTAGAAACATCTAAAGACATCAGCCAGGAAGTTAAAGCTCAGACCCCAAGCATACCTCCAAAGTTGTGGTAAAATGGCTAAAGGACAACAAAGTCAAGGTATTGGAGTGGCCATCACAAAGTCCTGACCTCAATCTGAAAAATTTGTGAGCAGAACTGAAAAAGCATGTGTGAGCAAGGAGGCCCACAAACCTGACACAGTTACACCAGTTCTGTCTGGATGAATGGGCCAAAATTCCAGCAACTTATTGTGAGAAGCTTGTGGAAGGCTACTCAAAATGCTTGCCCCAAGCTTTTTCTCAGAGCCAATGACCAGCAGATGTAGGAATGTAAATCCTGCCTCACAGGTAAGAGAGCCTTTTTCACAGATTGCGATGACGCGTCAAGTCAAGTGGTTTTTATTGTCGTTCAACCATATACAGTTAGTACAGTATACAGTGAAATGAGACAACGTCTCTTGAACTTGAACCCATCCTCTAGGACCATGATGCTACATAAAACAACATAGGACAAACACAGAACCACATGAGACTACACAGACTAAATAACATACCTATATAAAGTACAGGACAGTACAATAAATTACTAAAAATTAACAGGACAATAGGCACAGTGAGAGACAGTGCAGGGCCGACCAGTACACAGTAGTGCAAAAAGATGACAGTTTCTAAAAATGCCAAATGTAAACATAACATACTATGATATAGTGTTCTATGCACATAGCAGTTATTGAGGTAGCAGCCAGGTATAAAGTGACAATAATTAAAGTGCAACTCAGGACACGTGTGTGTATCAGTCCAGTCTCTGAGTATTGAGGACTCTGATGGCTTGGGGGAAGAAGCTGTTATACAGTCTGGCCGTGAGGGCCTGAATGCTTTGGTACATCTTTCCAGACGGCAGGAGGGTGAAGAGTTTGTGTGAGGGGTGTGTGGGGTCATCCACAATGCTGGTTGCTTTGCAGATGCAGTGTTTTTTGTAAATGTCTTTGATGGAGGGAAGAGAGACCCCGATGATCTTCTCAGCTGTCCTCACTATCCTCTGCAGGGCTTTGCGGTCCTAAACAGTGCAAGTCCCAAACCAGGCAGTGATGCAGCTGCTCAGGATGCTCTCAATAGTCACTCTATAGAATGTAGTGAGGATGGGGGGTGGGAGATGTGCTTTCCTCAGCCTTCGAAGAAAGTAGAGACGCTGCTGGGCTTTCTTTGTAATAGAGCTGGTGTTGAGGGACCAGGTGAGGTTCTCTGCCAGGTGAACACCAAGGAATTTGGTGCTCTTGACGATCTCCACAGAGGAGCCGTCGTTGTTCAGCGGAGAGCGGTCACTCTGTGCTCTCCTAAAGTCAACAACCATCTCTTTTGTTTTGTCAACATTCAGAGACATGTTGTTGGCTCTACACCAGTCCATTAGACGCTGCACCTCCTCTCTGTATGCTGACTCATCGTTCTTGCTGATGAGACCCACCACGGTCGTGTCATCGGCGAACTTAATGATGTGGTTCGAGCTGTGCATTGCTGCACAGTCGTGAGTCAGCAGAGTGAACAGCAGTGGACTGAGCACACAGCCCTGGGGGGCCCCAGTGCTCAGTGTGGTGGTGGTGGTGGTGGTGGTGGAGATGCTGTTCCTGATCCGGACTGACTGAGGTCTCCCAGACCAACAGGTTCAACTTTCCAATCATGTTCTTAGGAATTATTGTGTTGAATGTTGAGCTGAAGTCTATGAACAGCATTCGAACGTATGAGTCCTTTTTATCTAGGTGGGTGAGGGCCAGATGGAGGGTGGTGTGATGGCATCGTCTGTTGAACGATTTGGACGATACACAAACTGCAGTGGGTCTAGTGAGGGGGGCAGCTGGGTCTTAATGTGTCTCATGATGAGCCTCTCGAAGCACTTCATGATGATGGGTGTGAGTGTGACGGGATGGGATGGTAGTCGTTGAGGCAGGACACTGAGGACTTCTTTGGCATGGGGACGATGGTGGTGGCCTTGAAGCACTTTGGAATGACGACACTGCTCAGAGAGATGTTGAAGATGTCGGTAAGAACATCTGCCAGCTGGTCTGCACATCCTCTGAGCACTCTGCCAGGAATGTTGTCTGGTCCAGCAGCCTTCCGTGGGTTGACTCTACATAGAGTCATATATCAGCCATGGTAAGACAGAGCACCTGGTCGTTGGGAGGAGGGGTGGTCTTCCTTGCCACCACGTCGTTCTGTGCTTCAAACCGAGTGTAGAAGTTGTTCAGAGCATCTGGAAGGGAGGCATCTTTGTCACAGGCAACTGATGTTGTCCTGTAGTTGGTGATGGCCTGGATGCCCTGCCATATGCGCCGCATGTCGCCGCTGTCCTGGAAGTGACTGTGGATTCTCTGGGCGTGTACGTGCTTTGCCTCTCTGATGGCCCGGGACAGTTTGGCCCTCGCTGTACTTAGGGCAGCCTTGTCACCTGCTCTGAAGGCGGAGTCTCGGGTCCTCAGCAGCGCACGCACCTCCGCAGTCATCCACGGCTTCTGGAGCGTGTGGTGATGGTCTTGGAGAAGGTGACATCATCAGTGCACATGATGTAGCTGGTCACTGATGCTGTATTGGTAGAGTCGCCATATGTTGCAGCTTCCCTGAGCATGTGCCAGTCAGTACACTCAAAACAGTCCTGAAGAGCAGAGATGGCTCCTGCTGGCCAGGTTTTCACCTGCTTCTGGAGCAGTTTTATGCGTCCAACGAGTGGTCTGTATGCTGGAATTAGCATAACAGAGATGTGGTCTGAGTAGCCGATGTGGGGGCGGTGCTCCGCCCGGTACGCACCTGGGATGTTTGTGTAAACAAGATTAAGCGTGTTCGCCCCTCTCGTTGCAAAGTCCACATACTGATGGAATTTAGGGAGCACTGTCTTGCACAGCTTGGTTGTTGCATGAAGCTTATATTTTTTTTTATTTTTTAACAGTGTCTGGCGATGGTAGACACTAACACCGGTTGCTCTGATGTCCATGTGCCGTAAAAGTCAGGCTAGTGACAAAAATAGCACCATTTTGGATCCGGAGTGGCCGCTGCGTGCTACTGCGCCGCCATCTTGGATCAATCCAATCAATAATTGTATCCACCTTATTTAGCAGTGTAAATCTAGCAAACATTTTTTAATATGATAATTTTTTTAAATATTGAGTGTAAGTTTATAAAATTATGATTTGTGTTATATTACCCTGGAATTAGTTTAAAAAAAAATAATTATCACACCTTTGAGGGAGATGCTACTACAGCTGCAGAGTGACAGTAAATTTATCATCTTCTCCCATCTGACTTGCCTAAACCACTGCTTTTTTTTCATTCAAATGCAATAGTCTTTTGGTCTTGGAGCAAATGGTTCAGTGAAAATAATATTTGCTGTGATCTCCCATTCACCTATGTCAAAGTTTAACCTGCAAACGTTTACTTCCGTGTTCCAAAACCTGGAGTGTGAAAAAGGTCTATCGCTTTTTATATTTGGACTTAATTTCGAATTCGAAATTTCCCAATTCGAAAATGCACGTGAATAGTAGCTGAACCAGCCTGTAGTCAATAGCCAAAATCCCTATCAAGGCAAGACACTTCACTCAGCAGGGTGGACATCTATTTCTAAGGATACCAGCTAATGCACATTGGGCATTCTAGAGTTAATTGACAGGCTATGTCTGTATCTAAAAGATGATTGGCATGTTTACCTGTAAACAAATTATTTCTAGCAAGTTAGTCCACTATAGGCCATCTTTGGAATGCCATCTTCGGGAGGTTATTTCCAGTCATGACAGTGCAGCTCCTATCTACTTGAATGGAGAAAGAGCAAAACCACAAAAATGGTTAGTCAAGATTACGATCAAAGAACATATCAAATCAGCAATAAAATCTGACAATACTTGTATTATAAATTGTGGTACTTTACTTAGGGTTTTTACTTACGATAAAAAACGCAATTTTCCCGACTTGTATAGCTAATGCGCATGCACGTTCTAGAGCTGATTTACAGGCGATGTCTGTATCTAAAAGGTCATTGACTCTTAAACTGTAAGGTGGGACTTCCTTTCAAAATCCGTTGAACTTTGGGTGTCCCAATTTCTGACACGGTAAAAGTGGAGGTATCTTAAGAAGCTCTGAAACAGCTGTATTCTCCTCCAAAGGCTTCAACTAAGTAGTTCACATATGATTGTGGGTCAAGATCTGATAATCAAACATAAGAGCACATTTGTTGCCCATTCTCTCTTTTAGGTTTGTCTTAAAGCAATAATCCACCCAAAAATATTTTTTTAGTCACCATTATGTTGTTTCAAACTTGACTTTCTTTCTTCCATGGAGCACCAGAGGAGATGTTAGGCACAATGACAGCCTCTCAGTCACTATTGATATTCACTGTATGGAAAAAGACACAATGGAAGTAAGTGGTGACAGACTAACATACATAACTAACATAATGGCCTTGGAGCAACACAAGGCTAAGTTCATCTTCCATTGGAAGTGCCTCACTGTATCCTCGATTTTGCTTTTTTAAAGAAAAGGATGGATGTGTCAAAATTAATTAAATCAACATTATACCACAAATTCTGTCGATGGAGATCAACTTGTATTGAACCCGGAATATTCCTTTAAATACCATGTCAATCTAATATTGTGCTGAGACAGAGGTGTAGTCAAGACCAGAAAATGAATAAATGCAAATAAAAACTGAAGTAAAAAAACATCACCAGCTCAGAAGAAATCCATTCAGCGTACGCTCACAGACTGAGTTCAACTGCTGCACTCTCATGCATGATCTCATAATTAACAACAAGGTGTAGAAACTATGTAATTAAGAAATGTATTGTGCTGTGTAGTTATCTTCATTTCTAATAATGGGAGTTTTGGCAAGATTGCAGATCTCAGTCACTGAGTTCACGCTGAACAGGAATACAGTTCTTAGTTTGTTTGGTATGTGTAGCTAGCTACATAAATAAAATGGCCTGGAATAAATATATATAATATATAAATCAATATTTTTAATAGTGATTACAATATAAAGGGAAACAATCTTCAATTATGATTTTAGTCATAATCATGCAGCCCTACTCTTCCAACAACTCATAAGAATACTGGCCACTCGTGCCTACTACCACAACGTAACAAGCTTATTGGGTCCCATGGCTACCGCCAGTAAAGTGATGGCCTCTACATGCCAGTTATAACTATAAATCACTAATGATTGCTTTGTTGTTAGACCATTATTCTTGAACTTACATTCATGTGATGACACAGAGGCAGAAGTACCTACAAATTCACAGTACAAATTCACATTTAGTGCTCTAAAAATACACTTTGGTCTTGACTAAGACCATAAGCCAAGACCCAGATCCAGACCAAGACTATGTGTTGAGATGCAGACCCAGACACTGAGTAATGAGATCCAGACCAAGACCGTGTTTATATGGTCTCAAGAGGTCTCGAGACCAAGATCACAATATCAAGACTCCAGCTCTGCTCTGAGATGTTATTCTGATTTAAGACTACAGAATATTCATGTTTTTTTAGGGTAAAATTTTACAGAAATGTTCCCTTTATTAAGAATTTATAAAGTGGTTCCTTAATAACTAATGTCATTTACAAATGCATTATAAACTATTAATATGCCGTTTTAACCACATACATTAAAATGGCAACCTTTCCCAGTACTTTTCACTTTAATGTCATAAATGCTTAACACTTATTCATACTTATTTTAATCAAAAACATAAAATGCCCTTTTTCGTGATACTTCCAGTGTCTGTGCCATTAAACCAGATGTGTTATTATTCAGGCTATAAATATATCAAGAGTTTAAATAACTTACTCAGCATTACAGTGTTTGCCCTTAAAAAGAAAATAAAAATGGGTAACACTTTACATGTGTTCCCTTTGTAAAAACTTTGTACATGGGTTTATTAATGAGTAATAAGTAGATTACAAATGCATTCTAAATAATTTATATGCAGTTATAACAACGTGAATAAAAAGGGCAACTTTTATACAATACTTGCCAAATAGTGAGCATTTTAACTTGCATGTTATAACTACACTTATTCCCACTAATCAAAAACACAAAATGCATTGTCACAATGCAGCAAAAATAGACTATTAGAGTGAGATTAAAAGGAGGGATTTTGTATTTATATTCATGACTGTAATGTCTTGACCTACTTGTGTTGTCACTTTTCTTGTCACGTTGATGTCAAAAGAATGATATTAACTAGTCCTAGTGACCTAAAATCCTCTGCAAAAAAAAAAAAAAACAACACTTTTCAGCTCTTCATATATATATATATATATATATATATCCACAATATATATTCATATTATATATAGCACAGATGCGGTCTCAAGTCTGTGTTTGTAGCCTGCTAGCTTTTTTTTAGCATCCCTTATAGCCTATATCTGTTTTCAGCTTTAAATTCTGAACATCTGACATTTTTCAGAGTGCATCGGGTTTTCCCCCTCATTATTCTCTAATCGCAATTCAACTGCGTGCATTTTCCGCATGCGTCCGCTTTCTATTTTTAACACAATTAAACTGCATGCATTTTACAGCGCGCATCCATTTTTCTCCTCTATGTTACACTAATTATTGCATCAATCTCAAAGCACCGCTTATTAAGAACAACCATAACAACAAAAAATTTGCGTGAGGGATTCACGTCGATCTCAAACCCTCACCGCTCAGCAACAACAAACAATAACAATCAATTGCGGTGAGTCATGGCATCCACTCATGTTATTTCTTCCTGCATTACATGTCACATGTAATAGCTTCTTCGATCAGCAGTGAGGGATTCACATGTGATAAATGTAAAGAATTAATCAGGCTGATGGAGAAGGTTAATGAGTTATAGACACGCATATGAATGCTAGTGGAGGTCAGTGAGAAAGAGAAGCCGGTAGATACTGTTTCGGATGCCGGCAGTACAGAGAGTAACACACACACTTTGGTTCCGGCTGTAGAGCCCCCGAAGCAGGGCGTTTGGGTGACGTCTTGGCGGCATACTTGATCAGCAAAGCGACATCACTCTCCCGTTCGTGTTAGGGTATCCAATCGATTCTCCCCACATTGATGCACTCACTGAGGATCATGTTGAAAGAGCCCTTGTTATTGGTGATTCTATTGTAAGGAACATGGAAACAGAGACTCCAGCCACTTTTGTCAAATGCATTTCGGGTAACAGAGTGTCTGACATATTCATGTCGGCACTAACGATGTTGGAAATCACTAGAGATAATGTTAAGCGTGAGCGTGTGAATTTGAAAAATTGTGTCAGACAGTGTAATACGCTCTGGCACCTTCCCAGCTCATCGTAGTAACGAGGTTTATAGTAGATTAGTGTCACTGAACGGCTGGATGTCTGAGTGGTGTCTGGAGAATACAATAGGATTTTTAGACAATTGGTGTTTTTGGGGTAGACCTGATCTGTTAAAGAGAGACAGACTCCATCCCGCCAGGGTAGGTGCCGCTCTCCTCTCTAGTAATTTGGCTCATAGTCTTAATAATGAAAGCATTTGACTAACTGGGACCCAGGTCAGGAAGCAGACAAACTGGTTAATCTGAACATCTACTTGCTGCCTTGAGGCATCACACAGGTCACATAGAGACCATCACCAAGATATCACATAGAGACTGTGTCTGTTCCCCAAACTACCAAATACAAAACTCACTAAATCATTTAGAAAAATTTTATTAAGGTCAAACTTGAACAAAACAAAAAAATTAAACATAAACATCATATAAAGGTAGGGCTACTAAATATTAGATCTCTTTAACAAAGTCTTTAGTTCGGGCAATGGAGGAGTCAGGAGACAACAAAGCAAGTTCAAGGTCAGTTCTTTATTTTCAATTTCCTTTCTTTGAAACGATGGTTACCATCGTTATAAATAAACACAAATATATAGTAGCACACTCTGGCTGCTGTACTCTCGGGTCACGCTGACTCTGATGCTGTGGCGTGGCTGTTAAGTATCCCTCCGCCATCACTATAAAAAGAGACA
Organism: Moxostoma hubbsi; assembly: GCA_032164185.1. Lineage (NCBI taxonomy): Eukaryota > Metazoa > Chordata > Actinopteri > Cypriniformes > Catostomidae > Moxostoma > Moxostoma hubbsi. Next base: position 43,008,353 of record JAVLUX010000011.1, on the reverse strand, counting down.
GGAGTTAAAGATCATTGTGTACCAGGTGACAAGCCTTACCGCTCTCTCTCTCTCTCCCGCAGACCGACACATGACCACGCCCCCCATGCCACAATCTCTTACTACCAAAGCACTAAGTGTAAATTAAATTATTACAGAGCATAGCTTAGATGTGCTCTGTTTGACTGAAACCTGGCTTAAACCGGATTAATATATTAGTTTAAATGAATCTACTCCCCCAAGTTATTGTTTTAAACATGAGCCTCATCTGAAGGGTCGAGGAGGAGGTGTTGCTACAATTTACAGTGAATTTTTGGTGTTATAAATGTAAAAAGTATTTTGATCTAATAATGCTTAATGTGATACCGTCAGATATAAATAAAAAAAAAACTATTTTACCCATGCTACATTATTGTCACATTCTGTTGACTTTTGTTCTGTGCTTTTATGTTTTGCATGTTTTGCAAGTTCCCCATGGTTTTCTCCATTTCTCCATTTCTTGTTTTGGACTAAATAAAGCTGTAGCAGCAGTCTTCCTCCAGCTGAGCCGTGCGAGCCTCCCTTTAACTGAATACTCATGTCTGTTTAGCACCATTGTCCGATGTTTCTCAGATGGTCATCTTAAGTCCATTTATCAGCTCGGCCTACTTGCCCATGGATGGATCGAGTTGCCGGAGACTGGTGATTGCACGTGGGAGAGGTACGTGTATTTGGTTTTGGAGACGTTTGCTTCCGAGGGCACTTCCAACGAGCCAACGCTCACGCCTGCCAAGGCCAACGAGCCAACGCCCACACCTGCCACGGCCAACGAGCCAACACTCACGCCTGCCACGGCCAACGAGCTGGAAGTCTCGTCCATCCCAGAGCCAGCGTTGCCAGCCTCATCCGTCCCAGAGCCAGCGTTGCCAGCCTCTTCCGTCCCAGAGCCAGCGTTGCCAGCCTCGTCCGTCCGGAGGAGGAGGAAGAGAAGAAAGTCTCCCATGGCTCCGCCTCCCAGGGCTCAGCCTCCCGAGCCTCCCATGTCTCCGCCTCCCGAGCCTCCCAGGGCTCCGCCTCCTGAGCCTCCCAGGGCTCCGCCTCCCGAGCCTCCCAGGACTCCGCCTCCCAGGGCCCCGCCTCCCGAGCCTCCCAGGGCTCCGCCTCCCAAGCCTCCCAGGGCCCCGCCTCCCACGGCTCCGCCTCCCGAGCCTCCCAGGACTCTGCCTCCCAGGGCTCCGCCTCCCAGGGCTCCCAGGACTCTGCCTCCCAGGGCTCCACCCCCTGTATCCTCCATGGCACTGCTTTCCACGGCTCTGCCTGCTCTGCCTGCTCCAGGGCTCTGCCTCCCGAGCCTCCCAGGACTCTGCCTCCCAGGGCTCCGCCCCCTGTATCCTCTATGGCTCTGCATTCCACGGCTCTGCCTGCTCCACATTCCACGGCTCCGCCTGCTCTGCCTTCCAGGGCCCCGCCTCCCGAGTCTTCAAGGGCTCCACCTCCAGAGCCTTCCACGCCTCCAGAGCCTTCCACGGCTCCACCCCCTGAGTCCTCCATGACTCCGCCTTCCATGGCTCCGCAGCCAGAGACTGCCACTGCCCCTGTCCTGTGGCCTCCTCCCAGGCCTCCTGACCCGATCCCTGTCCTGTGGCTTCCTACCCGGCCTCCTAACCCGATCCCTGTCCTGTGTCCTCCTCCCCAGCCTCCTGACCCGGTCCCTGTTCCGTGGCCTCCTCCCATGTCTCCTGACCCGGTCCCTGTCCCGTGGCCTCCTCCCCAGCCTCCTGACCTGGTCCCTGTCCCGTGGCCTCCTCCCCGGCCTCCTGAACCGGTCCCTGTCCCATGGCCTCCTCCCCGGCCTCCTGACCCGGTACCTGTCCTGTGGCCTCCTCCTGACCCATTCCCTGTCCCGTGGCCTACTCCCCGGCCTCCTGACCCGGTACCTGTCCCGTGGCCTCCTCCTGACCCGTTCCCTTTCCCGTGGCCTCCTCCCTGGCCTCCTGACCCGATCCCTGTCCTGTGGCCACCTCCCAGACCCCCTTACCCTATCTTGTTCCTTTGCTCCCCTTGTGCCCTCTTGAACTGCCTATTTGCCCCTGGTGCCCCCCTGAACTACCTGTTTTCCCCTGTGCTCCATGGACAATGTTTTTTGTTGTTTTGTTCTTTTTGTAGCGTCTGGAATCCGCTCCTTAAAGGGGGGGCTCTGTCACATTCTGTTGACTTTTGTTCTGTGCTTTTATGTTTTGCATGTTTTGCAAGTTCCCCGTGGTTTTCTCTATTTCTTGTTTTGGACTAAATAAAGCTGCACATAGATCATCTCTCGTTGCCTGTCGTCACAATTATATAGATCACCCGGGCCTTATTCTGATTTCCTTGGGGAATTTGCAAATTTTTTTATCAGATCTTGTAGTTACTGTAGATAGAGCTTTAATTGTTGGTGAATTCAACATTCATATAGATATTGAAAATGATATATTGGGATTAGCATTTATCAATATTCTCAACTCTCTTGGAGTCAGACAAAACGTAACAGGACCAACTCATCGCCGCAATTATACGCTAGATTTAATTCTGTCATATGGAGTTGATATTATAGAAATTCTGCAGCGGAGCGATGACACCTCGGATCATTACCTCGTCTCTTGTATGCTGCTAATGTTACTCAATCTACACCATGCTATCGTTAGATACTATTCTTTCGACCACAGAAGATAGTTTCACTAATAATCTTCCAGATCTATCTCATACACTCAATAAACCCCAAAGCCCAGAAGAACTTGATGAAATAACAAAAAATATAAATGCAGTCTTCTCTAGCACTCTTGTTAGTGTCGCCCCCCTTTGATTAAAGAAACTTAGAAATAAGTCCTGCACCATGGTACAATGATCACACTCATGCTCTCAAGAGAGCAGCTCGGATAATGGAGCGCAAGTGGAAGAATACAAAATTAGAGGTATTTTGCGGTGCATGGAAGGATAGTGTCTGTAGATACAGACAGGCACTAAAAGCTGCCAGGTCAGCATATTTGAGCAAACTCATAGAAAATAACCACAACAATTATAGGTGTTTATTCAGTACTGTGGCTAAATTGGTTAGGAATAAAGCCTCAGCAATACCAGATATTCCGTCGCAGTGCAAGAGTAATGACTTCATGAATTTCTTTACAGATAAAATTGAAATATCAGTCATCTGTCACAGTACCTCAGAAAACAGATTCCTCTACTACAAACCATCGAAACGAATGCAAAAACACCTTTTTTTTGGCCAGATTTTGTTGTTTGGCCATTCGTTCTTTGATTTTGCGTGAAGTATGCAGGGACTTTTAGGATGATGCTTTATACGTCAGCTACCTCTGTACTCAGTAGACAGTAAGGCAGCTCACATAGTCAGACTCATAGTCATGAATGTGTGAATGAAGTGAATATTACTTTGCATAAATCTGATGATAAATTTCCATGCCACCAAACTGACCTTCATTTTTTTTTCAAACATTGCACTTTTAATTGACCTAAAGGATTTACAATTCAAAGTTTATTACAAGGTACATATGAATGCCAATGAGAGATCCTTGGCAGAAAAGTCACATTTATTATATGTAATATGTAAATGTAATGTAAGTTAATTTATTAAACTTTGGTTATAAAATATTTACCTGCTCTATCCAAGAGTCTTAACCAGTCAGATTTCACATAGGCTAAATCAAACATATTAATAATCACCAGCACATGACAAATACTTAATAAATGCATTTTCATCAATATAGTAAGACTCGCTATCTTCTGCACTCAACAGGAGACAGAAAGCAAGTTGGATTTAAATCGCGGCTGGCTTGACCGCAGTGACCAGCGTGCATATATAAACTATAAACAAATGTATAACGGTGCGTGATTTCAGAAAAAGAAAGAGAAAAAAAAAACCTTTATTGGGAAGATGCTCACGGAAGTTTTTTTTTTTCCTGTTTGGGCATCATGTTCCACCAATGGAGAGGCGCCCAAACTAGCTCTTCTGATTGGCCAGAATCCTCTGATCTCTGAACAGTGCCCGCCTCTCCCTCTACAGATGCACAAATCACTTTTGCTCTATATTTTACAGGGATATTTAATTTAATTTAATTTAATTGCCCAATTGTCACACATTATACATACATTTCTGCATATATACAGTGAAATTATTTATTTTCCACATATCCCAGCTATGCTGGGGTCAGAGTGCAGGGTCAGCCATGATTCGGCGCCCCTGGAGCAGATAGGATCAAGGGCCTTGCTCAAGGGCCACACAGTGGTGTCTTGGCGGTGCTGGGGCTTGAACCCCCAACCTTCTGGTCAGTAATCCAGAGCCTTAACCGCTGAGCCGATATGTGGTGCAAAAGGGAGCGCGCGCGAACAACAGTGTTTGAGACTCGTAGCAGCAGATTCAAGCAGTTGTAGTTTTGTACTTGTGTATGTGCGAGTAAAATATCAGGGGAAAAAAAATAATATTTGTGAGAAAATATTCTACAAGTGTGCAACTCTCATTGGATGAATTCACATAGGGATTTGCGGATGAGCACAATTTGTCCGTGACTTCACATTTTTTTTGATGCGGGTGTGTGTGTGTTTAGCACCATATTTACTGCAACATATGTAGCGAAAATATGTGTGTATGAGTTTCTTAATTGTGTAACTGTTGTGTTGTGTTAGTGGGAGAGAGAAAAAAAAAATCAACAAGTTTGCAACTCTTAAAACATTGTTTTCTGTGACTTCAAATTTACTGATACACATGTGTGGCTAATCTCTACAACTACAAATTACACTGTCCCAGGTGCTCATTTGATTTGCTCCAATAATACTTTCACAACTATCCCACATAGGCTAACCATCGTCAAGATTTTTCATTTTCAAGAACTTGTCCATGTTTTCTGTCCGTCTTAGTCGCGTGTTTACTAGTAATGTTTGAAATTCGGCAATTAAAAAATAAATAAAAAACAAGTTACATTGGTAGGCTACGCTGTGTGAGGTCGCAGGTGGCACGAGTGCTAAACGGGTAATGGAAAAACAACAAGTTTGATTCTTTTCTAATTTGTTGATTTGTTTTTGCAATGCCACAACAACTTACAGGGATGCAAACTCATGAGGGGTGAAAAGGGTAAGACTATCACTGGTCCACAAACATTTTTTCTGGGGATATCTTTTTTTAAAGAATAAGTTAAAAGCACCAATTCCAGCTATTTTAGTGATTCAAGTTTCTTCAACTTTACAATTGTGCAGAATTAGCAGCAAAATAAAGAATATTTTGGCTAGGCTTGCTTCTGTTTCACAAGTTTGTTCAATTTTATGAACTGATTAGTTCAGTGACCTCTTCTGGGAGTGTCACTAGGTGGCGACAGATGAGCGTCTTGTGTGCCATGAGTGAGTCAGTGAATCATTCTGAGTCGTTCATGACCGAAATCTACCAAGAGACTTTATAATGTTTAAGCATTAAAGAACAAAGAAGATCTATAGTCTTCCTCCAGTCTGAGCATTATTTTTCATCCAAAAAGACAACAATAATAGTGAGTTTCAATAACGTCTTTACCTTCTCCTTTATTAAAACTTGCAAGACAACAAATCTACTGACTTTAGTAGAATTATAAACACAAAGCAGATCTATAGAATCATTTTCCTACAGTAGCCTATTTAAACTGCTGAACATGGCTTTTATCGGAAGAGACAACAATAATAGGCAAATAATCATATTGAGTTGTTCTTTCATCATTGTAAAACGTATTTCACGAGTTGAGTCGAGGTGTCAAAATATTCAATGCCAGCGTCAAGCGCCACATCACCCTCCACGTGACAAGATTGGCAGAAAGCGTCACAGAGGGGCGATTTTATGAGTTTGCTATGTAAAAAACCGGGAGGTGTGCACAATAAACATTGAAAACATGTATCTGGAAGAGAGAAAAAAAAAAAGTTTGCAGTTGCTTTGATAGCAGAATGTAATAAAAGGACTTGTTTATGTTTAAGTCAAAGCGTTTTCTTGGAAAATGTATATTTATATTCGTCACAGAGGCTGGAAAACTGGTCTGTCATGGGTTTTTTTTTCAAGCACCTTGTACAAACCCTTGTCATGTCCATGCCTATCATCATGCCCAGAATCCAGTAGTATTCATTTTAATTAGAGGATTTCTTTAACTCAATCTAATATAAAATAATTAATTCCAGAAAGATTCACTTTGAGAGATGTTTTATTGTATGAACTGGAAGTTGGCAGGACTGAATACATGACAATAACTTAATAAATGTCCACACATTTCCACTGAAATAATCAAAATGAGCAAAAACCAAACAACAACAAAAAAAGAAAGAGAAAAATAATCTCCTTCATTACACATGTCCTTACTGAAAGGATGAGTAGTTTTAAAACATTGTTATTAAACCTGATTCAAACAAGGCAAAGATTTTTAACTGACATTTTTTTTTTTTGTTGAATTAAAACTGGGTTCAGGTTCAGCTGTTTGATGCTTTAATCATCATCATTGTGACAATTTATGACAACATTTACAGATGAAGTCAAAAGGTACATACACTTAGGTTGAAGTCATTAAAACAAACTTTTTAACCACTCCACAGATTTAATATTAGAAAACTATAGTTTTGGCAAGTCATTTATAACATGTACTTTGTGCATGAAACAAGTCATTTTTCCAACAATTGTTTACAGACAGATTGTTTCACTTTTAATTGACTATATCATAATTCCAGTGGGTCAGAAGTTTACATACAGTAAGTTAACTGTCCCTTTAAGCAGCTTGGAAAATTCCAGATAACGATGTTAAGCCTTTAGACAATTAGCAAATTAGCTTCTGATAGGAGGTGTACTGAATTGGAGGTGTACCTGTGGACATATTTTAAGGCCTCCCTTCAAACTCAGTGCCTCTTTGCATGACATCATGAGAAAATCAAAATAAATCAGCCAAGACCTCAGAAAAAAAAACTGTGGACCTCCACAAGTCTGGTTCATCCTTGGGAGTAATTTCCAATGATCATTACTGACCTTAGACAGGGAAGGTTTTCTTCGATTATATGTCAAGATTTGTGAAAAACTGAGTTTAAATGTATTTGGCTAAGGTGTGTGTAAACTTCTGACTTCAACTTGTTTAATAAGAGCCTTCATGAAAGAAAAGACTGCAATGTTGATATTGGCAGTACCATGGCAAATGTTTTAATCGTACATTATTAATTTCTGAAATCAGTTCATTAGGCAGTCCAATCTGGTAGTTAAATTTACAAGCGTTTGAATGTGTAGGGCAAATAAAGACAGATTCAGGAATATCTCGGGGCCAAATATAATTCAACACAGCAGAAAGTCATGAAATGTTGTCGCTGGTTTCCATCAACACACTGCCATCAAGTATGTGAGGAAGGTGAAGGCCATGTGCTTCAAGCACATCATTTTAACAAACTAATTTAAAAAAAAAAAAACATGTACACAAGTGCAACAGTAGGTGAAAGTCTTGAATCTTGAATTTTACATCTGGTTATTGACTATTATCAGAGGATAAATAATTCAGATGCATTGTGCTCATTGGCCAAAACACTTGAACCATTGTCTCATCTATGTGAAGCGGTAGTGCAAGGCTTCATCCTGGAAGCCGTGCTCATGGGTGATGTGCAGAATGACTCTGCCCTTGAGCAGACGTGAGCTGTACGCTAGCGCCTCCCCCTGGTCACTAGCCAATCCTACGCTCTGCAGCCAGCAAACCATGTCGCTGCCCAGAAACGCCTGTGTGGTACTGCACTCTCCACACCTGCACAGCAGAGCACGTGTCACCCACTACGCCAAAACCAGACAGAGAAATAGAAAGAGAGGCAGGGGAAGCAGGTGGTAGATATACAGGAAATGAGAGATGATTAGAAGCAAGGGAAGAGGTTTGAAACACAAACAAAACACACAAATGTTTAAAAGTCATGCAAAATTAGAAAACATGATTTAATGTGCAGGAAAATGGAGATACATTTTCATTTTTTGGTGAACTATCCCTTTAAGAACCAAAAAACAAAGTGACCATTTACATGAAACATGTAAATAATTGAGTGATAAGGTGGAGAATAAAGGGACAGCAGTGGGGAAGCCACTCACCTCTTCTTGTGAACAATATCTCGGACACACTGCTCCTTATGATACGTGAGGAATTGACTGCAGGTCAGTCTGATCTCCTCTGACCCAGCAGAACCTGTGACTTCCTGACCCCAGCCCTGCCACAGGCTCATTAACCTTTACCAATACAGAGGACCACATAGGCATTACAGTTATTAACACTGGCAAGTACTGTTGATTGATAGCCACACTAAATATCAATCAACATATTTTTTTCTTACACTCCCCAGTCCAAACTGAGCATTTCTAAAAAATAAGTTGCAAAAACAACTCATTCAGAAATGTTAATGATTGTGGCATATTAATATATGACCGCCCACATTTACATAATGATGCCAATTCAGTATTCAACAACTTGGCAAAATTAATCAAAATAACATCAACATCCCCTGGAGTCACTAGATTGAATCCAGAGCGTGTTGAGTGACTCCAGCCAGGTCTCCTAAGCAACCAAAGTGGCCCGGTTGCTAGGGAGGGTAGAGTCACATGGGGTAACCTGCTTGTGGTCGCTATAATGTGGTTCGCTCTCAGTGGGGCGTGTGGTGAGTTGTGCATAGATGCTGCGGAGAATAGCATGAAGCATCCACACATGCTATGTCTCCACTGTAATGTGCTCAACAAGCCACGTGATAAGATGCGTGGATTGACGGTCTCAGATCCGGAGGCAACTGAGATTCGTCCTCCGCCACCCGGATTGAGGCTAGTCACTACGCCACCATGAGGACTTGGAGCACATTTGGAATTGGGCATTCCAAATTGGGGAGAAAAGGGAGGAAAAAATCATTAAAAGTATCAATTACAGATTTCCATTTAGGACTACTTCGGTTAAATTATTTATTTTAAAAACAGTGGCTGATGGGCAACAATTCTTATTGTGAAGGCTCATTTATACATGACTGCACTATGCATATTTCTTCAATGAAATTACAATACAAAACTTAAGAGTCTCTTATATGCATATTGTATACAAACATAAATAATGAAGAAAAAATTTGAAATTATAGTAATTGTAACAAAATGGAGACAAAATCAGTGCAGATTTCTGTGTATTTTGACTTTCAGCTCACCACTTGTACTTATCACACAATTTTCAAGTTTTTTTCCCCCTGAAAAATCAGAATATCCACATTATCAGTGGAAAGGGCGGATCTGTTAGTGTTAACAATGTCCCCTGCTACATACACTACATAATTGCTGAAATGTGTTCTTGTAGGAACTTTATAAAGGGGCTCAAGCACGTTAAGCAAATGCTTAATCCTGTGTTCTCGTCAACGGAGTATGGTCGCATATCTGCAGCAATAAATACTCCTGCATTCATTATCGCTTTAGCTCTGTCTGAGCTTGCAGTGAGAGGCTGCTTGAATGCTGTGGCAAGACTGACTTGCAAAGGCTGTTTATGCTTTGCTCCTGTAAGCTGAAGAGACTCATGTGGATTTCAGGTGGGTGGGTCTTCAAACTTTGGCTTATTTAAGTCCGACATATTTATATTCCATCATAGTTGGGGAAAAATGGCGAGCTAGCTAGTATAAACTTCACATGCATTTATCTGATCTGCAGTTTCTAGTGTACTGAGTGGCGCCCTGTCTGTTAAGTTTTGGTTCTGTGCGGTCCCGTGTTGCTCTGCAATCTTTTTTCATTTTAGTGCTACGTGGTTTGTGCTGTTCGTTATATATTGTTTTAATATTGGTTTCATGCATGCTAAGATATGAAATCCTTCATATGACTACATGTACCATACCGAAGGCCCTGCATCCGTTCGGTTAAACGTGGAAACATGTACCGTTGCAGCCCTAATAGGGATCCAGGCTTTTCTTTTAAGGCTTTATAAACTTATGAATGACATGAAAAATAATGTTTTAAATGTAAAGTCTCTTTTTGGTCAGCTTTAGTTTTGATAAATTTTACATTTACACTTGTTTTTGGAACTCATAATATAATATTAAATATATATATATATATATATATATATATATATATATATATATATATATATATATATATATATATATATATATATATATATATATATATATAAAAATAATTATAATCACGGGTCTGTTGAATGCTTGATTCTGATGGTTCTAAGTTGTGCAATTATTTTCCAGTAAACAAACGACTATGAAGTAGTTTCAAGTCTTGACCGTATAACAGTTCCATATCACTTCACCAAATTATTTCAGTTATTTCAAAGAGCTGTACAGACTACCACAACCAAATTACCCATAAAAACAAAGGCATTGGCAAAGTATATTGGATAAGAATGACAATATCTATAATATCCTAAATATATTTAAATTTCGATTGAAAAGAACCCTTATTCTCTCGTCTCACCCACTTACACACACAACATACAGGCTACCACAGCAAAATAACCATATAAAACAAAGACACTGGTTGAAGTAAATCAGTTCATAATGAAAAAAATTCTATAATATCCTAAATTTATATCATATTTGATTAAAAAGCGTCCTTACGCTCCTCTCTCTCTCTCTCTCTCTCTCTCTCTCTCTCTCTCATCTCATCCACACTTACACACACACACACACATACATAGTGCTGTGAAAAACTATTTGCCCCCATCCTGATTTCTTCTGTTTTTGTATATCTCATACTAAATTGTTTAAAAAATTAAAACAAAATCTAACATAAAGCAAAGGCAATGAGTAAACACATTGAAGCAAAAACATTAAACAATACTAACTGGGCCTGTGTGAAAAAGTACTTGGCCCCCTTAGTTACTAAATCTCCTAATTAGACACCTCATGTAGACACCTTTTTCAGCATAATGAAGTTAGCTAAAAGGTCTCACTCAGCACCACACTATGCCAAGGTTGAAAGAAACTCCAGAAATGATGAGGAAAAAGGTGATTGAAGTACATCAGTCTGGGAAGGGTTACAAAGTTAACTCAAAGGCTCTGGGACTCCATAGAACCACAGTGAGAACCATTATCTCCAACTGGAGAGAACTTGCACAGTAGTGAACCTTCCCAGAAGTGGCCGACCTTCCAAAATTCCTCCAAGAGCACTATGACAAAGACATCCAGGAAGTTACAAAAAAAACCAAGGACAACATCCAATGAACTGCAGGCTTCTCTCACATCAATGAAGGTCACTGTTCATGACTCCACTGTCAGAAAAACATTGGCCAAAAAAGCCATCCATGGAAAAGTGCGAGGTGAAATCCACTGCTAACCCAGAAAAACATTAAAGCTTGTCTGAATTTTGCCAAAACACACCTTGATGATCCTAAAACTTATTATTTTCTGTGAACTGTTTGAAAGCCAGAGGGTCCTGTTACATCTGGTGTAAATCAAACAAAGAATTCCATAAGAACAACATAATTCCTACAGTCAAGCATGGTGGTGGTAGTGTGATGGTTTGGGGATGCTTTGCTGCTTCAGGGCGATGTGCAATAAATGAGGGAAACATGAATTCTGCTCTCTACCAGAAAATCCTAAAGGAGAACGTCCGGTCATCAGTCTGTGAGTTGGAGCTTAAGCGCAACTGTATTCTGCAGCAAGACAATGATCCAAAGCATAGGAGTAAGTCCACATCTGAATGGATCAAAAGATGCAGATTTAAAGTTTTGGAGTGGTCTAGTCAAAGTCCTGACTTGAACCCGGTTGAGATGCTGTGGCAGGACAATAGAACGGGCAGTTCATGCTCGAAAAACCTCCAATGTGGCTGAACTAAAGCAATTCTGCATAGAAGAGAAGCTCAAAATTCCACCACAGTGTTGTGAAACACTGATCTCCAGTTATAGGAAGTGTTTTGTTGCAGTTGTTACTGCTAAAGATGGCACAACCAGCTATGTTTAAGGGGGCAGTTAGTTTTTACATGGGTGATATAGGTGTTGGATAAATGTTTTGCTTCTATATATATATATATATATATATATATATATATATATATATATATATATATATATATTTATTTATTTGGGTTGTACATCAATTAAAATGTTTAATTGAATTACATGGTGTCACGATTAATTTAATCGCAATTAATCGCATATACAAATATTTGCTGAGAAAGCCCCTCATATAACAATAATTCAATATATAATGATGAAATAATTATACAGTTATCTTTAAATATTAAAAAATTATATATATATATATATATATATATATATATATATATATATACACAGTGCATCCAGAATGTACTTAACTTTTTCCACATTTTGATCCATTACAGATGTATTCCAAAATTTATTAAATTCATTATTTTCTTCAAAATTCTACAAACAATACCCCATAATGACAATGTGAAAAGTTTGTTTGAAATATTTGCAAATTTATTAAAAATAAAAAACAGAAAAAAATAAAATAAAATCACACGTACATAAGTATTCCTTTGCTAAATACTTTGTTGCAGCACCTTTGGCACCAATTACATCAAGGCTTTGATGCTACAAGTATGATGCTACAAGCTTGGCACACCTATTTTTGGGCAGTTTCTCCCATTCTTCATTGCAGGACCTCTCCATCAGGTTGTATGGGGAGCATCAGTGCACAGCCATTTTCAGATCTCTCCAGAGATATTCAATCGTGTTCAAGTCTGGTCTCTGGCTGGGCCACTCAAGGATATTCACAGAGTTGTAGCCATTCCTTTGTTATCTTGGCTGGGTGCTTAGTGTCATTGTCCTGTTGGAAGATGAACCTTTGCCCCAGTCTGAGGTCCAGAGCGCTCAGGAGCAGGTTTTCATCAAGGATGTCTCTGTACATTGCTGCATTCATCTTTCCCTCGATCCTGACTAGTCTCCCAGTTCCTGCTGCTGAAAAACATCCCCACAGCATGATGCTGCCACCACCATGCTTTACTATAGGGATGGTATTGGCCAGGTGATGAGCGGTGCCTGGTTTCCTCCAGACATGTCGCTTGCCATTCAGGCCAAGAGTTCAATCTTTGTTTCATCAGACCAGAGAATTTTGTTTCTCATGGTCTGAGAGTCCTTCAGGTGCCTTTTGGCAAACTCCAGGCAGACTGCCATGTGCCTTTTACTGAGGAGTGGCTTCCGTCTGGCCACTCTACCATACAGGCCTGATTGGTGGAGTGCTGCAGAGATGGTTATTCTTCTGGAAGGTTCTCCTCTCTCCACAGAGAAATGCTGGAGCTCTGTCAAAGTGACCATCAGGTTCTTGGTCACCTCCCTGACTAAGGTCCTTCTCCCCTGATCACTCAGTTTAGCCGGGTGGCCAGCTCTAGGAAGGTGGTTCCAAACTTCTTCCATTTACAGATGATAGAGGTCACTGTGCTCATTGGGACCTTCAGTACTGCTGAAATTTTTCTGTAACCTTCCCCAGATCTGTGCTTCGATATAATCCTGTCTCAGAGGTCTACAGACAATTCCTTGGACTTCATGGCTCGGTTTGTGCTCTGACATGCACTGTTAACTGTGGGACCTTATATAGACAGGTGTGTGCCTTTCCAAATCATGTCCAATCAACTGAATTTACCACAGGTGGACTCCAATCAAGTTATAGAAACATCAAGGATGATCAGTGGAAACAGGATGCACCTGGGTTCAATTTTGAGTGTCATGGGAAAGGCTGTGAATACTTATGTACATGTGATTTTTTTTTAAATTATTTTTAATACATTTACAAAGATTTCAAACAAACTTCTTTCACGTTGTCATTATGGGGTATTCTTTGTAGAATTTTGAGGAAAATAATGAATTTAATCCAATTTGTAATAAGGCTGTAACATAAAATGTGGAAAAAGTGAAGCGCTGTGACTACTTTCTGGATGCACTGTACATATATATAAATATATTCTGATAATTAAAGTGCATGACATTCTTGTGTCACAAGAGTTAATCATTGATAAGACAATACAAAAAGCTGCTTTAGAATACAATGTATTGTTTACTACCATATTATTGATCATAGGTCAATCATTGGCACACAGTTCACATCAATCCATTACACAAGTGAATTTGTCAATCAGTTGGAGATTTATTATGAGGACTTGTTTAAGGATCCGTCGATGTACACCTGCGTCAGACATGCACGTCATAAACATAAAAATTTTAGGTCACTGTGTCAATTTAAATATAGTTTAATACTCAATCTTTAAACACATCTTGAGATCTCTTAGTTTGAATTTGTGCTCCATCAAATGTTTTGAACGCAAGAACATAACGCATGTTTGTGTTGTCTGCTAGATGGTGTTTTTCTTCACTGTATAAACTGTGCGTTGCTCATACAGCTGAAGTTTCACTTGCATTTCTCAGGAATCTTCCATATTACGGTCCGGGGGCATTGCGATTAATGGCGTAAATGTTTTTAATGCTTTATTTTTAACAAAATTAACCGGACTGAATTAATGCGTTAAATCGACAGCCCTAATATATATATATATATATATATATATATATATATATATATATTTATATTTTTATATTACATCTCATTTGAATATCATAGCCATAGTGTAAAGCACATCCTCAGTTGCTAGTTTTAAAATGACATTTTGGAACTAGCAACAAAGGTTTGAGCTGTTCAAAGCTAGACCCTGAATCCATGGCAGAAGAAAGTTGTTCCACTCACAAGAACATTTTAGGGACAAAAACAGAAAATGTCTCGAGATAAATCCATTCAACGGTTCGTCGTCAAGTATTCCTTACTTATAGTCAATTATATTATATTATGCAATAGTAATGTATTTCTAACATTACAAGTGGACTTAAGGGGAAAAACTTAATGCAAAAGTATCAAATTTTTTTTTTCCTAAAGTAACTTACCTCTTTTTGAATGGAGAGATAATCAAATGCTTGTCCAGGCCAAAAAATGCAAAGGAAATGAAACCCTTGAGTACAAAAGACAGAGTGGGTGAATCAGTAAAGTTTCATGTTTGACTTTTAGAACAACATGTGACAGTCACACACACATTTACCTGCCCGTAATTTGCCACAACACAAAAGAACTGCAGCTCCAGGTACAACTGGCCAGGGACTTTATTAAAGAGCCACCAGAGACAGCTGGAGAGATTCTACAAAACACACACATTTGACAATGGGGACATCCATTGACTTCTATTGTTTTTTAATAAGTGTGGAGTCGCACTATCATCACACAGTTGTGTGTGAGGATGGGTGATACAGTACTCACAGCAAGCAGACTGACGCTGAGTAACAGACACACAAGCACATGTCTGGTTGACTGTATGTCTGTGTTCTGTCTGTCTGACTGCTTCTGCTCCTCTTCAACCAGCAAACAGTGTGTGGACACACATTGACTACACTGACCTGAGAACAGCAAACAATATTTGACATCAGATAAAAAAAAGCTGTCAATCGCTAAAAAAATGGAATAGCATAATTTACATGAAATGGCAATAAATCTAATTAATCATAAACTGTATATCTATATTTTCTGGAGAAAAAAACGAAACAAAAATGAAGATAATTCAAAGACATCACATTATTGGTAGAGATACGAGCAGAGAATATGCAGAAAGGGGCTTTATAGTAGGGATGAAACTATTAGGTATACGTTATCGACAACGTCGACAATAAAGAAAAATTGTCATCAAAATGTTTTGTTGTCGAATAGTCGTTTGATCTCATTTAACACAACATGATCACATTAAACTCTAATGACGACACACGGGAGCAGCACAGCAGCTCACACCTGACTGAGAGAATGACACAGATCACAGTCCAGACACACTCTAAACTTTACAAACAGCTTCAGGTGATGTACATCACAAAGTACAAGGGAATTATACAAAAATACAAAATAAGTAAATACAGAAGAACTCTCGATGTGGAATAAGTGGAGCTGGAGTAAAACTTGTGTGTCGAGCGTCTTTAAAGGAAACACCCGTGTTACATCTTAAATGCAGTTATATTTAGTGCGTTATAGCTTTATTAAAACTACAAATAATACGGAAGCTGATCATGTAAATATCTACAAACTCCGAAAGTGGCATTTCTCTGTGTGGTCAGCACCTCTTCTATGAGTTGCACGAATGTCCCGATTTAAGAGGGAGAGACTGAAACTGCACCCGGCTGAGAGACACTCTGTCACGGGGACGCTCGTCCCTCGAGCCAGCAACCTTGCTGCAGCTAGATTATAACATGACGGCTTGCAACTTATTGTATCATAATACAGCATGAGTGGCTCTGTGCATGTCTTAACAAAGAAATTTGGCAATATAAGAGAGAGTGAACAGAAAGATGTGAGAGGGTAGTCTTCACTTCATTATACACCACAACAAAATACAACTTTGATTTGTTTTGGCTTGTTTTCCAATATAAATATCTAAAACTCCATTAAAACAACAAACATTTTCTTTAGCAGTTGTACTGCAGAAGAAAAAAGTTTTATCTGAGAATGTTGAATATAATATAAAAATATTTTGAGGCCTTGGTAGCTCAGCGAGTAAAGACGCTGACTATCACAACTGGAGTCGTGAGTTTGAATTCAGAGCGTGTTGAGTGACTCCAGCCAGGCCTCCTAATCAACCAAATTGGCCCGGTTGCTAGCGAGGGTAAAGTCACATGGGGTAACCTCCTCATGGTTGCTATAATGTGGTTCTCGCTCTCGGTGGGGTGCTTGTTGAGTCGTTCGTGGATGCCGCAGAGAATTACGTGAAGCCTCCACACGTGCTAGTCTCCATGGTAAGGCTCTCAACAAGCCACATGATAAGATGCATGGATTGACGGTCTCAGACGTGGAGGCAACTGAGATTCGTCCTCCGCCACCTGGATTGAGGTGAGTCACTACGCCACCATGAGGACTTAGAGTGTATTGGGTATAGGGCATTCCAAATTGGGGAGAAAAACAAAATTAATGTTTTTTTGTGAGTTAAAGATGGATTGAAGTGAACAGAAAGGTGAGAGAGGTAGTCTTTGCCCCATTATAGACTCCAACAAAATACTTTTCTGATTTGTTTTTGTTTTGGTTTATTTTCCAATATAAATATCCAAGATGTAGAGAAAGACGTTAATGCGAGCGTGCCACTTTCAAATCGGTGAAGAGGTTAATTAACACTTAAATTTCTGTCTGTTCCATGCAACACTATCATATGTCTTCAGAAAAATTGGAATTCTAGTTTGACCATGTTTACGTGCATTTAAGAAAATTTAAATGAAGGCGTTTTGCAGAAAGTGGCATTATGAAACATCATGTAAACGTGAATGCAGCCGTTTAATGGATTAAAAGCAGTTAAGAAAAGTGATTTATCACACACAGTTTCTGTCAGAGAACTCGGCTTTTATGCGTTTGTTAAAATATATATTAAATGCCATTTATATTTCTAAAGAGTACGCATATGCTCAAGTGTATCGGGGGAACACCGAAGTCTGATGCAGAGTGCAACCCCACTATTGAAGCAACCTATCGCATTACAACGTGCATGCCGCTTTTCTGTCTTCAGCAGCTGTCTCGCACTAATCAGCTTTCTGGTGTATGTGTATATGAGCTTTTATAATCAAATATTTGCGCAAGTTATTAATCCACCCCCTGCATAACGTCATTAACGACAGCTCTGTTGATGAACCAATGTGGTTCAAATGATGGATGTGCAACATAGTTTCTACAGTTTTGGGAAACAGTCGTTAATAGCTAGTTGATGTTTGTCCATCGTCATCTATGAAGACCTCGACATTTCATTCATTCGATGACCAGGCTCTGTGCATCCAAAGATGGCTGATCAGTCCGATTTGGCCGTGGAATATCCTCTCACACGCCAGACAAACATGTGAAGGCATTGTTGATGATGTGCCTTAGAGATATCACTGCCTGTGTGAATGAGGCTGCGCCAAGCTGGATGGTTCAGTGTGAGGGTTTCCCATGTGGAGCTGGCTGGTGCATGACCTCAGTCTTGTTGATATTAATGGTGAGACCGAGGTTCTTGCATGCAGATGAAAATGTGTCCATACTGGCTTGCATTTCTGGCTCTGTACTAGCATTCACAGCACAATCATCGGCAAAGAGAAAGTCTTGCAGCACAGTCTCCTTCACCTTTGTGATGACACACGGTTGCCTCAGACTGAATAGTTTTGTTCTTTGTAGAATTTATGCTTCACATCCTCTGGGTTGGTCATTGTGGGAGAGTATGTAACGATCAGTGTAGCTTGTCTTCCTTTTTGAAACGGGAGCTGCATTGTCATGAGACAACTCCAGATGCGTGATGCTTATCACTGCTACGGCCACTCCAGAAGAATGTATATCCTCCGCCTCATTAGCAAGGCGAGTCTCACTAAGGGCTGCAATGTCAATGTTGTAGCATGCAAGCTCTCTGGCAACAAGTACTGCTGAATAGGGCTGGGAGAGTTGTGCAAATGTCAGCCTCACACTCTCTTCCCATTTCCTTTCTGTATCCAGTGGCAGGAGAAGAGTCGAGACAGCTGGAGATATTGCAGAGCTCAGTGGATGACTACACGTCTTGTCAAGCTCTGAGCGTTCCACAACGCTTGCCGTCACCTCCTTCCTGACTGTTGAACCAGTAAGGTTTCCTCCACTCAGTCAGCCGGATCCAGTCTAGGCACACAAAATGTGTTACCAATGGTTACACAGGCCCTAAAATCACTGAGGGTCTCAGACCCATCGCCTACCCTCCCCTGGTTTAGCCCACTAATCGAGACGGTTTCCGAGGTACGGCTGCTGTTGCATGCTGACAGCTAATTGGAGCACAGGTCAGAGCTGGGTGTCAAGTGGAGACCAATGTAGGTGATCTTCTCTTAGGAGTATGACTGCTCCCCCATCAGAAGTACTACCCCTCACTGACAACACCAAACCCTGACTAGCTAGCTCACTTCTCCAATGATGCATCTTACAATGGTGGTTAAGCAGTGAGTTACATCATTGTATGGGAAAATCATATGAGGCTGGGTAAATCAAATGCTTTTATAGATAGTGCTGAGGCAGATTTCCATTTACAGGTATAAATTCATGTCCAGGGGTTACTCCTGCAGCAGTCTCACTTTTAATTGACTTTTATTATATTTTGGATGTTTTGAAAGTACATAGGCATAATTAAAATGTTTTATATATTTATGTAACACAAAGTATACACAAAATAACAGAACAATGAAGAGCTAATAACAAAAAGTTCATTCAGATGATTTTTCAGTGAAGACCGCAACTTTCCATTCAGTTTTCATTGTATTTTCTTTTCATGATGACAAATGACATTTTCAATGACAAATTTGCATTGTTGTCTTTATAATCTCATGTTTGCTATTTTTCTCAAAAAGTCTAAATAGTTTTTTTTTTATCCATGAAATAAATTATTTGCTTTAAAAAGTTTGAAAGCCTTTAATTTAGTAACAGGCTGCTCCTGCCATGGTCTACAATATTCACACATGCTATCAGGAGAATAACTCAGACGCTTTTCTTGTTCCATGTACCTAATAATATCTGAATGTTCCTCCTATGATCAATCAAGTCATTTATTTTCATATCTCGAGTCAGTTTGTACCTGCTTGTATGGATGTTTCCACTCTGGGGCTGGTGATCATGTCAGGCATGGGCTGCACACAAGCACACTCACACATCTGACACTCTAAACACACACACACATACACACACACACACCAACCTCTCTCAAAACATTCACAATCAATATCTAGCAGTTAAAGATAGAACCAGAGAAATACATGAAGAGTCACCTGCATTGATGCTGTCTGCAGTGACGGGCTGCTCAAAATTAGTCTGTGTGTTTGTGTCATAGGACGGTCTCAGATCCTCCTCACTGCCAGATAATGATCTGTGTTTAAGTGTGTGATAGTCCTGTGTGCCTCTGCTGAGTAAAGTGAGAGAGACCCCGCACACCACAATACTCACAAACACTACCACACATGTGCACATCACCTGCAACATACAACACACACGTTCACAAAGCACAGCATCAGTGATTCAGGACCTTTACAGAACTTTACAAAAATACAGACAGTAATGTTTTATATGCTATTACAGAGTTAAAGGAATAGTTCACCCAAAAATGATAACTCTCTCATCATTTACTACTCACAATGTCAGTGCAGAACACAAAGATATTTTCAATGATGTATTATATAGATGTTTTTATCCATTCAATACAAGTCAATGGGGTTCCAACACATTCAAGCTCCAAAAAAGACAAAGGCAGCACAAATGTAATGAATAATGCTCCAGTGGTTTAATCCATGTCTTCTGAAGTGATAACATCAGTTGTGTGTGAGAGCAGCCTAGAGGTAGACCAATATCTCAATTTTACCCATTCATTTGTGACAGCAAAAGGGGGAGTGAATAATGAGAGAATTTTCTTTTTTGAGTGAACTATCCTTTTAAAGGTTGAACAAGGTGACTAAGCTTTTATGAGTCAAAATATAAAATCTTGGAAGTCATTTAAAATGTCAATAAAACAAGTAAAAAAGGCAACAAATAAAACATGATAGCTCTAAATGAGAAAATTGTTGACTTTGATAACACTAACTAATTAAACTAAATGATTAAGTTATTCACAATTGTACACATTACTTCACAAAATCGATTCCAATCCATATTCATATGCATTTGGAAATGAACTGAAGTCTTTTGCTTTTTTATCTGGGAAGCTATGGGTCAGGATGTCAGGAGTTTTAGAATATATCAACTATGTAGGTCCATACAATGCAACTGAATGGTGACCAGAACTTTGAAGCTCCAAAAAGCACATAAAGGCATCATAAAAGTAATCCATAAGACTCCAGTGGGTAAATCCATATTATCTGAAGTGATATGATAGGAGTGGGTTAGAAACAGATCAAAATTGAAGATTGTCATTTTAGCAGTGACAATCTAAAACCAGGGGAATTGAATTTAAAAATCCAAGTGTTTTTACCATGTGTGATCACAGTAACAGTAATGGATGGCCTGTCATGTTAAAAAACCCTTCTCTAAATTCATCCCCTTTAAAGCACCGCCACTACAGCTATCAAACTAAAAGCACTGAATTTGTACCAAATCCACCTTCAACAAATTTAAATGAATTTCAAAATATCACTAATAAACTCCAAATACTGTTTAACTTGGTTTCTGCACAAATGCAGACAGACATCTGAAGCCGTTCAGTTTTTTAGTTATTTTTAAGATGCTTTTTGAACTTTAACACAACACCACATCCTACACCCCTGAAAACATGCATCTGATCCGTGCGCGGTGAATACGACTCTAAATCAACCTGATTAAACCGGGCTTCTCCAAGAACCACAATTCACTCAGGCACTCAAAGACTGTAAATTTTGCGTATCCCTAGACGTAACATGTATTCAACATTATACACAGCGTGCAGCAGTGTCTGGTACTAGAGCAAGCAGATATTGACTACAGATACAAAACAACAGTGCTAACTGTCAGTCCTAAAGATCAGATTTAAAAAAGAAAATAAGAATTGAGTGCAGTGAAAATAACGCTAACGTTTCTTTTATTGTACTGTACCTGAGTCCTTCCATAAAAGAATTCAGAGTCGATAGTGTTTGGCATTCTTTCCCCTGCTAGGAGAGTGACACTCAAGGCCAGCACAGGAATACTACAGGAGAGAGAGAGAGAGAGAGAGAGAGAGAGAACACCAGACACCCCTCTCTATAAGTTAAAAAGCTCCTAAATCTGTTACTGTATTGCAGGAGGACAGTACCAATCAACATGCATTATTCACCAGGGTTTGTTCACCCAAAAATGAAAATTCTCTCATCATGTACTCCCATTCATGGCATCCCAGATGTGTTTGACTTTCTTCTGCAGAACAAAAATGAAATTTTTTTGAAGAATATCTCAACTCTGTAGGTCCATACAATGCAACTGAATGGTGACCAGAACTTTGAAGCTCCAAAAAGCACATGAAGGCATCATAAAAGTAATTCATAAGACTTCAGTGGTTAAATCCATGTTTTCTGAAGTGATATGATAGGAGTGGGTGAGAAACAGATCAAAATTTAAGCCATTTTTGCCATTTAAATAACCCCCTCCCCCTTTAGAAAAAGTGAAAATGTTGAGTAAAAAAGGACTAAAATATTTATATATTTCTCACCCACATTTGTATCACTTCTGAAGACATGGATTTAGACACTGGAGTTTAATAGATTACTTTTATGCTGCCTTATGTACTTTTTGGAGCTTCAAAATTTTGGACCCTGTAGACTTGCATTGTATGGACCTATAGAGCTGAAATATTCTTCTAAAAATCTTAATTTGTGGTCTGCTGAAGAAAGTCATACACATCTGGGATGCTCCAGGAAAAGCTCTGTTTTGTTTAGTTTTTGGGTGAACTATCCCTTTAACACACTATGATTGTGACACTCACCCCCAGCCAGTGATCAGAATGAGACCTGACCTGATCTGCACCTCCTCATTCCTCCTCAGCAGGAGTAGAGAAAGAGCGATCAGACCTTCACAACACAATATACAAACAATCGTTGATCACATTTTGAAACTTGCTTTTTTTCTTGAGACATTTTCTTGAGTAGAAATTCAAGAAAAGTTTTGCTTCCACTGCTGATATTTTTTGAGTGCGATTAAACATTATACATTTATGAATTTATCAAACAATGGTTGATGGGTAGACTAATTGTTTATTTATTGCAATTCCATTTGGTGGAGCCAGAGGTGCAGAAATGATGTTCTGTGGGACAGGTAGTGTTTAGTGGTTGTGACATCATGATGTGGGACAGGTGATGTTTAGTGATTTTGTAAAGGCACGCTCTGATTACTCACCAGGCCAAATATACGTGCTGTAAAGGGAGCCGTACAGTAGGGTAAAGGTCAACACCTGACCCAAGACGTTCTCCTGCTCTGCCACAAAGTTCCACACTATCATTCCCACACAGGCCAATAACTGCAAACACAGCGACAAAGAGATTGTGTAGTGGGACAAATATCACTGAATTTTCACTTCCATGTTACTCTGAATGTGACTCTGAATGTTTTACAGTGAAAGCCTCTGTTACGTAATCATAGTCATAATTAACTAGACAAGTGTGGCACACAATACGTACAAAGATCCCAGAAAAGGAGTTTACTCAGAGAAAAATCCAACCACTGGAATCATGTCTATGACACATAATCAGATGTTAGGTCATCTAGAACAGTAGTCCAGCCACTAAAAGGATGATTCTGACAATCTTACAGCTCAAAGAACAAAATGTAAGCCAACTTTAAAACATTTCTGCTTTGAAACGCTCTGGTACACATGCACCATAAACTTACACTACAAGTGATACTGTACACACAATTCTTGTGTTTGTTGTTACAAACAGAATGATGATTATTTTCCGTGGTAATCGACAATTGCCATCCATAGAGCTTAACTTGTTTTAAACACAGAATATTAATTGAACACTTTAATGCATACCTCGGGTCTTCAGTGACCTATGCCCACACCTCATAGTATTCCTGAACCTTTCACTTATTAATAGTGTAACAATAACAATACAAAAAAAAAGGCAAAATTGCTAAAAATATATATATTTTTTTATAACTGCTTAATTAGCAAAGATGGATGGGGTTATTCAAGACCCGAGATATGTAATAGTGTAATAGCCTCCATAACTCCTATTTTTATGATTATTTAAGATCTAAACTGGTGGCCAAAATGTAGAAATAATGTACAGATTTTGCTCTTATGGAAAGAAAGTGGCATTCAACTGATCACAATGTATAGTCAGGACATTAATACTGTGAAAAATTAATATTACAATTTGAAAAATTTTTTTTTCAGAACTAGAGGCCGACTGAAATAGGATTTTGCCAATACCGATATCTAAGTTGGGAAGACAAGCCGATAACTGATTAATCGGCCGATAGTTTTTAAAATTGATACTGAATGAAAAAAGCAACAACATTTAAAAGTAGGGATGCACCAATACCACTTTTTCTCTTCTGATCTGATTACGATTCTGGAAATTTCAAATCTTGCCGATACCGATCCCGATCCGACTCCAGTGTTGTTTTTTTGCATAATCAGTTTAGAATATTTTTACATTATTGTGTGGAATTAATTGGGTGTGCTCATTAATATGTAAAGAAACACAAACATCAAACTATACATTATTTCAATATAAATATAACGCTTATTAAGAAACACTTTATTATTAACTAGTTTACTGCATAATGCAGCAGCAAAATAACAGTAATTCCAGTTTAAGTCATCAGTAGAAAAGAAACCAGAGTTTTACTTTTTTTTTCCAAACATTTTTCAATTTACACCTGGACTTTAAAGGATTCAGATCTCTTTTTTTGTTCAATTTAGTTGAAGACATCAGCTCACTTTTCATTCTTTTTTTTTTGGAACCCATTCAATTTAAATATTGTTAAAATTGTAAACAAGTACTAATGATGACAATAATAATAATAATAATAATAATAATAATAATATTATTATATATATATATACACATTTAAATACAACAGTAATATTTAATTTGTGCACTTTTTAAACCCTCACGCTTTTATTTTGACATTCCAAACTCTCCAGGAAGTCCTGTATGTGTCTGTTTGTCTTATTGAAATGGTGTTAAAATGCACCTCTGGTTTCGTTCTAAATGCATATTATAAGTGAACCGAACTATTGAACATCTACATCTGAGATGTGGTTCGTGAGTAGCACTCAAATATTGGGCCCCGCGTGAAGGCTAAAAATAGCCACGAGTGTGTGTGTGTGTGTGTGTGTGTGTGTAAACAGAGCAGCGTCATTCACTGATGCGCTGCAGCTGCGCACACTATATATTTACTTATTCAACACAGCCTTTTGTGATTCACAGAGCTATCGAACGTCTTCAAGTGGCTGTTCACTTCACTTCTGGTGAGGGGTCTTTAATGTGAAACTAGGGCAAAACACTTCTATAAGATTCAGTGATATTTTTGTTTGTATTTTGCACGTTACGCTCGTTTAAATTCTCCAAGAAACTCGTCACACACACACACATGCCGATCACTAATTAAAATCAGATGCGTTTCTGATTTGTTTATACGTTTCTCTTGAATGCATGAAGATATTTTCCTCATCTCTCACTACCTTTAAATATAAAACTTAGCTGGCTAAAGCATAAACGTGACTGGATATAAACTAATGCAAATAGATGGTAATACATCTCATTTAAACATTTGTGTAGGAGCGTGTTTTTGTCACATTGTTCTAGCCGCTTGAGGTTAGCTTTAATGCTAGCGTCCTCTCAGCCCTGTCTGCAAACATACAGCTGTTCTCTATTAATGCAGCATCTGTTCGAGAAATGAATTACTTTATAATGATATGACAACATGTGCTGTATACATCCCTTTTAGTTGTTGGTGCTTTAAATCTGCATTGTTCAGCTCCGTGCAGAGTTCCGCTGCATTCAACGTGCAGTCTCGCGTGTCAAAACAACCACCACGAGGCATCAGTGATAGTTTTTATTTGGCATCTAGAGGTCGCTCTCATAATGTATAATGACAGCATGCCCTTCCCAGCCCCTCCAGCACCGGACAAATCAGGGAAAAATTATGTATGATGATATGGATGGTGTGGATTTTTGCCAATAACCGATAGTTCCAGAAATTGTTATAGGTGCCAATTAATCGGCAAAACCGATATCGGTCGACCTCTATTCAGAATTTCTTAAATGAGATCTCATTAAAAAAAAAAATCCTCCATGTGCAGCATTGACAGCTTTGCATTGGCATTCTAGCTGTCAGTTTTTCCAGATACTCAGGTTTCACCCCACACTTCCTGTAGCACCTGCCATAGATTCTCACACACCTTACAGTCTAACTGACCCCACAAAAGCTCAATGGGGTTAAGATCCATAACACTCTTTTCCAATTATCTGTTGTCCAATGTCTGTGTTTCTTTGCCCACTCAAACCTTTTCTTTTTGTTTTTCTGTTTCAAAAGTTGCAATTCTTCCCATAAGGCCTGCACCCCTGAGTCTTCGCTTTACTGTTGTACATGAAGACTTCAGTGTTCACCTATGTATGAAATCTTCAGTTTTATGGAATTTTTAAGCATTGTATATCCTTCATTCCTCAAAACAATGATTGACTGATGAGTTTCTAGAGAAAGCGGTTTCTTTTTTTGCCATTTTTGAACTAATATTGATCTTAAGACATACCTGTCTATTGGATACTGTGGGACCTCAAAAATGAACACAGACAACGTTAAACTTTATTTAATGAACCAAATAGCTTTCAGCTGTGTTTGATATAATAGCAAGTGATTTTCTATTACCAAATTAGCCACGTACAACTCACCACGGCCCCACTGAGAGCAAGAACCACATATTATAGTGACCAGAAGGTTACCACATGTGACTCTACCCTCCCTTGGAACGGTGTCAATTCAATAGCTTAGCAGACCTGGCTGGAGTCACTCAGCACACCCTGGATTCGAAATCGCGAGGTAGTCAGCGCCAATACTTGCTGAGCTACCCAGGCCCCCGTTGAAGATCCATTTGTAACAGATATGTATGTGACCCGAGCATGTAATATTTTTTGGCGAATAACCCATCAATTTAAAGTTTAATGGACAAGCAAAATGACCTAAACCTGGATAGGTTCTCTGTTAACTCACCTGTGCCACAAACAAGTTTATAGTGAAAATATGTGGAATTCGGCGAAACTTCCTGCTCAGTAGCATGACTGCAACACTCCACACCTGCAGAGATAGGAAGAACAACACAGCATTTCAGAGACTGTTTCAAACACCATTGTTATTAACATAAGCAAAAATTTAAAATAAATGTAACCTTGTTAGTAAATAAAATAAAAATAAAAACTTATCCCAAAATAAATGAATTTCAGTCATGAAACTCAACATGGCACAACCTTACACTTAACCTCTCCGATTAGTTCTATAGAAAGGCTTTGCAATGGCGAAATAGGGGCACGGACATCCTGTTCAATACGAAACCAGGGAGGGGCTCTCTCAGGTAAAGTGAACAATGAGCCAAATGTCTGAGACCGAATGCATAATAATAAAACAAAATCTTGGGTAGGCCTAGTCCAACTTTGTCAACTGACCTATGTAACTTGTTTAAATGTAATCTGGGACGTTTACCACTTCAAATAAAGGACTTCGCTATGCTGTTAAATGTCTTGAAATAAGAGAGGGGGACATCTACAAGGAGAGATTCTAGCAGGTAGTTGAATTTTGGAATGAAATTTATTTTATTAACATTAACCTTCCAAATCATAGATAAATGTAATGAAGCCCACCTGCCACGTCACTCAAAACCTTTTTATTAAGGGGTCAAAATTAACTAACTAAATCACACAAATTAGCTGGGAATATAATGCCCTGTTTGGGCCACTGGATGGTGCCCAGCTGAAAATCCGTTACTGGGCAAATACACTGCCAGATCCAAAACTTCAGATTTAGGCCAATTCAATTTGTAACCTGAGAATTTAGAGAAGGAACTAATAATATATATCTAATAAAATATCATCTGCATAAAGAAAAAATTTATGCTCCACACCTCCCGCCACCACCCCTGGAAAAACAACCTCCTTTTTTATCGCAGCTGTTAATGGTTCACGGGCAAGACAGAACAATAATGGAGAAAGCGGACAACCCTGCAGGGTGCTCCAATCCAGAGTAAAATAACCTGAAATGAATCCATTTGTTTGTACCGCCGCTACCAGGTGTCTATAAAGTAACTTAATCCACTCGATAAAAGTATTCCTAAACCCGTAGATTTCCAAAATCTTAAAAGATAATCCCATTCTACTATATCAAATGCCTTTTCTGCATCAAGTGAGATGGCAGCGACCACATGCTATTGATGAAATGCCTACTGTTAACTCCATAAACTCCACCTAATCTATATGTATAAGAGATGTCATAACTTTATTAATTGGTTAGCCAGAATGTTTGAAAAAAGCTGGATGAGGAAAATTGGACGGGGACTATTACACTCCGTTGGATCTTTGTCCTTTTTAAGAATCCTACTGTTCCGGGCTTGAGTCATGGTTGGCGGAAGCTTTCCATTCTTTAATGATTACGTATAAATTTCTAACAAAAGTGGAGCCAGTTCTGTAGCATAAGATCTAAAAAATTCAGTGGCAAAACCACCTGGCCCCAGAGCCTTGCCTGTAGGCTTAATTAACTTGTCAAGGTTATCTTGGAATCAAGATAATTTTTTTGCTCAGTCATCCGTTTAGGGAGTTCTAATGGTTCCACAAAGATTCTAAAATCATCAGTAGATGAAGACGTGGAACTATAAAGATCAATATAGAAATCTTTAAAAGCATTATTAATATCAAAGGCCAAGGTAAATATTTCACCACCAGCAGATTTCACTGAGGGAATGGTAGAAAAAGACTCTCTCCGCTTTATATATCTAGACAAATGCTTCCCTGCTTAGTCCCCAGACTCAAAATGTCTTGCACTAAAGAACCAAAACTAGTGACGAAATAATATTATCTGTATTTCAATCGGGTCAATTCTCTGAGGCCATCAGATGACATTCGGCGCTTCAACTCTGCCTCGGCTTTTTTTATATTCCCTTCCCAACTCCACGACTTCTCGTGCTTTGGATTTTTTTGATGAATGAGGCACACCGTATGATCCGACCCCAATGAACCACCTTAAGTGCCTCTAAAGCCACACCCACAGAGGATACGGAGGATCAGTTGGTCTCCATATAAACACTGATTTCTGCCGTTAACGTTTGTTGGAAATCAGGATTTTGCAAAAGGGATACATTGAAGTACCAACCTCTAAACTCACCAGGGCATGATCTGAGATTAAAATGATACCAACTGAGCAAACCACAACAGATGAAATGAGGAACTTACAAAAACAAAATCTATTCTTGAATAAATCTTATGGACTGATGAATGAAATGTATAGTCCCTACCTGATGGGTTCAAAAGCCTCCAAATATCTGTAAGACCAAGATTTTTACACATCCTGTGAAGTGTCAATGTTGCTCTAGGGGGCTTACACACTTTTGCTTCACTATGTTGAAGGACTGAATCCATCAAAAGATTAAAGTCTCCTCCCAATATTATATCATGAGGAGTGTGCCAACGTCTTGCAACATCTTTTCATGATATATAAAAAAGCCCTGATTATCAACGTTAGGTGCTTAAATATTAGCCAAAATCAACAATTGCCCCTGAATTCCTGCTAAAGCAATAATGACTCTTCCTAATTTATCTTTAATCTGTTTGAGACATTTTAATTGTAGATGTTTACTTATCAATGTAATAACTCCCCTGCTGTTACTCGAGGCAGCACCAAAGAAAACATGTATACCCCATATCTTCAGCTTCCTGCGGGGAAAGATGTGTTTCTTGTAGAAACATTTATTAACATTTGACATTTTGACACTTTAGAAAAAAATGGATTGGGTGTCAAAATTAAAATTATAAAAGTCCACATTCCAACATTAATCCAATAGTCAAACCCCAAACCAAACAAACAGAAAAAAGAAAAACGTGCGCATTAACCCTGCGCACAACAGCGCCAACCGGCGTCCATCCCTCTAAACTCAAACAGTCCATGTACACCTATGAGAGTCCCCGCAACAACTTTTTTTGTGAGACAGAATTATATAACAGAAAATAATTTATAAAACAAACTCCAGCCAATAGTCAGAATAAACACAGAACGTGTAGATTCATTCACAAAACTGTCTCGAAGGTGTGTTCCTCCACAAAACAAATTCCAGCCGCTAGTACACAAAAGGTAAATAAAACACAAAAGCTATTCAGATTCCTCGGACAGTCAAACGAATGTTCAGTGAGTGCAGCAAATCTTTTCATTGTCCTACAAAAAATACTCCACGAAAAAAATCCATCTAATAGGAGGCATAAACACAAAGAACGAGAAGATTCATTCACAACAAAAGTGATCTTCTGTTGATGTAAGAGTTTCTTTCATTCCTTGAATCGATCACGTTTCTCTCTCATCGAATTCACAAAGTCTAGGTACAAAAATATTTTGTGAGTCTTCCAAGAAAGCTTTCCTTTGCTCCTCACCTCACAAGATCTTTATCGGATGATCTCAGAAATTTGGTGAGAACTGATCGGGGCGTTTTCCTCAGCCGATCTGCGAGCCGGGACCCTGTGAGCTCGCTCGATTTCCATCTTATGGCCTGTTATGCCATGCAAATTCGGGAAGAGCTAGTCTATGAATTTCAGCATATCTCGGCCTTCTTGCTCAGGTATCCAAACAATTTGGACGTTATTTTGCCGGTTATGATTCCCCAAATCCTCCAGTCTTTCCAAAACACGTTACAAGTCTATCTTGGTTGCTAGTGGATTAGCACCTACTTCCTTCTCCGATGACTCCAGATAATCAATCAGTCTCTTGACGTCCACAATTCTTGTAACCAACTCAGAGAATTTAATTTCCATTGCAGTAATCGGTCAACGTATTACAGCAAAATCCTCTAAGTCAGCAACAACTTTTGTCAACATCACAAACATGCTCGCCAGTTGTCCCTGGTCAGCAAGCCCATCCGAGGCACCAGCTTTAGCACCCAAGTCTCTTTTAATATCTCCACAGAGCCAGAGGATTTTAAATTGTTGACTTCAAAAACAGATATGTAGCAGGGTGTTAAGAATCTTACTGGTTTATGACATAAAAATAACTAAAAACTAGCAAAGTGTGCAGAGCTCGTCTTTCACACGTCCGCTCCTGTATATTAAATGGCAGAAATGTTTACTTGACTTACAATGAATGGAATATAGAGCTGTTCAGATTGTAGTCCAAAACCCCAGGAGAGAATCACTCTGGATTTTCCTATGGTTTTCCTAACATCAGTTTAGGATTTATGAGTAAAATAAGATCTGTGGTTAACATAATTTAAAGACACAGTCATTAGACAAATGTGATTTTTGAAGCTGCTATGCATGTTTTTTTGTTTTAAGTATGCAAATCAATACGGCTTCAAAAGTCACATTTGAGGTAAGAATGTTTGATCACAGATCTTATTTTACTCATAGGTTAAAAAACAAAAACAAAAAAACATTAGTCTTATAAAAACCCATAGGAAAATCCCAAGGGAACCAATGGCGAATTAGCCTTCCGGGTTCACCAAAAATTGACATCACAGCTGAAAGCTCAATAAAAATAAACAGAAACAGGTGGTCTGTACTGTATTGTCATGCAAAGTCACATAGTCACCTTATACCTTTAATTAATTTTTTTTACTAACATGTTATTAACACTGACATTGTAATAATTTTGTTCACTAAATCTATGATCTGGTATTTAATTCCTTTTAATAATCGTAAGCAAATAATACATGTGGGTAGCTCAGCAAGTAAAGACGCTGACTACCACACCTGGAGTCGCAAGTTCTTGCTGAGTGACTCCAGCCAGGTCTCCTAAGCAACCAAAATGGCCCGGTTGCTAGAGTGGGTAGAGTCACTTTGGGTTAACCCTCTGGGGTCGGCATACGTGCCGGCGCTTCCTGCTGGATATTTTTCGCCATTACAGCGGAAACAACATACAATTCTCCATCATTTTGTGGCATACAGATAAGTGTAAGACATCATTAGAGACTATAAAGGGTCTACTTTTATTTGTGCACACTCATAATAACAATGAAACCTTTTGCTTTTGTAAAATAAAGAAAATAAAAAGGGTGAGCTGTCAGCAGTCTGTGTTCACGAGCATATTTCAGAAACACGTCACAAAAATTAACTGAAACTCCACGAATACTTATCACGCAAACATGAAACATATGTCTAAAGAAAGCTTTAAATGTCTACTTTTAAATAAAACAATTCAAAACAAATATTCTCCTGCAATGTAATCTGTATGAAACAAAGCGATGTACAGTTTTTACTGGCCCAGCTAAATTATCTCTGTGATCACACCCAAGTACAGAGGGCGCCATTCACACCGTAATGTGCTGAGACGATCGAATCAAATGGTAAACACCCCCGATTGTGTCTTAAAAACAAAAGTCATTCACTTTTCTGCATGTTTGAAAGATCGCACAATACACAAGTGAGAAAACTCCTGGATAGTGATGAAGAGTTACAATTTTCCTCAGAAGAAGAGCGGGACTCTGATGAACGTTTGTATTTTGAAGAGAGACTTGATCCAGCAGAGGATACAATTTCAGATGAGTAAGTTATTTAGTTTTCATTAGTTGACATGCTATTTTATATAAACATGTACATATTTTACTAGTGGGACTGTTTCCAGACTTGCCAGCCAGGATTCAGAGTATTGACATTTGAAATACGTTCTAATAAGCAAGTTTTATTTACATTTAAATGCTGTTTCGGCTAAAGCAGGTATTTAAATTGTAAGCTGCACAATATAAATATGATATGTAATATGATATAAAATAATATGAATGTTTAGATTATATTTTATCTAGTGTTTATAATGCCTCATTATCATCAATGCTTGTGCCTGCAAATGTGTGTTCAGGTTAAATGAGTAAAATGCACTTTAAATATGCCCATATTAGAAAATCAGCATATTATAATGATTTCTGAAGGATCATGCGACACTGAAGACTGCAGTAATGATGCTGAAAATTCAGCTTTGATCACAAACTGCATTTTACAATATATTCAAATAGAAAACTTTTACTGTTACTTTTACTTTTTACTGTTTTTACTGTATTTTGGATTAAATAAATTCAGTCTTGGTGAGCAAAAGAGACTTCTTTTAAAATGGCAGTGAAGGGCTAAAATTAAGACTTTTTGTAAAGAAAATGTATAGTCAGATTACTTCTTTTAACTTAAAACTTGATTTTGATCATTAAGTCTCCTCACATTCATTCTCTTTCTGTCACATTCCTCATTGATAGGCCCAGGGAGAGGTCTTTCGTCTCCTCAGTTGTGAATTACAATCAATATTCATGATAATTCACACCTCCTCGCATGTGACCTTTCTAACACTAAACATGTCTTACAAAAGTTAAATTACTATATAGTTTTGTAGGAATGATCAGGGTGGTTTTCACATAATTTTGTAGCAAAAACTCTACGCTACAAGGTCCAGTTCTCAAAAGGCTTGTGGACAAATGATTAGTATGTGTTATATGGCCTTATTTCAATGACTTAATTTTGTTTTTACAAAACTATGCATAAACGTTTTTCTCAAAAATACAAGCATGTAAACACATGTTGCTCACATATTATTGTAGCTCAGTTTGTGCTGAATACGGTGTTATCAGACTTGAGCCATTAATGTGTTAAGCAATGGAGGAAAAAAAAAAAAAAACACAAATGTCAAGGCATGTCAAAAATTCTCTACTGCCCAAAACAGTCTCCATAATTCAACTTGTTAAAAAATCATTTTTAATACCAGAGTTATGGTGCACAACTACATTACATATGTTCCAGCAGAGAAAGCTTCACCAATCAGAGAACTGCAGCCAAAAAAGCCCTGATGTGACCATCCAGTGTAATAACGCACTGTGAGTGACGCAATCTAGTTGGTCTCCCAACTTATTTATTTGCACAAATTGGAATATTTTGCAATCCACGTAAAATATTTTGTTTCTATACTTGTAATAAACAACCTAAAACCAATAGTTTGGTATATTCTCATAATTTTTTATTTAATTACATTCTACGCAATGCTTCATGTGATTGTATTTCATGACCTGCGAAAGAAACAAAGTACACAGCCTTGTACCTTTGTCTTTTTGTATATATATAGTTTATATATAGTTTTCAAAATAACCCTCCAACCACTGCGGTTTGGGATACTTTTTGCATTTTGCCATCACTTCTGAACACTTCACATACAGTATACCTACAGTAACAATCCCTCATACCCAGTTTAACTGGTCCACAGGGCCTCAAGGTGATGTAACAGAGTTGGTTAATCTTGATTAACCACATTGGCTTCAGTTACTGCTTCCTCTTCTGCTCTTCATTTTGATAGAATTGCAAAAAAGTGTGTCATAAACAGCTGCATTTGAGCATGACACCATCTGAGATTGACAAACATCTTCACAAACACAGAACCTGCTAGAAGTGTTTAAACATAAAAATTTATCAGATTTCAGAGTACACATCACCACAAAACAGATACTTCGGTACTGGATGTTGATTGGTCAATACAGTATTCCAGTCATGCTAAAATACACAATAGAGTGATAGTTATGACAAAACACACCTGTAACACCTTAGTTTACATGTTACAGGGCCGGAAATTCAGCACAGGATTGGGGGTATTGCGCACAATTTTATTCACGTTCATAATGCAGGAAATGCCACACACTTTTATTCACTTTACAGTGCAGCTCCGAATAAGCAAACCAATAGATACAGATGAACAAATCAAATCAAATCAATAAACATGTTTTTATATCAAACTGTAGTTCCAGAAGCTGCACAAATAAATCCACTCAATCTCAAGATGTTATATATGTATAAACCGGTTACATCAGCATGCGTATGGCTTTATACGTCTGTAAAATGTGACACAAAACTACACTGTTCCTGTTTAGATTCAACAAAGCTGTTAACATTGCAATCACGTGACCTTGGAGTAGGTTTGCAGCAGTATACCGGTTTGACTGTATACCACGGTATGAAAATTGACTGTTATCCTACCATGTACATATGCTTATCTACGGTATTGAGGAAAAAAATGCAACTGGATGGAGAATCTCACCAGCGTGTGTGCATCTCCTTTCCTCCTCAACTGGTCAACTTGCCCCACACACACACACACACACACACACACACACACACACACACAGTAGCGAAAATGACAGAGAGAATAGATATTGGGGGAGAGGGGGCTGACATATGTGAATACGTGCGTGTGTGTGTGTGTGTGTGTGTGTGTGATAAAGCAGTGTTGAACTGGTGGGTCGCAGGTCTATTTGGACTGAGTCGTGGACAGCAGGGAAAGAACAATGACATGGTTCTCCCATTGAAGACATTTCGGCTTAGTCCTATTTAAAATGATCAGATTTAATGAAAATCTTGCAATCAGCTAAAGGTTTCTCGTCTGCACTTTCACACGAGTGTAACGAGCTCACCATCATGATCTACTCTGTTTGATTGGTTGTCTGATTTCATGTTATATACACGTTCTTAATTCACAGATTAGGCCTAATATCCCCCTAATGTATATTACACGTCCCAACCGATTTGGAAGTCTCTTCTCTCTTCATATGTTTATTACATTCAGCCAATAATCACATCTTTAACTCAGTGATTAAATCTTTGATCCTGTGTGTGAAAACACTACACATGGCCAAAAGTTGCATGACAGCATGACTAAACGGGTGACCGAAACCCCATCATCTGCACAACAGAACTCTTTGCTTAAAAGCACATGTGTAAATGGTAGGACGGCTGAGGTTAATGCGATGCATTTATGAAAAGTGCAAATATGGGATTACATAAGGCATAAATCATATCATGCAAAATATAAATGTGATTCAGTTTGGGGTTGGGGGGGGGCATTGTAAAAATATATGAAAAAAAAAGAATTATCTTCGGACACATTTTTAATGCCACGATGGTAAAAATAGCTATTTATCATTTTTATGTTGGGCCCAGTGAAAATTTTAGCATAGCCAGTAAAAATCTGAAGCCTAGCTACACTGCCATAACCATGATAATGAGCAGCCTTTCCTTCTGTGTAATATGTGTGCTCTGTTTGAAATTAGAAACAAACGGCATAATAATGGGCTCATCTATGTAAATATGCTCTTCAATTTTTAAAAGTTGGGAGAGAAAACTTCCTGTAGATTTTGTTGTTGACATGAACATCAAAAATAATGTCTCTTGATGCATGTCCTTGTACTGGAAAACCATGATCAAAACTATGCAACATAAAAGGAAATGCGACCCAGAATACATTAAATACAGGTTACGTTTTTACTATGGAGGGTAGCCATGTGATTTCCAATGAAAAATCTGTCCTGCAACAGGAACAGTCTGTCTGCGCGGTCATGCACCTACACTACATGTTCATTATTAATAATCATGGACATTATTTTAAATCTCACACAGCTGATGTTATTTTTCATTTAGTGGTTAATTTAACATGCTATGCTAACATGTAAACTAACATGCTTTAGTTATATAACATGTTATAGTTACATGCTATTTTTTATCATGTTTATAATTTGGTTTATTATTGATAATTAATTAATTAATTAATTAATTGATAATACACTTTGCTAGTGTATGTATCATATGTCTGACTGTAATTTTTGTAGTGATGAGGCAAGAGATGAGGACCTAAGTACAGCTTTTATGTATACTCAAAAAACACAAGAAACACAGGAGCATAAACAAACCACTACAGCCACGAATGGACAAGAACCGACAAAGACAGAGAGCACATGAGGGCAATTTATACACAAGAGCAAACAAGGCTAACATGACAAGGTGAGAAGAACTAAGACAAGACCAAAATTACATTTCAAAATAAAAGTCCAAAAACTACGGACGGGAAGATATATCAATTTTGATATATCGCGACCCAAACAAAAAAATAAATAAAATAAAAATCGCCTTGTTGTGATGAAAAGTGCTTGAGATTAAAGCAGATTGTTTCCTCCGTGTAATGTGTGTCCAAAGATGAGATCCCGTACTCTCATTGAATATCCTTTCTGTTCTTAACAGTCAGATAAAAGGTGAAATGAAAAATGTATTTTAATCTCATGAAGAATGGATGCGCTTAAGAAACCGAGATATTTTTGTTGATGTTTGCTGAACCAGAACCATGTGAAATGCACATTGAAACCAGATTCTGGAATATTTAGCATAAACACACTTTTAGTTATGCGTGAACTCATATTTTAAAGTATTATTACTTAGTTTGAGGTTTTGGGTTCTTGTCTTGTCTTGTCTCTGTGCTCCCCTTGATTGATCCCAGCTGTGTCTTGGTACCATTGTGTGTTCTTGTGTATATATTGCCCTCATGTGCTCTGGGTCTTTGTCGGTTCTTGTCCGTTCAGGGTTTTAAGTGTTTGTTTTCTAGTGTTCTATTGTTCCCAGTGCTTCTAGTGTTTGTTTTGAGTTCTTTATAATAAAAGCCTGCATTTAGATCTGGTTACACATTACACTGACTGTATACTTGTTCATTGTTAAATGTTTATTTTTGTATAATATTACTTTTATTAAATTGGCATGAAGGAGCAGCCGAGTTGCTAAAAGCTCCATATTCCAAATCTGGAGAAATGTCTTCTCCTGTGTTTTGGTGCATTAGTTATGTTAATTTAATAGACAAAATATTTGGAAATATGTGAATGAGAAAAAAAAAGCCCATTATGCAATGTAGAGATCATGCAATTTTAAAATGTAATAGTTTGAATTAATATATTTGAAGAAAAAAAGTATGACAGATTAATTTTTTAATGTTAGAAAAAAATTCTCTTTGTAATGGTTAAACAATGCCCCAGAAAATCAAATGTTGATTTCTGACATATATTGGAATTGATAAAAGTAGTTCCCCCTTGACATTTAGGTGAGTTTGTTGTAGCATTTCAAATGTTTTAGTGATACAAGTTCCCCCCATTTTCAGATGCCAAGGACTGTATCTTCTAGTGGAAGAATGAAATTGATTATAATGAACTGTTTAATAATGTAATAATGTCAAATATTACAGATTATATAACAAAAATGTAAGATACATTACTAAAAAATTTGTGTTCTTAATATTGCTATGGAGTAACAGTTTTAGAAAAAGCAATAAGGCATGCAAGGACTTGCTATTTTGTGAATAAGGTTTATCTGATCATTAATTAAAGACCTTTAAACAGAGTAAGGGTCTTAACTCTTCTCAAATGTCTAAAATTAAACAAGCCCGATTAGTTTGCCATCATTACAGACTTCCCACAGCGTGAGAATCAATTTACTCCCGGTTTTCACGACACCTGCGGTAATACTGATAATAACACACATTTACCTTCATCCCATAATAATCACCTGCATTAAAGCAGCAGCAACACAAACACATGCCCCCACCACCAACATGAGGGACAATTACATGATCAACACTGTAGCAAATCGTGTTTTTAAGAGGAAGCAGAGCAGGACAAAATAATGAGGGTGAAAGAAAGAGAAATGAAAACAGAGAGGTCTTTCTGTGGGTAAGTGTGTCGACACTCACCAGTGCTAAGAGGCTGATAATGCTGATGTTGAAGCTCACGTTCTGTAGAGCTGATGCTAGCTGCATTGGGTCCATCCATGGGATCGTCAACAGCCAGGCAGAAACATACATGATGGGAGCGGAGAGAAATGTGCTGATCACCATCCCTGAGGTCACCTATGGTGGACAAATCGACAAATTTTCAAATCAGTGAAGAACTGTTGATCACTACATATCATGATTGACAATTCCCGTACAGTGGCTACAATTTGGATACTTGAGTTACACTTCAAAATGTAGGAAAGTCATTGCCTTACATTACAAAATAAGAAAACGAATTATGCTAGAGCTTTTCTCAGAACTAAACGTTTCTGAGCCATTCTTGAAATTACTGTTCCTCAGCTGTGTGGGGTTGCACCAGCTCTGCTTATGCTTAACTCTAACCAGTTACCATTTTGAAATGCCGCAACCAGAACGAAACAATACTGTGTCCGAATGAACTAAAAATGAAAACTATTAGTAATTACTAGTTAGTTTGTAACTAAGTCAATGCTTTATTCGGTTGCACCACATGTTCTTGATGCAAGACTTTGCTAGTAGGTTGTAAGCGGTCCGTAAAGCGTGTAGTCTTATAATATGATGTTTACCTTTATTGACTTAAATTTGTAATCAGAAGTCTTGAAAAGCCTTTCAATTTTAGC
The DNA here is from genome assembly GCA_032164185.1 of Moxostoma hubbsi. Classification (NCBI taxonomy): domain Eukaryota; kingdom Metazoa; phylum Chordata; class Actinopteri; order Cypriniformes; family Catostomidae; genus Moxostoma; species Moxostoma hubbsi. The sequence goes on along the minus strand of JAVLUX010000011.1, from coordinate 42,969,594 downwards.
AAGTTACTGTTAATGTTCAAACATTTTTTCCTCAAGTAACTGGCATGGTAATAAATCACATTTCCATTGAAAAATAAAATTAAAACATTTTAATTTAAATTTCAAATAACATTTAAAACAGTTCATACATAGTTAAAATGTGAACATTACATTTGTCTAAAGGATTTAAGTCTGTCATTCAAAATATGAGCTCATTGATTTCATTCAGTCAGACTGCGCTTCTATTCTAAACACTACTCCAGGTCGAAGATTTCTGTAGCAACGCTCAAATTTAGTTGTGTGCAAACTGTAACTTAGTGCCCATTTACGCTATAACTAGTTTAAGTTGCAACTTCCACACCAAGGTAAATGACAAGGTGATTTTAGTGGATGTATGAAGTCAATTCTAAGGTGGCCCTGAAGTGCAAAACAAAACAACTATTAAAAAAACATGACGAGAGGTCAGTCAAACGTAACCATAGCGTTTCACCTGATTGGCTGTATGGATGGTGTCTGGCCCTTTCTTCATGATTGTTTTACTGATTATTTCAAAATTACTTCCAAAAACTCACTGACTGAAAAACTTAATCATTTGAGCAAACAAAGTGAGTGGGGCAAAGATAGTTTTAGGTAAGAATCGATATCCTCCTACCGGGGCTGATATCCTTGCAAGGGATTGTCTAAATAAAAAGTCCACAACCTGTACTAAAATGTCAGTCATTCAATTCACTTGGCATTCTAATACAACAAACATTGTTATTAAAAAAGCATTTTCACAACCTTTTGTTGCAATAGGCTGCCAGTGTGATGGCTGACTTACTACATATGAAGCTTTGCTAGCATTTCCATTTATATGAACAGTTCTTTTATTTTAGAATTCACTGGAATTCACAAAGATTGTAGTATGCTGCTATTGGATAGGCTGGCTGACTTTAGGTGAGATTTCCCAGTATGTACAATGAAACAAATACAGTTTTCAATAAATCTTTTTAATAAATAACTTAAATTCATCATGCAAATTAGTCATTTACACCAGTGGCAGTCTACTACAATCTTCAGAATGGAAAAATAACATCTTGAATTTTAGTAATGTTTTGGTAAAATAATTGAATACTGAATCCATATAATTGGACTAACTGGGTGAATCTCACCCATTATAAATCAATTCATTCATTGGCAGCAACCGGAACCTTTAGAATTCGGGGGGAAAAAAAATTTAAATAACAGAAAACAGCTAAATTAGAACATGCAAGTCAATTGAATGAATGCTTGGAAGCCACCGAAGTTTTAGCACAGTTTGTGGACTTTTAGACATCTCTTACCATAGGTGAATATCGTACATACAGTACCAATATCCATTTATTTTTGCTCTGTGTTCCAAAGTTTCCAGTTCCTGTTTTATTAAGATTATCATAACTACCAAATTATTCAGTTTTTCAGTCAGTGAGCATTTGGCATGGATTTATGAAATAATCAGTGAACCAATCATGAATAAAGGATTAAATACATCCACAGCTAATCAGGTGAGAAGCCATGATGCCTAGCCTTTCTATTTCGATTGACTTGTTTCCTGTCTTACCATTGTTTTTCAAGATTTGTGGTTGCCTTTTCAGATTTGTCGTTTTGTTGTGCACTTCACGGTCACCGTACGGTTCCCCTCAAATTCACACTGGTGTCCTAGCAGATTAACTACAGATGACATGAACTATGAACATGTTCCACTAATGTTTACAACCACAAAGCGTCTACATTCTTTTGCCTTTAATTAAAAGTTATGCTTTCTTTTTTTGTAAATAAATTGTAATTGCTTTCATGGTGTTTTTCACAGTGACGTCCATTTTTAAGAATCTATTAAGAAATACTTCTGGGGCCATGAACAGAAGCATAGGTGCAAAAAATCTACACAATCCACATACCACTTCCAGCTCCATATTGTAATGGGAAGCATATATGGCCACACTTGGAGCAGTAGGGAAAACTCCATACAGGAAGGCGTAGTTTGACAGACTGGTGTGGTTCAGTGAGCTTGTGTTTCCACAGTCCAACAACTCAACCATCCCTCGACAGATCAGAGGCATCATCAGCCTATTGAGAGCAATAATACAAAGATTTTACTGTGGCAGATGAGTAAAGTATTGATTAGGCCATACAAAAGGAGGCTTTCAGAGTCAAACTGCAGTCGATGTATTTCCACTGAACATAAGCCTATGCACTGATTCATTGGAAAATGAGACAAATTCATGGCATTTCAGCAAAATATCATTGGAATTTAACATGCACAACAAATCACTTTTACCCTGGAATTTGATAAAATGCACCAAGACTGAAGTCAAATGTCAGTGGTTCTCACTTGTCCAGTTACACACCAGGCTAGAATGTCCGCATGTGTAAATTAAAATTTGCATGACAGACTCACAGTTTTGCCGTGATGAGCAGAATAAGTGCCACCACAGTAGAGCGAGTGAGCTTCTTCAGCTGGCCCACCATGGACAGACCCAGATAAAACAGCGCCACTCCTCCAAACGAGTTAGCCAAACCATCTATAAACTCCTCCATGAAGGGAGGGATCTTCTGGCCCAGCAGGAAGTGGGAAATGACTCCGATCACCACCATAAACACAATGGGGTTCTTGAAAACCTGAAGGACCACCAAACCCAGCACGTGCAGCTTGCTGTGCTGGTGAGGTTCACCAGTCCTCCATCTCTGTACCTCACAGAAGGCAAAGCCCAGCGGGTTTAGGACCATGAGGGAGATGGGTGCCACAAGGTAGATGTACTGCAGGTACTCAGGATGGGTGTTTCGGTACAGAGCTTCAACTGTGAAGGACACAGAAGAAATTACTATTAGATACACCATGAAACGGCATTTGCAAGCCACATTACTATACTATACAATTGAGTAAAAAAAAAAAAAAAATTATCCATTGGGTAGAGATTGGATCAAGAAAAGTGACCTGACAGGTGGTTTGAGGGAAGGGGTTGAAAAATAAAGGGTTGGTGATGTCACCTGGAAAGTTATTACATTATGATGAAAGATTAGGAGGACAAAAAAAAAACATTTCATCCAATATTTGGACTACTTTCATCCCTTCTTTTAAGAAGCAAAAATCGAGGTTACGGTGAGGAACTTACAATGGAAGTGAAGGGGGAACATTTTCGGAGGGATTAGAGTCAGAAATAGGAAGCTTATGCTTTTTAAACTCTGTTAAAACTCTGTATTACTTATATTATTTGAGCTGTAAAGTTATAAAATTGTTTACCGGGGTTATGGACTTACGTCGTCATGACAATGATGTAAAATTGCATATTACCCTTCAGCTCTCGCCTGGTTACACACCGAAGCCATGCAGGGTTGAGATTGGCCAGTAATTGGATGGGAGACCTTCTGGGATAAAATGTCTCAGTTACTTGTGTAACCTTGATTCCCTGAGTGGCAACGAGACCAGAGGTCGCATTAACAGAATATTTCCCGTCATTGACCGATTCTTTTTTACCAGTGATGGAAAAATCTGAAGGCCGTCCGTCTTGGATTACACGGAGGGTAATCTATTGTAACTCCCGCCCCTTTCCAGTTGGTGGCGAGTGCGCATATTAGTAAGCTATAATCTAGTATTGTCTCGTCTTTGATCTCAGTCCATGATGTCTTTGTCTTGTGTAGCTTTAGTCAACACTACATACAATTGTAAAAATGTCATGGTAGCTGAGTGTGAAAAGTTTCTTCAAACGGCCAAATAGTTGAGACGTTGTTGATAAAAGAGGTGGAAAAAAGAGGGGCTGATGCAGATGTGGTGGAGGATGAAGGACAAACAACAGACAACATTTATCAGTCACTGGCAGTTAATGTTACGGGGCAAGCAAGTGCAGCAAGGAGGTCAGGAGGGAGTACCGGGTTCAGTGGGAGCAGGAGTTCACGTGGTTGGAGGAGGAAAGGTGGCAAAATGTTCTGCGACATCTGCATAAAAGCTAACATGTGTAATGGAATTGTCAGAGGGTGCACGATGATGCAGAAATAGACGTGCAGAGCTTTTCAGTTTTGTGCACAGAGTACATTGCGGAGGTCACCAAATCTATCAGAAAAAGATTTCCTTCGGAGCATGAGGGTCTCATCGCTGACCTCGACACCGTACTCAATGCATTCGCTATCCAGTTGCTGACAACGCTTGAAGAGCTATGGGCTGGATGTTTTGGAGCGCATCTCAAAGAGGGTTGCGGCTGTGCCACTGATGCAGGTGGAGGATTTCCTCTCAGTGAAGCGAGTGCTTGCAGGATCGGGAAATACCACATTCAGAGAGTCCTGCAATCTTCTGATCGCTTCCCTGGAAGAAATGTTTCCTGACTTCAAAACTTTGACTGAAGCAGCGCTGGTAATTCCAGTCTCCAGTGTGGCAACGGAGCGTGGGTTCAGCCTCCAGAACCAAATTAAAACTGGCATGAGAAGTCATCTGGCCGAAGCAAAGATGCAAAATCTAATGACAATTGCCTCAGCATCAGTCTCACTTGATGCGTTTCATTACGCACAGGCGAGCAAACAGTTTAAGTTAATGCGGACCAGGAGGAAGGTTTGAGTTGTCGATTGAGTTTTGTTCAGTTAATTTTTTGTGTTTTGTTCATATTTTAATCGTATTTGTTTTTTGTAATATTGCGCTGTTCATATGTCTTTTTTTAGTGGCCTCCGCTGCCACTGCAGGGGAAAAAAAAACATTCATCTGCTTCGTGTCTCTGTTGTTCATCTCTTCTCTTCAAAAATAAATAAAATGCATAATCTGCTATATGCTCATCCTGCAAATTCATGATTAAAAATTAAAATGTGAACAAAATAAAAGCTATTAAATGTCTTACTATCATTAAAATATGAAAATTAAAATGACAGAAGAATAATAAAGAATAATAGATTATGACGGAAATTTTACGACCCTCTCCGTCAAAATAACCGACGAAGAGAAAGTCTAACGCAACCCTGAACGAGACACTGCATCCTTATGCAATTGGGACAAGTCAGGGGGGAATTACAGACAAGTCAGTGGTCACATGGTCTGAAGCCCTTATACAATCACGGCAATTTATTGGCTGATGGAACTTAAGTGACACACTTGAGCTACGCCACGAGCTGCATAAAAGTGCCCGCTGGTGCCATCATCCCAGATTTTCTGCAAAAAAGGCACGAGCCTATGCAGCAACTAGTTGGTATAGCCAGCTACACACAGTCTCATTCCCACTCAGGATTACGTAAGTAACTGAGACATTCCCTATCATAAGGACTTTATGCCGAATACTCTCATGACATGCGAATAGTAGCTGTCAAATGTCCAAGCCCGTGTGGCAAGCATACAGAGGTGCAAAAGCGAGATAGAATGTATAAAAATTATGAATTTACTCCTGTTCCAACAGAGAGAACTTGGGAAGCAGGAGTCAAGCCCTTGTCCAGATTATAAAATCTATATCTAAATGAAAATGCAGAGTGGACCACCCTGCGGCACATACAAATTTCCTCCAAGGATGCATCTCTATCCAAAGCCCACGAGGATGCCACAATTTTTGTAGATTGGTACCCAAAGGTGAAGGCAACCCGTGCACCTCAAAAGGTCTCAAAATCGCATCAACAAGCCAATGAGTCTCTCCTTGGACACAGGAAAAACCTCTGTTGCGACCAACAAAGCACACAAACAACTGCTCTGACTTACGCCACTGGCTAGAATGGTCAACATAAACACGCAAAGCCTACATTGGGCAAAGCATATGTAAAGCTTTATGCTCCTCTGTCTCAAATGGGGAAGGAGAGAAGGACTGCAATTATTAGTATGCGAGCGAAAGGATGTACCACAAACCACAGAGGAGGTGTCTGCCGTTATCACTTTGCGGTGACACAAGCCCAATATCAGAAAGCGGGTCTGTTTCCATGGCAACAGAGCTTGGAAACTTTTCACTCTGAAGGGACGAAGCGCATGACTCAGTGTTTGAAGTCCCTTTATGGAGTTCATACAGCACTGAAAAGGTCTTGCATGCAAGGGGAATGACAGCGGATGCCATGATCATAAGCACCAACAGCCTGTGAAATGTTCTCACAGAAAAGAAAAAAAAAAAAAAAAAAAAAATCACATCCCACTCTGAACATCGCTAGACACCGGTTTAATGACTGAATGTGAGCTGGAGACAGGTATGCACGCCTTCATCGCCAGCAAGTCTAGCTCTACACCTAGAAACAGAGTCTGTTGCCTCGGTAATAGGACACTCTTGTCCAAGTTGACTCGTAGCACTAGATTGTTCAAATGGCTGAGAATGAATCTCGATGTTGGGCAGACAGACCCTCTGAGTGAGATAACACCAACCAATTATCGAGATAATTGGATGGGAGTTGCATCCATGCATTTTGTGAATGCTGCCAAAGCAAGTATGAAAAGTAGGATGCAGAACTGCAGTATGCTTTGACCCCAAAAGAAAATCTGAGAAAACGCCTATGCTTCAGCACAATCTGAATGTGAATATAGTATTCTATATTCACAAAACAGTCCCCCGGCCACACATGTGAATATTCGTTTTTGCAATCATCATTTTATTAGTTAAATGTAAACACCTTAAATCCTGAATGGGACGTAAGCTGCTGACTTTCTTCGGGACCAGGAAATAACAGCTGTAAAAATGCATTCTCTCTGAGAATTGGGAATATCTTCTATTGCTCCTTTCAGCAAGAGTCAGTGAATTTCCTGAGTCAAGAACATGGCTTCCTGAACAGAAACCTCTGTTGGAATAACACCATTGAACATTTGAGGTGCCCGTCTGAATTGAATGATATAACCATGGTGTATCGTTTGAATTTCACATTTCGATACATATTGTAACTACTGCCAATCAGCTAGATGAGCAGGCAGTGGAATTAATGCATGATTCTCTGTAGCGCAAAGTGTAAACCACTAGATGTTGCTGATGGCTTTTGGCAACTGCTCTGCAATCAGAGACACGGGGAGGGGAGCCTTTGTGGCTCAACTACTGTGGCTTGTTGATTGAGAGTTAATAATGTTTTTGCCTTTATTTTATATTCAGGCATGAATAACGTTCAGCATGATATTTATTTACAGCAGGGATGCTAAAAAAAAATCTTTATAAGGGGGGGAAGAATGTGTGAACATTGGGAAAAATTGGTTTGCCACAACGGCCCCAGCATTCTTTAAGGGGGGCATTGTGTGGTGCTTTTGACAGAGTGCTTTGTTTATACTTGGGCTTGTTGTACATCAAATTATGTTATGCATGTCCTGAGTCCATTGGTCATGGAGGCAGAGGCCAAGTTCTAGTTGAGAATTCTTAAAGCTCGCTGCCCAGCGCAAGTTGCGGGAGTAAACTGAGCTATATTCTGGTCATCGGGCGTTTGAGGCGTGAATAACTGCAAACCTGTCCATATTACATGTGTAATAGGTGACATTACGTGGCGCTCATGACAATGTAACATTTTACTGTACATTGCATAGTGTACACATGCCCCAAGACACTCAGCCATGTGGGCAGAGGCAAGACTTAAATATTTAATGCTCGTAAGCCACGGGGGGAGACAGAATTAAACATAATGGCACTTGCAAGTATATTTTTTTTTAATAGGTGAATTATTAACTAATTGGCCTTCCATACACAAATTATGAGCCAATGATCTTATCCACAAACTATGACCTATTGGTCTCACATAAACAAATTAATAACCCATTGGTC